>CAWUFW010002238.1:1189332-1789332 GCA_963921515.1 Calotriton arnoldi | reverse complement strand
TAAGAAACGGCTTTCTCATTCAGATATCTGCTGTTTCTTCTAATAAATGTGGACATGTCGTACCCTGAGGAAAAACAGAAATACAGAAATAAACCATTACTGTTATAATAAATAACTGCCAGCACAACATGACAATAAATGTGATGTTCTATTTCTTGTCAATGACATATAAACTCATTTGGTTGTATCAAATATTAGTTAATTCTGTATTAACATATTTCAATTGCACTGTATTAGCAATAAATAAGAGTTGCACATTGTAAAAAAGTTACAGTCCGACTATTTTAGAGGTGCTGTGATATACAACTAGAATTGCACGTTTAGTGGCTGAAACTAAGACTGGAAGGCGAGGGTACTGAAATATAGATCAGGTTTGCGCAGTGCTTTACAGCAACAACATTTAAATAGACTAACACATTGACAGACAAAGTCAAACAATGATAAAGTAAATATTTTTAAATAAAGCAAGTCGTATCTCAGATTTTGCTGTATCATAGTGTGGTCAATAACATGTTGACACCGCCAAACTCGGTTGCCATTTTGGCGATCTTAGACTGATGGCAGACAACAAGCCCTAACGAAAGGCTTAGCATCAGACCAGGCATTGAAGGTGTAGATTAAGGGCCGCACTTTGAAAATTAAATTAAGTGTGAATCTGGATAGCTGGCGGACCATCGCTGAAATCTACTTTCTACATCCAATGGCCACGGTGAAAAAGTACTTTTATTTTAAATGTATTAAGTGTATAGCATCCGACATGTAGTCGCCTCTCCCTCCTTCAGCATCAGTCCTGCATGTATCATTTTTCATCTGTTCCGCATACAAAAAAAAGTCACATTGACGCCATTTATTTTCAGAAATATGGTTAAGTTAATTTCATTATTGGTAAATAACACAACTTATAACTAGGCAGTTGGGAGGTCTGCATTCTTTCTGAGTGGAACTTTATCAAGTCTAAGGCCACAATCTGCTGGTCTTACTTCTCTACACTTCAGAACATTTCGCCCAGTCCCAGGTCCTGGAGTGTAATCATGGTTTGCAATGAGGGAAAAGGACGCCGAGGAGCAGCGGATCCAGGCAAAGACTGAAATGCTGCGGCCTTTGAAATAACAGTTCAGAAAAAAAGGAAAATTTGATATCAGACATCCGCCTCGTACATTCACGATGAAGGCCATCTTCCGAACCATTAGGTTCATGAGCTAAAATTGGAACATAAATGAATAACTTTAAACTCTGCGGTATCTTAAAATGGCCTTTCTAAAAGAATGAGACTCAAGAGAGCTCAGAGCATAACAATGGGAAACACTGCAGAGATAAGAAGCTAGAGGGAACCATCTCTTTCCAGTCATTATCAAGCAACTCAATCAGAATGAATTTGCGGAATTTGAGGAGGCGTTAACATCTCAAGAACCGAGGCAGGATTGCAGAAGCGCGGTAGAGTGCTGCGTGAGGTTAATCTTGCTCCACACCCCTGTACCTCGGAAAGCAGGGGTTTAGGGACAACATTATGGTTTGTATGAGTTCACTTAAAAAAAGCTCACACTGATACACTGAATGCTGTGAAAAGGGATTGCCTCAGATTTCGGAAGCAGCTCAATGCTTGGCCAGCAATCACACAAGTAACTACAAGACCAGACAAAACACATTAGAGGTCAGGCACCTCAAGTGTGAACATTCTATACACCAATGCCGATCAAATTTCAAATTAAATAGAACAGAAATCTCTACGTTTTCCTCGTCAACCTTCAGCCAGAAACGTTCTGTGAAAATCAATGGCAAAGGGCTAAAAATGAGAAGGGCAAACGTGGAGCTGCATGACAGCATGTGCTATTACTTCTGAAAATGGTACATGGAGATCAGAAAAAAGAATTAAGTGGCACTAATGAAGGAAGCAGCCATAAGAATATAAAATCATCCTGGGGGAGCAAGGCTGAACCGCACTAAGGATAGCTGCGCTCTTGGTCAAATCCTGGATCAAACCCTGCCTCACACGTGCTGTGGTGTCACCACTACATGCACATGCAGAGAAAGATCACTACAGAGTGTGAGAGGCGCTGTGCACTCCTGTAAACATTTGTATGCATAAGTGGTACTTCCAGAGTGAAGAACCGAGACTGAAGCTTCGCCCTTGCCGCAGATAGCGGTGGCAAGCGTAGCTGGCAGTGGCAACATGAGCTAGGCCTTCTCCTGCCGGTGCAGGTCAGCCAGTGGAGGCAGCAATGAGGTGCCAGAAAAGGTGCAACGAGTGCCTGAAGAGATGCTCCAAGGGAGATCAGGGCTCCAGTTATCAACTGGAGGTTGACAGAGGTGGGAGGCAGCACGAGGGAGGACAAAGGTGGTCTGGACCTGTAGAAAGTGGAAAGTCCCTTGCTCCATAGTGGTGGTTGTGGGCAAACTGTACAAGCCTGATCCGTCCTCCAGTTCAGTGGAGTAGGCATATCCCTAGATGATGGAAGACCTGGGGGCCTGACGACTACCCTGCACCAGTATCTGGTTTTGATCTGTGTTTACTATAGCAGTTGTTGCCTTGGCCTGCCATCACAACTGCGTCATGCGTCAAGAGGAAGAAAACAAGCAATGCAGATTTTTTAATCCGTGTGATGCGGCACAGCGCTAAAGCTGGTGAATATCCACTTCTCAAGTCGAGAATGAGGAGAAGAGATTTTCTTCTAGGGAGTGTGCTTTACTGAAGTGGATGTAAGAACTACATGCTGACCGCGGTGTCAAGATCGAGAAAGACTTCTCAGCACAACAGAGAGTGAAAATGTTGATGAAGTCTAATACAAGGAAGTTTGAGAAGCAATCCCAAATGCAGACAGATTCAAGGCTCTGTACCTTAGAACAGCATGTGAACGACCTTAATTTCTCTCCAAAGTGAGTGAGGGGGCAATGACCTATGGTAGCCACTGGTTTCTCTTAGTCCCATATGTGAGCACTGCAATGCTTAACCGAAAGATTTCATTACCACAATACAGTAGCCAGAGGAACCGCACACAATGGCATCTCTCACCCACCTGGCAAACTGATGGTGCCTCATGACTGAATGGACTGTTTTTTTGTATTCACTAAAGTCAAAGATTCCAAGGAATTATTTGCAATAGAAGTGGATCAGTGACTAGAGATGCCAACTCTGGAACCTGAGGAACCAGGTTCGAACCTTTGCCTCGTCACTTGGCTCAACATCATGTGAGTCTCTGCAAAACACAATCGCTGTGTGTGCAATATATTTTTGTAATACCCACTTGATGTACACAATCTTGTAAATAGTCTCCCAACCTCCAATGTCATGTACAGTGCTCTCTACCTATATAGGTTGGTTCACGCTACATAAATACCGGAGCGGAAGCAAACTGTGGTATTTTGGAATGCATACCGTCTGAGGCAGGTGGAGGAAGGCCGAGCCCACATTCTACTACTTACCTTGCGAGTGAGCTGGAGTTTCAACTTGGTGCTATTACCTGCGGTAAGGTCCTATTACTTTTGTCATGCTCGCTTCACATGAATGGGTGCTGGACGACTGCCAGTGTTTTATAGCTGTGTGCTTGGTTTACTGGTTTTATTGATGTAAACAATGCTAAGGTTGTTTCTGCAGTGCATTATCCATGCCAGGGAGATGTTGGCAGATTATTCCGGTTATAGTTAGTTAAATAAAAAATAGTCCACCCTAATACCTTCGAGTAGAAAAACCAGTTGAGATCAATGACTCAGACTGTCAATTGAAAATACATTGGAGAATAAGTGTAAACCAGTAAATAAACCCCAAAAGACTTGGGTTCTTATTAACAGTGGCCCATAAAATAGCTGCACCTGTGCAAATACCCGTAGGGACAGGGTTCACAATTAGTTTTGTGGACTTTATCATACCTGATAAAGTCAGGGTGTAAAAGTATGACCTCTGCAATAAAATTTCAGCAGGTAAAACATGCTGAAAGTTACCATCGCAAAAATGGCAGGTAATTACCGGACCGTGCAGATTTTGGTATGGTAAGTACCATAACCCACATGTTATTCCCCAGTATCGGGGAAGAACTTGCAGTGGGTGCTATTTATCACACTCGATATATAACGAGCCCCAGGGTATCAGTATTTATCAACCTATGATACAGGCATGCTTCTGATCAACAAATGCCATAAACACAGATCAAAGTCTGTGAGGTCTGCTGGAAAGGTACATCTTTATCTTCTCCAGACATGAAGTTCAATTTGTCAACATAGTATTATGGGAGATGTTCTATAAGCTTCTGCCTCTCACCCATATGTGAATGCTTTAGATAGCGAAGTGAGAAGATGCATTTATTTTATTAAGCACTTGGGCAGATGTTGGGATACTTCCCAGTGTAGGGGATTCCATGCTTAGAATCAGAGAAGTAGGACACTATTGTTAATGCTGCACTAACTCATACAGTTTGTGCAGGGTAACCCCTTGTTACTACTGTGCTTTGTACCTCAGCCTTTATATAGCAGGGTTCACTGTTAACCCAAATTACTAGCCCCCCCATTTGTCTACTTTTGAAGGATGAATAACTGAGTTGTCGGGTACATATACATCAAACCTTTTACCTAAGAAACGTGTTTCACATCCTTAAGTTGGCTGGATTTCGTTTCTGTAAAGAATGTCTTTTGAAATCCCGTATGTTCTGCACTGTATATGCTGGGGCTTTGAACCTCAAAATTCATGTTAGTGGGTAGAACATTATCTGCCTTTATAAACCCTGCATTTAAAATCCAATTCAAATAAGACATGTAAAATGAGCCAGGATCTTCCCACAGTGGGTTTCAAAGTATGAACTGGGCTTACACCCAGGTTTAGACCACATCCAAATCAGGAGTTAGGAGGTCCCCAAAAATGGCTCATGGGGGTTAGCCCTCAAATACTAGAACAAAAAAACAGGAGTTTAATAGACATACCGCTCTGCTCAGAAGTGTAGTAGAGCTGCCTTGTGGCAGTAAACCATGCTATGCAAATTAACATTATGAACTCTGGAGTATTGCACCGTGTTGCCCAAAGCAATGGAGGCGTCGAGGAAGCGGTCTCCTCTGATCTTTAATCTTGACGGAAAGGATAGTAAAGCAGATTTCTTGGAAGGGGGGATTCACTCCTTGACTACCAGAAGAAAGATTTATAAAACCTCTCAGAGATCCTATTATTTGTTAACATAAAGATCCAGAATTGAAGACCACCACTGCGGTATATGTTTTAGTGTTAAGGGATTACCCAATACGCTGATCAGGAACCAACAGAAGTTAAACTGATACATAGAAACATTAGTTTACTGCACACTTATTTAAATCATAAATTCAGCAACATACAGATGCATAATCAACCCAAGAAAAGGAACAAATCTTCAGAACATTATGACCAACTAACCAGAAACAAATTGTTTCAAGTACATTTATAAGCATGTACATTATGTTTTGCCACTCAAGTGCCCTAAAAAGGGATCGGACGGTGCAACAAATGTGAAGGAGTGACGTGTGTATACAGAGAAGAACAAATGACTCATGACTCAAAGTACGCAAAACGGGCAGCGAGTGAGTCTATGTGTTGTCTAGTCGACAGTGTTTCGACTTCTATGATGAGTACGAAGTAATCATCAGGGCTTGGGAACAGGGCAGAGCACTATGGTCTGAAAAAATTAAAGCAAGGTAAAAGTCAGCAGTCGGTGATAGCTGAACAGATGGCTGGTTATTAAATAGGGAGTTAAGGGAACGTACAAAGGGCCAAATGTCCTAAGCAAAGTAATTGTGGCTGCAGGGCTAGTGATTGGGCATAGAACCAGCAAATTAAAAAATAGGAGGAAGGGGTAATGAATACCCAGAAGAAAGGTGGAGAGGGGGGTGTTAAAGTCTTACTAGAGTTGAAAGAACTCACCCCAAGGTGAACAACTCAATTGTGTCAATCAGGGCAGCGACTCTACGTGAGGAATAAGTAGCAGAGAGTATGCCAAAATTACATTGAAGAGAGAGAATTCCACTAATAAGTAAACATGCTATACTCACGGATAAAACAGTAGAGCAGGAGTTCTGAAAGGGGATATATGGTGAAGGGTTAACATTTAATCTAGTGTCAGGAAATGAATTATCGGAAGTGGGAAAATGTTTCTTACCTCTGACATGTCAAAGTGGGATCTACTGGAATAACCACGGAGTCAAAAGTAAGGATAATGTCCATATGATGGCCCAGGAGGAGGAATTAGTTGGACTAAAGTAGACTCAACTTATGGCAAACAAAACGCCTCGTAAGGCACTACAAAGGTGGAATGAGTCGAGTATTAGGGACTGCAACATTTGCAGCCAAAGGATACTCCTGGTGCAATAATAATTATTCCGCCCGTGGGTGTCAATCACCAAAACATTCCCAGCAGATGGGGGTAATTGATCAGTCAGCACAGAGCGCTGGCTCTGAAGTCCGCTGTGGTAGCCGCGCACTAATAAATTGGCAAAAGTGTCTGCAGGGGTAGGGGAGTTGGAGACTAGATCTCATCTGAAACAATAAATCTAAAGGTTTCCGATCATGCTCTGAATATATTACAAATTAAATAGAGATAAATAAATTAATGCATGAATGGGAAGAAGAGATACAATTTTAGAAATGGGCATGCACAAGGGCAGAGTACCGGCCCCAACAACAGAGTGCACAGCACAACATGACAACATGTTGTTATTATAAGTAACAGCAGTATGAAATTCTATGCCTCTTGCATGGGAGTAAGCACTGGTGAGCGAGACAAGATTGTGGTGCAGGCGCAAGTACTCTAGAGTGATGCTTAGTTACATGGGTAAGGTGAACCCAAGTAGAAAACTAACACTCAAATGTCCCGACGGCTTTTCTAAACGTTAAGCTGATGAGAATTGGTTGTGTAAACCTCCTGCCTTTTGTGCAGGAATCTGCAAGAGCTTTTCTCAGAAGGAAAGCAATGTGAAGATCAAGAATAGCTGAATCCTCACTCCCATTATCCTTAAATTGGGACTCCTTGTCGGCTAGACTGATCTGGCTACAGTCTAACTCCGATAAGAGAAAACTCTGAGGATCCCAATCAACACGGCAAAGCAGCACTTTACAAGGACAGAAGGCGCAGTGGTTTAAGCAAGAGGCCGTGCATTTTCTATAAAAATACGCATTAAGGTGCAAAAGCGCAGCAGGTCAAACATTAAAACTGATGCAGGTGAAGCACACTAGTTAAGGGTGACAACCTGATATTGTGAAAATCTGAGAGAAGGTTTTTTTTAAATATTATCCAAAATACCACTGAAGACAAACTGCGTTAATATGCACTGAGCTAAAATTTACCACGGCCTCCAGGACCTTGTCTAAGTCAGGTCTGGACCCAGAAGGGAATGCTCTACTCCAGTACTAACAACCAAGGCTTTAGAAAGCACTGGCTATGGCAAGAGAGAGGACTTAGTTCAGATACAGTTACTAGTGGGCAAGGATACCAACAGGAATATGTTGATGTATTACTCGCTTTTGATTCAAACTCTTGGTTTATTTCTAAGGTTTGGATGAGTATGGCCAAACTAAGGCAGGCTGTGGTACCAAGACCAGTACAGCTCATTTGCAAAAATCCTTATGTTTATCGTTTTTGGACAGTTTGTACTTAGAGAACACGAGGAAAAGATCCCATCTGGGAAATGTGGCTGGGATCCGAACAATCCCCATCAACATAGTGGGCGTGAGGCCAGATCCACATTATTTGGTAATTTAGCAGGAGAATGCAAAGGCATCCCAGATCACTTCGCTGTGGCATGAAGGTTGTACTCTCTCTCCAATAGATATTGCTTTAAGTGCATGGGCTAGAGGTACTATGTGTACTAAAAAGGTATGTTTGAAACAGTGGGTTTAAAGAACAAGCCTTCATCAAAAGCCACAGAACCCTCAAGAGTTACATGGAATAACAAGCATTGGCATAACCAATAGGTCTCGCCTTTGGGACCTTATGTGTTTAGCCAGAACTTTTGGCTATGTTGTAGAGCATTGTGGCTGCTGTGCATCATGTTGAAAAGTTATAATAAAAAGTGTTAAGCATTTTTGTTACCTTTATACAAACCAAGACGACATTGTATACAACTGAACAACCCGATTAAAAAAAGATTTTAACATAAAAAATGTCTTCTAGTTTTTTTGTACTTGCACTGCTGGCAACTTCTTCCTGCCTGTTCTCATGCTTGTTTGTTATAATTTTTTTTGTTATGGGGGAGCGGGACATAAATAACGGGGCAGTGGAGTTTGGAAAACAGTAATTTAATTAGAACACGAGCAGCGGATGGACACTAGGGGAGAATCAACAGATGCCAGATTCCGAGGGCAGACTCACGTGATGCTTAGGTGATGTTTAGGTGGTGCGCTGATGCAAAATGGTGGTGGTGAGTGATGTTTGGTGCTCAGGTGGTGCCACTATATGGTGTGGATTGGAGGTACGTTGTGGATTGTGGAGTTGTGTAGTTGAAATATGTTGTTTGGTGTGTAATTATGTGCTGTGTATTAGAAATGTGTGGAGTTGAATTGTGTGGCCTGGAACTGTGGTGTTGAGTGAAATTATGCTTAGTGAAATTGGGTCATGGTGTGGAGTGCATTTATGCTGATTGGTGGTATGTGGCATAGAGTGCATTTATGTGGAGTGTATTTATGTTGCATTGAGTAGAGTCCAATTATGTGGCATGTAATTATGTGGCACTGAGTGGTATTATGGGGAGTGTATTTATGTTGCATTGAGCAGAGTGTAATTATGTGGCGTGTAATTATGTGGTATTGAGTGGTATGTGGAGTGTATTTATGTTGCATTGAGTAGAGTGTAATTATGCGACGTGTAATTATGTGGTACTGAGTGGTATTATGTGGAGTGTATTTATGTTGCATTGAGTAGAGTGTAATTATGTGGTGTGTAATTATGTGGCACTGAGTGGTATTATGTGGAGTGTATTTATGTTGCATTGAGTAGAGTAATTATGTGGCGTGTAATTATGTGGCAGTGTTTTTATGTGGAGTGGATTTATGTTGCATTGAATAGAGTGTAATTATGTGACGTGTAATTATGTGGCACTGAGTGGTATTATGTGGAGTGTATGTTGCATTCGGTAGAGTAATTATGTGGCGTATAATTATGTGGCACTGAGTGGTATTATTTGGAGTGTATGTTGCATTGAGTGCTGTGTAATTATGTAGCATATAATTATGTGGCACTGACTGGTATTATGTGGAGTGTATTTATGTTGCATTGAGTAGAGTGTAAATATGTGGCGTGTAATTATGTGGTACTGAGTGGTATGTGGAGTGTATTTATGTTGCATTGAGTAGAGTGTAATTATGTGGGTGTGTAACTATGTCGCACTGAGTGGTATTTTGTGGAGTGTATTTATGTTGCATTGAGTAGAGTGTAAATATGTGGCGTGTAATTATGTGGCAGAGTGGTATTATGTGGAGTGTATTTATGTTGCATTGAATAGAGTAATTATGTGACGTGTAATTATGTGGTACTGAGTGGTATTATGTTGAGTATTTATGTTGCATTGAGTATTGTGTAAATATGTGGCACTGAGTGGTATTATATGGAATGTATTTATGTTGCATTGAGTAAGGTGTAATTATGTGGCGTGTAATTATGTGGCACTGAGTGGTATTATGTGGAGTGTATTTATGTTGCAATGAGTAGAGTGTAATTATGTGGCTTGTAATTATGTGGTACTGATTGGTATTATGTGGAGTGCATGTTGCATTGAGTGCAGTGTAATTATGTGGCATATAATTATGTGGTATTGAGTGGTATGTTAAGTGTATTTATGTTGCATTGAGTAGAGTGTAAATATGTGGCGTGTAATTATGTGGTACTGATTGGTATTATGTGGAGTGCATGTTGCATTGAGTAGTGTAATTATGTGGCACTGAGTGGTATTATGTGGAGTGTATTTATGTTGCATTGAGTAGAGTGTAATTACGTGGTGTGTAATTATGTGGTACTGAGTGGTATGTAGAGTGTATTTATGTTGCATTGAGTAGAGTATAATTACGTGGTGTGCAATTATGTGGTACTGAGTGGTATTATGTGGAGTGTATTTATGATGCATTGAGTAGAGTGTAATTATGTGGCGTGTAATTATGTGGCATTGAGTGGTATTATTTGGAGTGTATGTTGCATTGAGTGCAGTGTAATTATGTAGCATATAATTATGTGGCACTGAGTGGTATTATGTGGAGTGTATTTATGTTGCATTGAGTAGAGTGTAATTATGTGGCGTGTAATTATGTGGTACTGAGTGGTATTATGTGTAGTGTATTTATGTTGCATTGAGTAGAGTGTAATTATGTTGCATGTAACTATGTCGCACTGAGTGGTATTTTGTGGAGTGTATTTATGTTGCATTGAGTAGAGTGTAATTATGTGGCACTGAGTGCTATTATGTGGAGTGTATTTATGTTGCATTGAGTAGAGTGTAATTATGTGGTACTGATTGGTATTATGTGGAGTGCATGTTGCATTGAGTGCAGTGTAATTATGTGGCATATAATTATGTGGCACTGAGTGGTATTATGTGGAGTGTATTTATGTTGCATTGATTAGAGTGTAATTATGTGGCACTGAGTGGCATCATGTGGAGTGTTTTGTGTTGTGTCCCCCAGCAGCCCTAACACACAGTCTAGCCGGAGCTGTGTGTTCCCCCCAATCAGGCACCGAGGTACAGCCTGTCCAAACCTGTGTGCCTCCCTCTCCCCGCAGCAGGCACCGAGGCACGATCTGCCCACCGATGTGTGTGTCCCCAATAGGCACCAATACACAGTCTACTCAGAGGAGTGTGTCCCCCCCAGAAGGCACTAAAACACAATATGTTCAGGGCTATGTGTGTCACAGACTAACCAGTGCTCTGGGTGACCCACACAAGATACCGGGCCGGGGCCCATCCTGTCCAGAGCTGTGTGTCTCCAGCAGGTACAAAAACACAGTCTTGCTTAGATCTCTGCGTGTCCCTCAGCAGGCGCCAATACACAATCTACTCAGATGAGTGTGTGTCCCCCAGCAGGCTACGAGACACTGTCGGCCTAGAGCTGTGCTGTTACCCAGCAGGCACTGAAACACGGTACGCATAGAGCTGTCTGTGTCACCAGGAGTCCTTGAGAGACAGCTTTGTGTCTCCTCCAGTAGACACAAACGCCCTCTCTATTGTACTTTATAAAAGTAGAATTGTACATTCCAAGCGTTCCGCCACGTTCCACGATAGTTCGACGCGGCTTCCGTCTCCTTCTTTTAACAAGCTCTTCTTTTCTTCAAAGTGTTTTTCTTCGCGTTTTTCCTTTGCTGGATTCAGGAAAACTCAAATGCGCAAACTAACGACTACAGACATGCGGAGATACACATGCACAAAACGACTGTAACACTAAACACACAAAAATCAACACGCAGAAAAAAGACACACGAATGTACTCTAAAACACAGTCACAGGCACCAACATGCGGGTATACTGTAACGAACACCTACAAACAGAAGCACTTGAACATTATCTAAACCAGAAACATACACACACAAGCTATCACCTACGGACACACACGCACACACTAAGCAGAAATGCACAAGCGTGCAAAAACACTGTCGAGGAAAACTCAGGCTTACATTGGTTAATAGATACAGAGGTTTACAGTACAAGGAATGCATACATATTTCACGATGGTTACATACATATTTAGTAGAAGGTAACGTGGTTTCCAACAAACAGTTTAATCTTCATTTCATGTCTGCTCGTTTTAGTTCATTCTGTATGCTCTGTCTCTAGTTTCAAGCACTTTTTTTGTCAAGTCCGGATGGGAGAAGCTATCAGTGCTCATGGCTGAAATGAGTAGGTCGAGCTTTATACCATACCACACCTCCTGCCTGTTCTTTAGGACTCAGGCCATCTTCTTGTTTGCGAGAAATAGAGGGCGCATCCTGTGTCAGAGGGATCAGGCAGGCTGTAACCCCCTTTCCAAGGGCCTCAGAGAAATTGCATCACACGTTTTCTACGCTGGGAAGACGACTCCGGCTAGAGCAGATGCCCAAGCTCTATTTTTAGGCGGGGCCTCCCTATTTTGTCCGCAAAAATTGCTTTTTTTTATTTTAGCTTATACAAATAAACAACGTGTCTTCTGTAGCCACCTTAGCTTGTTAATTTTGTTCAATGCATTGTAATGCAAAAGTGAGTTGGAGCCCTCAGTCAGACGTCAAATGATACAGTAAAAGCTCTGCAAAATTAGAATCTATCTGAAAACTATTTTTGACCCATGTCACGTATCAGCCCCGATATATTTCTATTTGCCGCTTATAAATCAACGTGGTGAGCACAGGAAATGCATTTACAGCTTTCGATATGACCTGGACAGTGAGGGGAGGTCAGCATTTCCTTAAGCTTCACACCTATGAAGTCTTTCTGTCGCCAAGCTAATTTTATTTGAACAATGACCACACTGTCGCGCTTTGATGTGGCTGCAATCTGTGCAACAGTCATTGCAGTAGTCAGTACATGACAAACAAAGCGCGACCGCGAAAGACAAGCCCGGCCGCGCGTGCCAGGTCGGCGGCGAAAGTGAAAGCGCCGCGTTTGCCCATCTGTTTCCAATTAAGGTGACCGCGAGACGCGGGCGCGTTAATTGGAAACAGATGGCGCTGCTGCTCGCTCCCGAGCACCCTAGGCCAGGGGACAGAGAAGGCGGGACATGCACCCGCCTTGGGCCAATTGTGTGCTGTCTTTCTTAGAAAGACGCATGCAAAGCCCAATAGCGGGTGATAAAAAAAAAAGCACACGCACCAGCGTGTGTTCAGAGTTTTAAAGCCCTTACTAAAGCCTTGCAGCGCATGCGCGCTGGCTCAGGCGAGACCTAAAAAGGTAGAAGTACCTAAAGTCAGATTCCCTTTTCAATTCTTAAAACAGCAGCATATTTGGAAATGTTCAGTCTGCAGTGAACAAGTTGGATTGGAGAGAGGACGAGACCATTCACAAAGGCTTAGTTTTGAAAAAAATTACAGTATTTTAGGATTCCATTATGATTTCTATCATTCATTTTAAATCACTATATTCATAGATGAAGAACTTATACTGCAAACAGTATACATAAGCTGTGGCGAAGCCAACAGGGTTGGCCTTAATAAGCTTACAATGCTTATTTTTTATTATTATATATATATTTTTTTTTTTTACTTGTTTCACTTTAGGTCTCGCCTGGCGTTGGAGCGTGCATGCGCTCCTCGCCTGCGAGAGCTATAGTAAACAAGTCAGTTTCGAGAAGGGGACTCGAGCCCCGCCCCTCATTTCCATTGGGCAGCGTCAGCGTTTATGGTAAACGCTGGCTTCCCATTGGAAAGGAGGGTTTTTCGTTGCCTCCCTTTGGCTTTTTGGTGGACTGGCTCGCCTGCTTCACGGCTGTCGTGAAGACTTTTCTTATCTGCTTGTTTATTTAACAAGCAGATAAGAAAAGTCTTCACAACGGTTCTCCGTCACGCTGCCTGCACGCGCCAGTCCGGCTCTGTGATTGGGCATGTATTACAAATCACGCTGCCTTCACGCCGCATTCTCTCCATAGAGACGTCACTGTCCCTCCTCCCGGCTGCGCAGTTGTACTTGTTTTGTTTTTTTACTTTGAGGCAAGCTCGTTTCAGTTTCGCGCGAGGCAATTTCTTTCCGTCCCTTCCCCCCCTCCCGCAGTCCGATGCCTTCTCGCTCGGCCGCCGCCCCCCCCCCTCCTCGTTCGTGCCTTCAAATGCTTGTTTCTTTAGAGCCATGATGTCGCGGCTTGCCCGCCGTCCCCCCTCCCCCATTTGTGCCTTCAAATGCTTGTTTCTTTAGAGCCATGACACAGCACCGACGCTAATAACACATATTCATCCACACATTTAATACTGTAGCGCAAGGGTTATATTCGGTTTACTGTCCCTGACGACAAGCCTAGGTGCGAAATAAATAAAGTGCCCCCCGCACCCAGGTGTGAGGCCTTCAAACCCCTCGCACCCCGGCCGGGGTTCAACCCCTTCTGTTATACAGGGCAGACCCGAAGAGACTCCGCAGGAGCTGAGGCCGGGTGTGCAGGGAGAGATGTCGCGTCGGGGTGGCTCTTTTGGACGCAGCCCAGAAGCCGTTTACAACGAGAAACAAATGCAGATTTCATGGCGATGTAAGAAAAATAAAAGCAGCTTCACGTGCCGCCCAGCATAGCTGACGGGTTTGTAAAAATACCGCAGGTATTCAGACGCACAGAGTATAATATTCCACTTATTGCCACTGGGGGGGGGGGTCATCTTGACTCGTTGCCCCTCCCAACGCTTAACATTGATAATCAAAACCATATTAGACTGTGCGCATCCGCATTTATTAAGAATATATGTAATACTGCAATTATGGCCATACCATGAAATATTAAAAACTTCACAACGAAAGACTTATTATCAATGGGGAAATCGGGGATCAGCATTAAGGCTCAGAGTCCTGCTCTCTCTGCTGCCACAGATCACACATTTATTCACAGCCTGAGGCGCCGGGATTTCATTCTTTTCCATTTGAAAGAAGGGCTTTAAGTGGGCCGGGTCCTGCCGGTCGGCACCGGCAGTCTTAAAAAGCAGGCGCTGAGACGGGTCCCTATCGGGCTCTCATTTTGGCGCTCACCATCAGGGTGAAATAAAATCTTAATTCTGCAGCAGTGCCTTCCTTCACTGCCTTTGAGGTAACTTCGAATAGACTGGTTATAGTTGTTTTATGGTCTCATCATTTCAGAACTGAAGCATTGGTATAAATAACGAATAGGTCTCGCCTTTGATTAAGTTAAAGCCATTTGCTTTGCTAATGGTATTATATAGCAAAGCAAATAGCTTTAACTTAATCAAAGGCGAGACCGATTGCATTTTCAATGCTTGTTTAGCACTTGCAATAGAGATTAAAAGATTCTTTAGGCCAGACCTAAAAAAAAAAAAGTCTAAACCGTTATGGACCTAACCTTCTTATTTCTCTGTATTTCGAGGAGGGCATGGATGTGACGCACTATATATATAGTATGAATTTTGGAAACTGCAAGCAAGTCACAGATTTAAACAAAAATGCTGACTGATGCAGTAGATCAGGCATTCTGTCCATCATTTGTTGCCGCAGCACTTTTCGCCCTAAGTGGGATGGGTATACCCCTGCTGTGCCACTGGATTCAAGCTAGCCTGGATGATGAGGGGTGTTACCCTGAAACCGGTCCCAGGATGCTTGTTTCCGGTCCAGGAAGGACCCGGCTTGACAGTTCAGGCTGGACTGTTCCCATGAGGAACAGGGTCAAGACTGATTTGCATATGGCTGGGTGTAAACTGGGGTGGCATGGTGAGCAAAAGAACGATGGATTAAACCCAGATCTGTTGACTGGGGGTGAATGTTGGATTCATTCAGCATTCCGTCCATCATTTGTTGCCGCAAACACGATGTGACACTTACATAAAGAAATCATATATACAAAAACAATAAATCTTGAAACCAGAATAGTAGCACCCGTGTATGCTTCCTGTACTCCATCTCTGTTGAAGTCAATTGCCTTCGTTTTGCATTAATATGATGTCACAGGAGTATGGGGTCTTCATCTACTTTAGTAAACATCATTAAACAGCGTCACTATTAAAATAACTTGTGTGCGCCCGGATGAATGCATTGTGTTCTATACAATGTATATAGAGAGGCACTGCGAGGAGAAAGAGCATATCACTTCTTAAACTTATTTCCATATGTTAGGGGTAAAATTTAGCTATGGCTTCTCAGAACACAGAAAATGTCTAACTTTATAATCTCTCATGTAATAAAAAATTCCAAAAGAAGTGTAGATGGAGGACCTTACAATACGTCACCATGACGCCCCACCAACCTTTTTTGGTCCATGCGCCTGGTAACTGCACAGCAGAGTATGATCACTAAATCCCAAGGAATCCTATTTAGAAGCTGGCTCTCAGCTGACAGTAACTATGGCAATTCAGCACACACTGTGCATTCATATTTTTCTTAAGTTATTTTAGCCTTGAGTTATTTATATTTAAACACTGTGTTTCTTGTACTATTTTTGAATGGGCGTGTACTGACAGAAATATAACTGGTGGCCAAGAAAAGTAAATCGGCTTATGTGAAAACTTTCCAAGCAAAGCTGAATGGAACTCAGTCAATGAGTAGACACGGCCTGCTGAACATCATGATGGCCGCTCACTCACTGCCCGTCACTGCTGGAGTACCTACCCGCGCCTAGGTAATGGATATGCCACTTGAAAGCACTTTGATAATTACGTTTTCCTACTCGCTCAAACCACGCCATCTCCCTTACACAGAGCAATGCTTTTTCACATACCAGCTCTTCCCTGTTACAGAACAGCAAAAGTTTTTTTTTTTAAATGGCGGGTATTTCTCTCTAAGGAAGGTAGCAACCCTGGATGGGCATGGTTTTAAGATCACTACTAAAACGCATGCTTGTTATGCGTTCCAGCAGTGCCCGTTATCTTGGAAGTTGCTTCCAAAAAGTAAAACCAGCGAGAGGCCTGGTTATAGCCTGTGTGGAGCTGTTAGGGCTAAGCAAAAGGAAACTAGCACTGGAAGTCAACAAGTCTCGTCTTTGGGACCTATTGGCTTTGCCAATGGTTTTAGGCGCTGCTGTACAGCATCACTGATGCCATGCAGCATAGGTAAAGAGTGAACAAGAAGAAAACGCTTCCTCATTTTGCCTGCCTCATTTTGTAGGCGTGCGCAGCTTGCTTGTGTGTGCCTTCAAAATGACGCAGGTGCCTTTTTTAATAGTCCCAATACCGGCAACATCCCCCACCTTCCCATAGGCGAACGTGCATAAATAAACACACAAGACACTTTGTTTATGGGAAAAACTTGTCGCAGGTTTATTCCATACAAGAGTATGCAATAAGGTGGGTTATCTTACGGGCGATCCATGGGCAGGCAGCCCTCCAACCTATGCTGCCCCTGCCCGCCTGATGAGCCAGCACTGTGGGATGAATGCCCGATCAGCGCTACACCTTTGTTGATCCACCACCGGATCACGACGGCGTGGCTGGCGGAAAAGAGGCCGCTGGGAGGGTCGGAGAGGTATACATACCCTCCCTCCCCCCCGGGCGCACCGGAAGTGACGCCCACACCCCCTGGACAGCGGGCTCCAGGCGGAAGCCCTCTGAGGCTAGAGCGAGGGGTAGGCTTGTGCCGCAATGGCACTAAAGGGCCGCCCTTTTAAGGGGCCCCCTTTGGGGGCGGCGGGCAGCCACAATCTTTCTATTTACCGAGTTGGATCAGTAAATAAATATTTTTAAAAAGTAGCGTAAAGCATTTTTTTCTTTCGAGGTGCAGGTAGAGGAAGCAATACAGAGGGCATGGTGCAGAAAGCAACACAGAGGGTGTGGTGCGGGGAAGTAACACAGAGGGCGCCCGTGGGAAAGGAAGTAATACAGGGGAGCGAAGCAGCACAGAGGGAGTGGGTGGGGTAAGCAATATGGGGGGCAGCCCGGGCTACAGAGAAGAACGTGGAGCTGTTGGGGGGCACACATTTGATAAAACAACAGTAGAAAACAACGCGCAAGAAGAAGAGCACAACACAGAGGGGGCCAGGGAGAAGCACACAGGTGAGAAAGTAACACGGAGGATGGTGGAGGGGTGAAGAGCAGTCCACAAAGACAGTTAGAAAACGCATGCACTCTTGTGGAGTGCTTATTCAAAAAAATAAAAAAGTAGTGCTTCAAAAGTGAGCAGTGGAAGGACACAAGTAATATTCATGCTCCAAGGAAGGGAAAAACGCAAGAAGAGGAAGTAAATCTCACACAAGTGAGCAGATAAAAAGCAAGCATTTGAGAATAAAAATAAAGCCAATTAATGGTAAATAATGTTTGGGCTCTAAGCCCAGTGTAAGCTGATATTAGGTCTTGCCAACAGACACTTGCACTGTCTGGTAGGCAAGACCTAAAAATTTACATTTATAAAAGCAAAAAATGTTTTAAAATAAAAAGGGCATATTTGCTCCCCAACCATGGCCCTGTAGGGGACTACTTTTGGGGAGAAAGTGCACACTGTGCATGAACAGAATATTGTCAATCACAGTCAGAGAAGGCAGAGGATGAAGTTGGCTCATTCAGTGCCCTATACTGTATGCGGTGGAGGGCAGAAACAAAGACTGAATGACAGCTGAACAAACCAAAGGATCAAAAGGGCTGACAAAAACTCCCAGTATATATAACATGTAATTTTTTTTTCAAACCGAAAGTCTAGCAAGACAGCAAAAGCGGTCTCAAAAGCCAAACATTAAAAATATGGTGGTACATTAGGCCTGCAGTGAAGGTTAATGGCAATTAATCAAATATTCTATTAAATATTTTAAGAATCAGCTTTTTTGTCTGAAAAATTAGATGTTTGCATTGCATGCCACAAGACAGCAAATGTATATATTTTTATATCTGAAATGTAAATGTTGCATAGAAATGCACCAGGGTTGTGGACTTGTAATAATTTTTGAATCTTTCACATTGGTAGTAGTCTAGTAATAGTTCAGACCCGACCAGATCCAGAGACCCTGCAGCGCATCTCCGGATTTAACATTGCATGTAACATAAAGGACATTACTGTGAAGGAAGTTGTCAAAGAAACATTGAGAGTTATGATGAGGAAACAAAAGAGAGAGAGTACTGATCAGAAACTGCACCAGGCGCACATGAGAGGGGTCCATATCTAAGAAAGGTTTATCCCCTCTCAGGGAGTGAAGAGGTGGACTGCCGAAGTTAGATGAAGAAGTCTATGATGGACGCTCTTACTGCAAACTGATTGTTGGAAAGTGAATTATTAGTAGGGGCAAATGTATATCTGCCACTGGCAATAAGGCCACCAACACAATATAGGGCTCAGTACAGGTCTTAGATAGAAAATTATTCCCATGCTCAACCCTTGGTAGCTTGACTGCGAGCAGGCAGGCTTAATTTCAAAGACAGGTATGTAAAGCATTTAAAAACACCAATTCAGTAAATAATTAAGACACAACACAGAGTAGAAATCCAACCCCAATTTATATAAATAGGAAATATTGTTATCTTTAAAATAACACCAAAATGAAATAAATCCAATGTAGTGTACCGGAGATATGAATTTTGAAAGATTTAGCACTATATAGCACATAGAAACCTATAGCGCCTATTGGGACATCTGGTCGCGCTAGACCGGGACAAAGTCAAAGTTTTAGGCCGACCGCGATGGAGCCCTGAGCGGCTACCCCTCGCGGTAGGTCTCGTCAAAGTTTTTACCTTCAGAATTAGAAACTTTTCTGGAGCTTTTCTTCCCGGGGTCCCTCGAAGCCCTCAGCCAATCTGGATTTGGTGAGGGTTTGCCAGCTTGCCTGGAGACGAGCTCCTGGTCAAACTTGTGGAAGTCCAACCTCCGGAGCTTTCCAGCGGGACAAACCAGGGATCCAGGCAGGCTTGCGGTTGAAGGTGGCCAGCTTGGCTCTCGCGGTTGGTCCAGGTCACCTTTTCTACCTTCTGACTTAGGAACTTTGACTGAGCTTTTTCTTGTGGGGTCCCTCGACGCTCTTCACCATTCAGATTCGGTGAGGGTTCCCCGGTTTGGGTTTCAGCTTACTCCTGGTCAAACTCTGTAAATCGGACCTCCAGAGCTTTTCAGCAGGATGAACCTGGACAGCAGGCCGGCTCGCAGTTGAGGGTCGCCGGCTTGGCTGGCCAGGTCAAGTCGGTCCACTTATGGAGCTTTTTTACAAAGTTGCTCCAAACTTCTGGAACTTCTCCATGAAGTTCCCCAAAGTATTCTTACTCCAATGGTCTGGAAGCTCCAAGATGGTCCTTGAAAGTTTGGGACTTCAGTTCCCACAATCCACTTGGACAAAACCCTTACAAATCCACTGGTAGTACTCCAGGCTGAGGATTCTTGGTGGTGATGTTCCAGGTGAGCTCTGTTAACCTGTAGCTTTCAGGGAGTCCACTCTTTAGTGCTTTTTAAAGCAAGGTAGTCCACAGGGCTGTAGTTATGGATTGTGCAGCAGGCGCAGTCTTCGGAGTGCAGGGCTTGGTTGGTGCTAATCAAACTTCTCAGCATGGACCCTTCTCCTTTCTTGAGTTTCAAGCAGCAGATCTGAGAGGCTCCAACCCTCTCGGCTACTTATTCCAAGTTCTCTGGGTCAAGCAGGAGGGCACTCTTGTCCAATGAGGTGCAGGGCTACACCCCAGGTTATGACCACATCCTCCAAAGTATGCCACTATTTCCTCCCAGAGAGCACCATTTCCCCAAAATTCATCATGGCAGATTTTCCAGCAGGGAGAGAAGATCTGGCTAAACACACCTCCTGGATGGCTAATCTCCATAGTCTCTCCCCCTTGCATCTGCTCATTCCTTCCTTAATCCTAGCATCTGACTGGGTTTAAAGAGTAGAGGTGTAAATGAAACTGGTTTCTTCTGCCTGTCTCCTCCTTCGATTGAAGGGTATTATTTACAACCCCTCCCCCTGCTCTGGCATTCCTATGTAGCAGAACCCTGCCCTCCCAGAAGAACTGGCTAACCTCAGGGGCTATTTATCACCTCATCAAAGGAGCCTGGCTAATCCACTTAACTCTGACCAATCAGGACAGTCCACTGGAAGGCTGAATTGTGGCTTACAGACAAGAAAGTCTTATAACTTCTTGTCTGAACACTTTAGGAGAAATTCAACAATACCATATTGTTGTATTTATCAATACCATTCTAGGAAGTCTTTGAATGACATTTTTATGATTCTCCTAGTGGGAATGATTAGTTAATAACTTGTTGCCATGTTAACCTATGTGGCAGGGGATTTCAATGGGAAAAATGACTTGGGCCATTTTTCCAACACCAGGGCTAATAAAACATCTTTTATAAGGACCCTGCCTATATCTCCAGGACCCTACACCCCTGGGACACCTAGGGGAGACTTTAGGGGTTCTGAATATGTAAAGATATTGCAGATCCTTACTCCACAGAGCTCCTAGCTCAAAAGTCGATTTTGTGAAGCACTTTTTCACAATGTGGGGAGTGAAATGTGCCATTTCACTTAACCCAGGGCATAAAAAACTCATAGGTCCTCCTTATAAATACCGGACCCCCCACCCCTGGGACACCGAGGGGGGGGGGGGGCCCTGGGGGTACCTAATATGCCCAGACATTGTAGTTTAACAATTTTTAAGCGCCCCAAATGCCAAAGTCTATTATGAACACAATTTGCATTTTACAAGCAGTCCTGCACCCCAGGGCTGCTTTTAAACTGACCTCAGGCTTCAGCAGTGCACTCATGCAAGTGCAGAAATGGCTGCTGGCCTCTAAACTGCCATGCCCAATTATATACTAGGGCCTTAAAAGGGGGGTGGGTGTGTGTGCGTGTATATATATATATATATATATATATATATATATATATATATATATACATACATACACACACACCCTTTTTTCAGGTCTCTAACTTATGTTTTTCTGCAATATATCTCCGTCACTTTCTAGTACGTCACTTTTATCAATTAGTGCAGTGCCCTTCTACTGTCCCCATTTTCTGCTACTATGTAAATAATGTTCATCTGTTTTGCCCAAGTGTTAAGGGAGATGGTTTGATCCTGCTACAATTTTGCTCTACACAAGAGAGGCCAATAGACAATTTTTCGTAGCAGTAACATCATTGGCATTAATGCACCAAATGCCAAGGATAGCAAAGTTGCATCATGTGCCCTTTAACCACTGTTGATATTACAGGAAGTAGCACCATTAAAGTAAAAACTATAAGTGCTAAATTAATAAAATAGCAAAAATAGTTTTTTGAAGCAGATAAAAGCATATTTAGGTAGCTATTCATATATAAATAGGACTACCGATATAATACACCAAGATCCAGCCACTGCAAGCTTCCGTATAGTCATCATATGTCCAAGCACATCTCAAATGGCCAATAGCAGCCTCAAATACCCACGCCCACAGCTTCAAATACCTAGAAGCAGACTCTAAATGCCCAAGGACATTCTCAAATGCCCAAATGCAACTTAAAATGGACAACAAAGCCTCAAATATCTAGACACACTGAAATGTTCTGACATAGCTATAATATGCCAAGAGGATGCTCCAAATGCAGTACAGCCTCAAATATCCAATTACAGGTTCACTGCCCAGTCATTTCCCCAAATCCCAAGGCACAGATTCCAAATGCCTAACCCTAGCCCCAAAATCCAAGACACAGCTTCAAAGGCCTCAGCACAGCTCATACAGTTCTCCTGGATAGCTTCCCATGTTAGCCACTGCCACATATGCCAAGTGCAGCCACATAAAACCAGGTCTAGCCACTAACGATCTCCTATAGCTGCACATGAACATTTACATTTCTGCTTCACAAAGAACAGGGATAGCCTCAGATGCCCAGTACACATACGGCCTCAAATGGCCAGTGCCCCAGATACGGACTAATATGCCACTGCATCCTCCTCAATAGACATGTACCTCAAAGCTGCTTCCCCCTCAGGTGTGGGGTCCCTCAGGATTCTGCACTTTCCTTCTGCATTTTGAATATTCATGTTGTGCCCCAGGCTGCATTAATCTGCATCCATGGCCTTGGTTTCTACATCTATCCAACACTACATCAAATCCCTCTTAGGGTTAACAGGGGGGTTATTCTCAGTAATTAAATTCATCTTTTTATGAAACAAACCTGGGAGTGGATAGAAAGCCATAGGTTGAAGCTATAAAGCAAAGGGTTTGATGGTGGAGGAACGTCAGACCAATTGTTGTGTGCCTTATTAGCTCATAGCTAAAAAGTGCGCACTGCAAGTAAAGGTGATCAGAAATCTGGGTGTCAAGTTGAACTGTGATTTAAGTGTTGTACAGCAGGTGTCTTCTGACGCATGCTCTTTCAAGACAGCAGCACTCATTATTCAGATCCAACTCTGGGCGGCTTGTAGTCGGAGGCTCAATAACTTGTTAAAAGAGGGGGAAAGAGGTTCACAGACCTTCACCATGGGGTTGTTAGATAACTAGAGGGGTGTGTGACATGGTATCCATGCCTCTATGCATCACCAGCATCAACTTCATCTGACAGTGGTGCAGACAGAGCACTGTTGAAAAATCAGTCAGCCTCTCAAGGGATGACTGCGTCTCAGTATGCTTACAACACCTGCTAACCAACCTCCCAATAGGCTAATCAACTCTACACTCCATCCTCGAGCATACCCACTAACACGGTTATGTCTTTATTCAACCTCTTCGAGGAAAAGGAAGAAAATAAGTTACTTACCTGTAACTACGGTCATCCAGTATTGGTATCTTTTATAGATTCACATGCCTGAATCATTCCCCGTCGTCGAGATGGGAGTCCCACGGTAAAATATTCAAGCAGTGCCTTAAATCCTTAATAGGCTACAATGGCCCTAGGCCATCTCATCAGTAGCCTATCCATGTCCTTTTTAAAAAAGGACCAAATGGTGGCATACAGCCAATCTAGAACACTCCCAGCAGAGGCCAGTTCTCCTCAGATTTTCAAAGCACAAGTGGGAAGTAAGGATCCCAAAATTCAATGAGAACTGACTCTCCGGGGAGGAGGGTGGGTTGCATGTGAATCTATCAAAGATACCAATACTGGATAACCATAGTTACAGGTAACTTATTTTCTTATCCAGTATTGTGGTATCTTTCATAGATTCACATGCCTGAATCAGAATAGCAAGCAGTACCATGAAACTGTACTGTCGTTAGCAGACGGTGGGAGACATGAAACCTTAAACTCCCAATATTATAGACATATACCAGAAACAATTCTAATAATTGTTTAAAATCTAGCATGAAATGCATGAGATAAATCTTTCAGATAAACTAGCATCCACATATATTAAGAACCGTCAAAACGGTTATAAATATATATATATATATCCTAACGTTTACAAAGCATTACTGTCTGCAATCTACGCAACGAGAAGATGCAGCGGTTGGACAAGCGGTACTGCAACATCGCTTCATTTAAGGTCAGCCTCTTTTGTTTGACAGAAGAGGAGCTCTTTCTTTATTTTAATAACAGTATTGGGTATGACTGAAAATGTATATATATCCGGCCCCCACGAGAGCACCAGCTGGTGAGCGCGCTGAACGAAGGATCACATTGGAGGCAATATATATATATATATATATATATATATATATATATATATATATATATATATATATATATATATATATATATATATACATTTGTATATACATTTTCAGACATACGCAATACTGTTATTAAAATAAAGAAAGAGCTCCTCTTCTGTCAAATAAAAGAGGCTGACCTTAATTGAAGCGATGTTGCAGTACCGCTTGTCCAACCGCTGCATCTTCTCGTTGCGTAGATTGCAGACAATAATGCTTTGTAAACGTGAGGACATTCTTCCATGTCGCAGCACGGCATATTTGGTCTAATGTCACTCCAGCAAACAAAGCTGTAGATGCAGAAATTGTTCTTGTGGAGTGTGCCTTAGCCCTTGCTGTCAGGGGCTTGTTAGCCTTTTCGTGACCGAATTGAATCGCAGATGAGACCCATCTAGCGATCGTAGCCTTTGTTACAGCTGTTCCTTGTTTTCCTTGTCCGTAAGCAACCAGGGCTGATCTGTTTTTCTTATCTCTTTCGTTTTGTGTAGGTAGAATTTCAAACATCTCTTGACATCCAAAGTATGCAATGCCCATTCTGCTGGGCTGGATGGATTTGGAAAGAAAGATTGCAATATCACCGGCTCGTTGAGGTGAAATTGTGTTGGTACCTTTGGTATAAATGTCGGGTTTGTCCGTAAAGCTACATAGTTTTCAGTGAAAGCCTTCCGATTTCATCTTGCTCAGTACTCTGGGAATTAACGGGATGGGGGAAAAGCGTAGGCATATATCCCTGACCATCGCATTAAAAGGGCATTCCCCCTTGACCCCGTTAAAGGGAATCTGCTGGCATAGTACTGGCATTTAGAGTTCTCCTTCGTTGCGAAGAGGTCCAAAGTTGGTTTTCCTCATTTTCGAAATACCTTGTCCAGCTGGTATTGTTCTAGCTCCCACTCGTGGCAACTGGACTGAGACCTGCTCAGCGTGTCTGCAAGGGTATTGTGCAGACCCCGGACCTGCTCTGCTTTTAACGTGATCCCATGATGTGTTGTCTATTCCCATAATTCTTGCGCCTCTTGAGAAAGGGTAATGGATCTTGTTCCTCCTTGCTTGTTGATATAGTACATGCTGGTGGTACTGTCCGTACGCACCAACACTGAAGAGCCTGCGATTCTCGGCAGGAAAGCTTGGAGAGATAGGAATATGGCTTTTAGCTCTAAGCTGTTGATGTGCTGTTTTATCTACGCCAAAGACCATTTGCCTTGAATTTGCAAGTCCTGTAGATGACCTCCCCAGCCCTCCATGGAGGTGTCCGTTGTTAAAACGAAATCTGGGGTGCTCGGTAGGAAAGTCAGGCCTTGAACGAGATTTGATGCCTGGAACCACCACTGCAGAGTTTTCACCATCCGTGAGTGATTCGAACTACATCTTTGAAGGATCCCGAAACCTGTTGCCACTGTTTCTGTAGCTTTTACTGAAGAGGCCTCATTTTCAGTCTGGCTAGAGGTACCAGATTTATCGCTGAGGAGCACATCCCCAGGAACGATTTGTACATTCGCACCGAAACTGACCTTTTTTCTGATATTGTCTTTGCAAGCTTTTGCAGACGTATCCGTCTCTCCTGAGACAAGAACGCTTTGCCCTGAATGGTGTCTAAGGATGCTCCCAGAAAAGATATTACTTGAGTTGGAAGCAGAACCGATTTTTCTCTGTTTCGGGTAAGTCCCAACGTTTCGAACAGAAGGAGGCAAGTTTTCGTTGCACGATCGGCTTCCTGCACAGTTGCTGCTTTGAGCAGCCAATAGTCGAGGTACGGAAATACTTGAAACCCCCGAGATCGCAGGGTCGCCGCTACTGGCGCCAGGCACTTGGTGAAGATTCGTGGTGCTGATTTGAGTCCAAACGGGAACACTTTGAATTGATAGTGGGTACCAGCCACTGTGAATCTTAGGGACTTTCGGTGCTTTGGGAGGATTGGGATATGGAAATATGCGTTTTCCATGTCCAGGGAAGTCATGAAGTCTCCTTTGTTTAAGCAGCCCAGGATATCTGAGAGCGTTACCATCCTGAACGTCTGCTTCTTGAGAAACTTGTTGAGATTCCTTAGGTCCAGAATCGGCCTCCATTCTCCTGATCTCTTTTTTATTAGGAAAAAACGAGAATAAAAACCCTTCACTTTCTGGGCGAGTGGTACCTTCTCTATTGCATCCTTGAGAAGCACAGCCAAAACTTCCTTTCGTATTAAGTGAAGACGAGGGGGAGGGGGACCCTTGGGTGGGGTGGTTGGTGGTCGCTGAAGAAATTCTAGAGTGTGACCCTTGGTGACTAGGTCCAAAACCCAGGGATCTGATGTAATCTCGTGCCACCTCTGCACGTAACCGGAAATTTTCGCACCCACGGGTAGGGAGGGAAGATGGACTGGTACCCTGATGTGCTCATTGCTTTCTGCCTGAGTCATGGCTTTGTTGGGGTGCTCGCTTGCAGCCTCCCTGGCGAGAGAAACCAGCCGTTGAAGATTGCAGATACGATGGAGGGTTATAAGATTGTCGATACTGGGATTGGTATGGTTGGTATTGTTGAGCTCTCTGGTATCAATCAATCAATCAATCATTTGTATAGCGCGCTACTCACCCGGAGGGTCTCAAGGCGCTTGGGGGAGGGGGGTCCGCTACTGTTCGAACAGCCAGGTCTTGAGTTGCTTCCTGAAGGAGAGGTGGTCTTGGGTAAGGCGGAGGTGGATGGGTAGGGAGTTCCACGTCTTGGCAGCCAGGTAGGAGAAGGATCTTCCTCCCGTTGTGGCTCTTCGGATGCGGGGGACGGCGGCGAGGGCGTGGTTGGTCGATCGTAGCTGGCGGGTGGGAGTGTAGAAGGTCAGACGGTCGTTGAGGTATCTGGGGCCTTGGTTGTGGAGGGCTTTGTGTGCGTGGGTGAGGAGTCGGAACGTGATTCTCTTGCTGACGGGGAGCCAGTGCAGGTCTCTCAGGTGTCTGGCGATGTGGCTGTGTCGGGGGATGTCCAGGATGAGTCGAGCTGCAGCGTTCTGGATGGCGTATCCTCCTTTATAAGTGGCGAATCCTCGCCTTCTAGCACCTCTGAAAGGTACTCTTCTGTACTGTAGAGCTCCCAAAGACTTTTGCGGGGTCCGTATCATTTTTGATTGCCAATAGAGCCTCATCAATGTGTTTACCGAAGAGTGACTCACCGTCAAAAGCCATGTCAAGAACTTTTGCTTGTACCTCCGGTCTAAAAGTTGTTGCTTTTAGCCATCCCTGACGTCGAAGTACAGCTGCTCCTGCCAACTGCCTAAAACCAGTGTTTGCTACATCAAGGGGACAGTCGATTGTTTCTGAGGCTGCACGCTCACCCTCCAGCAGAATTTGGCGTACATCCTGCCTGCTTTCCTCCGGGATGAGGTCTATTAGCCCTGCCATATCAGACTACATTTGGCGGTCACAGCGGCCGATAATGGCTAGGGCATTTGCTGCTCTGATTATCACAGCTGCCATTGAAGAAAACCTTTTCCCAAGGATGTCCATTCTACGCCCTTCCTTATCTGGGGGGGGTGGTAATCGGGGTAGCCGGATTCTTAGACCGCCTTTGTGCAGTCTGGGAGATGACTGCATCTGGCTTCGGATGTCCAATAAGGCACGATGGAGAGTCATCCAGAGCCCGATATTTCTTTTCCACACGAGGCAGCACCGGTGGTATGGATGCTGGCGTTTTCATAATTCTGATGCCCTCCTGCCAAATATGGTCGATGATAGGAATGGAGCGCACCACTTTTCTTGTGTCCTCTTTGAAATCGTAAAGGAAACATTCCGTCTGCTTTACTGTCATAGGTAGATGGAACCTGCTGGCTGCTCTTTGCATCAAATTGTGAAACCCCCCGATATCCTCTGGAGGAGAGTCTGAAGGAAGGTGCGGAGGAGGAGATGGTGTCGGAATAACGTAATCATCCCAAGGGTCGGGAGCAGATGTTGGATCTGGCAGTTCACCTTCCTCTACCTCTTCTTCTGAGGAGGAAGTGCTTTGTGCTCCTGGGTCGATTGTCCCCGAGCCTGGTATAATCCCAGGTGTGCTCGGTAACGGAGGGCCTGGTGTATCTGTAGATTCTTCCGCCTGAGGAACTTGGTTTACAGATTGATTTTGTTGAGGAGGGAACCTTTGCCTATAATCCGACAACATGGCTTGCAGGTCCTCGATTAATGAAGGCGGTAGGTGGGCCATATCCCTGGGGCCCGGCTCTTGACGGAAGTCAAACTGATAGCTATGTCGTGGAGCCATAAACCCCTGCTGGTAATAATGCGCCTCGCCTTGATAGTTGTCATCCTCCTCATCATCCTCTTGGCACTTCACATGGAGCCCAGATGGACTATGAGCTATCCCATAGAGGCCGTTATCATCATCATCTTCCTCAACGTACCCTTCCAACAGATGCGATGGAAGCAAAGGTGACACCTTGCTATAATCCTGCATAGACAGGTGTAAAAATGTCTTTGTTACTCTGGTAACCCGAGTAATTCACCTCAACGGGGGCGTCGACGGTGCACAAACGATAGGCAAGGGAACTTCCTTCGTCGACGGTGCCTTCGTCGTCGACGGTGCCTTCGTCGTCGACAGTGCCTTCGTCGTCGACAGTGCCTTAGTCGTCGACAGTGTCGACAGTGCCTTCGTCGTCGTCAGTGCCTTCGTCGTCGTCAGTGCCTTCGTCGTCGTCAGTGCCTTCGTCGTCGTCAGTGCCTTCGTCGTCGTCAGTGCCTTCGTCGTCGTCAGTGCCTTCGTCGTCGTCAGTGCCTTCGTCGTCGACAGTGCCTTCGTCGTCGACAGTGCCTTCGTCGTCGACAGTGCCTTCGTCGTCGACAGTGCCTTCGTCGTCGACAGTGCCTTCGTCGTCGACAGTGCCTTCGTCGTCGACAGTGCCTTCGTCGTCGACAGTGCCTTCGTCGTCGACAGTGCCTTCGTCGTAGACAGTGCCTTCGTCGTAGACAGTGCCTTTGTCGTAGACAGTGCCTTTGTCGACGGAATGGTAGTCGACGGAGGGGCGTCGACGGAATGGTAGTCGACGGAGGGGCGTCGACAGTCTTCGATGACGATGGAGCTTTCGTTGAGATGGAGACTCTTGTAGAGAGAATAGGAGACTGAATCGCCGTCTTCGTAACTGTAGCCGTCGACGATGGCGTCGACGAGGTCACACAAATTGTCGACGAGAGAGAGATTCTCGTCGACAATGGCTTCTTCAGGGATTTTTTACTTACAGGATCAGAAGATAAAGCTTTAGGGCGATCTCTATCCTTCCTTACAGATGTAGAGGGCACAGACAACTCCGGTTCAGAAGAATGTTTGCCAGCCTTCTCCTTACTTGAAGCCCTTTCCTGGGAAGGTTTAAAATGTTTCTTCCCCTCACCTGAGGATCTGTCCTGAGATCTAGCCCTCTTGTGGGATGCTGAAGCTCTGTCTTCATCAGAAGAACGAGACTGCTGTTTTGTGGTTTGGAGCCACAATAACAATCTTCCCTCTCTGTCCTTGAGGGTCTTGTTAGAGAAGGTGGGACAGATTTTACAGTCTATCACCTCATGCCTGGGATGTAGGCAATAAATACATTCTTTGTGTGGATCATCCACATGTACTCTTTTCCTTTCACAGGTCTGACAAGGGCAGAAAAGGCCTTTCTTGTCTGACATGATGTCTAGAATTTGCTGAGTAGAAGAAAAACTGAGTAGCACTCTGGGAGACTCCCTTCCACACGACGTGCGGTGAAAATCTGAGGAGAACTGGCCTCTGCTGGGAGTGTTCTAGAGGGTGCTAACAGCTGATTGGCTGTATGCCAACATTTGGTCCTTTTTTAAAAAGGACATGGATAGGCTACTGATGAGATGGCCTAGGGCCATTATAGCCTATTAAGGATTTAAGGCACTGCTTGAATATTTTACCGTGGGACTCCCATCTCGACAACGGGGAATGATTCAGGCATGTGAATCTATGAAAGATACCCCAATACTGGATAATAGCATGTACCAAAAGCTGCTTCTTTTTTAACTGCCACCTCTCTTGCTGCCATCAGCAAAACCAAGTCACTGAATGAAGAGGAAAAGAGTTAAACCATAGCTTGTTAAAAAATACATTTGGAAAAATATCTTCACAAACAAGACATTTTTGGTGCTACAAAGAAATTAACGGGACTGTGTAGTGTAAATTAAGTGACAACACATGAAGGTAGTAAAGCGATCAAACAGGCCACAGATCTTCTTTGCTGCAATATCCAGAAGGTAATACTGCACAAATTGAGACAAACAATGGTCGTTTTGTAGTCCAGACTATTATTCAGTCGACGTTCTGCCCATATTTATAAATATTACTGTGGTTTTAATCAGAAGTATACAAAAAAGTGATATGTGGAGTTCTTGAATTAATCTCAGTCACGGGCAATTACTCAGTTTTGGGTTGCTTGTGTTTCGGTTCACAAAGGACCTAGCTTGGCAGATCGAGCTGGACTTTTCCTATTGGAGCAGCACGAAGACTGATTTGCATATGGCTGGGTCTAATCTTCGATAGCATGGTGGGCTAAATAACAATGTATTGAAATGCTACCCTGAGCGATTAACAGTGGTTAGATGTATTGCAAGCATTCCTCCCATCACCTTTTGTGTGTTTGATGTAATGCCCTAAGTGGCATGGGGTATGCACAGACGCCCGGCCCTTGCTCGCTATGCCACTGGAACTAAGCTACACCAGACTGAAGGACCCCAATTAGGACAAAACTGTTCTTGGGTTGCTTGTGTTCCAGTTCAGAGAGGACCTGGCTTGACAGTAGAAGCTGGACTGTACATACTGGAGCAGCACCAAGACATATTTGCATAAGGCTGGGTCTCATCTGAGATGGAATGGTGAGAAAAAGAACGATGGGTTGGAATGCCACCCTGAGCAATCACTAATGGTTTGACAAATTGCAAGCATTCCTCCCATATCCATTTGTGTGTTTGATGTACCGCCCTAAGTATGTCCAGACGTGGGTCTCTTGCTCACTCTGTAACTGGAATAATCACCTTTTGTGTGTTTGGTGGGGTGGACATTAATGGGATTGGTCTCACGCTAAAGTCAGCAGGGAAAAAGCCATGTGACAGCTCTATACAGTGCAAAGAATACAGCAAAGGAGCCCCGCAGGAAACACTCTAGTAGGTTCCCCTGTTTTTGCCTTTGCATCAGAAGCAGAACATAAAACTTTCTTCTTATACATATTTGAACATTACTGGTATTGTAAACTTAGCATGCCACTTCTTTGCAATTGAAAGAAGCGGTTTCTTAATTACGTGGGTGATGCCACCTCAAAAACAAAGTGATGATACGTGATGGCTCCCCCTTTTAGCGATCAACATGCCAAATATTAACGTTTCGAATGGAACACCGGACTTGGCTGGATGACCATAAAATAAATAACTGGAAATTGACAAAACAACTCAGATGGAAGGTCCAGGAGTGGGTAAAATAAGCACTGGGAAAGCCAATAGATCCTGCCTACGCAAGAGCTATTGGCTTTGCCGATGTCTTTTAACCATTATGTGGAGCAACGTGGCTGCTGCTGTGCATCATGGCTAAAAAAAGGGGGGGGAAAGCGCTATATGTGTCTTTTTTTACATTGATAGCGCTTTTTTTTCATAGCTTTGCCAATAGTCCTAAAGTAGGTGACACCTGTTGGCAATTTTTGTTGATCACTGCCTTGGCACAGTGCGGGTAAGCACATGGGTGAGTTCTGCTCTGTTACAGTATGTGATTATTTGTGTCAAGTGCTGCCTGTTATATGGTGAGTGAGGACCCCTCAGTTGGCATAGTGAAGCATAGGATTAATTAGCATTGTGTGGCATTAACTGGAAGACACAATGTTGGCATTTTTTGATAGACCCTTTTTGGTGCAGCGCTTTTCTGTTTGCATTATGAGGGTTATGTTGTTACCATTGAGTTCTTAAGTCCTTGCCTGGTGAATAATGAGGTTCAGGCTCAACAATCCTATCTGAGGACAGATGGTCAGCTGTTTAAACAGGGCTTGATCTCGGGGTTGCATTAAGTGCTGTTTCTAAGTGCTGAGTTCCTGAGCTGCTCCCCAGGGAGGGGGGCTTTCTCAGTGTGTTAGATGTCCAGGAATTAAACAGTAACATATTGGGCCAGAATGGAGAAATGTTTAACAGCCAGTTCTGGAACAGACATCAATGCTTTGTTGAAAGTTCAAGTTTCCTCTTCCATCACAATGTGTTAGAAGGCAAGGGTGTGCGCCGTCTGCAGCTGAGCAGAAACTCAAACCTGTTTCCCGGGATTTGGCTTTAAGCGATAGTCACTCATCCAGGACTCAAGGCGAGGTAGATGCATACCACACACATCTATCAGAGGGCAGCCTCATGCAGCACTCCGACCTGCACCCACACATTAGGGCTCTGTCGCTTCTGCAAGTGACGGGGAGAGAGTGTGAGCACCTGGGTCTAGTTGCATGCAAGGTGTCCTGTTGTTACTCAGGAATGTGCTCTTCTTGCTGTTATTTAAGCCGAAGGCTGCACACTCATCTCCTAAAACCGCAGTGATAGAGGAAATAACCAGGAGAAAGCAACATGTATGTAAAGCACTCTAATACCTTAGGGTCTGGTCCGGTCGAGTTTGCGCTATACAAAAATGCTAAACAGAAGAAGAAATAGTACCACAATTACAGAGTGAGCAGCAGACGGACACTAATTAAGATAAATCAATCTGTACCTGGTCCATGCTCCACACAAAGAACAGGAAGTGGCGTAGGAAGTGACACCTCGCAAGCGCTGCCTTATTGTAAGACAGCAAAGAAGAGTAATAATGATGCCAACAAATGGTAGGTAATGGGCTGGCTAAAAGCTCCTTTTTTTAGAGGTTTTTTTTAATGACACTATAGATTGTCGCCAGGCAACACTGCATGCACGCTGCATACAGGTGAGACCTATAGAAAAATGTATGTCTGAAAATATAATTCTCTTTGATGTATTTGATTCTGCGCACTTTGTATGCTACTCAGGTTTAGAAAATCTGGTTGTCATGATGTTCAAGATTAACCTGAGTCGCCGAACAGTGAATATTGCATGAAAAGAGGCACATGACTGTGTAATACAATGAAAATGAATGTTAAATTAAATACTGCTCATGAGATAATAGGATTGTGATGGTATCTGTACTTTAACCACTTGGCATATTCTTGCCGTTATAAATACTTAGATAGCTTAAAAAATACAATGTTATTGTTTAATATATTTACGGCAAATCTTAAACTGTACGTTTTAGCCTATATGCGATATAAAATAAACATTGAAAAAGGTTTGTTGCTTGTGGATACATGCCTTTAAGTGTATGCCACAGAAAATAACAATGTGTGTCCTATTAAATGATAACCCACCTAAATAGATTTAGTTAGAGTAAGTAAGAATACCTTCTCAATATTTAACTCATGCCCCATCTGTGACAGTCTCAATCTACCATGGGTTTTAGCCTAACATTGTTTTGCATGCTGGGACTGGTAAGACCCTGTATTTATATTTTACTATGTTATGTGTTGCAACAGAGGTTAGGAACTACAGTTAAAATGTTCTCTCTTTTCAAAGTGCCCTATGTCATGTGCACAAATGCATCTCTTAACAACCATACATTATTTTGTAATCAACCTTCCAGCAGTAAAAATATACAATAAAGTTTTTGAATGTGAGAGGGTACAGAGGTAAGTATTGTAAAACGAATCACTTAATTGTGAGACCAAAAAGGCTCTGGTGGGGAGATGTTTGATTCAGTGTGGGAAAACAAAAACGTGGCACAGATGCTGTGAGGACTTCTTTGACCTTCAGCACAAAGAAAACAATGACATATTTGCATTATGAATGCAGGTAAACTCTGCACATCATGATGATACCTGCATACCTCTTTGGCTGTTTGAATAATACACAGTGAGGAATGCTGCTAATAGCCTCAATTAAAGCGAACTTATAGGGGTATGACAAAACCACATAACTGAAGACAAGTATTATCAAGTAATATTTTTTACCATATGAAGCTTTCTGAATTGGGAAACAGTGCTGGGGTCCTACTCTGATGGGTCTAAGGGTCCTACTCTGATGGGTCCAAGGGTCCTACTCTGATGGGTCCAAGGGTCCTACTCTGATGGGTCCAAGGGTCCTACTCTGATGGGTCCAAGGGTCCTACTCTGATGGGTCCAAGGGTCCTACTCTGATGGGTCCAAGGGTCCTACTCTGATGGGTCCAAGGGTCCTACTCTGATGGGTCCAAGGGTCCTACTCTGATGGGTCCAAGGGTCCTACTCTGATGGGTCCAAGGGTCCTACTCTGATGGGTCCAAGGGTCCTACTCTGATGGGTCCAAGGGTCCTACTCTGATGGGTCCAAGGGTCCTACTCTGATGGGTCCAAGGGTCCTACTCTGATGGGTCCAAGGGTCCTACTCTGATGGGTCCAAGGGTCCTACTCTGATGGGTCCAAGGGTCCTACTCTGATGGGTCCAAGGGTCCTACTCTGATGGGTCCAAGGGTCCTACTCTGATGGGTCCAAGGGTCCTACTCTGATGGGTCCAAGGGTCCTACTCTGATGGGTCCAAGGGTCCTACTCTGATGGGTCCAAGGGTCCTACTCTGATGGGTCCAAGGGTCCTACTCTGATGGGTCCAAGGGTCCTACTCTGATGGGTCCAAGGGTCCTACTCTGATGGGTCCAAGGGTCCTACTCTGATGGGTCCAAGGGTCCTACTCTGATGGGTCCAAGGGTCCTACTCTGATGGGTCCAAGGGTCCTACTCTGATGGGTCCAAGGGTCCTACTCTGATGGGTCCAAGGGTCCTACTCTGATGGGTCCAAGGGTCCTACTCTGATGGGTCCAAGGGTCCTACTCTGATGGGTCCAAGGGTCCTACTCTGATGGGGATAATTTACAACCCAAAACCTTTATTTTGAGGCCTACTGGAGGCCATTAGCAAGCGGATTGACTGATTTCATGTGAATGACAAAGATATGATGATAAAATGAAAGTATGTTCTTTGCCCACTTTAACCATCAGCTGGACCCAAAAATTTAAACCAGGTATGCGTGGTTATTTCGTCACTACTTTCTGTAAATGCTTTTCTTTCAGTTTCACAAACAGGATTAAAAAAATACATGAAGCAGCAAAATGGTAGATCTCGGGTACCTCGACAGAAACAAAAGGCAGCATGTGGACATTTACTAACCACACGACTACATTTTGGCAAATGGTCTAAATCACAACACATTGTATGGGGAAGCGATGTTAGATTATTCATTTCTGAAATAGTGGGTAGTGTATTGCGATGTCCTAATTGGTGGCCTTCAGACTCCTTTGAGGCAACGATTTCTGAGATGGGCTTACAAGAAAGGATGAAGAGATACTTCTAAAAAGTGGGAAGCGGGAGGTGTCACAATATGGTGGCAAAAATACTGACCTGCAAAAATATCTTTGTGACAAGTAAATATGGTGTTAAGGACAGTAAATCTATATTTTCTTATAAACTTGCTTTGATGATATAGTGGTTCTCAATAATGTGCAAGTGGATATTGTTATAGTGGATAATGTGATACGTAATCTTCTCAGGTGACCAACAGTTTACACCAGTGCTTAATTTGAGTCGGTGGTTTCCAGAGCTCGACACCTGCACTTATTTGTCAACACCGGCACTTGTGACAGTCTGCCACATGGTAGCTCTAGCTGTCTAATTTAGAAATGAGCACAACAGTTGCTTATTATTTAAATATACATTAAAAAGGACTAATACCTGCCGCTTAAGCCATTCTTATAGTGCCGGGCGTCTGGAATAGTCTAAATTGTCATACTTGCAGGAATGTGATGGTTAGTAATTGTGTTGATGCTGTCATTGATAGCTCTGGCAGGGGCAATGGGTGGGGCAAACTGCAGTGGCCTCCTGATTAGGTCCCTGGCACTTATTCTTTATTAATGTATTTATTTTTACAAATTAAGCACTGTTTTACACTGATTGTATGCCACATGCAAACACTATGGTACATAGATTAGGCAGACTCCTCATTTAAGGCTGGTAACCGAAAAACTAAATCTAAAACATATCTAATGAGTTGAAGGCAATCAACTACAAATGTAAGAATCTAAAAAGCTGGTGAGTTATCTAATATCACACACAGATTGAGCATGTTAAACTCCTATAGGAATAGGAAAAACAGAGGAAAAGAGATTCTTCTCCTAGTTTCACTTTTATGCCAAGTAGCCTAACACTATACAGTTTTTAATAATTTCTTCTATAAAATTGCTACTGTTTCTTAAATTTAGTGCATCCATGAAGGATTGATACACTTCAATACAAATTCTTAAATTCTTACCTTGCAATCCACTTTTGTCCAAGAAGTTGCTTAAGTTAAACAATGTATTTCTAGAAGCCAGATACTGGATAAAGCGCTAGATCAGAAAAAGAAGAAATATATATTTTTTTTAACTTAAAAATTATGCACCACTGAATTTCCCCCAACTTTAAAATAAAAAGGATTTATCATAGACTTTAGATATCAAACAAATTGCAAGAACACAAGTTAGCCCCACTTTCCAAGATTATATCTTAACATATTTGCATTCAGAGTAGGCTTTTTTATTTGATGATTCCTACACGTGTGCTGAAGACATATTAATTAATATCTCGATTTTAGGTAAAACTAATAAACACTGGCGTAGCTAGGCACCATAAGATGGCAGATGTCTGAGCAGAGAGCTCCTGCCCTGCCACCACGACATCAAAGGACATCAGTTACAGAACGAACAGCTAGATTAGCTCTGGATAGCGGCTTTATCGCCCTGAGACCGCTGGCACAAGAACAGTGCTTGAGGAGCGATGTAGAGAGCAGTGCCTTGTGGCATTTATCATTGGAGTGTACTTGGAGAGGCAATTATGTCACAGCATGCCGCAGAAGCCTATGAGACTCTGCAATCACGGATGCTAAAGCTAGAGGAGCAGCATGTTATACAGGGCAAATGGGAAGATCAGGTAAAGCGATCAAGGCAGAACAATGTCCGTATACAAGGAGTTCCATGTGAAACAGAGGGAGAAGACCATGGTCAGTACAAGCAGGGCCTCTTCAATGTTATTTGGGAGACAGCGAAACAGAGGGAGAAGACCATGGTCAGCACAAGCAGGACCTCTTCAATGTTATTCAGAAGAAAGCGGGTAGAAAGCCTATCAAGTTCAACTGAATGGGCTCTTGGTGTATCTTCATTTCTTTCAGGGCTAAAAAAGCATCATGAACAAAGCGAGACTAGCTGGGTGGATGTCCTACAATGGAGTGTAGCTTCAACTATTTGAAAATCTAGCGATAGTAACTATTGGCTCCAGAAAATTCCATGATCTGCAGAAGAGCACCCGTGGAGGTTTGTTTATCCTTCATTACTGATGCATGGTGGTCCCTGCTCATTCCCTAAAATCTTTTTTTATAGCCCCGCTATTGGTTCATTTACCAAAACTGTTAAATCATGTAAACTGGGTTCCACTAAAGCTATGATTCCTCTGAAAAGTCTTTAATTGGATATCCTCGGACATACTAAGATTGTTTTCAACATCAATGAGCTCTCATTAAAACACAAAATTGTACCTTTTGAGCTTAAGCAAAAGGACTAACACCTCTATTAAAAAAAAAAACCTTGGCCAAGGAGAACTAGCCAATTATCGACCCATCACACTTTTACCAGAAGTGGCAAAGATTTTGGAAAGCTTCTGACTTTTCAACTTCTGACTTATTTGGAAATTTTTCTATACTGTAATGATACTCAAGTTGGCTTTCGCCCATTTAGAAGCACTGAATCACCTTTGGTAGCAGACTCAGATGATGTTCGAAAGCCAGCCAACTGTTTGGTTTCCGGCGTGGAAAGCGATGGGCCCTTTCAACATATGCATTCAAATGCCAGTCAGGGAGCACAGGAAAAGCTTTTTCAAAGAGTTACACAATGATGCCATGAATGTCATTGCCTTAGGCACCATCTTGTAGTCCTAGTATGCCAAGATTGCTTCGTCTGAATCAATTCACTCCTTCAGTTCCCACTGAGTGTCGGAAAACCACTTTTTGTGTTTTTTGAGACTTTTATGGAACTGAGACATAGTATCCTTGATTGTTCTTTGTCCAATCTCAGATAGCAGAGAGGTGAAAGAGATGACAGACTTGGTCTATCTCTTAAGAGAGCTCTGCAATTTCTGGTTTGTAGTTCATATAGCAAGATGATCTTTCCGAATTTCTTCCTGCTGAGTCAGGAGCAGATTATATATTGCATATTTGTAGGTCCAGTGGGAGAAGGAAGATCGACCTAATTCACTAATGAGGAAGAGATGTTAAGTATGTTGCTATGGGAGACAATGATTTCAGGAGGTGCATTAGATTTGCCTGCAGATGTAGGTAAAGGCCCAGGGGTGTAGTTATTTTCAGATTTCTCCCATTCTTAAATAGTCTCAGATTCCTCAGGAGAGCCTGTTTCAACATTAAAACTTCAACGTCCATAACAGACTAATTTATCTAGTCTGATTTCTGATCAGACTAATCTGACCCAGAAAAACCATTATCTCCAACAGATGACTGTGGAAAATTGCTCTATTATATCATCTCCCTACAAGTTTTTTTGTTTGCCTTAGATACATTTGTCCTGCCATCTAATTTAAGTGTGCCAGCCTTATTTGCAGTGATTCTAAATATTTCACTGGAATCAGGTTACAAACTTGGTAGCATGTGATTGTGTCCAGTACTTGACAAGTCTCAATAACTCAGCACGTTCCCCCTGTAGAAAGCAATAGCTGAGTAGACCTAGAGACACAGGAGTCAAGAATAGGTTCAGGATCAAGAGTTTTATCATGGCTGTCAACAACTTTTTTATTCCCATCCAGATTCAAACATGTATTAGTTATTACCAGCATAACAGTATCCACACACTCATGTAATGAATGTTTTGGTAGCACAGGTGCCAATACTTGTGCTTGAAGAGGAGGATAGCGTTGGGTCCGATATTATAATTTTTGCAGGTCTTCAGGTATTGTGTCAATGGCATGCGAGGGCAGTTTAACAGTCTTCCTGCCTAAACACATGCGGACTACAGCCTTCGAGGCAATTATGTTCCATGTCAATGCTATTGTGCTGTCATTGCTGGCATGAGTTTCTCTCAAGCTGGATAGCTCCCAGCTCCTCAAGTCACCATCACAAGTGCATTCGTGTTCAGCCACAGAACCAAATGATGGGAGGAAAAATGGTTCGCCTCAAAAGACACTCAGGGAATCAAAAACTTGAGCGCAGCCTGGAGAATGGATAGAGCTTAGAGAGAATAAAGGAGAGTAGCAGCTTCTGTCAGAGCAGCAGATGACCACAGCCATAAAAAAGAGCCAGAAATCAAGCATATATCCAGAGGACGGTCACATTGTCAGGAATCAATGAATGCATCTAAAGTTTATTTCAGGTAAAGCTATTATACTAGACAATTGCTTCAGTGGCGGGAGGTAGCAGGGTCCCAGAGAGACTGCTGCTCGACTTCAGCTGGCCACCATCCCTCCCCCAATTTAGCAACATTCTTTCCAAAGCAATACCATTCTTAATCCAAGGAAAAAAACAGCTGGGGTTGGGGATGCTGATAAGCTCTAGATGCCCATTACAAGAGGCGGGCACTTATAAAGAGAGAAAATGCAGTAATTAATGGCAAATTACATGGCCATTCTCTCTTGAAGAGTTCAATTGTTACACCCAACCAGGGGCAAGAGGCCTCATGCAACTAGAAATCTCAGAGCTAAATGATTCTATTTTGAGTCCACTACTCTGGGAGGTGATTTCCACCTATGTGCCCAACAAGAAACATTGCAACAGTGACATGGGAGGACCTTCCTGATATCCCCAGAAGGAAATCTATAGCTGGAAGACATGGGGTTATTAGTTGCATGGAGCTGTAGGCAACCCCTGAGAGTCAATGACTCCCAATACTCTGCTGTACAGGCCTGCAGACATTATCAGACCAGTGGGGGTGCGGGTCCACTGGCCCATTTCATTGGCCCACCCAGGAGTTGGTGGGGGTTGAGTAGAGCGGGTAATTGGAAACTCCATGATATTCTACTTAAGGGTTCTATAACGACCCTAAATTTTTGACTCCATGAAAACGCTGATTAAGGAATACTTAACACATAGGGAAGGTAGACGGGAGATGTGTATGGGATGCATTTAAGGCTGTGTCGCAAGGTTTTTTCATTTAAGAAGCCACTCATTTGAATGCGATGAGGCAGGCCCTATGAAATAAGCTCACCCAGGAGCTGTGTGCGATGGAAAGATAACATGCGGTTTCACTTTCCAATAAGCTTTGGTGTCAGCTTACAGCTTTGAGGGACAAATTTGCATAGTTTAGGATGAAAAGGCAAAGTATAAGTTCTATGAGGGAGACAAAGGCAATCAGCTCATGCCTAAGTGAGAGTCAAGCACATAATCAAATAGTGGAAGTAAAAGATGAGAATGGCACATCAAACATAGCGGCGGAGAAGAACTGGTAATGCTATGAAGCTCTACACAGGGCCGATCCATCTGAGACTAAAGCCAGAAATACCTATCTAGATAAAAGGGCCTAACTAGTCAAGATGAAACAGTGGCAACCACTCTAGATGCTTTGATAAAGAAGAATTCAAACAACTGAAGCCTGCCAAGGCGCTGGGCCTGTACGGCTTCTTTGCCACATTCTATAAAACATTTGACCACACCCCCCCAGCCCCCACCCCACCCCACCCCTGCTAGTCACTACATTAACTACATTGTTTACTCTGACCGTAGGGACATGACCACTTTAATAAAGGTGGCCACAATTTCCTAACTTCTGAAAGTCAAACAAAAACTTTTAGGAGGATATAAGCAAATCAGCTCAATGGTGTGCACCTGCCACTGCTGCATTCGGCCCAAGCTGGCTTTATTCAGGGTCATAACTGTACTGATAATATGAAGAAGGCACTACATCTTATTGATATAATAGGGCAGTGCGCGAGGGATACTGAATTGCTCTCCATCAACAGAAAAAAAGCAGAGAACTGGGTCAGGGCTGTGGCACTAGAATAGATAGTCTAAAGGCATTTGGGTTTGGCCAATAACATAGGATCGAGGCCCACCACCTACTAAAGACCTAAGGTGAAAATTAGTGTGAAAGGGAAGCTTACGGAGGATTGACAATCCGTAGGGGTACTTGTGAGTCTGGTCTCCTCCTCCTACGTTTTGCCCCCTTCCTGTAACCGCCTGCTCAAAAAGATCAGGCATAATTAAACCATTACTGGGATCAAGTTTGGACATGACCACTTCAAGGTCACACTATTCGCTGATGATATTTTAATTGTTTTGATGGACCGTGAGGGGTCATTTGAGCATTCCTGGCCAAGCTAGAAGCCTTGCATGCCTTGTTGGGCTTTTATATCATCCTGGACTCATTGTTGGAGGGATGGTGGGAGGGGGGCACTCAGCCACTGACTGTCTTATGGGAAGGAACTCCCTTCCACTGCTCTACATCTAGTGTGCACTGTATGGGGATTAGATTAACTCTAAACTTGTGATTAGGTACCACTGAGAATATTGCTGCACTGGTTAAAATAATCAAAGTGAACCTGGAGACCGGTACGGGACGCAGAACATCATTAAAGAAGCTGCTCTTGCCAATAATTTTATATGCAAGCCACTCCTGATTCCCATAAACCATAGTGACATCAAGCAGCTACAGGAGATCGGTAATGCCTTTGTCTGGGAAGGGAAAGCCCTGGGACTGAGCAGAAAGAAATGCTTTGAATTTCCCAGGCTGGTTGTGTGGAGATGCCCCAGCTTTAACATTATTTTGTGGTGCCCCAAACACATTATCTGACAGAGTGATGGCAAGGGGAATCAGATATATTTTGGTGCTTCATACAACAAAACCTTGCGACATGCCTCTAGGTAAATTCCCATGGGTCACGCGGGCCCAAAAGGGAGTAAATATCTACTGCTCTCAGGTCACGGACTCCACCTTCAAGCTCTGCGATACCATGCAGAGAATAGAGGTATGACCTCACAGCCAGCCCCATTTACCCCACTATTTGGGAACACTGGTGTTACGCCAGGGCTTCATAGGAGCAAACTTAAGGATTGTAAACAAGGTGGCTGTTGTAGGTTACAGGATCTCATTCATCACTGTTGGAGCTATTAAGTCATTTGCGAATCTTAACACTCTTGCTGAAGCAGAAAGAGTCCACTACTTGCAACTACGGCACTGGGTTCTACAATCTGAGGTTAGAAAAGGAGCTCTAAGGGAGTGAACTCCTTTTTCAAAATTCCTCTGTACATGGACGTCTACAAGACACCTGACATCCAGGCTCTATCTCTTTGCTAATCCACAGCCACCAGGGAGCAAAACAGTTTCAGCCGCAGTGGGAGGCAAATGGGCATCACCTTGGAAGCAAAGTAATGGGGGGAGATATATCAGAAAGCAAATACTTTTGCTAGAGATGCACAGGAGAAGGGACCTGTAATAAAATCTCACACAGCTGTCACATTATTCCAGGTAGACTACACGTAGGGGATAGGTGAAGTCGGAGGGCAGTTGGGAAGGTGTCCTCAACTCTCCATATTTTGGGAAGGGATTTTAGAGGGAATTAGGCTAATAACTTATAATAGTCTTCACATATGCCCCAAAGTGATTTTGCTAAGCAAGTAAATTACCCATTATATTCTGCAAGAGGGAAAACTATATCCTTTCTTTTGCTAGATTCCAATCGAATGAAATTGGCACGGTAGAGGAATAATCAGATCCCTACATTCGAACTGTAGTTACAAAGGGCGTGGTCACTCTTGTGCCACGAGAAACTCGCATATCAATTACATTTTTGCAAAATATGAGTTCTCGTGCTTACTTACTTAAACAAGGACCACAAAGGACTTTCCAAAAAGAATGAGGGTGCTGGGCCTTCTAGATAGGAATACCTAACTTGCCAGAACCGTGGCAGGGCTCTGGGATCTCAGCAGGTCTGTGAGTGACACCTGGATGGAGGAGTGAACCAGCCTAGAAAGGAATGGATCTAGGTTGGATTGACAGAAAAAGGATGTTAGGAACTGTGCGTGGAGTGGGGTTGTTGGGTATAGGAGGGTTAACTGATGGGTATGCCCACCTTAAGTTGTATCGTATTGTGAAATGTAAAATTCACTAAATTATTGAAACTTAAAAATCAATATACATTGTTAAAGGGCACGTAAGTTAACCTTACCATGTGTTCCATGTGGGGTGCACCATTTTAATATCTCTTGACATCAGGAAGACTTCAGAAAAAACTTTAAGAATGTGCAGGTGTTCGGCTTGTGAAATATGGCCATGTGTCAATTTCATCTGCTCAACTATCATGAAGACATTAGTCTCATATATTGCCCAAACAAAGAAGTAATTTAATTAAGCTAGCCAAAGCTAGAAAGATGCAGCTAGGGAAAACACACTGGTGCATTGAGAGAACAAAATACACATCCACTCTAAGAGAAAAGCAGTATTAACCTGTAAAAAGAAAAAACAGTTTTGTTTTGCTTACTGAACTCTGGTTTTCGGATCATTGCTGTGACATGGTACAGTGCCCATATTTTAAAATAAGGTATGATGGTTGTGCAGCTTGTGCAAGAGCGTTTGGGCAGGTTTCATGTGCAGGCTGAATCAGACTGATTTTGAACTCAACATGGTATTGATACACAGGTAGGACTGCTGTAGATGAGCCTCAGACTAAATTTGTAGTGGCTTCCAAATGCCTTATAATTTAACTGAAGTGTACATTTGCAGCATTTAAATTGGTTTGCACTGTGTGCTTAAACTTTTATTTCTGATCGGCGCATGATGAAAGGGTCACTGACAAGTCCTTTCCTTTCAATTCCGGGGTCACAAGACTCTTTCTTACTCTGTGTGTCTTACTTAATATACCTAAAAATTTAGCATATTTTCTCACCAGGCTTAATGGGATTTGTGTTTTGAGCTGCTTCACTGGAAGTCTTAATTAATCTGCCACCCAGCTAGCAGATCAATCCCGCCCCCCCCCACACACACACACACACACACACACACACACACACAACAGGCACACCCTGGAGTGATTAAACCTTCTCCTTAAGATGAACAGAAAAGCACACCTGTCAAGTGGCATGCTACAGTTTATTTCTTTGAAATCTTGAACGGAAGAAAACAGACCAGGATAAGTGGAGCTTGACTCAGAGAAGTCATTTTTAATTTTGCTCCAAGCCACCATTTTGATGTGTTCCCAGTGTACTTTGTAGGAGTTTAGGTAGCCAGAGGGCTCATCCCTAGAAGAGCCAGTTTGGTGTGATGTGGGATCAATGGATTAGGTAGGATTCACAAATGTTCTATAACTCCCCATCTCCTTTTTAAACTCGTGCACAGGGAAGAACAGCCAAAAAGAGGAACAACAGAGGCAGACCAGTGCGAATGATGAAGCCCTGTCTGGAGTGTGGAGGAGCCCACTCTGGACTTGAATTCCCAGCCTCCCTTTCAGGACCAGCTGAGGGTGGATTTGCTAAAGACGCTGAAGGAAGTAGGTCCCTGTGGACTGGTCCTGACTGTGGATACCCCAGGAGTGGGTGCTACAGATGCCTGCAGGACACAGAAACGCCCTGCAAGTGGCTTAAGGACTGGGCTTGGGAAGTGCAGGCAGAGAGTGTGGTCAACTTGCCGGGGACATTGTGGTTCTGCTGTCTGAAGCCCCACAGGGCATGTCGGTGTCCTACAGCCAAGCTGTTTCTAAGGAGGAAAAAGCAGCTGCTGTAAAAAGTCATCAGGCATCCTCCTCATACCTTTTTGCCATCAGGAGAACCCAGGATATTGGCCACAGTGGATGGAGTGTGCCACCATAATACAATGAAGAAAACTCCATGAAAACTGCACGAAAACGGGTCCTTTGTGATCGGAGATTGCCCAACAGGAAATAGCCACCCATGCATATTCTGCTTTAGGTCTGGTGTAGCAAAGGCCATGTGATTTTAGTCAAATTATAACTGTATATCTATATACTTACTTAGAGGGTCTTTCAACCAGCCCTGTTCATCCATTGGTCATTCACACTTTACTTCCCCCACTACAACATACAGCACAGGGTAATGGGTCAGCCCACTTCAGTTATTGGCTAACTGCACTGCGATTGATGACATTCTGTCCTTTTACAATAAGCACATCCTCACACAAAATTGCTCTGTTTGGTGCCAGGAACTATTCAAGAGAATGTGAGCTAATTGAGACCCCAAAAATATTTTTGCTTTTTTCCAATGTTTTTGTTTAATATTGGCGAGGGCCCAGCGTCTCCCACAACAATTGTTTAAAAAAGAAAAACAGAACAAACACTGGCAAAGCTAAAAGGTTGCAGCCAATGCCAGCTCAATTGGTTTTGCTAATTTTTACAATTGGTGCATGTGCCCTGGAGCAGGGAACACAAGCGCAGTTTTTAGGTCGATCCTGGGCAGCACATGTGCTGCTCTGCGAGGCATGCTGTATTCGAGTATGGAGTTGAAGCTCCGCCCACTCTCCACCCATATTTTTCATTGGCTTGTGTCAATTTAGTTTGTAAATGCTGGCTTCTGGTTCGTTAATAGGCTTGTTAGTTCCTCTTTAGTACCGCCTTGTCTTCATTTGTAACCTCCCATGAGGACAGGCCCTTTTACCTCTGTTGTTACACGGTATGTCTTATTTAGTCTGTAAACACTGTTTTCTTTAATGAGTTTCTGCTACTGCAGACACGACATGCTTTCCTGCAACATTCAGCACGCCAAACACACTTTCACTTTCCAAGCAGCCTGGGACAATGGCGGTCACTTCTTTGAAAAGCAATAGGTCTCGCATTTACAAGAGTTTCAGCTATTGGCATTGTAAATGACAATGCCTTTTATTTATGTGTTAATTATCAAAACAGATAAATAAAAGGCTTTTGTCATTTACAATGCCAATAGCTTAAACTCTCGCAAATGCGAGACCTATTGCATTGCAAATGCTTGTTTAAAAATTAGGAGAGAGACTGGCTACAAATCGGTCTCTGGAGAGACCCTGGCCTCAGCAGAGTTGCGATGTGAAAAGGGGAGCGCCCTGGCAGCGGGCGACAAACTGTGATCTGTCCACTCTCCCTGGGCACACATCAGCGGAGACAGAGCAGACGAAAGCAGCTTTTCCCACCCAATTTCTACAGTCAAAGTGTTGGGTGGCACGGAGAACCACGTGACCTCGTGGTCCTGGATACGCCACATGATTAGGAAGGAAGTGCGTAGGTGCTCCTTGAAGTGGCACTAACACCTACAGGTCAAACACACCACAGCCAGTCTATCAAATATTTACAAGCTCACAGCATCAACATTAAAGAAAAGCCTTTGTCAAAAAGGAGCACCCCATAAGCTGTAACGCCACAAAATTGTATATTTTGCTGGCACAGACATAGTAAATTGTTCAGCTGTGTTCCGTGGGCTGTCAGGAGCAGCTGCTGCAGGCCTCCACAAGCCTCCATGAGCAGGGAGAAAAATATCTCCCAGACTCTCCTGGGATGAGCAATCACTCTTCCCCAGGAGACGCTAGTGCTGATTGCAAGATACCCCCAGGACTGAGCTTCTCTGTTGCCCTCGGAGTGTTGGCGCCTTTGCTGCTTGGCAAGCTAGTGTAAAAGCAGAAAATATAGATCTTCGATGAAATGTTCATTGCTGTGAAATGTTGTCAAATCCATCAGGTCTGGCTTTGTTACAGCAAAAGGTAAAAGTCATACTTTTGGTACAGCCCATTGGCTTGTGGTATGTGCACTGAAATGTTGATTGAGGTTGAAATATCCATTTTTCCTTGATGCTGAAACAGTCTGAAAACCAAAAAAAAACTGGCTTTTTGATAAAAAAATGGTAAATGTCTGTGCTTAGCAAAACCGTATTGTAGGTTTTCCGGCAGCCCGATCTTAACTTTGTGAACACCTTTGACAAAGCCAATGGGCCTGACCGTTTAAAACTACTTAACACTGTAGTGGAGACTAGGGGGGTTTTCAGATGTTAGGATGACGTGGTGCACAAATGGTCATGGGTGCCTCTGAACTACAGGCTCTTCTATGGGTTTCTGGACTTAGTTGGCCACTATGTTATTTGTTTTCAGCATATGTCATGGTGCGGCCCCTCTTGGAGGCGTTCCAATTGGTTTTTCCACTTTGTAAACATTTGTAATATTGAGAGGAGTATTTAGTTGTGTATGTATTAAAACACTTTTCCTCTTAACAATCATAAGAACTGTCTGGAAAATAATTTGAGTATCATCAGATGCATAGCCGACTCCAGAGTTTCTAGCCCACAGTGTTATGCCCTCGATTCACCCTTGTAATGCTCTGCTTCGCTACACTGAGAAAAAAACACAGAAATGGAAAGAGGAAAAAATCTCAGGGCAATCTTCCCGAAATAGATCTTAAGGTATACTCAAAACACAAACCTAGGAAGACACTAGCCAACTGCTAAACCAGTCAGTGAGGGTTCCTATAAGATATTGAAAGCTGAACTGCAAAATACTATTGTTTCTTATTTGCTTCACAGCAGGGGTGTCAAAAACCCTACACCAGCACGAGTCCTTCAAAAGCAGAGTGAAAGACTAAAGAAGACCTCACAGTAGCACCTGAATAGAGGATCCAAGGAAACCTTATGGACACCTCTCAGATTTGTCATTATTGGTGTATCCCGAAGAGAAAGAGACAACTGACGTAAGAGAAGGAACAAACTTTCACATGCGGTACAAACTACCGCTCTCCTTTGGAACTATGAAACAACAGTGTTGTGCCTCCTCAAAAACTAACCCGGACAAGAAGTGCAGTTGACCAGTGGTGGTGTCTACAAAAATGTCATCTGAGACAAAGTAAGAATCTGATCACACAAATGTACTTTACTAGAAGTGAATCAGTACTACAGATACATGGCAAGGGTCATAAGTGTAAACTTATCAAAAGTCGACATGTTTCACTGAGATGACATCTGAGCAGTTTCACAGGGACCAACACTTAAAACCAGTGTCCCCAAGTGAGAGGAGGTGGCTCGAGGTCAAGAAAGACACATATGAAATAAAGACTCAAACAGTAACACATACTGGATAACGTAGCATATCATTTATGAAAAGCATGGACAAAAGCAAACAATTACAAATAAACAGAAATACCTTCTGACCCACTAATCACCTACACACTACTGCAACGTAATTAGACAAGTAGGCTGTGAACAGTAATGCCCTAAGTATACATGGAGTGTAGGAAAAAATTATATAAGGCATGTAAAGAATCACAAAAGATGCATAATTTGCTTCTGAATCAAATAGATCTGTTGACTCACAATTTATAGTTAATGATGCCAGAATACCGAGGACAACTAGATAAACTAGAAAGGGTCTCAAAAAGGTATTCCTCGTGTCTCTAGAGTTTTTATGCTGAGCTGTTTGGCACGGAGCGGCACAATACTTCATTTTCAGGTGGTGACAATGAGAGATAAATAACATATTGGGCAAAGAGACAGGCTCATTGATGGAGTGAAAGAAAGAAAATGGCATAGCGTTTAGCATTATACACAGAAATGTGGGCTATAATACAGAGAAGTCCAAGAGGATTTACCTCCGCTCTGAATAATCTCTTCCGCGCTGCAGAAGCCACTGCATTGGCATGAGGAGTGGAAGTAAACCTTGGGATGGCGACGTGTAGCTGGCATACCACAAGGGCTCCTCAGTAGAAACTAACAAGGGACTACTAAGGAGGCCCTAAACAGCGCCATATTGCAAGTTCGTGGTCACTTGAAAGAATTCGTAAGTTTCAACGAAGATGCTTTGTGGGGTACACGTAAATCTCAGAAAACATTCTACAGACACATCTGATGTCGAAATGCTTGTTTCACAATCTTATAGCGGTGGCATCTTTCATGACATTCGGTTTTCAAAGACTGGGCCTGTATCATGAACTCATCGGTGGTACTTCAGTTTCTCATGTGTCGTCAAAGATCGTCGCTTCAAGAATGCATAATCCATAATGTAGAACGGAGCCTTGTCGGCTTTCCAAAATAAAACTTATACATTTTTCTTTAACTGCGGCCATAATTAGGACACCCCAGCCTTTATAAAGCAATTGCACCATTTGCTTACACCCTATTCACAAGAATCAAAAACGGACACCTTTATCAATGGGTAAGTGCCAGGCTTATTAGAATGGTGGACTGGCTACCTGGTTGAACAGGTCATGCAACAGCAAAGAAAGTGCTTTAAATACACGCGGGATTAAAGGCAGGAAGAGTTGTGCAAATGGTTTCAGTGACTTCAAGGATGCAAACACGGAGGCCCTTCCAGGATATGGTGGGAGGTTGTCAGAGTAGAGAGAAATGGCTCTCACCCGCTCAAAGTTGTACAGCGAGATTTATGCAAGTCAGAAAAATACAGCAGTAAGACTGGCAGATATCAACCTTCGAATGACCAGGGTTCATTCTACGGGTGGTCGCAATAGGAAACTGGCCGTTCTTTATGAAAGCAGAGGGCCAGGTTCGTCAACAATAATAGCATGGGAACTGTGGTCACAGCTTGTGTAACTGATGCAAAATGCAAGGCTTCCAAGAGCCGCCAGGCCTCGCACCTTGACCACTACAATCTTAGGCATTAACACAGGGCGACTGTATCTCCTCACCATGTCACCTCCAAGCCATGCCACATATCCCCACAACAATGCTCTCATCCATAAGCAGATAAAGACGAACTGACTGGAGAAAGAATACACACTTCAGAAGGAAGTCACAAATTTTACAAGTGGGAATCATTTATTCCTATTAACGAACAAGTTACTTACCTTCGGTAACGATATATCTGTAAGAGACATAGATTAGTTATAGATTCCTTACCTTAGAATTACCCCCAGGCGTCAGACTGGATCCGGAAAGCTTTTTCGTCAGCAGTACCACTGCGCGTCGAAAGGTGGCGTCGGTCGGCTCCGCGTTCGTCGTTGGCGTCGTGGTCGCCGGGATGACGTTGCGGTAGCTACTTAGACGCCGCCCTCGCGCGCCGACGTCAGTTCTGTACACGACTTTCCATGACAGAAGTGCAGAGCCATGCAAGACACTGACCACTGGTGCACAAAAACTAGGGCCCTGAAAGGGAGTCCTTAACCCTAGAAAACAGTTCGCAGAACGGGGAGAATGGGTGGGGTGGTAAGGAATCTATAACTTACAGATATATCGTTAACGAAGGTAAGTAACTTGTTCATCTGAAAGAGACAATTAGTTATAGATTCCTTACCTTAGAATAGATACCCCAGCAATACCAACCCCGGAGGTGGGTCTGCGAACCAAGTTCACACCAGAAAGTCCTGGAGAACAGAAGAGCCAAAGAAGCCGTCTCTTCGGACTTGACTGTCCAGGCAGTAGTGTTTTGTAAATGTGTGCAGCGATGCCCATGTAGCTGCCTGACAGATGCCATTAAGGGGGACTCCACATCCCAAAGCAGTGGTCGCTGCCGTCGCCCTGGTGGAATGGGCACGCAACCCCACTGGAGGCTCCTTCTTTGCCAAGGTATAGCAAGCTTTGATGCACAAAATGACCCATCTAGAAATGGTCCGTTTGTGCACGGCCAGACCTTTTTTGGTGCTCACGTAGCCAACGAAGAGCTGGTCATCCACCCGGAATTGCTTTGTGCGATACAAATAAAATGAAAGCTCACGTTTTTGATCCAGCCTCTCTTCCTCTTTGGAAGGATGCGGAGGCGGAAAGAAGGTGGGCAAAGTGATGGTCTGTCCAACGTGAAAAGAAGTAACCACTTTGGGAAGGAAGGAAGGATGAGTTCGAAGGACAACCTTGTCCGGATGAACACCCAGAAAAGGAGGCTTACAAGAAAGAGCTTGGAGCTCACTCACCCTACGCGCAGAGGTGAAGGCAGTTTTTAAAGTCAGAAACCTGAGAGGACAGTTATGTAGCGGCTCAAAGGGAGCTCACATAAGATACGTAAGAACCAAGTTCAAGTCCCACTGGGGCATTACGAAGGGAACAGGAGGAAAAAAATGAGTAATGCCCTTAAGGAAGCGATTTACAACAGGGGACTTGAAAAGAGAAGGCTGATCAGGAAGCCTAAGAAAGGCTGAAATGGCAAAGAGGTAGCCCTTGAGAGTGCCCAGAGCAGAGCCCTGCTGTGCCAAAGAAAGGAGGAACAAGAGAACCTCAGAAAGAGGGGCGGAAAGGGGATCCACAGCCTTTGCTGTGCACCATGCCACAAATTTGTTCCACCTGAAGGTGTATACCGCCTTAGTGGAGGGACACCTGGCTGCCAAGATAACATCACAGACTTCGGGAGGAAGGTCGAAAGCTGTCAACTGTCGCCGCTCAATCTCCACGCAAGGAGATGGAGGCTGGACAGGTTCGGGTGGAGGTCCGTCCCCTGCTGCTGCGACAGAAGATCCTCCCGAAGAGGCAGTCGGATCGGAGGATCGATGGCCATGTGTAATAGCTCGGGATACCAGACTCTTCGTGCCCAATCTGGAGCCACAAGAATGACTAGGGCCCGGTCGCGCCTGATCTTCTTTAGCACTCTGGGCAGAAGTGGTATAGGCGGAAAGGCGTTTAGAATACCGCAGCTCCACTCGCGACGAAAAGCGTCGCCGAGCGAGTGCCGCATTGGAAATTCCAACGCGCAGAACTGCTGACATTGCGCGTTCGTTTTGGTGGCAAATAGATCTAACCAAGGCTCTCCCCACCGTTGAAAGAGACCTTGCACCACCTCCGAGTGTAGACGCCATTCGTGATCCATCATGCACCTGCGGCTGAGTTTGTCCACCCTGGCGTTCAGCGAACCTCCCAGGTGTTGAACCACCAGGGATATGCCCTGATGTTCCAGCCATGTCCAGAGACGGAGAGCCTCCTGACATAGGGTCCACAACCCCACCCCGCCTTGTTTGTTGCAGTACCACATGGCGGAAGTGTTGTCCGTGAATACCTGCACTACTCTTCCCCAGACAGAGGGAAGGAATGCTTGGAGTGCAAGACGAATCGCCCGAAGCTCCAGAAGGTTGATGTGGAGCCCGGACTCCGCCGGAGACCAGAGTCCTCTGATCTCCGCCTCCCCCATGTGGTTGCCTCATCCCAGAAGTGATGCATCGGTTACCACTGTGAACTCTGGTTTGGGAAGGGAGAGGGATCTGCCGTCGACCCAATCCTGGATCGTTAGCCACCACTGCAATTGGTGTGCAGTGCCCTCCGAGATCCGGACGCAATCGGACAGGTTCCCCAGATGTTATGCCCACTGGAACTTCAGGTCCCACTGCAGAGCCCGCATATGCCATCTGGCATGGTCCACCAGCAGGATGCAGGAGGTCATCAGGCCCAGTAGCCTGAGGGTCATCCTGACCGAAACCCGGGATAGAGGCTGAAAGATCGGAATCATAGCCTGAATATCCCGGACTCGCTGTTCGGGAGGATAGACCCAAAACTGCGTCGTGTCCAGAACCGCTCCGATGAAAAGGAGCTTCTGAAAGGGAGTCAGGTGCGACTTCGGCACATTGATGGAAAACCCCAGCAAATGCAGGAGGTCGGCCGTAGTCTGGAGGTGGGAGACAACAGCCTGGGGCGAGCCCGTCTTCAACAGCCAGTCGTCGAGTTAGGGGAAGACTGGAACCCCTGATCTGCGCAGATGAGCTGCGACCACTGCCATCACTTTCGTGAACACCCGAGGGGCGCTTGTAAGGCCGAAGGGGAGCACAGTAAACTGAAAGTGCTTGTGGCCTACCGTGAACCGTAGGTAACGCCTGTGGGCCAGCAGGACGGGGATGTGAAAATAGGCGTCCTGCAAGTCCAACGCTACCATCCAGTCTCCAGGATCGAGGGCAGACAAGACCTGAGGTAGAGTCAACATTTTGAACTTCTCCTTCCGGAGGAAGCGGTTGACGTTCCTGAGATCCAAGATAGGACGCAGGCCTTTGTCTTTCTTGGGCACCAGAAAGTAGTGGGAGTAGCAACCACAACCTACTTCCGGGGCACAAACTCGTTCGATGGCTCCCTTGGCCAAGAGAGCCATAACTTCCTGTTGGAGAAGGGCCAGATGATCCTCTGACATGCGGTGGTGCTGAGGTGCCATGGATGGAGGGGCAGTCTCGAAGGGGAGGGATTAGCCCCTTCGGACTATTTGCAAAACCCACCTGTCCGACGTGATGGTGCGCCAGTGGGGGAGGTGATGGCGAATCCTGCCACCCACTGGCTTTTGGTGGCCCTGAAAGGTCGGACTAGGAGGGTTTGTAGGCTGCTGCAGAGGGGACTGTGGTGGACTGGCCCGCTCGCTGGCCCCCGGAACCTCGGCGGTGGTTCCCAGGTCCCCGGCCGCGCAGGGGCTGGACAGCTTGCGCCGGCCTGTGGCTCTGGGCGGAACGGCGGGGCACCCCTTCCGTAGCCGCGAAAGGCAGACTGCACAGGGCGGGTGGTGGAGAGGCCCAAGGACTTGGTCATAGCCCGAGAGTCCTTAAAGCGCTCTAGCGCGTTGTCCGCCTTGTCGCCGAAGAAGCGACGGCCATCAAAGGGCATGTCCATAAGAGTGGATTGGACATCCCCGGAAAAAACAGTCAACCTCAGCCATGCGTAGCATCGAAGGACTACAGATGTGGAAATCGTCCTGCCTAGCGAGTCGGCGGTATCCAGTCCACAGCGAATGGTAAACTTTGCTGCGTCTCTCCCTTCGGCAACCGCACAAGAGAGTACGGCCCGGGCCTCCTCCAGACACTGAGGCAGCACTTGCGCCACTGTATCCCACACGGAGTGGGTGTAAGGGCCCAACAGACATGCAGTGTTTACCGACCGCAGTCCCAAGCTGGAGGAAGAAAACATCTTCTTCCCAAGATGGTCCAGCTTTTTGGATTCCCTATCAGGTGGTGCGTTAGGGAATGCGCCTTTAGATGTGGAGGCTTGGACCACCAAGCTCTCAGGGGTGGGGTGTTGGGAGAGGAAAGTGGGGTCGCCCAGGGCCGGGCGGTGGCAAAGGGCAATCATCCTATCTACAGGAGCCCCTGTGTTGGGCCTGGAGCAGGTGCCCAAAAGGATGTCAGTGAGGGCTTCATTAAACGGTAGCAGGGGCTCCGAAGAGCTCGCTGCCGGTTGAAGCACCTCTGTATTGTATTGTAATTGCATTTATATAGCGCTTACTACCCCTGACGAGGCGTCGAAGCGCTTTTTCGGCGAGTAGCACGCTACTCCGGGACCCATAGAAGATTAGTGTTGAATTAGTATAGTGAAACATGCAAGTAAATTTTAAGTGGTGGATAGGTTAGTCAGTTATTTGGATTCGGAAGGATAGCAGAAGGATAGAAGAGGAAAAAAAGGTTTGTATTTATATAGCGCTTGTTACCCCTGATGGGGTGTTGAAGCACGCCACTCCGGAAACCCATAAAGGATTAGTGCTGAATTAGTATGGTGAAATATGAAAGTAATTTGAGTGGTGGATATTAGTCAGTTATTTGGAGTGAGAAGGGTAGCGGAGGGATAAAAGGGAAGAAAGGTTTCCATTCATGTAGCACCTGTTACCCCTGATGGGTGTTGAAGCGCTTTTCTGGCGAGTAGGACGCTACTCCGGAAGCCATAAAGGATTAGTGTTGAAAATTAGTATAGTGAAGTATGAAGTAATTTGAGTGGTGGATATGTTATTCAGTTATTTGGATAGAGAAGGGTAGGTTACGGGATAGAAGAGGGAAAGAGGTTTGTATTTATATAGTGCTTGCTACTCCTTGATGGGGTTTTGAAGCGCTTTGTTGGCGAGTAGCACGCTACTCTGGAACCCATAAGGATTACTGTTGAATTAGTATGGCGAAACATGAAAGTGATTTGAGTGGTGGATATGTTAGTCAGTTATTTGGATTGAGAAGGGTTGGGGAGGGGTAGAAAAGGGAAAAAGGTTTGCATTTATATAGCGCTGGTAACCCTGATAGGGTGTTGAAACGCTTTATTGGCGAGTAGCACGCTACTCTGGAACCCATAAAGGATTAGTGGTGAATTACTATAGTGGAATATGGAATTTGAGAAGTGAACATGTTAGCCTGTTATTTTGATTGAAAAGGATAGTGGAGGGGCAGAAGAGTGAGATTTTTTTATTTTTTCTCTTTTTTTTTGAGGTCATAGCAGTAGGAGGAGGCTTTTGGATGAGTAAAAAGGGGTTTTTGAGGGGAAGAGTCAGAGGGAAGAGTTTAGAAAGGTTTGTTTTGGGGGATCGGTATAGTAAAAAGAGGTGTCAGATGATGCAAGGAGGGGTAGAGTAGGAGAGAGTCTAGAAAAGGTTATTTTGGGGATCATAGTAGTGGTATGGGGTTTGGGATAAATGAGAGAGTGGATGTAGAGGATATATTGATAGATGTATAGGGTGAGAGATAGGGTAGTGCATTGGAAAGAGTAGTAGAAAGAAGTTTGAGATGAGTCAGAAGGTTGGGCCAGAGGATATATTGAGAGAAGTATAGGCTGAGAAAATAGGGTAGTGCATTTGAAATGCTAAATTAGAAGAAAGTGATAAATATATAGATCCATAAGTACATTGAAAGTATATAGATGCATAAAGGAGGTAAGTATATATAGATTAAAGATATTGATAGAGGTACAGGATGAGAAATAGGGTAGTGCATTGGATATGCTTTTTCAGGCGAAAAATAACAGACACACAGATCCAAGTACATGGAAGGTACATAGATGCACAATGGAAGTAAGTACATGTAGACCAAAGATGATTTTTATTTATTTATTTACAACATAATTATTCTACATGTTTATACAAAGCAATACACAAAGATAGGTACATATCTATAGTGAAAATAAATGCTTATATACAGAGGAATATGCTGTAAATTTCTGTCTGCGTATGGTGCTTATGTGGGGATTAGCCAATTCTTGAGCAGTTTTCTGAAGATAAGGTGGTTGTCGGTGGATCTTATGTTGGGGGGTAAAGAGTTCCATAGTTTGGCTGCTTGAACAGAGAAGGATGTGCCACCCATGGTTTTTTTCTTGTATCTTGGGATTTTGAGGCGAGATGCCCTTTTAGAGCGTAGGTTCCTTTGTTGAATGTGTTTGGTGATTTTATTCCTGATGAAGAGCCGTCCCATTCCATGTATTGCTTTGTGGGTGATACAAAGTAGCTTGAACGTGGATCTTCTGGCAACCGGTAACCAATGCAGGGCTTTCAAGGCAGGTGAAATGTGGTCTTGCGGTTTGATATGCAAGAGTAGTCTGGCAGCCGAGTTCTGAATCCGTTGTAGTCTTTTCATGGTCGTTAAAGGTGATCCGTGCTAGAGGCTATTGGCGTAATCGAGTTTGGACAGAACAAGGGAGATGGTAGCTTGGACCTTGTGTGGAAATCCCAAATGAGGGAAAATTCGTCGCAGCGTTTTTATAGTGACAAAGCTTGATCTTGCTAGTTTGTCCACTTGGGCATTCATCGACAGCTTGGAGTCCATGGTCATTCCGAGGTTTCTTACTTCCTTCGATGCTTTAGGTGGTGATCCCAGTTCCTCAGGCCAGGCGGCAAGCGGGTTGTAATGTTTCCAATCGCCACACGTATTTCTGTTTTTGAAGCATTCAATTTGAGATGGCTCCAAGTCATCCACTGATCCACAGCCCTGAGACAACTGAAAATTGGGGATTTTTCAATGTCTTTGGGGCATTCCAGTTGAAGGAGTATTTGCGTGTCATCTGCATAGTTATAGCACGTGAGGGGAAATTGATTGATCAGTACCGGTAATGACTTCATGTAGATGTTGAAAAGCATGGGCGAGATGATAGAACCTTGAGGGACCCCTGCTTTTGTGGAGTATGGTTTGAACGAGAAAGGTGGGGTATGGATAACATTAGTTCTGTTTTGAAGGTAGGACGCGATCCAGTCTAGAGCAGTTCCCTCTATGTCGGCTTCATAGAGTCTTTGTTTCAGAATGTCATAGTCAACCGTGTCAAAGGCAGCCGAGAGATCCAAGAGGAGTAGCGCAGCAACCCCGCTGCGGTCAACTGTGTTCTTCAGGTCATCCCAGATGGCAAGGAGGGCAGATTCAGTGCCTCTTCCTGGATGGAATACTGTTTGGAAGTCTGAGAGTATGTCATTCTCTTCAATGAATTGTGACATCTGGGCGAACGCTGCTCTTTCTATCAGTTTGCCCAGGAAAGGTCAATTTGTAATGGGTCTGTAGTTGTCAGGGTTCAGCGGGTTCAAGTTTGTTTTCTTCAGTAAAGGGAGTATGTGTGATTTTTTGAGTTCTTCTGGAAATATTCCGGTAGTTAAGGAATTGTTGATTCTTCTTACTGCAGTGGCAGCAGAGGTTGTTAAAAGAATTGTCTTGAAAGTTTGTGGTGGACAGGGGTCAGAAGGGCTGCCGGCAGGCCTGCTTGCTTTGACCAGGTCCATAAATTCATTGTGTGAGATGTGTTGGAAGGAACGGAGAGGCTGGGTTAGAGTATTCTTGGATTGTTGTTTTGTACAGGGGTTAGTGCTGGTGTTTTGTTTCTGTTTTAAGTACGAGTCCAATGTGTCTGCTTTGTCTGTGTAATGATTTGCCAGTTTGTCTGTGAAATCTTGAGTAGCAGGATGAGTTCCTTCTAGGCAATTTGGTTTGCGAAATTCATTGAGTATTTTATAGAGGAGGTTAGTCCTGACAGCCACCGTAGGTAGCTCGAAGTTGAGAGCCTCGGCCGCCCTACGCAACACCACGGCATAAGACGCTCCCTCCTCCGTAGCCACGGTAGGAGGAGACAACATGCCAAGGTCCGGTGAGGTATCCAGACCACTGGCTTCCCCCAGTTCCTCTCTCCAGTCCGGTTCGTAACCCAACTGGTCAGTCAAAGGGTCTCCAGACCCCTCCCAATCCTCCTCACCCTACTCTGGCTGCCAATCTGGCCTAAAAGATCCAGGGTAGAACAGGGGCACAAAAGTGCCCGTCGGCGCCGGATCCGGCATCGGTCGACACCGGTCCGGCTCCGTGTCTACATCGGGGTGGAGGCTGGGGTCGATGCCGGCTGGGGACACAACCGGCGTCGGCTGCGGATGTGGTGCCAGTGGAATCGGCGCCGGGGGAGGTGTAATCAGGTCGACCGGCGCCGATCCGGATCCAGGCCTGGATCGTAGGGGGCCCTGCGGAGCCGGGGCCAGAGCTGCCAGCGTCGAAGGTCCAGGGCCCCCAGCAGAGTCCGTGGGGTCCGAAGGCGCGCCGGCGGAGTCGGACTGCCCAAAGATGGCATGCATCGCTTCATAAAAGGTGCGAAGCTGGGCAGGGTTCGCTCCGGGTCCCGGGAAGGGAGGGAAACTCGGAGTCGACCCTTGGGGCTCCGCACGCGGAGCCGCGGGAGGGGCACAACCCGCATCCCTCGTCGCGTCGGCCGACCGACGGGGAGAAGTCGAAGAGTGGCGGTGCTTCTTTGACTTCTTCTTGTGCTTCGACATACCTGAGGAGTGCGAAGACTTTGAAGAAGACTGGTGGTGGTGGCTCCGCGACCGGTCCCTCGACCTCTCCTGCGACTGGGACCTCGAACGGCACAGAGCCAACTGACGGTCCTCGAGAAGCTTTCGGGACCGCTCCCGCAAAGACTTCGGATTCATGGTCCGGCAGTCGGAGCACGACTTGGGGTCGTGGTCGCGCTCCAGGCAAAACAGGCACACGTGGTGCGTATCCGTTACCAACATCAGCCGGCTGCATGAGCCGCAAGCCTTGAAACCGGGCATCCCTGACGTGCACCAGGAGTCGAACACTCCAAAACGATGTCGACAAAAGTCGGCAAAAAGTCAGTCAAAAAGTGACTGGAGGTACCGCTCTCTGCAGCTCTGTGCTGGCTGGCGCGGAAAAATAAAGAACTGACGTCAGCGCGCGAGGGCGGCGTCTAAGTAACTACCGCAACGTCATCCCGGCGACCACGACACCAACGAAGAACGCGGAGTCGACCGACGCCACCTTTCGACGCGCAGGGGTACTGCTGACGAAAAAGTTTTCCGGATCCAGTCTGACGCCTGGGGGTAATTCTAATGTAAGGAATCTATAACTAATTGTCTCTTTCAGATATGCTATTATATTGCCCATAACACTCTGATCACACGCCAGTGACATATATATCACTCTGTTTGCCCCGTTCACTCACCATTATCCCCCTTAGTTAATGCACCAAGGATGCTCTGAGGTGGATTACCCTCCTGGACCCTCCCTGCCTGACTGACCAACCTTAACACGCATGTCATTTACCCAACAATACCCTGTTCTTTCTCTCTAAAGGCCCTATATAAGACCTCACCCGTGGGCCCTTAGGTATGGCCTTATTGCTGGGCTGGTTGATACTTTCCATGGGTAAAATAAAAATCCCACCTGCTGCTGCTGCAGCATGGCACCCTGTGCACTCCTCCACAGCGACTGCTCTGTTCAGGCTGTAGTTAGATGATAAACTGAAGTGACGTTTATGCAGGGAGCCGCCGGGCTAACAGGCTGCTGGGGCTGGCGGTGCAAGTGCTGCTCCCTAAGTGATAGCTGCCTTGCATCCTGAGACCCACTACTGCTGAACAGTCTTCGCGCACAGTAACCGAGGGACTTGGTAACCTGCACTGTCCATAGTGTACTCGTCATGGATGCCAACTAGCTTCTCATCGGTCCCCTCAAACACCAAGGCAGCAGGACAATTGGTTTAGTGAGGCTGTAAGAGCAGCAAGGGTCAACCTCCTTGCAGAATCGAGTCCGCTTTTTTGCCTGTACCAATTCCCCACTGGGACAATACTGGATCATTTTCTGGGGCTTCAGGTGCGAGGTGGGAAGGAAACTGGAAAGGAGGCCTCGTCAGGGGTCCTCAAGACCTTTGCTCAGCAGCCAAGATTTAATAATACACTCAAGTACTAACATATGATGCATTGTAGTTAGGGAAGCCTCATCGCAATGTCACACAGTGGCCATCTTAGATGAGGGGGAATTCCCTCACAAGCCAATGGGGCTCGCTGGTGGCCAAATTCCTTCATCAACATTAGTTCATGCTAATTTCCCACAATAGCTCAAGCTTTGCTGACCTGCTCTGTTTCATTTTATGTCTGCATTTCAACTTTATGTCACACAATTGTGTGAGCTACAGCTTCTGGCAATAGCCTGAGAGAGAACATTCTCTGGGCGGACTAACAACTGCTGACCAATCAGAGTCTGAGCCTGCTGCAAAGAGGCAGGTCAACAGAGGTGCCAACACCCCTAGGTCTATCTATTCTCTCTTTTTTAGGCTGTGACATGAGCTCTGGGAAACAGCGAATGCACACTATAATCATACCTAAAAATGGCGTAAGTTAACCGTTTCCAGCACACATTTGTCCTCAGTGACTATCTGCCACACTTTGACGTAGTCTAAATTCTCCTTCCACTTGTCTGCTGTAGCTAAGGCATTCAGAGCTACGTAAACTAGGATAATGTTACCTTTGAAAAACTCTCCTTTGAAACAGTGTGTTGACTATCTTGGATATGTCATTTATAGGTTGATCCATTCAATCATGTAAACACTTCTTTGGCAAAAAAAAAAAAGAACCATTAACTATTCTGTGAATGTTATGGCTTTAAAACTGGCCAGTGCTGTCCACTTATGGTCAAAACCACAACCAAAATACTGTGCATCCTTATTTGCTAAACTTGCACAGTGATTGGATCCAATCTGCCTGTTCACCCATTTGGAACTAAATCCTCTATGTTGCCTCCAAATACCTGAACGGTAGTTTGACATTAGAACCAATAGACAGCCAGGGGTTTAAAAAGGTCAGTGTGTATTTCTGCTGTTGGTGTCTGTGCCACTGGTGTTGCTGTAACATTAACTGACGCCACCAAGAATGGGTTCATGGAATGGCGTCTCCTTATGCCCACAATCACGCCTGGATGTCTTGGACAAATTCCAGACACCGAGCATTTCTTCAAAGATGGAAGTGCCGAGGACTTCATCACACAGTAGAAGAACCATCTCGGTACTGTTGTAAGGCAGAATCCAACCACTGTCAGCAAAGCACGGGGTTCTTATGTTACCTGAAAAATAAACAATCATTTTGAGAGTGCCCTTTGCCTCATCCCAAGAAAGCTCACTATACTAGATATATTCTATACCTAACGAGCTTTTTGTAGAATTTGAGCACGCAAAATCTGTTACGAATTGGACCCCCATTTTAACCAATTTTCTTAAAAGTGAGAATTCATGGAGACGTTTCGGCTCCTCGTTTCATGGTCTGATTAAAAACAATGTTGTCGGTCATCTCGGTCTGAAAATCAATAATATGACGCATGTGGTGGCACCTCGAGGATGGGCACCCCATGCACATTTTAAATGTAAGCAGCATTCGTTCCAGCCCTGCCAGCCTGCCATCTTGTGTCTCCGAGCGACACGGGTGGGGTGTGTTATTAGGTATTGTATAAACATTTCAGATGTGTGCAAAAGAGCGGGTAGGTTGAACATTTCAAGTTATTCCATTCGTGTATCGATACTTAAATCAAGGAGAGCGCTGTGACTTCCTTAAGGTGCCCGTGACCACCACAGAGAACAAATAAAATGATCAATTCACAGCATGCCAGGGACACCGACTTAGCATTTTTCAAAAAACAAACCTCATCCTTAGGGTAGGTCTCTTTGGAAAATGAAAAAAATGATGGCCGATCTGTCATGGCGCTATGCAGCGATGGGTTAGTGAGGACTGGCAAATTTCCAGTTTTAAATTATGTTGGGTGTCAGAAATTCCGGACAAAACCCCCAGCGTCGCAGTATGGAACTCTTAACATGGCAGAGGGAGGGGTTCGAGAACCGAGGCTGGTGTGGTGTAAAGTGTGCTTCGCTGCCCCAGCTGCTTCCCTGCCTGTCCATCAACATTACAAATGAGGCCCACAGCCCTGTAATTAGTGAGTGCTGCATGTGTTAGGGAAACACTTATTTGCATTCAGAGGCAAGTCAGGAAAGAAAGATACACTGTGTATCATGTCACAAGTTTGTAAAGGTTTAAACCGAGACATGAAACATCTGTACTTTCTTAAACCCCTCACCTCAGCATACATGCCAGGGCTTTGGTCTATGTGTGCCCTTACGAGAACTATTCACATAGCACATACTATAAACATTTAACATAATAACCCGTAATTGTTATGTTACTTAATTCAACTATACCCATTTTACCAACGTAGAAGAATAAAACATTGAGTTAAAGCCTGGAAAGATTCAAACTTATTCCATGAAAGTTATATGAACACTTCTGAATCTGACACACAACCCGCTGAGCTATTTTATCAGAATTACAAACTTATTACATTACAGGACCTCTGCAACAAAGGCCATGACCCACTGAGCTGTTTTACTAGGATACAAACCTTGTCTTGACCTGTCCTTTATGCATAATGCTCTGCTGCTGCACATTAAGCATTTCAATTAGTTTACGTCGATTCACACCCGAGACACTAGGTCACACACAAATTACTGGAGCAAGTGCATTAGCCACCTGAGCTACATTACTAACACTATATATTAAGAAGTGTTACCCCTAAACTATCTTAAAATGTAACTAGGATTATGCACTTAGCTTGGTAGTTTAGCCATGACTGTTCCTGCTGGAGCGGGAGCAAGTCTGATTTGCAGAAGGTTATGAACCCTCTACAGTAGTACAGCAACCAAATAATGAATGGACTGAAATGAATGAACTGAATGAATTTAGGATTTATAAAGCGCCTGGTTACTCCGAAGGAGTGTCCCGCACTAAACAGTACCATCATACCATGGTCGGGAAAGTCCTGAGCAAGTAGGCTTCTAACTCTGTCTAAAGAGCCAGGTCTTCAGATTTTTGCGGAAACTTGCCTCAGACTGTTCGAGTCTTAAGTTGAGTTGCACAGAGTTCCAAAGCTTGGCTTGCGGCCCTAAACTGGTACCAGTGGCTGGGATGAATTCAAGCATTTGATCCATCACTTTTTCATTCACTGTTTGTTTGTGCCAGTGACTAATAAAGTAACCCAAAGGACCATCACCATTGGATTCCTCCTTGTGCCAGAGATGTTTGGGTGCTGAGTTTATAAAAAGTCTGCATACCAACTGGCAGAACATAAGATCTCTTGCCTTGACTCTGCTCCTGGTCGATAATGGTACAGTGAACAAAGAGAGAATGGACTCTAATGTGGCTTCAGATTCATTCAAGCATTGCAACAATGACTTTTCGATTCACTTTTAGGTCTGACTACAAACAGCTATACCTCAGTTATAGACCTACTGTTACCAATACTTCAACATACACAAAGAGGGCTTTGGCTTCGCCTGGGGGAGTATTTCACTTATCTTAGGCTGTTGGGTGTATTCTTCCGCTCTTACTGCAATGAATGTAGAAGAATTTTACATCTGAAAAGTGCACTTTTCTTCACCTCATACAAGCAGTATATGGAAAGCCTGGAATACCCAATCTAACACACTTGTCATAACTAGCCTACCATGTCTACCTACAATACTTATCTTAGTACCGTGCTAAAATTACCATACATAACTTACCATACCTTACCTATGCTACCAACCAAAAATACCATACCTACTTACCATACATACGTCTTACCTACCATACATACGTCTTACCTATCATACCCACCATACTTAACCTACCATACACATCTACCATACCTAAACTACCACACCCAACCAAGGATGCCTACCCAACTATCATACGTATCTACCTCAATAACCTATCCTCCCTAACCTACCTACCGTATCTAGTCTAACATACCAATCATAGCATACAGATCAAACCCATCGACCACACCTACCTACCCATCATACCTAACCTGAGACCTATCATACCCATGTACCATAAGTAATGTATCATACCCATCTACCATACATATCTCACCTATCATGCCTATCTACCTTATGCACCCACCATAACAACCTACTTATGTTTGCACATTTGCACTAATAAACTAAACAAATCATATACAAGAAATCAATTAAAAAAATAAAACTTAATTTGCTTTGTTCCGTTGAAAATCTTATAATTCCATGTTATTAGTTCTATTCTAATGTTATAAGTGCATACATGTATCTATTACATATAAGGTAAGAGACTTCTTTTTCAACATTTTTTTCAACAAAAAGAATTATTACTAAATAGAAGATAAATAACAACCCCTACATATTGGTTTTGCCAAAGCATGATTTTTGTTTTTGTCATTGTGGAACAAGTTACTTACCTTCGGTAACACCTAATCTCTATCTAGCCGCAGGCATCAGACTGGATCCAGAAATGTTTCATGAGCAGTACCCCTGTGCGCTGGTAGGTGGTGTCGTTCGGCTCCAGTGGCGTCGTCTGTGCCGAAAGGGACGTGAGCGGGGCCTATATTGGTGCCACAGCTGCGCGCTGACGCCAGTTCCTTTTTGTGACTTTCCACACCAGAAGCGCAGAGCCACGAAAAACACTGACCACTGATGTGGAAAAAACAAATAGGGCCCTGAAAGGGAAACGGCCCTGACCCTAGAAATCCGTTCACAGAGCAGGGAGGATGGGTGGGTCGGTAAGGAATCTGCGGCTAGATAGAGTTCTCTACCAGATAATGCGTTACTGAAGGTAAGTTACTTATGATAACATGATTTAAACCAAAAAGTCCTGCTGGACCGAAGGGGCAAAGTGCCTATCCCGATGGATCCGACTGTCCAGGCAGTAGTGTTTGGTGAGCGTGTGCAGGGAGGTCCACGTTGCTGCCTGGCAGAAGTCCAGGACCAGAACTCCACATGCTAATGCAGTGGTCGTAGCTTTTGCTCTGGTGGAATGAGCACGCAAACCCTCATGGGGTTGCTTTTTGGCCAATGCGTAACAGATTTTAATGCAGAGCATGATCCATCAGGAGATGGTCTGTTTCTGCTCGGCCTTCCCTTTCTTGGCCCCAACATACCCCACGAAGTTGATCATCTACCCAGAAAGCTTTTGTGTGGTCAAGGTAGAACGAAAACGCTCTTTTTGGGTCCAGCCGGTGGCGCCTCTTCTCTTCCTTAGAGGGATGAGGCAGAGCGTAAAAGGTAGGCAAAGTGATGGACTGACCTACATGGAACGGGATGACTACCTTCGGCAAGAAGGACACTCGAGTCCAAAGGACCAGTTTGTTGGGAAAAAAGGAGATGTAGGGAGGCTGAGATGATAGTGCCTGCAGCTCACTGACACTCCGGACAGATGTAATTGCCACTAGAAAAGTCGTCTAAGAGGACAAGAATGAAGTGTCTCAAAGGGAGGGCACATAAAAAAAGTAAGAACCGAGTTAAGGTCCCATTGAGGCATAACAAAGGGAGTTGGGGGAAATGTGTTGTAGACCTTTAAGGAACCTACTTACAATAGGGGGCTTAAAGAGTGAGGGCTGATCTGGCAGGCACAGAAAAGCGGAGATGGCAGATAAATAGCCCTTAAAAGTGCCCAATGCAGAGCCCTGCTAGTCTAGAATAAGACAAAACAAAAGAACCTAGGAAAGGGGAGCAGATAAGGGATCAATCTATTTCTCAGCACACCATGTCATAAATCTGTTCCAACAGCCGGTGTATACCGTTTTGGTGGAGAGACGACGGGCTGCCAAGACAACATTGCAGACTTTGGGTTGAAGGTCAAAAGCTGTCAACTGTTGCAGCACTATCGCCACGCATGAAGACGGAGCTGCAACCACTGCTATCACGGTGGTGAACACCCAAGGGGCTCTGGTAAGGCTAAAGGGTAGCACGGCAAACTGAAAGTGCTCACCGTGAACCGCAGGTAATGTCTCTGGGCAGGCAGGACAGGCATGTGGAAATAAGCATCCAGCAAGTCCAACTCTAGCATCCAGTCTCCCAGGTCCAGGGCAGACAAGACCTGTGCAGCGGGAGCATTTTAAATTTCCCCTTTTCAAGAAGAAATCGAGATGATGCCAGTCTAGGATAACACAAAGGCCACAGTCCTTCTTGGGCACCAGAATGTAGCAGGAATAGCAACCACGGCATACTTCTGATGCTGGCACCCACTCTATGGCTCCCTTGGCCAAGAGAGCTGCTATTTCCTGGTGGAGCAAAGATAGATGGTCCTCCATCAGACTGTCGTAAGTGGGTGGCATGAGTGGAGGGGTAGTCACAAAGGGGAGGGAGTAGCCTCTTCGGACAATTTGTGGAATTCATCAGTTTGATGGGTCACCTCCAGTGGTTCAGGTGATGGCGTATCCAGCTGCCCACTGGGTGAACATGATGGTCGGAGGGCAAACTAAAGAGGCTTGGAGGTTACCTTGGAGGGGTGCACAGGGCCAACCTCAGGCTGCCTGACCCAGGGTCTGTGAGTGCTGCGTCCTCGGCCATGCAGGGGCTGGGAAGCTTGCGGGCCATGGTGGCTGGGCTGGTATAGACGTGGCTGGAAACCACTTCCATGGCCATGGAAGGAGCAAAAGGGGGACTGAGGTTGACGGGGGCAATGGAAAGGCCCAAGGACCTGGGCGTAGCTCTAATGTCTCTGTAGCGTTCCAGTGCTGAGTCCGCCTTGTCTCCAAAGAGACAGGAGCCATCAAACAGCATGACCATAAGCAAAGCTTGGACATCCTCTCAAAAGCCAGTTGTCCTCAGTCAGGCATGGCGCCGTAAGGCCACCAATGAAGAAACTGCTCTGCCTAGCGAGTCTGTGGTGTCCAGCCCACATCTGATTGCAAACTTAGCTGCGTCTCTCCCATCAACCATAGCTTGGGAGAGTATGGCTCTTGCCTCCTCCGGCACCTTAGGCAGCACCTGTGCAACCGAGTCCCAGAGAGAGTGGGAGTATCAGCCGAAAAGGCATACGGTGTTCACAGACCACAATGTCAGGCTGGCGGAAGAAAACATTTTCTTTTCGAAGGCGTCCAGCCTTTTGCATTTCCTATACGATGGGGCAGTAGGGAATGCGCCAGGATTTACTCAGGAGGTGAAGGCTTGTGCCACCAAGTTCTCTGGGGTAGGGTGCTGGGTGAGGAAAGAGGGGCTCCCTGGTGCGAGGTGGTGGTGGCAGGCAATTGTCCTGTCTACAGGAGCATCTGTGAAGGACTTGGACCAGGCCAGAGCAGGACATCCGTATGAGCTTCATTAAATGGGAGAAGCGGTTCTGAAGGGGTGACTCCCGGTTAAAGCACCTACGTCAAGACGTTAGGACCTCGGCCGTCCTCCTCACCACCATAGCAAATCCGGCACCTTCCTTAGTAGCCATGGTAGGAGGAGGGACCAAACCAGTATTTGGGAGGTGTTCAGTCCACTGGCATCCTCCAATTCCTCACACCAGTCCACATTGGGGTCCAGGGGCTGGTGGTATTCAGGATCCAGTGTCAGCTCCCAATATTCCTCAAGACCTAGCACATAAGAATAGGGCTCAGGCTCCGGCCACAGGAAATGGCTCCTGGATGCGCCGGAGTCGGAGTCAGACGATGCTTCTCTGGCTACATGTCGGAGTCGGGGATAAGAATGGTGTCGAAAGTGTCAACAATGGGTCTGGAACCATCTGTGGTTCTAAGGGGCCCGACTGGTGCAGAAGTCAGAAGCACCGGCTGTGAACCAGTAGGGGCCCCTCGGAAACCGGCAGTGCCCAAAGGCGTGCCAGCAGGGAAGGGCCGCCCAAATATGAAGTGCATGGACTCTTATAATTCTTGGAATTAGGAGGGGGTTGCTCCGGCTCCAGGAAACTCGGGGAGGTGCAGAGACAGCCCAGGCGCAGGCTCAACAGCAGAGCCAGGCTTCGAGTGACGATGCTCCTTCGTCTCGTCGGATGACTTCAACGGACAGGGCAAAGTCGAAGACCTCTTCGACATCTTACTCTTTTTCTTTTTGTGGGATTTACTGAAGTGGGACGACTGCGATGAAGATCTATGGCTCGGCGACTGATCCTCCCGACCGGGATCGAGACCGTTGCGGCGTCACACGTCGAGTGGCAAGGAGTTTGAGGGATTGCTCCCTCAAGGCCTTGGGTTGCATGGCGCGACAATCAACGCAGGTCTTGGCGTTGTGATCACGCTCAAGGCACCAGAGACAGAAGAGGTGCGGGTCCGTCACCGACATTTGCCGGTGACAAGCGCCGCAGTTCTTGAAGCCAGCCTTCCTTGTGCCACGCCAGAAGATAAATCTGGGGGGGGGGGAGGGGTGGGACTTTGAAAAAGGTCAGTCAAAAAGTGACTGGGAGTAGCTCTCTCCGGATCTGCAGTAACTGACGTGGAAAGTAAAGAACTGGCGCTGGGGTGATGCCTATATAGGCACTGGGCATGTCATTTCTGGTGCGGAGGATGCCACGCAGAGCCGAACACCATCTACCAGCATGCAAGGGTACTGCTCATGAAAACTTTCCGGATCCAGTAGGACACCTAGGGCTAAACCGAAGGTAAGGAATCTGCAGCTAGAAGTCTATCAGATTAATAAAGTAAGCCAAACCAGCTTAACCGCATCATTTCTCATTTTTGTCAATTTCTGTGGATGCATACATACAGGCAGACCAAAAATCTCCTGTCATTGATTCTGCTCCTGGTGATACCACCCATCATCCCCTTCCAGGCTCCACCCCTTTTCGGCTGGCACCCGCCTCCTAAACGAGCTCCAACAGTGCATTTCTCCACTTCTGTTACTCCATTACAGTGCTTTTTTATTTTTTAAAGAACCACTTTGAGTCTGCTGCACTTTAATAAAGTGGCAGCTTTTGCTGAGCACCATCCTCTCAGTAACTTTTATTTTCAGGTTTTTATATCAGGCAACAGACAGTTTGAGCTGTCTGCCAGACATTTTGCTACAAATTCTTTAAAATATACATAGAGTGGGTTTTGGCTCCGTCCAGAGAAGCATTTCAGCTCTGCTATCAAGCTTTTGGCTTTTTGGTGTATCATTGATCTTCCTATTCAGTGCTTGAACTGCAATGTATAAGGGACTATATTACATCTAAAAAGTACACACTACTGTTTATCTCATGAAAGGATAGTTTTATCTGAGACTGCCCAGGCTATTAATCCCATTAACAGCCAGGCAAAGCTCCTGCATGTATGTGTCCATCAACAATGGTCATCATGAAATGTATAGCACACCAAAAATGTAAGATATTTTGGGAGAAGTTTTAAAAAGGTGGTTTTGCTACAGAATGACATGTTCGATTGAACACAGAATTAGCTGTTTTATTTGTGAAGAATTATGTTTGCATACTGTTGATTATTAAAGTAGATCCTTCTGATTTTTATTAATGTTGACTACAAGATCATGAAACTAAGAGTTTTATTGTGTTTTCACACATGAAGCCTACATATTTCATTTATTAGACAAACATGTCACAAAGAACAATAATTATTAACACAGCAAAGTAGGGAGGTTATGAAATCCTAACCACTGAGTTTTGTATTCCATGTGATAGAGACTGAGACTACCATATACCTTTGTAAGTAATAGAGATAGGAGGATTCTTGTACCTCTAAAAAGGGTTGGTTTTTTTTGTTTTTTTAAAAAACTTTTCCATCTTTCTACAAACAATATTTGTTTGAATATTCTACACAGTGAGGCAGAACTCACAGTTTATTCAGTCAAGGACAAACCAGTGAATGATGTGGACCAATTCACCTTTGACTTTATCAGCTGTAATATAAAGCCTATGTACTGTAAGGTATTAAGAACTAACTTCAATCTCTGATGCAAAATAATCTTGTAGACATTGGAAAATCAAACAAAATTAGTTCTGTTGCATCACTGTACTACAACTACAAACATCAGCCAAACCTAGGTGAGCAAAATGGATGGACTGCCAGGACGGTTGTCGGTTATGTGTGTACTGATAGTCTCAATGGAAGATGAGAGTGACATTAGCCTCGGTGGTACCCGAGTTTTTGCAAAGGGCAGGGACACCACTACTGCTCAACAAACCTTGGCATAAGTAGACAACAAACTAAGGCCAGGAGGTTGGTCAATAGCTCAATATGCCAATCTGAAATGACAGCCCAGGTCTCCTCCAGTTAGGAACACAAGTGGACCCAGAATATCTGCCTCTTTGGACCTACTCAGCGAGATGCAGACTGAGTCCTATTGCACAGCGAGTCTAGGACCATCTCTGGGCATACAAGTTCCACTTAGGGCAATAGTCCAGTACAAACTGCCAGGCCAGGTCCCTCCAGACTGGACATAGGGAACTTCCAACAGATTTCATCCTACTTGAGCCTCCTCAGTGGGGTGCAACGAGTCCAGGGCAGAATGAGCATGGGACCCACATCTGGTAATATGTTTATATTTATTTTAGTTGTGTGACACACAGCAAAAATCAATTGCTTCTAGGCACTAGAGCAGGAGGACATTATCATATAGAGTGAAGGGGGTTATATTTAATCGGTGCTAGACTGTGAGGTTTTGGTTGAATTGACCGTGTCAGCCATCACAGTAAGGGCTGGTGCACTGAATGGTGTATACGTGTACCCTGCCCCTCCACTCCACTCTGTGGTCACCCCTGCTATCCCTACAGGAATCCTTTTACTAATCTATTAGAGATGACCACCTGTGGTATTTCCAGTGTAAAACATTTTAACAAAGTGATACATAAGCGAGGCTGTCATCACATCTTTAATTCATCATCAAATCTTTATTTCCAGGCTCACGATAAAGGAGCAAACATTGAAGGCTTTAGAAAACCAGGCTACATCTCAGAAGACCAAAATACACACATTATGGTTCTGCAAGCAGGGGGCAAATTGAGAATTTTAGTAATCGGATGCACTGTGTAGAAAGAAAAACTGTAGATGGTGTAAAGAATAGAGAACACTAGAGCACTCTAACTACCAGAGAAAAGGAACTGACGGGCCTCTGCTTTATATGATACTGTCAATAACGCTAGCTTACTTGTTTCCAGCTAAAGTAGAACCATGACATCAGATCTGTAATGTAATAGCCATGTCATAAATGTACCCCTAACCACCCTGGTGGAAGACGGCCCTTATACTGAGAGCTTTTTAGAGGCACACAAGACCATGGGTCAGTGTATTCAGCTGGATGGACTAGAAGAATACAACGGGGTGACCAAAAGGGTCTTAAATAGAACTGACGCCTTTCGCAATGACTGAAGTCAGGAGGTGGCCGTTTATTCTGTAGTATTCTTCTCAACGAAATTGACATGGAATGCGCCACAGCATTCTACTCTCTCATCCCCAATATTCAACATCTGCATGTGTCTGCTGGAGCGGGTGATTGGAAAGAAGCACGTGCATATCTAAATGTACGTGGGCAGCACTCAAACTCACATATGTCTGGAGAATAACCCAGGCACCAAATCACCACCCAATTCCTTGACCACATCCACCACTAGTTATAAGAGATTACTCTGCATAAGCAGACATAAAACTGAAATCCTAGTACTGGGTTGGGCGGGGCCAGGCCTTAAAGTATCTTGTTTGCCTGGCCCCTGGGTAGTCCAGGACCACATCTCAGAACAAATATAATCTGGATGTCTTCTTTGACGGAGTTCGCACATTTGCTCCACATATCAATGCCATTATAAAAGTTTATATTTCCAGCTATCCATCCTTTAGAAAATGTGTGTGCACCTTCACAGTCAATATTGAGCGGTGTGGACCTAAGTAAGCCCTTGTGATGGGGTGCTTGGATTTGCACATAGTCGCCTATTCTGGCTGACCCAATTAACTAAAGGAAAGAGTACAGTCCGTTCAGAATCTACTGGCTAGAAAAAACCTGAACCTTCTATCTATAAAGTACTCGAACCTTCAAAAACGAGATCACTAGCTCCCAGAGGCCTCAAGAAATAAATTCATCATTATATGCCACACTAAAAAGGCTTGGAGAAGCACAGGCCTGGAAAATGATAATGCACTATGCTAAATAACACAGGAATATTCAATCAGACACTTGTAATCTGATCGGCCTTCTAGGGTGTAAACAACAAAAGCACAGAGGCAGGACTGAGCTCTAGAACTCAACCACCTACAGCACAGAAAAATCCTGAAGTAAATTATCCTGTTTTTGTGTGACTAAAAGCCTACCTCAAAGAGAAACCAACAGAAGAATATAGGTTAGAGAATTAGCCTCACAATCGGATAGATTTCAAGTTCTAAGAACCATCTCTTGAAATTTCTGCTATCATCTAATTGATCCACAGTAATGCAAGGCACTTATGTAACACTACACATAAAATTTCTCAATAACTACATAATAAAATTAATTAATAAATAGGACACCGCCATGCCCTCTTTCAATAACACACTGTAGTTTACATGTTCCACTGGATTACCTAACCCTCCTTGAATTCTACTGACTGAATCGAATACAGATTTCCCTAACTTGCATAGCTGCTGGGGTGAGGGTGCGAGCACGTGATGCTATCTACAAACACATTCTTGCGGTCTGTTTACAAAATGCAATTGTGTGTGAAACTATTTGTCTTACAAAGTAACGATCTGCAGTGACCTTACGCACGGGTGTGTTTTTAGGTCTCGACTAGCGAACGCAGCGCATGCGCTGCTTCGCCTTGGCGAGACTATTGTTGTCGGTTTTGCTAGCGAAGGGAGACAAACCATGTGCGCGCACGGACAGGCGATGTGCACGTGCATGGCGTCTCCTCTCTGGCTCACACGCTCCCACCGCGCGCTTGTTTAAGAGACATACACGCGTCTGGCGCACGGCGTGATCACATGTCCTGCTCGCTTGTCATCTTAGTGAAGTTAAGAAAACATGCCTGTTTTAGAGACACCCCCCCCCCTTCTTTTTATAATAACACTGAAGCAGTGTTTTGAGATCCGCAAATGTATGCCACTTTTTTTAGGGTGCCCCAGCCTATTTTACATCCCAATCCAACCGTGTGAGGCACGAGAGACTGGAAGTAAGAAAGCTGGACGGCGACAGACAGGGTGCGCGAGAAGAACTAACAGGAAACGTTGCGAGTGAAACACGGGGTCGCGAGAGCAAGGTCCGATGGCACTGGAACTGGGAGCAAAGAGGGCATAGGAGGGACGGACGGGAGAAGCCGAAGGTGAGGCATAGAAGGGAGGAGCGAAGGTGCAAGAGAAAAGAAGAGCGCAAGCGTCAGAGAGGAACTGTGGGAGGGGAAGGAGGAGACAGATGGACGGAAGCGAAGAAGGGAAAGGGGAGGGAACAGAGACAGACGGGAGGAGTAAAGGAGGTAAAGGGCAGGTTGTGGGTGGGGAGAGGGAGGGGCGCAAAGAAGGAGAACAGGACAGAGAGGCACATGGGCTGAATGCTAGAAGATCCAGGAAGAGAGGCCAGAAGACAGGGGCAGCCGGCACCGGGAGCTCAGCGGCCCTTCTCCGTCATCTAACCAGATACCCCTACGAGCCTAGCAGACCTCCCCAGCCCTTCTTACAGGAGCCTAACAGCTCCTGGCCCGCTCACTGCACGCACCCCCAGCCCTGGTTAAGAACTGAGAACACCCACCTGTTCACCCGCAGGGCACCACCACAAGCACCCACCAGGAGCAGAGTGTCCCGCCCCAGCAGCACAGTGGACCCTGCCAGGGGGTCAGCAGATCTTCAGCCCGTACCAGGAGCAGCTGCAGGGACTCCGCCTCTCCTTCCATCGCCAACTGGCCATTAGACCCCCCCCCCTACCTCCGGGTCAGTAGCCCCTCTGGGCCCAGCAGATTCCTCTAACCCTCAGTAGGGATCGGAGGAGACTGCCTGTGAGAGTCATAGCAGCTGGTCGCCCGAGCGAGTGAGTTCCAAGTAGGATGCTTGTAGTAACCTCCTCATGTCCATGGGTACGCTGAGCCCCGCGGGGGTGCTGCTCATCACTGCCAACGTGGGCTCTCTCTTCGACTATGTGAGTTCTTGAGGGGGACGTGATGGGGCAGGGTGTGAGAGAACTGGAAGCAGGGAGGCGAGGACCATCACTTATACTGAATACTGGACCTATGGCTGCAGGGTCAAATTGCGGAGTGGCTCAATGTATACAATCAATGGCTGGAATCTAGATACAGGTCAATGACTGGATGTAGGTGTGAATCAGACACTGGATGCATATAATGGATCAATAGCTGGTTCTTGATAAAGAATCAAAGGTTGGATGTCCCTGTATATCCATGTTCGGATGTGAATGGATCGATGGGTGGCTGTAGGTATGGATCGGTGTCTGGATGCGTATGGATCTGTGTCTGGATGCGTATGGATCTGTGTCTGGATGCGTATGGATCGGTGTCTGAATGTGTATGGATCGATGGGTGGCTGTAGGCATGGATCGGTGTCTGGATGCGTATGGATCGATGCATGGATGTAGGTATGGATCAGTAGCTCAATGTATACAATCAATGACTGGAATCTAGATATAGATCAATGACTGGATGTAGGTATGTATCAGACACTGGATGCATATAATGGATCAATAGCTGGTTCTTGATAAAGAATCAAAGGTTGGATGTCCCTATATATCCATGTCTGGATGTGTATGGATCGATGGGTGAATGTAGGTATGGTTCGGTGTCTGGATGTGTATGGATCGATGGGTGGCTGTAGGTATGGATCGGTGTGTAGATGGTAATGGATCGGGGTGTCTGGATGTGTATGGATCGGTGTCTGGATGTGTATGGATCGATGGGTGGATGTAGGCATGGATTGGTAGCAGGATGTGGATTGTGGATCAGTGGCTCAATGTACACAGTGGATTGATATCTGGATGTAGATAATAGATCAATGTCTGGATGTTGACATTGGATCTGGGCTAGAAGTATATTGTGTATCAGTGGCTAGGTAATTGGTCAGTGACGGTCACTGAAGAAAAACCATTAAACGTGACAACAGATAAGATACATGAAGTGTGCCCGTTTTCGGTCTTCTCTTTAAACAAGCCCTCTATGCGGTCTCCATCATCTTTGACCACCCCATGTTAGTGCTCTTGTTCTCTGTATTTCTTCCAGTCTTTTACATGCCTTGTCCTTATGTGTCCCCTCAACATCAGCTGTGAGTCTTTTTTTTTTAAAGATCTTTTTATTAAATACAAAGAAAATATAAGTACGGTGAAAGTAAGCAGCATATACCGTAACATTGAGACAAAGACATATAATAACAAACTCCCAGCTATTCTTCAGATATCATCATACCCCGCCGCTCCCCCAACAGTTCACAGAGCCTCGGCAAAGTCCAGATGTCTGTGAAACCACCCATCAAGAGTGGTATCCACAGTTGGAGCACATAGCTCCCCCTGATATGGATTCCACTTCCGCCATATTTTGGTCCATTTGTTCGGACAACCCCTGCTTTCATTGACTGCCCTCTCTGCCGACATACACCAATCCATGTCTTTCTTCCAAATGTTCAGGAGCAATGCTAAATCAGCCCTCCACATCCATGCTATATTAGGTTCAGCGACCATCAAACCCAGTGTCAACCAGAGGCGATCCATACAGGTAAGGTCTGTTTCATCCCAGTTGTTTAGGAGGCACCATTTCGCGGATAACCCCATATCGCAGCTATCAGTCTTTTAGGTGTTTTTGCAAATCTTTTCTTCAAAACATATGCTGTGTTTAACACCTGCGCCCTTCTGTTGTCCTAACATACCTCCTGTTTCCTCCATCAAATCTCATGCCTTGACCTTTAATTGTAGGAGTGGTCCTGCTCCACTACCCCATTAACCATAAAATGAAACCTCTTCAGGTATTTGAACGTCTCTCTCTCTCTCTCATGTTCAAATTCTTGAGTCTTAGCTAAAAGGACTTGTGCTTTGCACCATTCATTTCTTGGTCACCTGCCTCTAGGCTGTCTCCAGTCATCTCTATCCCTCTGAAGATGGCCTTAGGACTAGGTACATTCTTCCAGATGAGCCCTCAAGAACTGGACAGAATACCCCAGAAAATGCCCTCTGAACTTGATGCATACTCCAGATGTTGGCCGAAGGGCTAGACATTGGTCTTATTAGTGGTGCGAAAATTGGTAAAAAAAACAGTCATTTTCTGCTGGTCTTATCTTATCCTTTGCACCCAATTATGCTCTTGTTCTGTATACAGCCCCCATGTTGTTTAGCTTCTTTGTTGTAATCAGACATGATTAGTCCATGCAATGTCTCTTCTTTCGTGTGACGACCAACCCCACCTCGTATCCTGTACTGACCTATGTTTGTGTCTTACATCCATGGTTTTGCACTTAGCTCCACCAGAGCCTCTCACTTTCAAGATACATTTTCTTGATTATTATTTTGGACCAGGGGTATCAACGAATTTGCATCTCTTTGTATAGCCAGCAAGTAAGCATATCCTGCCTACTACTCACTGGCAGCCTTTCATATGAATGCATTGCTCAGCACCTGTCAGAGATAAGGTCCCTTCCTGTACCACTCAACTTGTTCTCTCAGGATGGATTTCATTTTCCAGATGCCAGTTTGCCGGTTGCCCATCACTCAATCAGTTATTTCATTCTTTCTTTTATTTATTTAGAGAGTTTTATTCATCACAAACTTGACCCATAGGTATCAGGGCACTGTACAGGAAAATAACACACACATCATTGTTTGATGGCGTTTACATAGAACATAGGCCATTAAGCATGGAAGGGTAAATATAGTACAATTTCTTCTTTGTACAGACGATTGTCTTTAGTGCATGCAGGTCTGCTCACAGGATGTGTGTCCTAATTGTCCTAATTTAAGATGTATAATTGGTGCCTGTGTGTGTCAGAGCACTGTGCAGGAAGCCAGCACAATTTTCATAGTTTGATGACAGATAACATAGAGCAGATATTGTTAAGCTTGCAGAGGTACAAAGAGTGTAAACTCTTCTTCTTACGGTTGAATTGACTCTGGTGTGTGTGGGTGTGCTCAAGAAAGGCATGACAGCATTGTTCTTATTAAGATGTAAGGGTGGTACATCCAATTTTGCTGTGAGAAAATGTGCTCATCATAATTATTTCAAAGGTAGATATTTTGCAACCAGCGTTTCTTTCACTCTTTTCTTGAATGTTGTTTTTGAGGGATTCGTCCGTATATCTAGTGTGATGGAATTCCATATTCTAGGGACACTTCCAGAGAATGATCATGTCCAGGGTTTTTCCTTTTTGAATCTGGGTGATTTGAGTAGTAAAGAGTCAGCGCTGCGTAAGCTGTGTTGACCTCCTGATTTGCTGAGTTTTTGGGTTTGGTATTTTTGGGTGCCAGTGTGTAAAGCATTGTGAGTGATGCACGCCATTTTGAGTATGCATCTCACTGAAGTGTGGGAGTAATGTGTTCGAAGCGTCTTATTCCTGAGACAAGCCCAGCTGCTGCATTCAGGGTGGCTTTCATAGGGACCAGGTGGGTCATTAGGGTGCCTATGAGGATAGTGTTTCCATTTTTTAGTCTTGTTATGACTTGTACCTGTACAATGGGTTTGAGATCATGTTCGGGATGTATGGTTTGATCCTTATGAGGAGTCGTAGTTTGTGCATGGCGCTTTTAACTAATGCATTTATTTGTGCTGTCATACTAAACGACTTGTCAAGAATTATTCCTAGCGATTTGGAGTTGTCAATGATGTTGGGAGTATGTTTGAGTGCGCTAAGGTGTGTTATCCAGTTGTTTATTGACGGAGGGTTGACTTGTGGATATGTTGGGAGAAATTCAGTTCTCTTGGTCTCTTCAGATGGTTCTCTGCTAGCCATCATTGTGCATTCTGTAGAGTATAGTTCAGGTGACATATATCCTTTAAGGAGGATATTTTGATAAAAGTTGTGTGTCGTCTGCATGTAGGTCGTATGCTAGATTACTTTTCTGGAGTAGAGTGGTTAGGGGTTCCATGTATAAGCCGAAGAGAGTAGGGGCTAGGATGGATCCTTGTGGTACACCTTGGTTGACAGGGGCTGGATTGGATCTGGCATCTTTTGGCTTGATTAGTTGAGAGCGATTACTTATGATTGAGGAGAACCATTTTAGATCTGAACCTACAATTCCCATGCATCCTTTTCAGGAATTTATCAGAAAATTGTTGTCAGTTGTGTTGATTGCTGATGATAGGTCAAGCAGGATGAGGAGGCAGGCGTTACCATTGTCTATCATTCTGTAGATGTCATCCATAACATTCAGCTGGGCGTTTCTGTGCTGTGACCTGCCCTGAAGCCACGTTGGAAAGTGCCTAGTAGTTCAAATTTTTCGATGTGTTCGTTGAGTTGTTTCAATTCACGTCTTTCAAGGACTTTTGCTTGAAAGGGGAGGTTTGAGATTGGGCGGTAGTTGAGGTTTTCGGGGTAGGTCCCTAGCTTTTTGATGAGAGGGGTGACCTGGCCTACTTTTGGATGCTCTGGGATTATACCCTATGCCAGCCGTCATTCGCCGGCTGCTAGGTTTGTCCTAATTGGCCTCTTGAGGTGACAGGTGTTGTGCTCTACTAATGACAATGTGGGGAAAGTGAGTGACTATACTGTGCTGGTTCTACTATCTGTTCCATTCTTTTAGGTAGGGGCCCTGGTGATAAGTTTGGCCCTAGTTGTGCTAACGGGTGTTCTGAGGTCCTTCTTTGATTTATAATTATATCCTGGGTAATATCGGAGATCCTGATTATCTTATGTTACCCTACTCTGGCAGGGTCTTGTCCCTTGGGCCTGGGATTCTATGCACCCGGGCAGATTCTTGAGTTTTAATTCATATGACAGTTGTGAAGAGCAACAAAAATGTAGTGTGAAAGATCAAGTATGCTGATGAGTGAAACACAGTTCGATGACCCTGTTCCGAGTTGCCATAGTGATCACTTTGCTGAATCACTGCATATCTGCTTTGGGAATGCCAGTTCTGTATATAGATGAGTAGTAAGGTAATCTATAATTCCCTTTTAGTTTAAGAGGCCCTCGCAATTGAGAAAACCAGTTTTTAAAAACGTTCGATGTACTTATAAATGATGTGTTGATTAGGGTTTTCTGAGAGCTGTTTAAAATTCTTTCAGCTTCATAATGATACTGGGCATGATTCACAAAACAGTGTTAATCTGTACTCATCAGGTACTCCCAGGCACGAGTGCAATTTTACAACTTGGGCTTAATCACAAAACTGTCCAGGAATACGCCTGTAAAGATGCGCCATTTGCACATTTCCAGGTGTATTCCTTAGAAAGTCATGTTCTGCTGGAGCAAAGCATTTACAAATGCAAGATCACTTTTTATGAATACCTTGCACTCTTAAATCCAGGAATTTTTACTCCAAATCCAGCCATTTGCACTTATAAATCTGATTTACAAGCTCAAATACCTCTGTGAATCATGTCCATGGTTTGTTTTCTTTTCCTCTTTAAATGTAATTACTGGTTTGGTTTCTTTAGATTCCTGTCTTCTGTATTAAACAATTCCTATGGATAATCTCGATCACATCGTATCTACCTCCCAGTGGGCACAGAACTCAGGTGTTGGTCTTAAAGAGAATCTCAATCACTTTATTTGTATTTGCCGCTCATTAAGCATACAAGTCAAGCTTTGGTGTTGTGGAGAATCTTGATCACACGGTTTGTATTTTCCACCTATTAGATATAGAACTCAGGTTTTGGACAAGTCCAATATTTCAGCACAATGGATTCTGCTCTTGAAGGATGCAATCAATTTTTACCTCAGCAGCTCAGATTATTGCATGTCAGCACAATCTTTTAAATTCATGGAGGTTGCATTAAGAAAATTGGGGAAAGGGAGGTCCAATGCATACAATCTGTGGGGAAGTAGAGGCACAACAGGAATGTTAGTGCATTAATATGTTTTTCAAACCTTTGAAAATGTACTGTATTGGTGTTGGTACAGTGTATGTTAACAGGGAACAGTCATTGTTTTTCTTTCTCTTATGGAGTGACTGCTTGTTCCAAAAAATGTATAACATTGTTTTATCTTTTGGCAAATAGTTGTTCTAATGTATTTTTTTATTGTCATAATTTTTAAAAAAAAACTGTTTTATTGTCATGATTTCAAGTAATTATCAATAAATTATTTGGTCTGAACTCATTTCTGCCTTCCTTCATAAACCTTATTTTCTCTTTTGGATACTCCTATTCATCTGTTCCTTGTGATTCATTAGTTTGTGGATTTATTTACAAGTTTTATAGAGCGCTTTACATCAGTACATGTTCACTTCACAAAAAAAAAAACAAGTATAGACAGGGCAACTGAGACGAAACAAATCAAGTCAGTGGTTGAGCACGAGGGAGGGGGAATAGCAGGGAAGGGGACTAGGGAGAGTGGGGGTGGGGAGCCTGTCACGTTTGGTGGTTGGGAACCCCCTAGTTGAGGTGCTGGTTGAGGAGGAGATCCATTAACGGTCTTTTGAAGGTCAAGAAGGAGGGGTTTGCCATGATATGGACTGGTATGCCATTCCAGATTTTAGGACCATTGCTCGAGAGAGTGTTACAGTATTTTTTGTTTGTGGGCTTTGGGCAGAGTGAGGAGTAGGGTGTTTGAGCTTCTTAGGTTTCTCGGTTGACCTGCCTTCTTGAGTTTTGAGGTCCGGTAAGCAGGTCTTCCAGTGTGAAGAACGTTTTGAGTGATACAGGTGGTTCTAAAGCTGAATTCCCTTTGTCATTAAACTCTTCTGCCCGTCTTCATAGGTATTGTAACTGCAAGGTACACAAATACTTTTGTTTGTTGTGCCATCTAAAAAAACTATTCAAGTGCGCTTTGCTTGTTTTCAGTTATTTTTAGTGTTCGGGGTTAGATACACTTTTTTCCTGGGTTAGTGATCCAACTTCAAACTTCAAAGCAAGCCAGGCCTGTCTCACACCGCCCTGTGGAACGTCACAAATCTTTATGGCAGGCCCATATCAATGTGGAATGCTTAACTTAGCCACGAATTCATGAATTAGGGAATTGTCTCCCCGTCCACCTCCATTTAATGCCCTTGCAAAACAAGCATTTGCAATGCAATAGGTCTCGCAGTTACCAGAGTTTAAGCTATTGGCATTGTAAATAACAATGCCTTTTATTTATGTTTTTAAAACGAAAACAAAATAAAAGGCATTGTTATTTGCAATGTCAATAGCTCAAACTCGCATAAATGCGAGACCTATTGCATTGCAAATGCTTGTTATTCTTCTGGTCTTAGTACAAACTATTGAACTGTACCATCTCTGGGATTATCACTTGCCTCAAGAATTTAACAAGAGGTCAACCATGTGACCTCATCCTGTGTTAGAGTAACACGACAGTGATTTTTACTTAATTTTCTCATACTGCGCACGCCTGGACCGTAGGTGCTTCACATGGTGAGTGGCGCTGGTGAGCCGGGAGAGCTCCTGCGGCCACCTAACAATCGCAGCTAAAATGCCCATTTAAAGCCTACATATAAACAAAAGCGCAGCTGCGTTAGGCATAGGAATCCCTGGAGCTCTGCGATCGGCTAAAACTGGTGCCGCACTGTGGGCGACGCCGAGTAAGACCTAGAGGAAGAGCACCTGGGATCGCGACCTTGGGGCCTATGGAGGCGGAAACGGAAACTGCCTTGCGATGCAAAGATGGAGGCAGGCCCTGGGCGAGCTTCAGGGGATGGCCGGGTCTGGCGGAGGCACTGGAGACGCGGCACAGCTGAAATACCCGTGGTGGACCCCTACACGCTGCTGAGACTCGCCGTGGACAACTAATAGCATGTTGCAGCTGGCCGGTCCCAAGCCCGAGGCAGGGTTGTGGTGTACGCTGGCGAGCCCTCCGAAGAGTGAATGTAGCTATTCTGGGGTCTTTGTAAGTGCCAGAGAGGCTTCCCCCGGTGACCTGGTGGACGTGCAGGCCCCAGTGTGATATCGGGTCACAGACATGCCACCTGCAGCGTGACTGGATGATAGAGAGAATAACAGACTGGGTGCCATGGGCTCAGGTGAGGCCCGGCTGCCCAGATCGCCAAGTAGCTGCGGCGAGTGAACCCCCCTGGATATGTCATTATAGACCCCGTAAGAGGCACCCTCTTTGCATCACTGAAGTAACACTGAGACTTGCTTGGTGGCAACACGCGTCTAGCAATACTGTTAAGATGGGAGCAGCCGGATGAGAACGATGTTTGAAACAAAGGCCTGGTGTAACCCAAATGGGAGCAGTCTGTTTATAATGGGAGATACTTAGATGTCGATGAGTATAAGATTGGGAGCCACTGCGTTGCATACATAGCTGATGTCCACCGCTTACCACCTGGCACTGCAATGGGGAAAATGCATCAAAAACAATCGTAGCTTCAGTTCGAGGCCAACAGCTCCAAACCACAAGATAAGGACTCGCAGGGGGAAGCTATATGTGCCACAGAGGTGACTGAGATAGATTTGGAGGAGAAGGACACTCGATCCCTATTGCTGGAAATGTGCAACAATCTGGCATCCATAGATGAGAAAGTTGATGCCCTCACAAGTCAGCTTAATAGAATGAAAGAGGTTAGACAAGCATGCGGGCGGGTTTGATGCTGCAGAGAAAAGGATCTCATACACAGAAGACAACACTACCAAGATTTCTAAGGCTCAGAAATAAACAGCATGTGCAATTGAGAGCCTAAAACTCCACAAAGAAGACTTAGAAGCCCGATCCCGATGGAGTAAAATCAAAATCACGGGGATCCCTGAAACAACAGCAACTGGGATGATGGAAGATTATATAGAAAATATGTCAGTATCACTGTTTGGCCAGGAGAACTTGTCTCGCATGTACATGGTGGAGTGGGTGTACCCTTCACTTGCTCTGCGACCAATACCTGGAGCCCTGGAGAGACCAATCATCACCAAACTGCTGAGCTATTGAGACCGGGACAGACTCCTATTGCTCACCAGAGAAAAGGGAGACTTACAATATATTGGCAACAAGATACAGGTCTGCCCAGAATTCACCATGTCAAAACCCGGGCCGGGGAAGGCACAGCCGGACCCATTGGAGGCCCGGGGCAAACGCCACCCGGAGGCAGGAAGCCCCCCCTCCGTCGCGGAAGCCCGCGAAAAAGGGAGGCAACCAGGATTGGTCGCCCAAGGGCAGCCGACGGCCCCCCCCAATCAGGGGGGCGAGGTGGAAGCAACTGGGGGGGTTAAATAGGGGCACAAGGCCCAGAGCTAGGACACCCCCCCCCCCCACATGCAAGAGGAACACGTAATGCACTTGGCGGCCTGCAGAAGAAGCTGGGAGATCCTGCCTCGTGGTAGGATGGCTGGCTGCCTAGGCCGCGCACCGTAGAAGGGGTCGGAGCACGCGGTGGTGCCCCCGAAGTTACGGCATCACGTGAGAGGTGAGCATAGGTCTCAAAGGAGTGAGGCCGTTGCTAGTAGGGGTGGGGGGGTACTTTACAGCCCCTGTTTCATTGATAAGCTAGCAGCTCGGTGCTTAGTTGCGGCCAAATGCTGTTCTCGACTGATCTGCTGCACAGGTCCGAGGGCACGCAGGGCTTGCTCCATCTTTCCTAATTCCAAGGTCATCATATTTAGTGGAGGATGGCGCGGTAGTAACTGGGTCAAACACAGAATTGGCAGGAGGCCCAAACGCCAGTTAACGTGGTACAACGAGCGCCGCCATGCCAGCAGAACCCCCCTCGCTGTCCAACGGCTGACGCCCCTCCCCCCCCCCACCTTACAATATACTGGCAACAAGATATCAGTCCACCCAGATTTCACCATGGCTGTACACGAAGTCTGGTGGAAGTCTGTGAACGTTAAGAAAAAAGCTTAGAGACCAAGACTTAGGCTACTCCATGATCTACCCAGCATGGCTGAGATTCACTTGGGATGAGGGTTCAGATCTTCAACAAGCCACAGGTGGCATCAGAATTCATGAATAAACATGCCCCTAAACAACCCTGAAGGAATAAAACACAGGAAATGTTCTCACAAAATACTATGAGAGATGTAGAATGAATGGACAATAAAAGGTAAACACCAGGTGATGCCTAGGGTAAGGTTTTATTACTCCTGTTACTACAAACTGAACGGCTATATGACTAATATGATGATGATGCTGATTGCATTTTATGACTTATATGAAAGAGACATGCTATTTGAGTACATTCCGGTGAGAACTGGGGGCGGCGGGGCACAAGATGGAACCGAACAATGCTGATGATGATTCTGTGACCTTTCGACGTTCCATGGGAGGGGGAACACTGGAGCGAGTGGGAGCACTCAAAATTGAATGGGGACTATATTGAACTAGAATTAGTTGAGACTTGCAGGGCCAGGGCGCCCCCCCAATGTAGTGTAACTGACAATGAGCAGCAAGGAACATTAATGACTCAAGCTGCTCACCACTAGCTATGGCTGCCAGGATGGGGAAGGTAAGACAACAGTTATGTTTGTGTTACGTTCTGTTGTGCTTTGTTTCAAGAGATGTTGGGCAAGTCCTTGGAAAGTTGAAATTCAGTGTGGATGGGATAACATGGTCACTGTTCCTACTGTGTAATACAGAACGTTATCAGAAGTTGTACCACATGAGAAATTCACATGCAAAAAATACATTGGGATCACTGTGGACTATGACAAGTAAATAGAGAACAGAGAACCCGATTACTTACCTGGAATGTCACGGGTCTAAACAATCACAAAGAAAACCTGCCAAGTGCTAGCGTACACTACACGCAATCGACATACTATGTCTATAGAAGACATACCTGGTCGACACTCGAGAACATAAGGTAGCTAAAAATTAGAGTGTGCACAGATTCTTCACCTCATACTCGGCATATGTTAGAGGTGTTGCATATTCATATGTAAGGGTCTACAATACACCCATTAATTAGGCACTGCTGATCCGGAAGGCAGATATATAATTATACAAGGCCGTTTATATACACGCAGTGACAGTAATGAATTCATATGGCTCAAATTATGATGATCCTTAATTATTTCACAACTTGCTTCAAAAGCACAACAAGCAGCCCAGTCGGTGCTGCTATAGAGAGGAGATCATAGCATCACATTACACCCCACATTAGGCAGAATTGGTGATAGGGGAAAGAGTTCATCCTAAGGCGAGGAAGGCAATCCATGGTAGCATGATGGACCTGCTGCTGTTGGATTTCTGGAGAATGCGAAGCCCACTGAAGCAAAGTTATACATGCTACACATCCGCTACTGGGTCGGCATCTAGGTTACATTACTGGCTGGGATCGCCCAACGTCGCCGGATGGATAACAGGTGCAAGACATCTGGCATGTACCTACACAGATCATTCCCCTCTCTTACTCAAACTGACAATACTGGACCAAAGATTTACACAAGGCATGTGGCGCCTTCACTTTACCATGTTGCTGGACACAGTGTTGAGAGACGAGATAAGACAGATCATCGCAAACTATTTCAAAGAAAAGACAGGGTGAGTAGACACTGATAGCATATTATGGGACGCCTTCGAGGTTGTAATACTGTGGGAATGCATGGCCAAGGGACATGGCAAACTAAAAATCAATCAGAAATACATTAGCCCTGCTAGAGACCGAGACCCAAAACCTGGAAGGAGCACAATATGGGCAGGGTACCCCTGAAAGCTTACACGGCCTACATACGAAAATACAGGAATATAGAGACGAGGTAAATAGAGAGCTGAAATTCCTAAACAAATATGCAGTGGCAAGATAATATGAGGAGGGTGATAGACCCAGACATTCGAGAATGCATGGCCAAGGGACATGGCATACTAAAATCAATCAGAAATACATTAGCCCTGCTAGAGACCGAGACCCAAAACCTGGAAGGAGCACAATATGGGCAGGGTACCCCTGAAAGCTTACACGGCCTACATACGAAAATACAGGAATATAGAGAGCTGAAATTCCTAAACAAATATGCAGTGGCAAGATAATATGAGGAGGGTGATAGACCCAGACATTCGTTTGCCAGGCATACTACACCACGACGGACAATGCCCACAATAACCTCAATAGAGGCAGCAGATGGTACCATCAAGCCACAGACTGATGCACTCATGCAGGAATTTACAGACTACTACACCAGACTCTATAAATCTGGAACATCACAAAATATCGCCAACATTAATCAATATCTAAAGAGAGTGACACAGCATGGGTAGAGGGCACTGGAAATGAGACATTGTGTGAGCTGCTCACATTGGCGGAGGTACAGGGTGCTATTAAAACACCAAAGAATAACAAGGCACCGGGAGTGATGGCCTTACGGATGAATTTTTAAAAATAATTCATTTAGGAGCTGGTCCGGTGCTGCTGGCCGTGTATGAGGAGGCGCTGGTGACGGGATCCCTACCCCAACAAAGCAAGAAGCGGTGGAGGACTATTCTTTTAAAACCGGGCAAACCGTCTGAGAAATGTGAATCGTATCGGCCGCTATCCTTCTTAAACATTGGTAATAAGATACTAGCTACAATTATAGCAACTAGATTGTTGCCCTTGCTTCATAGACTAATCCTGCCAGACTTGTCTGGGTTCATCCTGGGACAGTCTATCGCAGATAACTTGAGAACGTTGTTCGAAATCACACAGCAAATGTCCCGAAATCAAGGCTGCAGCAGTGTTCTTGGATGCGGCTAAGGCCTTTGTTTCTATAGAAGGGCCCACCCTCATCATCATGTTGGAACAGATGGGACTGGGTAAAGACCTAGTAAAATGGGTTAGAGTACTATACAAGCAACCAATGGCTAGGATCAAAACGAATGGGACACTGTCCGAGACAATACCAATACAGCATGGGACAAGGCAGGGATGTCCACTCTCCCCGATACTATTCTCCCTGGCGGTGGAGCCTCTAGCGAGTATCCTCCAAGAGTACCAAAGTGAAGGAGGTGTTAAATTCTGCAGGCGCAGAATCCTTCTGTCGCTTTTATGCTGATGGCATTTTATTGCTGGTCAAGAACCAGCCAACACGTTAAATCACATTATTAAAGAAGTTATTCAATTTGAGAGATGGTCAGGACTAAGTATAACCTAGGATAAATCAGTGAGGATCCCAGTAACTGAGTCCACTAGGGCCATAACATTAGAATATCCACTGGTCTGGAGCGAGGAACCAGTGAGGTATTTGGGTATACAATACCACCAAGATATAGCTACTGTATATAGAGACAACTAAAGAGTGTGTATAGATAAATTAACTACACATATAGATAAATGGAACAAACTACCAATATCTACGGCAGGGAGAATTGGCATAATGAAAATGGTAGTTCTCCCACATTTACGGCAGGGAGGAACGGCATAATGAAACTGGTAGTTCTCCCACAATTACTCTCTCTCTTCCAGAGATTAGCACTTCCGCTGACCCGTCAGTACTTCCACACATTAAACTCCCCGATGGTGAAGTTTAATTGGACGGGAAAAGCGGTTAGGGTGAACTGAAGATGCTAAAATTGATGGTTCTAACTTTGAAAATTACTATACAATAGGCCAGGCGCAGTACAAACACCATTGGATACATAACACACAGCAGATATGGAATAAGGATTGGCGGCCCCCATACCATTAAACACAGTACTTATGAAGCCACCCATTAGAACTACAAGAGAGATAAACACTGTGGAGTGTATGGCATGGGTGAGACTGCACAGGCTAATGGGGGGGGGGGGAGAGGAAGTATATTCACTGATGATGCCTCTACTGGCCAATCTTTGCACTACAGGTAACATGTGAGCCCGCTGTTACGAAACGCCTGGCTGGCAGATCGCTTCAGACCATGGGCAATATGTACAAGGCAGGGACATTGATTATGCTGTAGGACTACAAGAAACTGGGGCCCTACACTGCATTAGATATATACCTATTTCATATACGTAGCTCAGTATGAGAGAGATAAAGGGCACACCCGGCGGAACCCAAAGAGTGGAAATTATTGTCCCTTCTGTTCTCCAAAGTTCTCCCCTCTAGATAGAGAATGTTAATGTATTCCACGGTGATGCAGGGGATGCCAAGAACTGTCAGCCAGACTAGAGTGAGAGATAAATGGGCCACGGACATGGGTCAAAACTTAAGGGATGATGATTGGGTCTACTCCAGGGTCTCCCCATGCAGGTCCATCCCTATACTGTCCCTCAGAGGGCATAAGAGGCCAGTGCCACTGGCCCTGGATAAACACTCCCAGTCTCTGCGTGCTAGTGTGAGTTAAAGTCCCTCTTCTCAGTGGAGTCTGGTGACATCTCCTTCCAGCAGGGCATTCTTTCACCATTCTCTCTCCTATGTCCAGTGAGTTCTTAACAGTCACTCACTTGTGGAGGGGTTTACAAGTAGGGGTGGAAAGTTCTGGAAGGTAGGCACCTCTGCCCAATCCTAGGGTGCCACATCATCACTCCACCCCTGCGCCCCAAACCTCCTGCACAGCCTTTTGGGACATTTTAACAAGGCGACTTTTGGTGGTCAATGGAAAGACCTTTCTTGGGAGCCTCAGCCCCACCCCCAACTGACACAGCTTCCTGATCCCTTTCCACCAAAACTATTAACAGTATTTGGCTCCAGAGGTCTGGGCTTCCTGAATTCTTCCCCACTCCTTTATTTCCCAGGAACTGGGCCAAGCACAGTCAAAATTAATGGTTCTATTGTGTGGGGTGGCCTTTGATCCTCCTGCTAGCCAGTAGAGTAATTAAATTGGCTCAGTGGGGAGGGGACAAAGGCCCAGAATCTGCTTATGAGCTAAGCCAGGGAAAATGGTCAATTCTGCAAGTGTATTACGGAGTACAGTTAAGCCTACGTATGGTGAAACTGTGCTGTTGCACAGATTTTGCCCTTAAAGGGTAAATCATTAGAGCATGTAGATTTTCACCAATCATTGCAGATGTACACTATGAATGGCCACTCACATTAGAAAACTAAACCTACACCAGGTAAGCACAATCCCTGTAGGGCCCCTTCTGTGACAAGCTACCTATTCGCAGATGCACAGCTGTGCTAGACGGTTGTCTCACATGCGCTGTCCACACACACATGTACTCAGGTGTTCGCGTATTACCAGTCCGGCTCCTTTTACCTTAGTAGCGCAGCACTGGCCTCATCTTAAAACGTGATCAGCAGTTGGCTCTCTCAGTCCATTTTCATAGATTTTACAGTGAGTGAGACTCAGTTAGTGAGACACACTCACAGTAAAAGTCCAAAACCAGGTAGTCAAATTTAAAAATCTGTGGGGATTAAATGGGCGAAACCTATTTCCTACTGAGCTATTGGACCATTTTTATCACTTTCAAAGAATAACTGCTTTCTGTAATTCCTGTCCACTGGCTCCTACAACTAGAATACAAAACAGTATTTTACTTAATGGGCCTCCTGATGACCAGTCCAAGATCTCACACTAAACAAGCATTTTGCACTCCTTTTTGGATATCAAAAGCAGGCCAAATGAAACTGAATGGGTGAATTTCATTGTAGATTTCATGCCATCATTGGACCAAACCTCAAAAATCCCCTCTTGGGATTGTTGTTAGGTGCTAAGCACAGGAACAAAGTGGAAACATAGTTTTATGAATGAAATATGCAGCGATGTGCCGGGCATCTGGCAGAGCTAATCTCCTGAACAACTGTCCTCAACAGTCATTACTAGAATGTTTCTACAAAGGTATGGACCCACAAGCTCAGGCACAAGAAAACACAAAATGAACATATGGGGATGAGGGGTCCGGAGAAGAACCAGAAGACAAATGGATTAAGGGAAACACAGATGGAAAACCTAGCTGGTCATTGTGCTTCTCTGACATTTATCGAGTGGGCTGCAGGCTAGGGAGCTGCTTTCAGAGCAGGATGAACTGTTATGGCACAACCATGCTCCAATGGCCGCATCCTAATCATAGCCCGTTGCAGAGTGGGGCTGGTTTGAACATTTTTAATGATTTTCGCATGAAGCTACAAAAAGGAACATCAATCTCAAATTTTCTGGTTCGATTGAAGGCAACCTATGGAAATCAATCTGAAAAGGTTCTCAACTTGAAACAAACAATGTGGACCACTGGGTTTGATTTAAGTTCTAGAGAGACTCAACTTATATTTACTATCCTAAGTTAAAGCTATATACTATCAAGAGTAAGTTATCAGGTTCACAGGCTCATTGAGAATACAGCGGCCTACCCGGAGGTCACTTTAATCAGAATCAGGTTAGTGTGCTCCTGGTGGTCTTTCATCAGTTTTAAGAGCAAGTTCGAGTAACAATACGTCCCAATTCATGGCCATTAACTCCCTCTATGACGAGGATATTTTACCAAACAAGACTCTATGCAAGATGTCCAGATTAGAGCGCTAAAATTGCAGGCAAGTCATTTTTCTTGCTATACCTCGTAAATGTTATCGCTTTGCAACTTACGAAAATAAATAGCCAATATACATTTTTTGTCTAGGAGAAACGTCTTTAGAAAACAGTCTTTGTAGGTGCCATATATAATGAACCCAAGTTCTAATACATGTTTTACCGAATCATAAACGTAGACTCGTTCAAACATAAAAATAAAGTTCTTCAAAACCCGAACATGACGTCAGAACGCCATCCAGATATGGGATCAAGGTACTTGGGGCAGCATTCAGAAGCACAGCTAACTTTGTTTACATTTCATCACGAATTTGCACTGTAAGCAGTGAGCCCCAGCTCCATCAGTTTAAATACTATAAAAGCACAATACAGATGCAGATAAAGATAATGCAAAAACGAATCTCAGCATTTCTATTTTACATCAATAAAAAGTTGTTTTACCTCGTTTCCATATACCATCAAATGGTGGGTTGTGATGAGGGACTTGAAAACCACCACCCAACTACTGTTTGTCGTTCTTTCAAATAAGGAGTCGGCGAGCTGTGGGATATTTACATTCATCTCATTTGTGCACTGGATTAAATCTGAAATAGAAACAAATGGAGATTTACGTTTTAGTTGTGAACATGTAAATTCAGTCAAACATTTACTAATAAACAATTGCAGTGAAAACTGCAAATATTGTGTTCTTTACCCACAAATTAAAGGATACTGAATTATTTATATTTTTTGCAAACAGGTGCAGGCTAAAAGAAAGATACTGTAGTCACATTGATAAGTTTGTGGGCATGAGACATGATGATATATCTATAAAAGAGTATTCACTTAATGCAAAATTCCTCTTCAGAGAAAGAGGAACTTTCTTATCATGAAACATTAACCTAATGCTTTTCCTAAAAAAAAAAAAACGGATTTAAACGTCTTCCTAAATCTAAGGAGGCTACATTTTGCCCAGTGAATGGACCATTTAACTGTCTGGTGCACCATCAGAATAGAATTATGCCTTTTGATTGCTCGATCAATTCAGGTTGCTGGCACTTCGAAGCCATTATATTTTGATGGTTTGTTGAGGAGTCCCAGTGAACTACTATGGGGTTGTTCCCGGGAGCTGAGTTTCCAAGTTACTACACAAATTCTACAATTGATGCCGCACTGGTCGATTGCCTATGTCGGCTTAATTTTGCAGAAGTCAGCTCTTTTTATAAAAGAGCAATTAAGTTTGGTTATCAATGGTAATTTAATCCACAGAAGCTGCAAAATTCAGTACAACACAGTACAATTAGAGCAATTATCTACTTGTATTTATACATTCTTCGGCAGCATGCTAATTTCTTAAATGTATCTGTGATTTTGGTAAGTACAGAGCAAGCTCCTACGGCTATCACAGCGCTTTACATAGAGACCCATGAAAAGACAAAAAAAACAACAGCTCTTGTCCCAAAACATCACTGTGTATAGCATGATTATTTACAAATTATGCTTCTGAGAAACACACAATTGTCATTTACAAAACTTAACCTAAAAATAGAGAAAATACATTGCAAACACAAGGATCTGCAAAACAACACAGCATGAAGTCAAAGGTCTAAATAACTACAGTGAATTTTCACTGTGGAAGCCATTTTGAGAATGGTCAACAAAGCAGTACACACAGGATATTACGTAAGATATTTCTGGAGGGTAAGGCATTTTAATCCTCTTCCTAAGGCAGTAATAGAATTCTAAATCCAGAGTTCAGAAGAAGAGATTCGGTCACTGGACATTATCTTTTTTAAACTAGGTGTTTTCAGAAGGCTAGAGTCCAAGTAACAGAAGCAACAACATTCTGTAAAGATATCTAGTTTTCACTATGATCACATCTACTGGGTTTGACTTGTTGATGCAGTACAACCCTGCCCACAGGAGCACATTAACTCTCCCATTAAAGCAACACATGATCTAGAAAATATTGATAAGAGTAGATATTGTAGTATCCTATATATATATGATGCAGAGAAATAGGTGGCCTCTCAAGGTGGCATTCTCTGATCAGTTTTGAAGGAAAGACTCAACTTCAGTAAAAAAAGGCACACTAATCCCCATTCTGCCTTTTAGCTATTGATGAGAATATCATGTTGGGCACCCTTCTTACTCCATATTCCACTTGGATTTGTAGGTGGTCATCAAGGGAGAAAAGCAACTGAACCACTTCTTGTGTTCAGTAGGATGTGAAGACTGAGTGGAATGACCTAGAAAGTTATTATGGAAGGGACAGAAACCATTTTTTGCCTGGAACACGTCCAACATACAGCAAGAAGCTAAAATAGATGATGCAAGTCATTTTACATTTGGGGGACGTTACACCATAATGCAACAACAATAGACTCTTCCTAAATGCTCCCATAAAAAATGGGTGCAATGAGCACAACTATGCCCATGTAAGAGAGGATCTGTAATTACCTACAATTGTATTTTGATTATTGCTTATTTATTTGAAAATGAAATCCACGACTCAGAAGGAGGAAGAATCACCACAAGAAATTGGAAATCCCTAAAACCAAGAACTGGAAGCTCTCAGAATTAAGACTAACCTATTAGCCATCCAGAAAGACTAAAAAACTCAACTCTTCAGACTGCACTTAAATTCATCGTATGCCAAAGTCTCTCCTCTCATCAAAACCAGAATATTACTTCATACATTCATTTTTCTTGTTCTTCTGTCACCTATTACCTATACTTACCTGTCCACGAGGCTAAGTCTGCAATATAAAAATATCTTTGATAAATTATATAGTAAATTACATTTAAAAACAATCGGGGTCCTTGTTTAGGAGTATGCATACACTTCAAGAACATTAGGGATGGGAATGAATTACCTATTTAGGGCCACTGTTGGTATTTGTAGACTGTTGCTTTCATGAAGATTATTAGTTTCACAGTGTCAATGGATCGCAATGCACAGGAGTGGTTGTCTTATGTGATGCGAGTGATTTGTATGAGACATTTAATTTGGATCATACATGCAAATCCACACATGCACACCCCAAGGCTTCATTGTTTACCTTCGCCTGCATTATGATCTGATTTTGTCATTTAACCTCAACTACTGTAACTATGCCGATAAAACACAATCCAGTTAAAGCATTGAAATTCATCTGATCTTGGCTTCTGTTCTAACAGCGAACACCTACTACTAACAGATGACTGGATGATAGCTAGTCACTTCAAGTCAAATGCCTCACAAAAAGAGACAAGCATGTGGCAAATGGACCAAATATCCCTCTACAACCGTCTGACCTGAAGGGCTAAGACCAACACCAACGCACTTAGCTGAATTAAGAAACCAGGGCATGATTAGGGACTCAAATCTCTTGATAACACCACAAGTAAATCAAGTCTCTAAACAAAGATTCTTCACGATGGAATGCCTTTAGTGAATTTTCCAATAATGTGGTCAGTGGAGTAACAAAACGTGAGGGGCCCGCCCTGCAAGATATGCTGGAGGGGCCCCTCACACTCACATCAGTAGGGGCTGAGGGGGCCCCCTCCAATATGGGTAACCCTAGGGGCCCCCCACACCAAAGGGGCTGCAGGGGCCTTTGTTACACCCTGAATGTGGCCTACATCAATATGTTCAAGCTACCATCAAGCAATACATGGGATTGGAGCTCTCTCCCGCCACCAAAAAACAAATTCGCACATATCCCTAAATAAGGCCACCCAGTTATAGGATCCCCAAATAAGGCCAACCAATCTTAGGCAAATCCCCATTTAGACTGTCCCACCTTTCAAAAAGCCACTAACAGGTGGAAGTTCCTTCTGTGGAACATGATCCCTGCCAAATAAAAATAATCTGCAATTACCTGGAATTCTGGAGAACACTTTAAGCCGACTATTTCCATCAGTACAACACAAGCGACAGACACAATATATGACGGAAAGTAGGCATGGACTAATGTGTTTATTCTCACAATAATGTGTTGCATTATGTCTATGGCTGTTATTACACTAATTTGCATTATGCATTGCTATGCTGGTCTACTACACATACTTTTCGAAAACTTATACCAAAATGTAAACACAAACAGAATAAGCAGCCTAAATGGATATTTTTGGAGCGATCTTTAAACCACACAAGAGCTGGAGAGATTTCAATAAACATTTGCAAATAAATGCAGTGGATGAAACTCTGGATAAAAAAACCTATTGCTAGGCACAGCACTCCTCTGCTTCAAGGCTTCATGGGAAAAACAATAACACGTCTTCCAACTGCCCCTCGAAAGTACAATCACTTCCAACGGTGAAGCATAAAGTCATTACTGTAAAAGTACCATACAGGAGGTCTGCAACAAGCTGGCAGCTTAACAGCATTGTTAAACTCTATGATATATATATATATATATATATATATATATATATATATATATATATATATATATATATAGAGAGAGAGAGAGAGAGAGAGAGAGAGAGAGAGAGAGAGAGAGAGAGAGAGAGTATATGATCACAAAATTAACTAAACAAAATAGGTTAAAGCGAAGTTATGGTTAGCGTTGGTTAGAAGCTTTAAGGTATGTTTAAAACAAAATAGAAATTCACTTTAAAGCAAAACACATTAAAACCACAGTGGTGGCTATGACTTAACACCGAAAATCACTGAAATTCACAAGTCCATAATTCCTTACTTGCTCAAGAGCTATGCAAAACATCTTTCACACCAAAATGCCTTGCTCCTGACGTCATCCTCGAAGAGGTAGACTTAATTACAAATGTAGTAAATATCTTACAGGTGAGATTGCATATCACATTACTCTTAACGCGATGAAAGAGACACCTATGAATGCAGAATTTATTTTGTTCTACTATGTGTTATTTAATTAGTTATGATTTTAGGTGTTGTTACTTATTGGTATAAATATTCGGAGGTCAAAAACTGTATTTGACGTATGAGTTATGGCTTGTATGTCTGTTGAGTTAGTTATGGATTGCAGAAGTTGCAATTTTCATGTAGGGATTCACAGACATCAGTTTGGGTTCAAAAAGGTTCTTTGGCCTTTGCTGGACCTTTTGAGGGCCTGCAAACCCTGCAGAAGGTCAAACATGGGTTTACAAGACCTTGCTGGGGTTTTGCAAACCTTAAGGCAGGATTCACGGAACCTGCAAAAGAACGTACTTTTGTTTTTAGTTGTTTTTTTTTTATTATTATAACTTGGGGCAGCGGGTCCCTTTGGTCACTTTTTACCCCCACCCTTTTTCTCCAAACCCCAACGGATATGCACAAAACCTGGTAGGTGGAACCAAAATTAGATGAACGTTTTTGTGCAGATTCGTTGGGCAGCTCCAAAGTTAATAAGAAAACATTTTTCTTTATTTTCGGTGGAAACTGTAACCTCAGCAGACAACAGCTTCCCAAGTAATGTACAGAGTGCACTCAGAGTGTAACAAGCAGTCGAATTTGGTGCATCAATATATGAAACATTAGGGTTAGACTTTTTAATCAATATTACAAAATAAAAAAATAGTACTTTAAAGTTACTTTAAGAAAGGACTTCTAAAAATATGTCTTATAAGTTAAATATATAAAAGTTAAAAACTACATTTTTCAAGAGGGATAGGCATGGTCTGTGGTTGATACCACAGCATAACATTATCCTTAAACAAAGAATGCAATTCTAGGAACCTTTACTGAATTAAACAAGCATTGGCATAGCCAATAGGTCTCGCCTTTGGGTCCTTATAAGTATTTAATTATGCAGCACAATATCCTTGGTGCAACATCAACTGTTGCATGGCTAAACACTTATAATGTCCCAAAGGCGAGACCTATTGGCTATGCCAATGCTTGTTAAAGTATTGTGTGTGTGGTTTTTTTTGTTGTTTTTTTTGGGGGGGTACACTTGAAATGCTTTTTATTAAAGAGTTACCCCATAGGAGAGCAGGCTGACATTTTCATCTTCCCCTACTGTTGTGGGCTGTTTGGATTTCTCCTTCACTAACAAAGTACTCTGGCATTCCAATTTGGAACTTTGCCCAGTCGGGTAAAATATTTCAGGAACTAGCAAAATAGATGGACGAGCCCCGCCCTACGCGCAGACTCTGTGCAGGTGCCTCCGTTTAGTTTTCATAATTTCGGTTAAAAAAAACGGCATAATTTAATGAACGTAGAAGGGATAGTTGCAGCTGGTAAACGGCACAATTTCCTACAAGAAAACATCTGAAGTTATCGTTTGGGCCACAGAACAGCCAGAAACGTCATCGCACGGAAGCGTGTTCCGTGAGGGCTGAAGTGCGCTGAAACAATGAAATTGCGAATGATACGTGAGCGAAAAGCTGCATATTCAATTAAAAGCATTTGGATTGGTCCATGCTGGGCGGAGCACACGCTGTCTCTTCTGTGTATTGCCTTTAGTGTATTCATCTCGTAGGCAGGGGTAGGTCGGGCACTTGGCGGAGGCGTGGAACTGGGTCTGGTGTCCGAGTAAGTGTAGGGAGGGGGGGGCGGTTGTTCCAGACAATGCTCCCCACCTTTAAAGAGTGTTTCTGTTTCCCTGTTAGTACAATATTGATACCGTCTGAGCCGACATGGCATTAGGTGCACAGCTATTTACTAAATGATACACTTATTTATTTGACCTCGGCGGAAAGCAGAGCCCGGGTTAGGTGGGGAGGAGGGGAGAAGGCACAGCGGGTTGTGAGGGGTGACAGTAGGCCAGATGTAAGCACAGGAGTGAGAATAGGGGAGGCGACAGGAGGGAGGAGCCATTAGCAGGACGAAGCAAAGAGCCGGCAAGAAAGTGAAAGCACTCGTGCATGTACGGCATCTACCTTGCAGCGCCATCTGTTTCCAATTAACAAGCGCGGGCGCGATAATTGGAAACAGATTGCGAAGCTGCTCGCTCCCGCAAGGTGGATGCCGCACATGCACGAGCGCTCATTGGAAACAGTGCAGTACATGCACAAGTTTTCCAAAAAGTGCAGACCGATTCCAAGAGGTCACTAGGCGAGACATAAAGATAAAAAATAGAATGGGAAAATGCAAGTGTTCATACTTTACAACCACTGTAATTATTTGTAGTGAAATTCTTTGAATTTCTCACATCAACAGAGAGTGTATTGGGGGAGCAACTGAGGACAAGAGGGGTTGAAAAACAAACAAAGGCAGAAGAAGCAGGATGGGGAGGGGTGGGGGAAGCAGCAGACAATTGGGGGGGTGGAGAGCAACACAGAGCACAGGGGAGGAGAGAGAGCAAGAAAACACATACACTCCAATGGAGTGCTGACAGAAAAAGAAACAAGCATTGGCAAAGCCAATATGTCTCTTTGTGACCTATTGGCTTTGCCAATGGTTTTCAGCCATGCTGCTGTGCAGGCACGCCCTTTGAAGGTGTGCAAAGGAGTCTGTAAAACTATTGTGTTCTGAATGTGTGATATTGACTGGTGCTGCATTTGTGCTTATGTTACCATATGTTTATCCTAGGCACCCAAGGTAGAGGTCCAGCGACAGCTGTGTTTTTGGTGTAAATCCATCCTCACATACGGGCCAAAAGTCTAAGATGTGACTGAAGGGCAGGCAAGAGACCGTCTGTCTGCCTCACAGCCCAGCACAGACACAACCATTCCAGGCCACAGAAACCATGGAGGAGCCGTTTCTCCTCACTGAGAACCCACCTTCCTCTGTGACTCCTTGGAATTGTAGTCCCCACTACATCATAACTAGCCAAAAGCTACTTTAAAAGCCTACCTCGCAGGGAAAGCAATAAAAACACTACTCTCTGGATCTACTTAAACTGGTTACTTGTGCTCAGAAAGCTGCCATTGTCCGATGCCCTCTATGATTTGCTGAGGGGCGGGGATTGCCTTGGGAGCCCGGGAACCGCTGGGAGGCAGGCTGGTTACTAAAAGGAAAAAAAGAACTGTGCAAAGCATTTTTAGTTTTTAAGGCAAAGAGGGCAGGAATGGTTTCATCCAAAGCAACATGGAGGAAGGTGGAACAAGGTTGGGAAAGCAAAAGCTACACTGGGAAGGGTGGGAGTAACTGGTAAGCACCATGGATGATGCCGGTAGGGGAAGGCAACATGAGGGTGCGGGTAGCCATCAGGAAGAAGCACACTGGCGAGCACAACATGGAAAGGTTAGGGAGAAGCACTCGAGCAACAGAGCAACATGGGGAGATAAGTACACAATGCCGGCTAATCAAAGCAACGGTAAAGGGGAAATGCTCCATGGGAGGGGCAAACCCAAGATTAACAAGCTGGGACACAAATAAGCAGGCAAACGAGAGTGAGAATAAAAGCCAATCAATGGTAAGAAATGGGCGGGTTCCAAGACTGTCTATATTGTTGGTAAGCCACAATACATCTCACAACAGACAGTGCATGAGCTGTCTATTTTTTTTTTAAACAAACTTTATTCATCGTCTCCAGGTAAGATACAGATAGACAAGTCATATAAATGTTATTTGCTTCATAACAGACCCATACACATATGCGATATAGTAACCGCGCACGAGAAAGACATACCAGTGCACATTCATGTAATACAAACATAATCTCACGTGCAAGGGCAGTCCGTGGAGCCGGCAGCATTATGACGGATTATGCCTGCATGACATGTTGTGAACAAGCAAGTATCATAGTGCCTGTGTAAATAAATGAGCAAGAACACACTTTTAATAAACACCCCCTTCCCCTCCCACGCTGGCGAGCCACATCTCCCCACAGTGTTCCCAGTATTAGGTGCTGATGACCAGTGTCAAAATGAATACTCATAACAGGTGCAGGCCGAGGCTAAGAGAAAATGAAAGTGCACTTATACATATAAGAAGCTACAACAGTGGAGTCCCCAAAGTGAACATCTACAACGTCATAATATCGAATGCCTTTAAGGATTCCAACAATTGGTCCCACCTCATAGCGATCGGTTCCTTCCTTAGGCCTCTATTCTCTTCCCTGCGGATCGCTACACTCTGCCATACCCCAGCGCTCTACTTCAACCTTCCAGCGAAGTATTGTAGGGCACCTGGGGGATTTCCACCTCTTGGTGATACCACGTTTCGCAAGGAGCAAAGCTAGGTCCGCAAACTTGGTTTGTACTTTAAATTCTTTACGTTTTTTGTATAGACCTAATATACTCGCCTCCATGTCCTGCCAACCCTGGTTCCCTACTACAGTCTGTAGGATAGGGAGTACACCTCCCCAGTATGTCCTCAAGGCAGAACAGTCCCACAGCATGTGCAACAGGGTGGCGTCTTGCTCAGGGCATCTAGGGCAGGGAAAATGGCATGTAGGCGATGGGGGGTCAAGAACGCTCTTTGTGTGATCATATATTGAATGAACTTAAAGCGGGAATTACGGGAGACCCTTTCAGGATATTCTAATATTGTTGCCCACTCCTTGTCAGACAGTGGCCTACCAATATCCAGTTCCCACCTGGAACGAGTTGCGGCGAGTGGGGTAGGACGGTGTGCATGTATGCCCCAGTAGAACCATCTAGTTAAGTGGCCACCAGTCCCCATAAGATACATCAGGTGAACCAACTCATGGGTATCGGGTTCTGCACCATTAGGCGCCCAATATTTTTTAACATACCGAGTCAGGCTCGCGTAAGTCAGAAACAGTGAGACTGTGACACCTCTCTCATTTATGAAATCAGAATGTGTGAGTAGCATTTTATCACCAAACATGTTGCCCACTGTTGTCACCCCAGCCTGCGTCCATGGGTCTAACCGGCGAGAAGTGAGTGTGCCAGAGGTGGTTGGGATGCCCAGTAGGGGGATATTCGGTGAATATGCGGAGAGAGTGTTTGTGTACCGTAATGCCTGCTTCCAATAAGTGATAGCAGTTCTAAGAAGAGTGCCCGCTGTGTGATGTAATGTGCCGCTCGGAGAGAGGAGCCTATGCAATGTGCCCTAAGCTAGCATGTGCTCTGAATATGCAATCTCCTGTAAATTACGCCCAGCTAGCCAATAGGAGAGCCATTGCAGCTGAGAAGCTAAGCAGTAGGCATAGAAATCAGGAGCACCCATTCCCCCAGCGTTGGATGGGAGCAATAACTTCGCTAAGCTCAGGAGCCTTCGGCCCGAGCCCCAAATTAAGGAAATCAGGAGCGTATTCAGGGTTGTGACGACAGCTCTAGGGATAACCACCGGCAGATTAACAAAATAATACAAAAGGCGCGGGAGCATGACCATCTTAGAGATTGCCAACTGTCCTGCTACCGAGAGAGGGAGTGAGGTCCAAAACGCAATTTGTGCCCTTAAGGACCGGATAGCCTTATGTAAGTTGCCGTCAATTAAATCTGTTTTAGTTCTGTACACCTGTATCCCCAAGTATTTAAAAGTGTGATGGGCAACAGTTATCGCGCGATGTCCAAATGGTATAGTCTGGTCAATTATATTAGAGCCGAAGGGGAAGGCTTGGGATTTTTCATAATTAATGGCTAGGCCGGCAATGCGTTCGAACTGTGCAAACAAGCTTGCTACAGGGAATAAATTATTCCGCAGGGTCCTAGAGTACAAGATGATATTGTCTGCATAAAGAGACAGAGCATGATGAGTATTATTAATGACTATCCCACATTCCCTAGAGGAGACTCGAAATTTGTGGGGTAGTGGTTCGAGGGCAAGGGCGAACAGGATGGGGGAGAAGGGGCAGCCCTGTCTAGTGCCACGTTGTATTTGGTATGGGTCCGAAATGTGCGCTCCCGTGCGCACCCTCGCTGTGGGAAGATGGTATAACAATTGAATCCAGCGCGTGTAATAATGCGGGATCCCAAATTTCGACAATGCAGACAGCATATAGTCCCAATTCAACGTGTCAAACGCTTGAGTAAGGTCCAATGCTATGCAACCTGGTTCGGAGGTCTCCTTACTACAGGAACACATTATACTACAGAGTTTACGTATATTCAAGGATGTACTGCGCCCGGGGACAAAGCCACATTGGTCAATATGTACCAGTTGCGGTATTAAGGGTTGTAGGCGATTCGCCAGGATTTTGCTCAAAATCTCAAACTCCGTATTCAGCAGCGAGAGAGGGCGGTATGAAGCTAGCAGAGAGTGGTCTCTCCCAGGTTTAGGGAGCGAGGTTATTAATGCTTGTACTGTGGAAGGAGGGAGTGTGCCTGTGTCGAAGGCCTCTATATATAATTTATGGAGTTGTGGGGCCAGTTGTTGTATATAAGCTGCGTAAAATTCCACGGGTAAGCCATCCATGCATGAGCTGTCTAAAGACTAAACCTCAAAACTGGTCCCCTGAATGTAAGCAGTGGCAAGATTCAAGTCATCTGATCAAAAGGATGGTAAAGAAGCTATGCTGCTATGCTCCAGAGGAGAGAAAAGCACAAGAAAAAGGCAAGCCATCAAAAAGAAAGCAAATAAGAATGAAGATAAAGCTAATCAGTGATAAGCAAAGGGCAGGTCAAAGGTCCACTGTAAGTATTGGTATTGTCCACAATACATCTGCAACAACAGACAGCAAAGAGCGGTCTCTAAAAGAGACATAAAGAAGCGTATTTACTGCATGTAAATAACCTGAAACACTGGTTATCTGCAGCACTGCCTAGAAATGATGCTGGTGCCCCAAGATGCACTTCAAGATGAGCAGTTGAAATTGCATGAGACTCCTGTCCCTTTACGACACAAGAGTGCTAATGTCATCAGACAGCAAACACAAACGCAAGAACAGAAGACGGCTCTAAATTATAAGCCTCAGTTCCGGATCATTCGGCTTGGCTCCATAGGCTTTGGATGACCTTGGCAATGGAACGGCTTTCACTCATCCAGACGCAGAGAAGCGAGGAATATGCTGACCTTTGGGCACCACTCATCTCACTACTATCGAAAGACGTCAGAGAGGTCACTTGCCCCAAACTTCTGCAAGTATTGCATTTGATACCCCCTACGGAGCACCTCACTGACCCCAGATAGGAGGAAAGGACATGGGCGGGCAGATAGAGTAAGATTCCCCTACAGCCCCTGCGACTAGGATACGGAATTCCCTCCCCTCTTTTCCTTTTCCCCTTTCCCTTTCTTAGTACGGGAGGTGGGTGGACGGGAGGGTGGGGTTTCGTTTTTCTCTTTCTTTCATCGTTCTTCTTGCATGTAGAATTTTGTTGTGCGCCACCCAGATTTTCAGATGGCATTGGCCGTTGGGCCTCTCTAGTTCTGATTCTACTGGTAGCCCGCTGTCGGGTTGCTGGCCTTACTGCAGCACCTTTCGTACATCTTTGATTGCATTGTTTGTAGCCGCCGGCCCCTGTGGTTGTAGGCAGAAGGCTGTGTACACCTGAAGAATCGTTTTTTCAAATGTCTAATAAAACAGATTTGTTCCATAAATTATAAGCCTCCCTTTTCCTGCTGCTGCTGTGCACTGTGATGCACACATTTGCTGTGTGACATCGAGCGTACAGCTACTTTGTACAGCTTTCAACATTGGTTGCTTTGCAGAGAAGGTCACAGGTCTGAGCAAAACAGAACAGTCTCTCAGTTACACTACAATCCAGCCTTTTAATACTTTGGCTCCCGTTACCTAGAGCCCTAACACTTCTTCATTTTCTTTGCAAACTACACATGTATTTGTTATGAGCGGACTTGATAGAAGGATTGGAACACTGACATCAGTGGAATTCATTCTGGAGTGGAGGGGTTCTATGTGACAGAACGTGGAGAACATTGAAGGCCAGCAGTCCTGTAAGTCGTTGGTGGTGAATACTGCTCTACTTTGATAATTCAGAAGACTTTACCTGAAGTTTGAGAGTTTTATTCACAGCAGACTCAACATGTGGCAAAGAGGATGTCTTAGGAGCTAGTTTGTGGCAGCCCACCCACAAATCCACCTTCAAGTTGTGTCAGCTCATGCTGCTGGGCAGGAGGAGCTCAGTGAGGAGGGTGGGCAAGGACAAGGAGTCAGCTGAGGGGAGTTAAAAACTGAGGAGAGGTACCTCAGTAAATAATCCTAAACTTAAGAACAGTGCTATCAAGACAGTGTGAAGGGGCAGGAAATGTCCTTTACAATATACATAACTCTGAAATTACCAGTTGGGGCTTCTGGCATCAATACATTCAACAGTGACATAAGGAGAAGCATTCATGAGTGCGTAGTATGGTAGTCCATGCCATTGGAGGGTCTAGTGTGCATTAGGCTTGTTTTATGGTCACCCAGTGCGGAGTGATCAGAGAACAAGAGACGGCTCCTGCCAACACGGTTGTCAAAGAGATGGGCAGAGGTCTTGTGACACAAGCGCTAGGTAAAAGGGAACTTTCCTCTCTGGCGTAAGTCAGTCTGCGGTGATTGCTTAGATGAGTGCCTCAACAATGCCTTGGATTCCAGAAATGGGTGTTGGAGAGGAGGCGCTAATGTTTTTTTTGTTAAATAATTTTTATTGATGTAATAATAAAAGTACCAGAGTTACAATTGAACATAAGATGAAACAATAGAATAATATAGTGTATAACATCAAAAAATATTATAATAAAGAGCAATCTAATTCAGAGATAATAAAGAGAGGGGAAATGAGATCATCTTATGGTTAAGAAATGAATAAGAAGAATAAGGGTACATAGTGTCCTCTGGGCAATGTGTATGGAAGATGAAGGCTAAGTTCTGGTCAGTGCGTAACAAGAGTCTCTATGGTCAGTCATCATAAACAGCTTTCATAATTGTTATTCACTTGCTTATTCGCTAATGTATTGGAGGTTCTTATCCATTATGTACATTGTCAGTGCTAGACTGGGAGGTCTTTTTGTATATTGTTGATCGATCTACTATCCATAAAATACTAAAATTTAAAAAAAGAAATTACATTCAGTTAATTATTAAGCTGGATTATTTGATATTCTTGGAGTTAGCATTGGTCTATGTGCTTCTGTTAAGAAGTGTGCCTTGATTCAGACTAACTTAGAGGTTCTTCAGGCTGGGGAACAGTTTGGGTGGCAATTCTTGCATATTATCATGTGCCATATGAATCTTGTTAGTAATGCATATGTGGGAGGTGACACATATTCTGTGTAAGATGACTTCTGTTGTTTGAGAACTGCAGTTTTAAGTTAATGGTTGTGATGTGCTGAATGTTTAGCACTGTAAGACAGGTTAGGAAGAACAAGTTATTTACCTTCTGTAACGCCTTATCTGGTCTCTAGACTCTATTTAGCTGCAGATTACTTACCTTAGAGCAGGATTCCTCAACGAGTAGCTCCTGAGCTACTGGTAGCTCTCCAGGTACCTGTAAGTAGCTCTCCTGTGTGCAGCCTAGTCAACTAAATTGGAAGTTTGTGCTTGGTTGAATTAATAAACGTATACCAAAATTGAAAAGCATGTATTTGAGACAACAATGTGTGTATTTTCAGAACCCATAAGCTGATGTGTGGAGAAAATGGTTAAATTTCCAAAATTTAAAGCTGATATTTGAAGGAGAAAAATCAAATGGTGTTGGGGAGATTTTTTACTAATATTATCAACTTGGTGGCAGGGCATTGCACCTATGGCTGTTATGCATTACCAATGTAGAGGCATTCCACATTGACAAAGCATTTTCACATTACTGCTAGCAACCATTCCTGATGCACTGATGTGATCACTGCTGGTAATCTTGCAAAATACGGCCACTAATGTAATGTTGTCTGATGTGGTCCATTACGTCTCAAATAATATTAGAGGCTCAGGAGAATTTTCATTGACCATAAGTAGCTCTTATTACAGAAAAGGTTGGAGACCCCTGCCTTAAGAGTATTCCAAGGCACCAGGCTGGATCTGGAAAATCTTGAGCAGTACCGCTGCATGCCGGTAGGTAGCACCGAACGGCTCAGTGTTCGGTATGACATGCGCTGTGCCTATATAGGTGCCCCCTTTGTTTTTATGTTACTGTTTCCACACCAGAAGCACGGAGCCACGCCAAAGTGTTGTGACTAGTGTGCCAGAACTATGGGCTGAAAAGGTGCTTTGAAGGCAGGTCAGTTCACTGAACGGGGAGGGTGGGAGGGTTGGTAAGGAATCTGTGGCTAGACAGAGTCTCTACCAGATAAGGCGTTACCGAAGGTAAGCAACTTGTTCAACTAATAGAGAGTTTGAGTCGCAGATTTCTTACCTTAAAATAGATACCAAATTAATCCCTCTTCAGAGGTAGGTATGCGAACTGACAGACCAAAACGTCCTAGAAGACCGAACGGGCAAAGAGACCTTCACTACAGACCTGACTGTCAAGGCGGTAATGTTTGGTAAACGAGTGTAGAGAAGCCTACGTAGCAGCCTGACAGACGTCCAGGACAGGGACTCTACAAGCTAATGAAGTGGTTGCAGCTTTGGCTCTGGTAGAATGAGCCCGTAAGCCCATAGGAGGTTTCTTCTTGGCCAGTGTATAGCAAGTCTTAACGCACAGTACAATCCATCTGGAGATGGTCCACTTCTGCACTGCTTTCCCTTTCTTCATACTGGTGAACCCCACAAGTAACGGATCATCTACCCACTGTTTTTTGGTAAGACTGAGATAGAAGAACAATGCTCTTTTGAGGTCCAGACGGTGGAGTCTCTCCTCCTCCTTGGAGGAGTGTGGAGGGGCGAAGAATGTCAGAAGTGTGATGCTTTGGCCGACATGAAAAGGTGTCACCACCTTGGGTAAGAAACAGGCATGGCTGCAGAGAACTAGTTTGTTTGGGAAGAAGCTGGTGTATGAAGGTTGAACGGACAGAGCAGATAATTCACTGACCCTCCTCGTTGATGTGATAGTCACCAAGAAAACTGTGCTGAGTGTCATGAGTCTGAAAGGAAAACTATGCATGGGTTTAAAGGAGGAACAAATGAAGCAGGTCAAACGCAAGTTATGGTCCTGTTGGGGCATGGGAGGGAACATGTGTTGAAGACCTTTCAGGAAATGCGTCACAACACGTGATTTGAAACGGGAGGGTTTATCCTGCCACCACAAAAAAGCTGATATGGCTGACAGATACCCCTTAACAGTGCCCAAAGCAAGGCCTTGCCAGGATAAAAACAAAACAAACAACAACACTTCAGACAAGGGTGCAGATAGCGGATCAATATGTTTGTCAGGCACCAAGCCACAAACGTGTCCCAATGGCAGGCATATACGGTCTTTGTCTATGGACACCTGGCTGCCAAGATGACATCACAGACCTCGGGAGGGAGGTCAAATACCCTCAACTGTTGCTGTTCAATTTCTATGCATGATGGTAGAGAGTGCGAGCAGGTTCAAGTGCAGAACCCTGCCCTGTTGATGTGACAGGAGACCCTCCCGAAGGAGTAGTCTGATTAGCGGATGGATGCACATGCTCAGGAGTTCTGTATACCATACTCTCCTTGCCCAGTCCGGAGCCAACAAGATGGCTTGGGCCCGGTCGGGTCTGAGCTTTTTGAGAACCCGAGGTAGGACAGGTATATAGGAAAAACATATAGGAGTCCTGGAAAAGCATATAGGAGTCCCGTATTCCAATATAGCTGGAATGCGTTTCTGAGCAAGAGCCACTTTGGAAAACTCCAACACGCAGAAGTACGGACATTGCGTGTTCTCTGCCACAATGAATAGATCTAGTCAAAATTCTACCCAATCCTGAAAGAGACCATGAGCCACCCCCAGATGCAGTAGCCATTTGAGGTCCGCTGGGCATTAAAGGCTGAGTTTATCCACCCTGGTCTTTAGAGATCCTTCCAGGTGCCGACGACCAGGAAAATGTCCGGATGTTCCAGCAATGTCAAGAGGCGCAGAGTCTCCTGGCACATGACCCCACTCCGCCCTGCTTGTTGCAGTAACAAATGGCGGTAGTGTTGTCCATGAACACCTGGACCAGCTTCCCTTCGATTGAGGCCAGAGAATCTTTCAATGCCAAGTGAATCACCCTCAGCTCCAGGAGACTGGAGTCGAGTCTCCGCCGGAGACCAAAAGCCTCTGATCTCAACATGTCCCAGATGGCCACCCCTGCCCAGAAGCGATGCATCAGTCACCACTGTCAGCTCTGGGTGGGGAAGGGAGAGGGGTCTGCCACTGATCCAATTGCGGTCCGTTTAGCCGCAGGGGCTTGGGGGCGGGGTGTGGGACTGGGCAGATCTCTGGCTTAGAGTCCCACAGGATTGTGGGACCAGGGTCCGCAGACCACAAAAAGGCTGGGAAGCCTGTTGGCCATGGTGGCTAGGTTGGAATGGTGGAGGCTAGTAGCCCCTCCCATAGCCACAGAAGGAGTGAAAAGAAGAGAGTGGCTGACGTTAGGTCATGGTTAGCCCCAACGACAAGGCGTTGACTCTACTCTCCATAAAAGCGCTCAAGCGCGGAATCGGCCTTGTCGCTGAATAGGTAAGAGCCCTCGAAGGGCATGGTCATAAGGGATGCCTGGACATATCCAGAGAAGCAAGTTGATCTCAACCAGGCATGGCAGTGAAGCACCACTGATGAAGCAATGGCCCTGACCAGCAAGTCTGCTGTGTTCAGCCCGCATCTGATGGTAAACTTGGCTGCATCCCTGCCATCGGCAATAGCCTGGATCAGGATGACTTGAGCCTCCTCTGAGAGCTTGGGCAGGACTTGCACAACAGAGTCCCACACTATGCGACTATATCGGCCCAAGAGGCAAGCGGTGTTCACCGACCGCAGTGCAAGGCTGGTGGAAAATCCTCTTCCTGAAGGTATCCAGCCTCTTGGATTCCTTATCCGGTGGAGTGGTAGGGAACATACCAGGGTTAACCTTAGAAGTAGAGGCCTGCACCACCAGGCTCTCAGGGGTGGGGTGCTGGGTGAGGAAAGCTGGGTGGCGGCGTGTGATTGTCTTGAGTGAGGTGTAGAAAGCACTGGCTTCAGGCAGGTCCTCATATCTGTTGTCTTCGGCCAAAGGTTCCTCAATGGGATCAGGATAGCTGTCCGGATTCTCAGATCTATCCAGGTGGGCCTGTGAGGAAAAAGAAGTAATCGTTGCCAACTATTACAGAAAAGTTATCTTTATTAAATAGGGCACACGTTTTCAGCAAAATGGATCTGTCTCCCGCATACCATCACATGTTATTGAGTACGAATCAAGGCATTTAACCTCATTTGTGACACCACTTGGTACTTTCCAATTTGTTTGCATGCTATTTGGATTGGCTTTGGCAGCAGCTTATGTTCAACGAGTAATGACGAAAGTATTGGAGATCGTACAGCAGATCTTATTTCTCCAAGATGATATGTTGGAGTTCTAACAGAGGTGTTAGCTCAATTGCAAAGAAGTGGGCTAACTGTTAAAAGAGAAAAGTTTCAATTCAGGGTAAGCACTGCAGCATACTTGGTCCATACCATTTCTGGAGAAGGCATTAGTTCCAAAACAGATTTGGTGGATTCTCTAATTAAAGCACCCATGCCTGAAGCTAACAGTTGAGGTCCTTCCGAGGTTTAACCAAATATTAATCAAAGTTTATAAAAGATTTTGCTTCCTTAGTTCAACCAATGAGACAACAGCGTATAAAAGGGGAAGCGTTTGTATGATCTGTAGAGTGTTCAAAAGCATTTGAATCAGTAAAAAAGTTAGGAAAAAATGCAGGTGGAACATTTTGATGATCGTAAAAGGACAATTTTGACAACTGATGCAAGCCCGAAAGGTCTTCATGCTGTTTTAGCTCAGATAGAGGATCGAGAGGAGAAAGTGGTGGCCTTCGCCTATTATGTGACTGAGCAGGAGGCTCTTGAGTGCAACTGGGCAATACAGCATTCAAAGTTTTATTAGTTGTATATGCATTTATTGTAAGGAGCGATTACAAGCCATTGGTACATGTATTTTCATGTAAAGGAAATTAACGTACCGCACCCAGGATCGGTTCCAAAAACTAAGCTGCTGATTGACTCTCTAGGTTGCCGGTGTTAGAAACTGGTCTTGATAAGTCTGAAGGACTGAAGGAGTTTTGCGCAATCGTAATGCCATGAGAGAAGAAGGGTGGAAGGATCTGTTGTTTGGGAAAATCAGGAGTATGTGATCAAAGGCTGTCCTGAGGTGAGAACCCTCATCGATGCTAAGAGAAGGTGTGGTCCTGTCAAACATGAACTGTACAATGGGCATGGCCTGGTCGAGCACCAAGATGGTGGCTTGACCGTGAAGCTCCCAGGCAGCCGCGCTGAAATAACTACATGCCGGCGCCCTAGTTGGGAATGCCCACTCCAAAACAGCGGCATTAATGAGCGGAGTCTGACAGGCGTGCAGGGAGATCTGCTGACATGGTGAGCAGGTCCTGAGGCGCCTGTGGCGGCTTTCTCGCGGCCGTGGCCTGACGCGGCTCTCGGAGGCCCCACGACACGAGGGGTCACGGGCGAGCCGGAGGGCAGGGCCGCGGTCGGCTGGAGCGGCTGCGGACACTAATTCAGCCCAGGGAGCAGCGGCCTGCAACAACGTGGCCGAGGAGGACCTGCGCCCTTTATACATCGCTGCTGATTGTGTGGTGAGCTTTGCGAGGGGATGCGGGGGCCCTCCTTCCATCGCAGAGATTAAATAAGCGCCCCGGATCGGGATGGTGGGTAAGATCACAGAGGCCTATCTCGCATTGAGAGGGGCACCGGCTGCATATGAAGGCTAGCGGAGACTCGTTGCTCCGTTGTGGGACCCTGTGCCACTGATGTCTGCTGAAGCACACGCAACTGACTGGGGTGTTCTGTACGGCAAGGTGGTGGATGTGATTGCGCCCTGGGCTTCGATCTGAGCCATAAAAAAATTACTGTGCCCTTCCTCCTGCCCTGTGGTCAGAGTTACACAATGCCAATTGGACTGGATAGCTGGCTCTCCAACTTGCTATTACCGCTGATCGAGCAGCATGGTTCGGAGCGACCCCAAACAGAGACAGCTTAGCTTCGAGGCTTCCAGGACTCCTAGGAGGGATGGCGGGGACGACTTGCCGCGGGAGGACCCACCTGAGCGCGCAGATCCTCTGGTGGCTGGTGGTGCTATGGCGGAGGGAACCGCCGCCATTATGGCCGAGCTGCGTGCTGGGTTCAAGGCCATAGATGCGCGCTTTGATGAGCTGGGCGCGCGGATGGATGGCATGCATAGCCGCCTTAAGCACTGTGAGGCCCGCATAGATGAGGCAGAGAAGCGTATTTCCGACATCGAAGACACGCACGCCGCAATGAACAAACGCCTGGAGCGCGTAGAGCGCCTTCTGAAAACCACAGCAGCGAAGGCGGAGGATCTCGAAGCGCGATCGCGCCGCAATAATCTATGAATTGCGGGGATTGCGGAGTCCACCAATACTGGCCCCATGGAAACGTTTGTGGAGCGGGTTCTGGCAGACCTCTTCGGCAGAGACAGTTTCTCAACCACATTTGCGGTGGAGCGTGCCCACCGCTCCCTGGCCCCCAGGGCTGCTCCTGGTGCGCCTCCCCGTCTTGTCATTGCGCGACTGTTAAATTATCATGACAGTGATATTGCCCTCAGGAAGGCCCGGGAGATGGAAAATCTGCAGTTCCAGGGAATGACTCTCGCGTTTTACCCAGACTTCACACCTACGGTGCAGGAGGCCAGGCGCAAGTTCCAAGACATCAAGCGAACATTGAGAAATGAGAATATCCGATATGCTATGCTGTATCCAGCACGCCTGCGTGTGCAGCTCAGTGGTAAAACCTTTGTTTTCGACACGCCGGCCGAGGCAGCGGAACACTGGAAACGCCATAAGTCGAACAGACCCACATCTCCTGGAAAGTAGACGCACGTATGTACTGTGGGTGTGGGGTAAATGGCTGGGTGCTCCCCGCTCCCTTGAGGTACTATTGACTTTGGCGCGGGCTCAGTCACCTCAAACAAATTGACTGCTATGTTGTTTTTTCCCCTTGCTTCTACCTGTCTTTCACTGGAGACACACTTGTTATACAAGTTCCACATGCATGTAGCTACTCATAATTGATGGTGTATTGTTATTATGATTTGCGGCTTGCTCGGGGTGTTGCTGACCCCCTGGGAGATCTCCTACGACTTGCACTTTGTGCGGGGTTTCCTTCTTCGGTTTGTTTGTTCTGTTATATTGATATGTCTTGGGATTCACCGGATATAGGTTGGGTGGATATCTGATGTGGGTGGGGGGTAGGTGGGAGGGAGTTCCGGTTGTTTTTTCCTGTTTTCTTTCTTTGTACACAGGTCATGGACACTCTTGACAATTGGCTATCCGACCATAAACATATTGTTCCATTGATACCCATAGGATTATGCCTGTAGTAGGCGTGCGGGGGGTGACCTGGAGGATTTGAATTGCGGTGCATGACATGGAATGTCAGAGGGCTATCAAACCCGCGTAAGGGTCGGCAGGTGCTTGCATACTTAACTAGGCATAATATTCATGTCGCAATGCTGCAGGAGACCCATTACTCCCCAAATTCGAACAATAGGTTTGCGGCCGCCTGGGGGGACAACCGATTCTTCGCCGGGTATAGTACTTATTCCCGGGGAGTCTGTATTCTGATTCGTAAAACACTCCCGTTCACCGTTCAGAGTGTGGTCAACGACCCGGAGGCCCGATATCTCCTGGTAGCAGGATCTATGGGCGCACAGCGATTGCTCTTTATAAATGTTTACGCTCCTAATGTAGATGCTCGAGATTTCTTTGCCAACATCTCAACCCTTATCACTACCATACCAGTAGACTCTATTATATTTGGTGGTGACTTTAACGTTACTCTACAGCATGGGACGCACACTACTGGTGCTGGGCACAACACTAAACCATGCTCCACGAGGGAGCTTCAGACGTTAATACATACACACTTGCTAACAGACACCTGGCGGCATCGGTACCCGGCTCGTCGGGGGTATTCCTTCTATTCGGCACCACATGGTAGCTGGTCCCGCATAGATCGTTGGTACGTTACCCCCGATTTACTCATCAATATACGGGAGGTGGACCACCTGCCACGTACTCTCTCGGATCACTCGCCTGTCATCTTGACAATAGTCCTGCCCGCTGTTGTACGTCCATCTATGGCCTGGCGCTTCCCCGCTGAAGCACTTCTGGATACTGTTTTTAGGGGTGAAGTGCGGGACACAATTGTGGAATACTTTCAGATCAATACTGGTTCTGTGCCTCATTATGCCACCCTGTGGGAGGCCTTTAAGGTATACATCAGGGGCATTTGCATTGCTAAGCAGTCTGGGGTGCTCCGCACAATTCGTAGGGAGCTGAATGTCACTGAGCGGGAACTGCGGGAGTTGGACACCCAGTCACTGACCGGCGCGGGCCCCGCTCCGCTGCATCATCGCGCCAGGCTGCTGGGTGAGTTCCAGGAACTGGCACAGCGGGAGACGTCCTACTTGGGGAAGTATGCCTGTGCATATGGAGAGAGGCCAGGGCGTACTCTGGCACGCTTACTTACTCCCAGGCACCATGCCACTTATATTACGCGGCTCCAAGATACATACGGCACCCATATTACGGACGGTGCGGACATCCAAGCTTGTTTTTTATCCTATTACTCTTGCTTGTACACTACGTGCTCGCCACCGACTGGTGAAACTTTGACGGAGTACCTCAACGAAATAGCAATGGTGTGGATTGAGGGGGGGCAACGGGACTTCCTGGCCTCGCTTAATGATGCAGATGAAATTACTGAAGCCATAGATAGCCTGGAGGGCTCCCGGGTCCCTTGCACGGATGGCCTCACTGGGGCGTTTTATAAGGCTTACAAGGAGCAACTCGTCCCGCAGTTACTAGAGGTTTATGCGGACGCACTGGATTCAGGTGAACTCCCTCCCACTATGTGTGAGGCGATAGTAACTTTACTATTAAAACCGGGTAAACCAGCTGACAATTGTGCCTCCTATCGGCCGTTGTCCCTCCTAAACCAGGATTACAAAATATTAGCCAAGGTGCTGGCCACGTGCATCTCTCTTATAATCGGGTAGATCATATCCCCCTTTCAGTCGGGTTTCATGCCTAACAGGTCCACATCAGTAAATCTGCGTACGTTATTCTTAATTATTAACCAGATTAACCCTGAGCTCCCTGCCACAGTGATTTTATTAGATGCTGAAAAAGCATTTGACCCCTTGGAGTGGGATTTTTGCATGCGGCATTGAGTAAACTTGGCTTTCCTCAAAATTTTCGATCACTGGTTCTGTACACTAGCCCAGTTGCACAACTACGGATAAATGGGGTGCTGTCTAGTAGATTCGCACTGTCGAGGGGCACCCAGCAGGGATGTCCGCTATCACCCTTACTTTTTATTATCGCGATGGATTCGCTGGTACGGCATCTGCAGGAACGACATTTGCAGCGGGGGATAGGGTTTCACCAAGGTCCTGTACTAGCGTCACTATACGCGGACGATATCCTTTTGTTTGTCCGCGAGCCAACTCCGAATCTTCCTCCTATTATGAGAAAGGTGGTGCGGTTTGCGTTTTGTCTGGGCTGGTCACAATTGGAAGAAATCTGAAATATTTCCTCTGACGGACGCCACCACGTCCTTCATACTGGAGTTCCCGTTGCGATGGTGTGATGAGCCCCCTAGGTACCTCGGGGTAACTATACACTGTGTGGCTTCGGAAGTAGTGCGGTTAAATTATGGTCCGGCTATAGATAAACTTTCCGGACAGATAGATCGCTGGGTTGCATTGCCTTTATCGATGGCGGGACGCATTACTATAATTGAGATGGTTGTGCTGCCCAGGTTTTTGTATCTTTTTTTTAACATTCCCGTCCCCCTCACGGTAACCTTTTTTAAAACCCTTACCGAGGGATGCAGACTCGATTGATATGGGCCGGGAGACAGGTGCGAGTAGGCTGGAAAACACTCATTCAACCCTTCGAAAGGGGGGGGTTCGGGGAACCTGATTATTACTTGTACTATTTGGTAGCGCAGGCACATTACGCCTACTTTTGGTATCATCCGGACGTGCGTCTTCAATTTCTGAAGCCCGAACACACCCAAGCCCGTCCTTACACACTTTCCACTATCCTTCCACGTGGACTTAGGAGAACCCCGGCTGAAATTCATACCCTACAAACCACGAGTTGGGCCTGGGAGCGCCTGCGCAGGTACCTGGGGGCTGAACACCTGTACTCTCCACACTTACCGATTTCCAATAATCCCTGGATAGCACCCACAACCGAAACGCTGACACAGCGGGTACTCAACCGCTGTCAAGTGCACAATGTAGGCGGTATGTTCAAGAATGGTCAACTAAGAACGGTGGCGGATATATCGGCGGATCAAGATGTTAACATGCTTGATCGCTTCCTGGTGCACAGAACACGGACTGCACTGGCTACCGCGCTCCGCCCAGAAACTGGGGAGCCTACGGACCTCCCCCCATTGACTACAACTATTGCGACGGCTGATGCCGCACATTTAGTCTCTAGGCTATACCGACAGGCACAAGCGTTGCGACCAATGATGGGTGGTGGAGGTCGCTCAGCCTGGGAGAGGGACTTAGCACAACCTAAGACTGACAAGATGTGGGCATATTGTTATGAACAGACACGGCTGGTGTCCAATAATTATAAACATAAACTCCTGCATTTTTTAAGTATTTACATAGAATTTATGTTACCCCAGTGTTACTCGCCAAGATGGACCATTCGAAATCAGATCAATGCCAGAGATGCGCGGCGGTGCAAGCTGATTTTATCCATTTGGCATGGAACTGTCCGGCTGTGCTGGCCTACTGGGAGGTGGTGTTTGGGCACATCGAGCAGATGGTTGAGACTGGGCTATCACACACGCCCTTGCTTGCCCTGCTGGGATATGTGCTTCCGTTGAGCCGAGGGATAAGGCGCTTTACTGCCATTGCGTTAGTACTGGCTAAAAGACAGGTCTCACTAAATTGGGGAGGCACTGCACCACCATTGGTGAAAGCATGGCTCAGGGATATGGTGTATTGTGATACGACTAGTGATGTATATTCGTCCCTGCTTCCGCTTGCCTTCCGCCCCAAAAATGTCTGGCAGCCACTCCGCTCCTTTTTGTTATCGCACCAGGAGCTCACTGATTGAAGTATCATACAGACTGAAATGGTTATTGGATCGGCCATCCGGTCCTATGGGTCAGGATTGCTAAAATGCCCTTACTACATTGTGTACCTGTGTTGTTGCTTTTATTTTTAATGCTTATGGACCTATTAACGCTATGTGCGAATACATTTATATTGGTGCTTGTCAATCTGTGCTTCAAGTAATCTGCATTATGACAATGAGAGTGTATCTTTCCTTTTTCTTTGTATAATTTGATAAAAACTGCAATAAAAACAAGTTAAAAAAAAAATAATTGAACTGCACATAACTGAAGATGAACTATGCAGATGTAATAGGAGAATTCCGCCAGAAGATGTGAGAGGCAAATAAGTAAGCCTGGCACATGACATCCACCTGGGTAGGAACTTAACCAAGGCAAGGTTGAGGAAACAGTATTGGCGGCCTGGCATGGAAAGGATAGTTGAAAAGGTAGTCAAAAAGTGTTTGACATTTTCCCAAGCTGATAAAAATAAAATTGCAAATCAAGCACCACTGTCACCAGAGCAAGTTCTAGTGTAACCTTGGCATAAGTTAGGCATGGACATAGTGGGACCTTTTTAAATTTTACAGCCATGTGAGAGCTATATGGTAGTTCTGCTGGCCTACACTACGAAGTGGATAGTAACCACATGTCTTGGTGCGTTGACTTCCAAAACTGTAATTGATTTTTCTAAGAAAGAGTTTTCCAGGTAAGCTATTCCCAAAGTATTTGTGACAGACAACGCTATACAAATTGTTTTACAAAAAATGTGAGAGTTCCTAGATAGGTTGTCGATTTCACATCAGAGCAGAGCACTTTATTTTCGACCGGCAAATGATCTTGTGGAAGTCATGAATAAGATGGTGAAAGCATGTGTGCAGAGAGCTTTGTAGTGCAGAATGTCTCTGGTGGAAACACGGAAGAGACCTGTGGCCACATTGGACCAACACCTAATTCGGTGGCCAGGATTTCACAGCTTAAGAGCATGAAGAACATCAAAGCAGCAAGCAAACTAGTCCAAGTTGGTTATCTCTGGGAAGTAAGTTGTGTGCTCTAGGGCGAATGAAGTGAATGGAAAGGGCAGAGTTCATAAGGAAAACTATAGGAACTTATTTGTTTCCTAACATGGAGTCAAGAGTGGAAAAGGGAATGTTGGCAACATGGCATGCTTGAAGATACCGAGGTTCCTGGAGAAGGAAACTACAAGCTTCATGGGTCGTTATAAAATAACTGAAGTTAGAAGTAATGTCGTGCTGTTGGAAACAGTTGACGTATGGAACATGTAACAGTTGGTGAGGGTCAAGAGTGAATCGAGTCATAACGGAGACACCTGGGGTACGTCATGGCACAGGGAGGGTTCTGCAGAAAATGGATGGTGAGTAGAGAACATGGTTCTGGGCCTGAGCGAAGCAAAAAGAAACCGGGATGGATGAAAGACTGTGTCCAGACTCGAATCTTTAATTAGGGTGCAAGTATAATAATTTGGCGCGGTGCCTTTAGTCTTAAATTTCATGTTAAAGAAAATGTATGTTCCTTTCCAATTCGCTTATCTAGTTAGTTTTTCAATCTGTATTGTATTCAGTGTCAATCTGTGTTTATTCATCATGTTTTGTTACAAGGAGGGGGTGTTCAGATTTGACCTGATGGAAGGGTTAGAACACGGACACCAGTAGATTTCATGATGGACTGGAGGAGTTCATTGTGACAATATGCGGGGAGCGTTGAAGGCTGTAAGTCGTTTGTGGGGATTACTGCTGTATTTTAATTCATTAGAAGACTTCACCTGAAGTTTGAGAGTTTTATTCACAGCAGACACGGCAGTTTTCTAAACACATATTGCCTGGTATGAAAACGATTTCAGCATTGTGTAAATCATTATCTAAATCCTTCCTGCACCAGACAAACAATCAAGTCAAACTAGCTTGCAATGGGAATTGCCAAAGGACACTGTGGCACAGCACGCCACGTGGCAGTCTCTGGAGAGATAAAAAAAAAAAAAAAGAAGATTAAAGCAGACACACGTTTTTCAATTGCAGCTGTTCTCAATGAAACCGCATGCCTTACCGTGCATTGTTCACTGGCATTCATTATCCAGGTCTGTCTGCTGTTAAGGACATCTTAGGACATTATTCAGCATGGGCAATACAGCGTTCAAAGTTTTACAATACCGCTTTACCAACATTGGGTAATCTTTGTACTGTACAATTGTCTTACTAACATCAGATAGTACTCACCAGTATTCCACTGTATTACGAACATCAGGTAATAATCATTACTATTTCATTGCTTAACCCACATCAGACGATCATCACCAGTATATTAATGTTTTTCCAATTTCGGGTAATAGCTGCCACTGGAATATATGCACCACCATACCACTGCCCTACCAACATCGGACAATAGTCACCGGTATAGCGCTGCTTTACCAACATTGGACAATAGTCACTGGTATAGCACTGCTTTACCCACATCGGACAATAGTCACCGGTATAGCACTGCTTTACCAACATCGGACAATATAGTCACCGGTATAGCACTGCTTTACCAACATCGGACAATAGTCACCGGTATAGCACTGCTTTACCAACATCGGACAATAGTCACCGGTATAGCACTGCTTTACCAACATCGGACAATAGTCACCGGTATAGCACTGCTTTACCAACATCGGACAATAGTCACCGGTATAGCACTGCTTTACCAACATCGGACAATAGTCACCGGTATAGCACTGCTTTACCAACATCGGACAATAGTCACTGGTATAGCACTGCTTTACCAACATCAGACAATATTCTTCAGCATACCACCATTTTACCAATATCAGCCAGACAAAAGTCTCCAATGTACTGTTGCTTTACCAACGTCAGGCATTCACCACTAAACCACTGTATTAACAACCACTTACAAAAAGGAATGCCTTTGTATTTCCACTGACCTCCAATTTATTAATTGCAGTGGAAATTGATAAGGGATATAATCCTACGTAGTTGCTCTGCCTTTTGTGGGTAGAATCAAATGTCTATGTGACATTATCGCGCACTAATTTGTTTCTCAGAAACAGAGTTCATCTAAAAAGCGCTGACAATGGCAATCATTTTGTCATTTGTTAGGTGAAAACATTTTCTCAAGCTTCATAAAAACAGAGAATACGAAGCAGATGGTCAGCAGCAGTGAAAGCTTCTCATGCAAACAGAACAGACACAGCTGTGCAGTAGCCCTTCCAACTTTCCTCACAGGCGCAAAACAGTTACTGGACAGGAAGCCCGAATGCAAGCTTCCCTTGTCCTTCAGCATCCTGGAGTTCTCCTACAGGATTACCTTAAAGTGGGTAAACAATACAACAGGACTGCAGGGGCAGCAGGAGCCATGTTAGGGTGCAAGGGGAAGGTGTGACCAGTAAGAAAACAAGCATTTTTTAATGCAATAGGTCTCGCATTTGCGAGAGTTTAAGCTATTGGCATTGTAAATGACAAAGCCTTTTATTTATCTGTTTTGCCAATTAACACATAAATAAAAGGCACTGTTATTTACAATGCCAATAGCTCAAACTCTTGTAAATGCGAGACCTATTCAAAGAAGCGGCCGCCATTGTCCTGGGCTGCTCCGAAAGTGAAAGCACGGATGCCGCGCTGAATGTTGCAGGAAAGCATGTCATGCCTGCAGTAGGAGAAACTCATTAAAGAAAATTGTGCTTACAAACTTAAAAATATGTACCGTGTAACAACCGAAGTAAAAGGGCCAGTCCTCCTAGGAGCTTACAAATGAAGACAAGGCGGTACTAAGGAGGAACTAACAAGCCAATTAACGAATCAGAAGCCAGCATTTACGAAGGACAATGACACAAGCCAATGACCAATATGGGCGGAGAGCGGGCAGGGCTTCTATTCCATACTCCAATAAAGCATGCCGCAGGGCGAAGCACTGCCCAGGCTCGACCTAAAAAGAAGCGATCTTATGATTGTACAGTGCACATTCACATCGCTGTAAGGCTATGTGTGGAGTGGAGTGTCCAGTCCTGGCTCACAAATCTGGACTGCGGGGTTCAGGTCTACACACCAGCTGTCACCTGTTTTGTACAGTTCTGAAGGCCATTTCTCCCACTTGCCTCAGATCACACACTATGTGGGATCACTAGCATGTATTTGAGAAAATGTAATGATTTCTCCAATGAGCAATGATTAAAATAGATTTACTGGTATGTACAGTGTCTTATAATAACACGAAAGGCCATCACAGTTCAGCAGTTACACTGACTCTACATTTGTTTATGTACCTCGCTGGAACCTGTACAGCAGCAATGTGTTTGATTATCAAGAGATGGTGCAGTTAACCCTTATGGTATGGCTCTTATGAGCTTTGGTATTTGTAAATTAATCCGAAAAATTGACCGAAGGGATATCTGTTATAAAAATTGGCATTCTTTTACAGTATATGTCTAAATTGTGTAAAAATGGCATGCTTATACTTTGAGGGCAAAGTGCACTTGTCAACACAGCAAGGAAGTTTCTAATAAGTTAATGGCAACAAAAAAATTATATTTCGAAAGACTACTGAAAATTAGCAAGGGAAATGTAGTGTATAAATATAAGTGATCTAAAAGAAGGATGAGTGTTCTTAGTAACCACGTGGAAGTGTTAAATCAAGTTTAGCTGAGTCAAGTCGGGAATCGGTGTTTTGGGGAGTAGTCACTTTCCCACACTAATACTGGGATACTATTTACGTTGGCCCTGTATCCCTCAATTTCTGCAATCTCCTTGCACGATATTCCAAGAAAAGGTAGTCTTTTCTTGATACCATATTGAATATTTCTCTTGGCAAAGTATTTGTCTTGAAGTCTTCTTGATAATTTTATCTTTGATGGGTGTACTTACAAGAGCGCACAATATTTCTAATTACTGATAACTTTGGGCAGAATATTCCCAACAGATATTTTTAAATGAAGCACTATTTCTGCATGAAACAGCATTTTCATAGCTGTTATGTCTAATGTGGCACCATCATTGAAATATGAACTATTTCTTTTATTCAAAATCTTGTTTATGATCATTATTTTTGTTATAGATCAACAGTGTTTTGCTGCACATTCAGTGTTTCTACTGGGATTAAATACATTGATTCCCTAAAATGTCAATACATAGTTCAGCAGTGCTAAGTTAATGTTGCATTTTTTACATTTCTTTTGAATAATTCCCGAATCTCTGATTCACAAAGGCAACTTGTACATGGCTGGGCGGAGGCGGTGATGTGGTTCAATGTTCAATGTTCAGGTGGTATGTTTCTAATGAGAAGATTATAATATTCATTGGCTCATTCAGCCCTGACCTTGGCCTGCCTGACAAAGAAGACAAAGGACAAAAGTCAGTTTTGACTGATACAAATGAGAACAATGCCATTGAGAATGATCGTCTAACTTCCTCTATTGGGCATCTACTTTTTAAGCCTTGCTTAAAAGAGAGTGCATGTTCTGGTTGCCTCATCCCCTCTTGCCCAACAGGTTGGGTGGGTGCTCCCCATCCCCTCTCGCCTCTCCTTTCCCCCAACTTGCGTCCTTCCCTCGTCCCCTCCCTCTGTGCTGCGTCTGGAGCACATAGCTAAGAAAGGAAAAAATACGACATTTAAAAGGTGCTATGACAGTCAACACTAATGCGCTTTAAAAAAAAAAAAAAGCATCAGCACTGATTACATCATGGCACTGCTGTACCAGAAATACAAAAACACACAAACAGTGGACAGAAGACGATGAGCCTTTATCCCCCAAGCACAATATTTCCAAAGGTTTGGGATGATTAGAAGACAGACAAGAAAAGAAGCTTGGTCTAAGCATCACAGCTTGAGACCAGCTCAGTGAGCCACATGAATGAACTATTAAAGCATTTGGTTATCTGAGCCAAACAGGAAGTTTTGTGATCTGGGCCACTGGTCCGCCCCAAAGAATGAATTCTGAGTCACTGGAGGGCCAGACGCAAAGCTGCTGTGGAGGAATGGACGGTAGACCTGTATGAATACAGGAAGCATGAAAAGTGGCATTATAGAGATAAAGTGTGTGTAGAACTGTATCATTTGATTTGGAGTGCTCTCAGTGAATGTATGCCTCGTACAGTTGATTCAAATCAACAGCTGAAAGTGAGCTCTTGTTACCACACAGAAAAGACAAAAAGGAGAGGCCCTGTCTGTTTGTCTTGTTGATTCTCCTCCTGGTTCTCTTAGTGTGTCTTGTTTTGACCTTATTATAAAATCTATTTATGGTTATTACAGTTATTAATGATACTAGGTGTTATGTCTAATTCCTAATTTCAGCATTCCTTGTTTAATAGAACTTCCCTGTTAGAAGAACCATGTAGCAACGTACTTTATAGGACCAATACAGCAAATAGAAATTATGATGTTATAATACTAAAAAACAAATTGAAAAAACAAGTAAATACTGGTTCCACGATCTGATCATCACAGTGCAGCAGTGTTGATTTCTAGCTTAAAGGGATAAGGGGAAGGAAAAAGTAATCCCGATGGGCTCTCACTTATTCATGATCACCTAGGAGCACCAAGACTGCAGGCCATGAAATCAATGACACTGGATCCTCTAACTAAATGAGCATGCTCGCTGACCTTTGTAACTGGCTGCTGTATAAACCCGCTCATTACACAGCGATCTAGTGCTTGGCCCAGCGAGTCGATCAATAAAATGCAGGCAAATCAGAGACTCATCGTCAACAGGAAGTGGAGAAGTTTGCTAGGATCTCGCAGACAAAAGAGGTCAGGTTCGCAGTGCACGCTAGAAAAATAATGCGGGGGGAAAAAAGCACGACTTGCCATTTAGACCAGGTCACTAAAACCCACTCCAGGAAGTACGCATTTATTTCACACAAGCACCCACACTCGTGTTAGCTGCCACTAAAGCTAGGCCTCACAAAAAAGAGCTGCATGCATAATGGTTCCCTTATTCAAGATACATCAGCAGAGGAAAATAAATAAATACATAAAGGTCACAGATGGATGAAAACACAAAAAAATAAAATAAAATAAAAAAAGAAGTTGAAGCAGAACCTTTAGGACTGCCTTTAAAACCAGATGTGTTATATTCAATATACTCAGAAAATTGCTTTCATACTTATTCCATGTTGATTGTAAAAAACAACTTCATGAATGACCCACCACGATTAATAATCCAAAAATATCTTACTCTGACCAATCGGCTTGATCACATCTAGATTTAAAATGCTTTATCTGGCATCATCAAAATGTGTATGCATTCAAAGTTTGAAATTCAGACTAAAACTGAATTTAAACAAGAAAACTACTTCGGACATAGGAGACTTGACTAATAGGATCGGTAAACTTAATTGTCCCTTGTTGCATATCTCGCTCCTATGTTTACCTTTATAACATGCACCTACTTTTCATTCAGGGAAGATAGGTTTCGAAAATAGTAAGGTCCACGTGTTTCATTACACACCTTTGTATTATATATTATACGAGGACTGTGTTCCATCCTTGTTTAGATACACAGTTAAAAAAAATAGATTCGATTTCTACCTTGATATATTGCTCCTACTTTTTATTCTGCACAGTAATAAGAGAACATCACTGCTACAAAAGAAACACGTTCCAAAAACAAAGAAACCCAGTTCTGTCATGAACAGATAGTAACTCTCCACCATAAAAGAAACAAGCATTGGCATAGCCAATAGGTCTCGCCTTTGGGACCTTATAAGTGTTTAGCTGTGCAACATTTGATGTTGTTGACGAAAGGATATTGTGCTGCAGAAGTAAATACTTATAAGGTCGTAAAGGGGAGATATATTTGATATGGTAATGATTGTTTTTTTTTTTTTAAGGACAAGAAGTGATTTTAGGCTGCGGCTGCCACTTAGCGTACCGTATTATACGTAGACGTTGTAGCTATATTTGAGAGAGGTAGAGAGAGAGGTAGAGAAGTATAGAGAGAGGTAGAGAGGTGTATAGAGGTAGAGAGAGAGCTAGACAGATGTAGAGATGTAGAGAGAGGTAGAGAGGTGGACAGAGGTAGAGAGGTAGAGAGAGGTGGACAGAGGTAGAGAGGTGGACAGAGGTAGAGAGGTAGAGAGGTGGACAGAGGTAGAGAGGTAGAGAGGTGGACAGAGGTAGAGAGAGGTAGAGAGAGGTAGAGAGAGAGGTAGAGAGGTAGAGAGGTAGAGAAAGAGATGTAGAGAGGTAGAGGTAGAGAGTGAGGTAGAAAGAGAGAGTGGTAGAGAGAGGTAGTGAGGTAGTGAGGTAGAGGTAGAGAAAGATGTAGAGAGGTAGAGGTAGAGAGTGGTAGAGAGAGAGGTAGAAAGAGAGAGGTAGAGAGAGGTAGTGAGGTAGAGAGGTAGAGAGAGAGAGAGAGAGAGGTAGAGAGAGAGAGAGAGGTAGAGAGAGAGAGGTAGAGAGAGGTAGAGAGGTAGAGGTAGAGAAAGAGATGTAGAGAGGTAGAGAGGTGGACAGAGGTAGAGAGGGGTAGAGAGGTGGACAGAGGTGGACAGAGGTGGACAGAGGTAGAGAGGTAGAGAGAGAGGTAGAGAGAGAGAGAGAGGTAGAGAGAGAGAGGTAGAGAGGTAGAGAGAGGTAGAGAGGTAGAGAGGTAGAGAGGTAGAGGTAGAGAAAGAGATGTAGAGGTAGAGAGTGGTAGAGAGAGAGGTAGAAAGAGAGAGAGGTAGAGAGAGGTAGTGAGGTAGAGAGGTAGAGAGAGAGAGGTAGAGAGAGAGGGAGAGAGGTGGAGAGAGAGGGAGAGAGGTGGAGAGAGAGAGAGAGGTAGAGAGGTAGAGAGAGAGGTAGAGAGAGAGTTAGAGAGAGAGGTAGAGAGATACAGCGGTAGAGGCAGAGGTAGAGTGGCAGTGAGGTAGAGTGGGAGAGGTAGAGAGAGGGAGAGGTAGAGAGAGGTAGAGAGATAGGTAGAGTGGTAGAGAGAGCGAGGTAGAGAGAGAGAGGTAGAGAGAGAGCGAGGTAGAGAGAGAGGTAGAGAGAGAGAGGTAGAGGGAGAGTTAGAGAGGTAGAGAGAGAGGTAGAGAGAGAGAGAGGTAGAGGGAGAGGTAGAGAGAGGTAGAGAGAGAGAGGTAGAGAGAGAGAGAGAGAGAGAGAGAGAGGTAGAGAGAGAGAGAGAGGTAGAGGTAGAGAGATAGAGAGGTAGAGGTAGAGAGATAGAGAGGTAGAGCGGGAGAGAGGTAGAGAGATAGAGAGGTAGAGAGAGAGAGAGAGGTAGAGAGGTAGAGAGAGGTAGAGAGAGAGAGAGGTAGAGAGAGAGAGGTAGAGAGAGAGAGAGGTAGAGAGAGAGAGGTAGAGGTAGAGAGAGAGGTAGAGAGAGAGAGAGAGAGAGAGAGAGAGAGAGAGGTAGAGAGGGAGAGAGGTAGAGAGATAGAGAGGTAGAGCGGGAGAGAGGTAGAGAGATAGAGAGGTAGAGAGAGAGAGAGAGGTAGAGAGGTAGAGAGAGGTAGAGAGAGAGAGAGGTAGAGGGAGAGGTAGAGAGAGAGAGGGAGAGAGAGAGAGGGAGAGAGGTGGAGAGAGAGAGGGAGAGAGGTAGAGAGAGAGGTAGAGAGAGAGGTAGAGAGAGAGGTAGAGAGAGAGGTAGAGAGAGAGGTAGAGAGAGAGGTAGAGAGAGAGGTAGAGAGATACAGGGGTAGAGGCAGAGGTAGAGTGGCAGTGAGGTAGAGAGGGAGAGGTAGAGAGAGAGAGAGAGAGAGGGAGAGGTAGAGAGAGAGAGAGAGAGAGGGAGAGGTAGAGAGAGGTAGAGAGAGATTGGTAGAGAGAGAGCGAGGTAGAGAGAGAGCGAGGTAGAGAGAGAGCGAGGTAGAGAGAGAGCGAGGTAGAGAGAGAGCGAGGTAGAGAGAGAGCGAGGTAGAGAGAGAGCGAGGTAGAGAGAGAGCGGTAGAGAGGTAGAGGGAGAGAGGTAGAGAGGTAGAGAGAGAGGTAGAGAGAGAGAGAGGTAGAGAGGTATAGAGAGAGGTAGAGGGAGAGGTAGAGAGAGAGAGGTAGAGAGAGAGGTAGAGAGAGAGAGGTAGAGAGAGAGAGGTAGAGAGAGGTAGAGAGATAGAGAGGTAGAGAGAGGTAGAGAGAGAGGTAGAGAGAGAGAGAGAGGTAGAGCGGGAGAGAGGTAGAGCGGGAGAGAGGTAGAGAGAGGTAGAGAGAGAGAGGGAGAGAGGTGGAGAGAGAGAGAGAGAGAGAGAGAGGTAGAGAGGTAGAGAGATACAGGGGTAGAGGCAGAGGTAGAGTGGCAGTGAGGTAGAGAGGGAGAGGTAGAGAGAGAGAGAGGGAGAGGTAGAGAGAGGTAGAGAGAGATAGGTAGAGTGGTAGAGAGAGAGGTAGAGGTAGAGAGAGAGAGGTAGAGAGAGAGCGAGGTAGAGAGAGAGAGGGGTAGAGGTAGAGAGGTAGAGGGAGAGAGGTAGAGAGAGGTAGAGAGAGAGAGGTAGAGAGAGAGAGAGATAGAGAGGTATAGAGAGAGGTAGAGGGAGAGGTAGAGAGGTAGAGAGAGAGGTAGAGAGAGAGAGAGGTAGAGAGGTAGAGAGGTAGAGAGATAGAGAGGTAGAGGTAGAGAGGTAGAGAGAGGTAGAGAGAGGTAGAGAGAGAGAGAGATAGAGAGGTATAGAGAGAGGTAGAGGGAGAGGTAGAGAGGTAGAGAGAGAGGTAGAGAGAGAGAAAGGTAGAGCGGGAGAGAGGTAGAGAGATAGAGAGGTAGAGGTAGAGAGGTAGAGAGAGGTAGAGAGAGGTAGAGAGAGAGAGAGGTAGAGAGGTAACCGATGAAACATTTCTCTCTGCTTCATCAATTGGCAAGTTTGCCTCAACGAAAGTACATGACAACAAAAGCAATTAACCCCATCTATAGGTTGGGGGTAAATGATCATGATCGATAAAAAGTTGCATTTGCTCCACTAGCCAAAAATAAAGAATTTCAAAGCTAATAAAAGGCTTAAATATCCAAATCACGCATCCACAAAAGTCTAAAGAGGTCATGGATTAGACAACCTAAAGTATACTATGCTTTTAAATTAAAAATGTTGACAGAAGGACGTACAATTTTCATGGTTGAGTGGGATGACAAATACAGAAACGCGATACACATTTTAGAGATACGCAAGACAAATGTTAGCTCATTTTGGAGCAATGTGGTAAAAGATTAATATTTTAGGGTAGGGCTGATCCTCTCTGGCCTTGATTATGGTAACTCCCTTTGCTTGGGAAGTCCAATATCAGTCACAAAAAATCCATGTCATTCAGAATGCGGCTGCTTGAATACTTTTAGGTATTCCTAAAACACAGTCAGCTAGAGCAGCTCTCAAATCTCTTCATTGGCTGCCCATTAACTATAGAGTACAATTCAAGCAAGGTACTCTGCACCAAACATCAGGCAAAATATAAAGGGGGCCCACAGGCCCTGCAGCAGTTGATCAGCCCCCACTTGGCCAATAGAGCTCTGGGATCCAATAATTGGGGCCTTCTTACTGTCCCCAGAGTTAGAAAGGCTAGAGGTGGAGGCCGCACCTTCTCTTTTCCTGTTTCCAAACTCTGGAATTCGTTAACTACTATCAATTTGAGATTGGACGAAATCTTCCAGAGCTTTAGAAAGAAATTAAAAACCTATCTTTTCCCCTTGTCCCTTTAGGTACTCATACTCTAGCTAGTCCAGACAGCGCTGGGAAGCCCTGGTAGGGTAGTAGCCATGCACTTTATAAATCTGGTGAATAGAATAGGTATACAAGGAATCGTGAGCAACAATATCGCAGGTGCATTAGACCAGCGAAGGAAAACCAAAGGTAGCTGAAGAAGCAGACATGGGAGATGCAACTGGTTAATAGTATAAAGGCGACCAATGAACAAGATCAGAAGTAATTTATTAAGCTAAGAGTCGTGTTAAGTTCTTCTACACCAAATGCCAGTACGAGTTTTATAGACAGCTCAAGAGATCACATACAGTAAACTAGGGAAGAAACAGTTGGACAGTGTGTGAGGTTTTTTACGGGCTTTCTTAAAGTGAGAAAATTGGGTTTTACTCGGATGTCATGAGGCACTGGATAATTTATAGCAGTCAGAGCATTGTTCAGGAAAAGCGAAAGACTAGCTCTATGGAGCAACCAAGTTAGAAAGGGGACAAAGATTACAGAGTTGCGGTGGCCCGGGCACTATAGATTGACAATGTTGCTGTGTCATGAGGAAGTAACGAAGAAGACCTGCAATGTTTATGCAGATTTCAGTTTGCTTACTTTACTGCAAAACCGGAAACAAAGTGCCAACATAAACGTCGACCAACTATGACAGAAACAGGTAAATGTCAAGGCATGCCGCAAAAACGCAAATATCTTCGAGATGTTAACCCTTCAGCTGCTACAATACCATTGACAATCATTAATGGAAGATCATCAGTGGCAACTTTAGTTATCAAAGTAACATACGTACTACCACCTTAAAACAGCACCTAACGTCAAGTGACACCGCTTTAAAGACCACGCCCAAGTCCTATAGAGCTCAAATCTGACAGCAGACATTAAGAATCCTTTGGAGAATTAACGTGTGGTGTTAGGGCTGTTTAAAATACGGAAATTCTCAAAGTAAAAACGCCTCTGTGTACGATTCAGGTTAATGTTTTTTGCCATAATGGGGGTCGGGCGATTTGAAGCACTAATGTGTCAGAGGACGCGCCCTTGATCAAGCCTCCAGTCAGTGTTTCACGGCAACCACTGCATCAACATTTTACGACTGAAGCATTGAAATGAGCACAGGAAGGGGAAAGGTGATGGAGACTGAGGAAAGTGCTCTCGCTCCATATAGGGCCTTCACAACGGAGCACCGGATGATGGAGAACGACAAAGCACCAGCGTGGCCCACAGTAATTCGCTGCGAGACCGTGTGCATTCCCCGCGTGGGGTAAGCAGCGCTCCCAGCTCAGGCTATACTGACTTCTCCTACGTGAGCCCAAGGGCAGCCTCCCTCCCCGAGTACCAGCTGAACGTTTCCTGACACCGGAGCAGCCCAAAACTTCCATTAACAAGCGCGCGCCTCGCACAGCAGCAGGGGGAGGGGAGAGGAGGGAGCCTGCGCGATTCACTTGCGGGGCGAGCGGCGCCAGGAGCCGCTCGCTCCCGCAAGTGAATCGCCAACGTGCACGCGTTGCCATTGAAGGCAATGGAACGCGTGCACGTTTTAGGCTGAAAAGCCGAAATCGATGGCAAAAGGTCTTTTTGCCTATGCAGCGCATGCGCGCTGCGTAGGCGAGACCTAAAAAACAACGTTTTTCTTGTAAAACCCTCACCCACCAGGGTTACCCCTTGGTGGCATGCCTGATCATTGGGTCCATCCCGATCCGCTACGGATCGGGGCGTGTTGCGACCTACGAAATGCGTGGGAGCACTATTTTCTTTATACAATGATAAAATATGGTGTTTAATGAGTGGGGGAGGTGGTGTAGTTTAAAAATACCTGGCTGGTAGGTATACCCCATTTTATTCCTACCTCCAGTAGGTATGGTTAAAAGGTATAGGGGGAGATTTAGGGAAAAAGCAGATTATGATACTGATTTCCTAAAGGTCAACATGTTTCAAGCCGTCCCCTGATTGGCTTTTCTTCAGGACCTAGGGAATCCAGTTCCCTGGTTCCACTCCTATTATTTCTCAATTAAAGCACAGTATTGCCAAGCCAAGAAATGTAGAAAAGATACATTTGTGAATCTCACACAATGGGTCACAACGAAGCTTGCACTACCCAATTCACGATGTACTGCTTCAGTTGAGAAAATATACATTTACCACCTAGTTAGGCTACAAACACTGCTTGCATAAATAAAAGAATTAGCGTAGCTTCATGGTTTCTCCGGGGGGGAGAGGGTAGCTTGTTGTCACACTCGCATCAAGGTGACCCCTCCTTCCCTAGGGCTATCGTAATTAGGTGCAGACTGAAGAGGCATCGCCTTGATGCAAGTGTGACAACAGGCTACCCTCTCCCCCAGAGCATGCCACCAAGGGGTAACCCTGGTGGGTGAGGGTTTTTATTTTATAATGAAGAGTTACTATATCTGTTCACGACAGAACTGGGTTTCTTTGTTTTTGGAATGTGTTACTTGTAGTGTAGGTCAAACCGAGTTTATCCTCTTTTTCCCCAACACCTTTTTTTCTTATTATTGTACAAAAGGAACATGCACAAACGATGGACACAAACATAAAATAGAACTGTTTTGAAAGAAAAAGAGACCAAAAAACGATCAATAAAAGAGTGCGCCCAGAATTGTATTGGATCTATTGCTTCTCATTTTTGTCAATAATCACAAACAAAACGGGGCGTGGCTTGGCGCCCAAGGAGCATGGCGGCGTCCGGGTGAGGCTCTCCGGTGCGACTCAGGGGTTTCGCGCTATTTGGTTATTTCCTGCGAAGACGCTGAAAGCTGGAGACGTCGGAAGGTCCTCTGAATGACATGTGACCCTTGTTGTCCTTGCTTGCAGCGGCGAAGTGGCTTTTATGTCAAGTGAGTTCTCATTAGCGGCGACACGATATCGCGGCCGCCATTTTTGTTTCACGGTTTGCCTCACGGAGCTCATCCCGCATGACGGTTTACAGTTCTACGGATACCTCAAACTATTCCCAATTGGTTTGGATCAACGTTACCATTCCATGTCTCCTTTGTGGTGCTCAGGATTGGCGAGACTTTTTAAACTCCTGCATTGTGCTGAGGTAGCTGAATAGAACTTATTAGGGAAGCCATTTTATGAATTTTCCCCCACTCTCATGACGTACGTCTCACCCTAGTTCATTACGAATAATTCGAAGTCCCTGTGAATATTGTGCTGCCAGCACTTTTGCTCATATTTCTGCCCATGTTCTTGCAATTGTGACTTCCTTTTTTTCACTTTTTAAGGGCATAATGACGCAAATGATATGCTGGTGTTAGTGAAATTGGTGTCTCTGCTCCTTATGTAGATGAGGTCAAACAGGTGACTTTGGATACATCGCATTTCTCATGTAAGCGACTTCTCTGACGTATTTTATTTATAGTCATCATCCACTTTCGAACAGGGCAGTCACACGCTTATTGCTGTTAAGAATTGTGCTCTCCTATGATTGATGGGCAGATTAAAAAGAACTCTTTCTTCGCATTTAAGACCAAGCATATTTTTGTTAAAAATTCAACAAAAAAAATCTGAATTCTCCAGGCTGGAGGATTCTCTGGCATCACCATCTCAGAGCTTTGCGGCAACAATGGATCCCACTCATGCATCATGTGGGAAAGCAGTTACTAAGCGCCTAAAAAAGGATCCTCCATCCCCACCTAAATCAGTATCGCCTGTCTCCATGGAGCTGTTGTTGGAAGAAATAAGGTCCTTGCGACCCTTTGTGGAGGAAACAAACGCCAAAATACAAGTTCTTACTGACCAATGGTCTCAACTTGATACAAGGCTTTCTACAGTTGAGCACAACATGTCTTCACTTGGGGAAACAAAGGACAATGTCTCTCACCTCAAATCTCAAGTCTCGATGCTCCAACGGCAGGTTGAGGACCTTGAAAACCGCAACAGGCGAAATAACCTGCGCATTTATGGCCTGACGGAGGGAGTTGAGGAGTCGGATCCTCTTGCCTTCTTTAAATCCTTCCTTCCCAAATTACTCCACATGCCAGAGGATACAGCACTTAACATTCAGCGCGCACATAGATTGGGTCGCCCCCCTTCATCTGCCTCGTCCTCACAACGACCAAGAGGAGTTATTCTATATTTTTTTTTAGAGTACACAGATCTCTTAAAGATTTTATCAGCGGTCAAATCTGCTCAACGAATCACTTGGTCAGGCTCGACCTTATTTTTTGCACAAGATTATGCTAAGGCCACTGCAAATAGGCGCAAGGCTTTTCTCAACATGAGGCCTGATCTTCGATCAATGGGAGCCTCTTCCACCCTTGTCTTTTTAAGGTCACGTTTAATAACAGAACAACTACATATGAGGATCCGCTGCGCCTACAAAGCTTCATTAACTCCTGCAAGACAGATGCCATGAAATCTTCGGGACCTCTGTTCTCTCATAACGCTTGACTTCATATACTTTCTTTACAGGTTCCTCATGTTTTGTTTACTCTTCTGAAGCATTGTTCGCTTACTAATGTTATTTTTTGGTTTTAGATAGACTTAGCGTTTAATACGCTTTTCTTAGGATTTAGATAGGCCCAGCATTTTAGTCAAGTTTTTATGCATGTTGCGTCGCCCTGTTTGATTTCAATGTTCTTCTATTCATCTAAGTTTTATTAATCGTCTTAATTCTTGTTATTCTTCGTCTCCACAGATATCTCCTCCTCATGGCGTGTTCCCCCCTGGTCTTCCGTGTGGTCGAACTTGGATGTTCCGTCTGTTCCATGTGGTTCCACCTCCCCCTCTCCCTATACCCTTGAACCTTTTTGTGTAGGTATGTTATTTTTCTAGATTCTCTTATTGTTATTCTTTCTTAGCTATCTCCTTCCAAACTTCTTTTTTGTCTTTCTCTTCAGGTGTCCTCAATATTTTTCTCTTCCGATTTTTGCTCTCCTCCTTGTGTACTCCTAGTACTTTTCATCGGTTATTTCTTGCATTCTTTTTCCTCCTTCTCAAGTGTAATATCTTGATTCATTTAGGTTTCTGTTTTTTTCTGTCTTATTGTTGGTTTTCATCATCTATCTTCTCTCTTTCTCTTTACTCTACGGTAATTATGGTCACTTATTTGTATTCTTATTTTCCTGTTTATTATAGTCCTTTGATTGAATTGGATCGCTGTTTAATTTTCTTCTCCTTCTTCTTTTCCTTTTCTAATGTCTCATGACTTTGAAAATAGTATCGTGGAATGTTAGGGGATTAAATTCTCCCATTAAGAGACAGAGAGTTTTAAGCCATCTTGCTAAATTAGAAGCGGATATAGTGTGTCTTCAAGAGTCCCACCTTACAGCTGCTGAATCATTGAAACTAAAAGGGGGTTGGGTGGGGGACATTTTCTTTTCTCCGGGAGATGGCAAGCGTAATGCTGTCATGTTACTTTGTCGCAAATCGCTCCCCTTTAAACTCATTTCACAAGACTCCGATGCAAATGGCCGTTGGTTAAATGTTAAATTATTGTTGGGCAATGCTCCAGTCTCTTTTCTTATTGTTTATGCCCCCACTGGTGGCGATTCCTCATTTTGGTCCTCACTCTCCCAACAAGTTGCCCTATGTATTGAAGATAATTTTATATTAGCTGGTGATTGCAATCAGGTCCTGGACCCATTTTTGGATCGCAATTCTAAGGTTCCTTTTCTCCCTAATAAACCCCACAAATCTTTTGTTCAAACAATTACCCAACATAAACTCCTGGATGCATGGAGATTATGTAACCCTACTACCCGTGAGTATACCTTTTATTCTCCCGTACACCACACCCAATCAAGAATTGACTACTTTTTTGTATCTCATAATGTTTTCCAAGCCCTATGAATGCAGAGATTGGTTCAATTCTTTTATCAGACCATGCCCCTATTTCAATTCATTTTGACATCCTACCAAAGGTTAATGCTCCTAGGAGATGGCGTTTTAATAATGCTCTCCTCCTGGATCCTGCCTTCACCTCCTCCTTCACTGCCTTTTTTACTGAATATTTTTTATTTAATCAGAATGACTCTTTACCCTTCTCCACTATCTGGGATGCCTTTAAAGCCTCAGCTAGAAACTTTATCATTGGATATGTTGCTAAGAAGCGTAAGAGAGCTCATGCACATACTAATGATCTCCTTCAAGAGATAAAGAGTTTGGAGCAATCCTATTATTCCTCTACTTCGAAAGAATGTTTATCTGCCCTTATAAAAGCTAAGCTTAAGTTTAATAAGGAATCCACTGATAACGCTTCATTGTATTTATTAAAATCCAGTGCGAAATTCCATGGTGGCCAAAACAAGGCAGGAAAGATTCTGGCCAATTATTTGAAGACCAAGTATAACAAGCTAAATATTGATTCTATTTATGATGAACACTATTTTAAAATTCAAGGATGCGGACATACTAACTGAATTTTCCCTCTTTTACAAATCATTATATACTGCAGATACGCATCCAACAGATTTTCTACTCTCCCAATTCTTTTCTACTATTCAAAAACCCTCGCACACTCTCCCGGATTTATCTCCTTTAGAATTGGATCTTACACAGCAGGAACTTCTTGAGGCCCTTCAACACCTTAAAAAAGACAAAGCACCAGGACCAGACGGTTTTACGGTTGAATTTTTTTCTTTGCTTTTCCAAATTACCACTTCCCAAATTACACTCTTTGATACATTCTTTTTGTTCCCCAAAAGGTTCAACTGGCTCCTTTTCTGAGGCACATATCTGTCTTATTCCTAAGGAGGGCAAAGATCCAAAATTCTGTAAAAATTACAGACCCATCTCCTTAGTCAACATTGATTACAAAATATTTTCCAAAGCCTTGGCTCTTCGCCTAGATTCCTTTTTACCGAACTTATTAAGTAAAGAACAATCTGGCTTCGTCAAAAACCGACTCATCACAGACAACACACAACTCTTTTTTGATATTTTATCCAAATACTCCCATCTAAAACAGCCCCTTGCAGCAATAGCGTTAGACGCGGAAAAAGCATTCGATAGGGTCGAATGGCCTTACCTTTTTTATGCCCTTAGATGGTTCGGTTTTGGCCCAAAGTTAATTTCTCTAGTTTCCCTTTTATATTCAAACCCCCGCGCTGCTGTCTGTGTCAACGGCTTAATTTCTCCTCTTTTTGATTTAGGTAGGGGTGTACGCCAAGGCTGTCCCCTTTCTCCTTTCCTATTTAATTTGGCCTTAGAGCCTTTTCTCTCAAAAATTCGTCAAAATAAGGATATCCATGGATTTGAGCTCAAAGGGACCCACATCAAACTCGCAGCTTATGCTGATGACATTTTGCTTTTTATTTCACAGCCCACTGAGTCTATACCTACTTTTTTAACGGAAGTGCAATCCTTCTCTTCTATTTCTGGATATAAGTTAAATACAGATAAATGTGAGATCCTGCCCCTCACCAAGTACACTTTTAAAGCTGATTTTGCACCTTCTCACTTTACGTGGAGTCCGAACCATATCAAATATCTAGGGTTACATTTCACTCCTTCAATTCATGACACTGTATCCCTATGTATGAATAAATGCATCCAAAAGATTTCAGAATTAACCACTAAATGGCACCCTCTCTACTTGTCTTGGTGGGGCCGCCTCAATACAATAAAGATGATGCTTTCCCCTATAGTGTTATTCTCCATTTCCAACATTCCAATCCCCATACCAGCCAAAACGTTTAAAAAGTTAATTCTATCCTTTCCTCCTTTCTATGGAATAACAAGAAATCTTGTTTGTCACTGTCCAAATTGACTCGCCCTAAATCCGAGGGAGGAGTTAATTTTCCTAATTTTTCTCTGTACCATAAGTCTTTCCTTCTACGCCAATCTGCCTACTGGTGGAGTGACTCCATAGACGAATGCCCTTTATGGACCTTAGTTGAAAGCTTATTTCTATCTCCATTTTCATTTCATGAGTATCTCTCTTTTTCCCGCAAACCACAGTCTCTTTCCACTCCCATAATCAAATACACGTCTTTGCTTCTGAACTCCAATTCATCTTTAATCCATGGAGATTCTGACTTGTTTTTTAATTCAACAATTTGGCATAATAACTCCTTGCTAATACGCAATAAGCCTTTCTATTGGAGGACTTGGAGACAGAAAGGTTTAATTTGGGTTCATCAATTATTCTCTCACTCACAAATTATACCTTTCCCTTTACTCAGCCAACTGTTTGGCTTACCCGTTTCTCTTCTTCCTAAATATAATCTTCTAAGAGGGGCTGTGTTAGACACCTGCACTCACTTTGCCATTACACCTGCTGCTGTCCATAATCCTGTTTCACCTGATAGCCTCCACACCTTATTACGTACCAGACCTAAAGCCTCTACTCTATACACTCACCTACATTCTCCTAGTAAAATCAGACAAAAATCTAAAGCGGAGATTGCGTGGGAGCAAGATTTGGGATCATCTTGGCCCGTGTCTCTCTGGGGTAGGATCTGGACTAAGATACGCAGATCCTCAAGAGCTGCCAATACATTACAAACATTGTTTTTTATTTATAATAGGCTTTTATTTTGCCCAACTATCTTGAATAAAAGATTTCCCTTGGTAACAGATACTTGTTGGACATGTTCTGCCCCGAATGCGGATCTGTTTCATATGCTGTTCTCCTGCTCGTTTGTGCACAGTTTCTAGAAACGTGTATGGTCTCAAGTTAACTTAATTTTTGGCACCAACTTTTCTTTTTCATTTACTCATGTGTTTTTGGGAAGCCTCTCTCCTATTTGGACTGATTACCCATCTAATGTCAAAATTATTGATTTACTATTAGCAGTTGCCTTCCAACAAATCACCAGGAACTGGAAAGACTTTACAAAAATTTCTTATCAGGCTTGGTGGTACGCAGTCTGTCATAACCACAGGTTGGATACTTCTTTTGTTTTCCCTTTATCTATGGCGAAAAATCGTTTGAATTTATGGTCACCTGTTAGGTTGTATATTGATGAAAGTGCCAAACGCTCTCTCCTACCATTGCCATGTCAACAAGAAGTCCTTAAACCACCATGACTCCCCTATTCATTCCTTTGTTCTACTTTGATATTAATTGTATATCTTTCTCACCCTCTTCAGTTTTAATCTCAATAGTATATTACTCCAATTCATGCATTTCCTTTAAAGCTTTTTTGTAATGTAATGACCTATGTTTAATTTTATATATTGTACATTGACACCTTTATTCTCTGAATAAACTTCTTTTGAACTTAAAAAAAAAATAATCACAAACAAAAAGCACATCTCTTCTAGGCGAACAGCATTAATTAAAACTGAAGCAATTGCTACAAAATAAACCATATCCCACATGTTGAAACAGCTGAAAAGCATTTGATATAATGGTGTGGAACCGGAATATGGCTGCTTGCCGCAGAGGGGATAAAAGCAATAATGGAAGATCAATTTATGTTTTTATTAATGTCTGTGCAACCTTTATTGAATTTGCTACACAGAAGGAAAACCTATTAAATGTTCTTGCACAATTTCACACATTTCTATATTGTGTCTAAATTGGTTAAGTTTGCTATCATATAGAAGAGTAAAAAGCTGTGTGAAGGAAAAAAGTGATTTTTCCTCATCTGTCAGGTTAATTTAAAAAGTATAGCACTGTATAGGTCTAGAAATCAATCTCTACATGCCAAGCAGTAGACAACCAACGATCAATAACAAAGAAAAACTAGGCAAATCTAGCATCAACACTACAAGGATACTTTCACAAGATCAAACTTATCTTACCTTTATATTATCAAACATGAAACATTATTAAACAAGATACAGAACTCTACTAAGCCTACGCAACCCAACAGAAAACCAAGAGTTGGAAATCCCAGATCAGTACAAAAAAATCCACACAGATAGTAATAGTAGAAACCACTATGCACATGCTATTAATATATTAGAACAAATATTTAAGTTTGGGAGTTGTTATATTTCAGGGAAAAATGTATTGCTTGACTTGGGGAAGCTACAGCACAAATAAGTGCTAGTATTTTTCCTTTACCTTGAAACTGGTTCTAAGAATAAGCACATTCTTAGTAATCTTTTAGCCCATTGGAGTTTATTTCCGAAATGCCCGTTAACCTCCCAGTCCCAGGCTGCACCTATAACATGCTTAAATAGAGGGCGCAGTTGGATGCCCGCCATGAAAATGGCGATTTAAATTTTGTGTTGCTTGTGTTGTTTTTGTTGAAAACAATTAACACATATTATGATCTAACTTGCACAATGAGCAGTAAGCCTTATTTATCACTTGTTATGATGCGTTTCTGCATTTTGTTACACATGTGCACCGTATTACTTTTGATATCTCAGCCTACTCTACTCTTTAACTCTGAGTCCAAAGAAGACGACTGGCTTCGCTCAATTACTGAGCTTCCAGGCATGCTTAGCTCTAATCTAATAATTGGGAATAATGTCTCAATGATATGATAAAGCAATTAAAAAACAGTTAAAGGCACTTACAAAATGCTCAGTGGAGTTATGGTGTCTAGACAGCAAGAACGTTATTGTAAGAAGGCAAATAAGGTTATGTTTGCTTTCCCTTCATAAAAATGAGCCTGATTTTAACTTATTTAGTGATTTGGGCAGTGCTAACACCCTACAGGTATTAGTAGCACCACACAGATTAGGGTAGGATAAAGCCAACAGTACCAGTATGATAACCTTTCACCCCTCTGAAGTCCCACCCCTTACAGATGCAATAAACAGCAGGCTGAACAGTAAGCAATCTTTACTGATGGTGGAAACGCAGGCAGCAAGCAACCACACGATACCACCTGACTGGTAAGACATGGGTGCAGCAGGTATTTTCCAACTATGGTTCAGGAAGTGCTAATGCCTGGGCAGTACCATAGATCTACAGAGACCAACAAGGAGGCCCTGACAATATTACATAAAAGCAAAGATACAATATTGTAAAAAACACATGCTACCGAAAGAAATACAGGTGAGGTGCCTCAGTTCTGCAAAGCCCTGAGTGGTCAGTCCTCTAGAAAAGCTTAGTCAGGCATAAAGGCAGCACTGCTTGAGTGATCTGCAAGAGAAGGAGCAAGGTGGATTGCGTGCTCGATTACAGTATGCTGTTGTAGGCTCCATGGAGGAGCAACAAGAAGACCGAGCCTGGTGTGCCCACCCCTGGGAACAGCGGGAAGGTGCTGGATCCCATAGAGTGAGGGGAGCCAGGGTGGGGTTCCACTTCCACAAGTGGAGAGGAGCCAAGCTGTACTAAAAAAGGATCTCCAGGAAACCTGGCCCTTAAGTGAAGCACAAGATCCAGAGGATCTTGTCACCCTTAAACTATGGACCACCTGGTGAATGCAATAATGAGCAGGCAGATAAGAAGTAAGTTCAGGGTCTTGGTGTTCTCCAGGCAGTGAGGGAGGAAGAGTCATCCATCTTGCTAGTGAGAGGGAGTTCCCAGATGCCCTAGTGAGCAACATCATGGCTGACACATGGGTGACTGAGCACTTCGATGGGTGGCGTCCTTCAAGTACCATGAATATATGCAAAATATATTGTTGGAGTGCACCGACCTACCAGCTGAAGTGTTTAATTCTGGGCTGATCCAATTGGGGAGGTTCTTTAAGCTTGGAACCAGGATAAAAGGAACCACCGGGAACTTTTTGAGCACAAGCTTGGTGCTCATGCAATTGAATTTTCACTTGGAGCGTTTTTACTACAAAAAAGCTTGAGGAGAATGAAAATCTCTGCACATGAATGGAGCAAATGCCAGGGGGAACTAGAGTCCAAAATAAGGATCGTGTTAGAGCAAAGAGCTGCAAAGAGAAAGGAGGGAGTCCTCAAAACACAAAGTAGAATGAAGAGATGAAGCAATCACTCAAGGATTTGGGCTGGGGTGCCACTGATGTAATCACCAAACCTTTATGCAACTACTTTTCCAACACTTTAAGATTGAACTTGACTCCATATGCGAGAAACTGAAACAGAAACTGAAAGAGATTAACAAAGACGTCAGTGACCTCAGACACAGAGACCACTCAATGGAGTAGACAGAGTCACTCACTGGAGAAGATGACTGATGAGAGGGCCTGAATCAGGAGGAGTTTATGGCTCAAATCCTTCGCCTACAGGAAGACAACTTAATCGTACAAGAGTAACTAGAAGATTTAAAAAAATTATTATTTCACAAGAAGAATATTCGGATCAGAAGTACTGAAAGATGCAGAAAGCAAAGAAATCTAGAGATGGGTACAAGGCTTCTTTGGAGCAATCCAGGAAACAGCAGATAGTTTGCTCTGTCCACTAGAATATGGGTACTGATTAGCAGCCTGGTCCAACAAGCAGCCGAAGTCTCTAGTTATCTACTGTTGACATGGGAAATAAAGTATTATGCAAAAGTGCATAAGCCTGTGTTGAGATTGGCCTTTCAATTTAACTTCACTACAAAGTTTACAAGATCTGTAACCATTTACACTGTAGAGGAGTATGGCATTTTAAGTAGTGACAGCTTTCCCGACCTAGAGAGACATCAGTCCATAAAATCCCTAAATTAAGCTATGGAGATCCTGGATATGGAATCAACACAGATACAATCACCTGGTGAAAGAAACATTAAGGCTGTTTAATGCAGACACCTTGTGTGGCAAAGAGTAAGGAGAGAGTGACACACATGACCCCAAACAATGGAGAGATCCTGGCTGGATAATGGGAAGAGATAAAACAGTTGCAGAGGGCTAGTGCTACCAAGCAAGATTGCACATTAGATTCTAGCGAAGAAAGATGGACAATACTATAGGTTTGGTGGATCCTTGGTACGGAACCTTTGGGGTGGGTGGTCAGAGTAAATAGGGATGCCCACAGCTCTGGCAGGGAAAGCATAAGTTTATAACTGATTTGAACGTATGTGAGATGACCATTAACTTGCATAGTGACACTACTACAAACAACTAGATCTTAAAGTAACATTTTGTTCAAACACCACTGCCCACTACCCCATTCAGAGAACCTCCCAGATCTCCAAGATAGAGAACCTATGAATGGGCCAATATTGGATATAGTGATGGGACACTGATCCATGTCTTCCACCATGTGAAGCAACCATTCAAGTGGCAAACAAGGGTCTAACCTAGCCTATGCCTGATGGACTACCGAATAACGGGAATAGTCAGTTGTAAGTGGCAGTCTATCAGGCATAGGCTATTTTAAACCATCTCTTGGCAGATAAATGAGTACTTCACATGGTGACCATATGCCCGCTCCCCAAGACCATTAAGCTCGCCAAGCCAGTGGAGTGGGGGGATTATTGGGGGGGGGGGGGGGTAGCCTTTACTACAATACCTTTACCACGCAGGTAAGTGGATTTTGGTAAATAGAGCTAAGGGTAATTTTAGGGTTTATGAGTGGACTGTGGTAAAGGGAGGTATGGGTAAGTTTATGGTTGGGTAGTGATATAGGGAGGTAAGGGTAACTTTAGGGATTAGGGGTGTGAAGTTGCTGCAAGACAATCTTTTTTCTGCTAAAGATATTCACAGCTAATGCCAAAAACACAGTACAGCACTTCGAACCACAAAAAATTAAACAGACATTGGACAGAAGACACTTCTAAACATAGGTCTAATAACTGTTCCCTATGTAGAACGGGGACCACAGATTAACACTGTGAACCTCTAGAAACTGCTCAATAACACAGTTAGGGAGAATGCTGGTCAGAGGACAGACTGCCTCATGGTAGGGGACGAGGAAGAACAACAGACAGTGGAGTCCAGAGAATGAGTGCAAAACAATATTGAGGTGTGAGTGATCCCAGCAGCACCTGGGCAGCACCTGGGCTATAATAGAGAACTTCAGAGTGGGACATTCAGACAACTCTGCTTCTCAAAGAGAGCAGCTTCCACAGCAACCCAATGTCAAATGTATCAACCGGATCTTCTTTTCTCTGTGGTAGTATCAACTTTAATAGAGACTTCCAGCAGTTCCAAGTCTATAGTTCATTCATTCTTATTATTCCTTTTGCATTCTTGGACTTGTAGTGTTGCTTTTCCCTTATAATGTTACAAGTACTATAATCCAAACCACAAACAAATCAGGCCTGGATAAACTTCTTATAGAACAATTTGACAACTCTGCAAATCAAAGTTTTGCCAACTTTTTTAGGCTCTTCCATGCAGTTACATTATCGAATTCCACATTAAAAGACACAATCTGAAAATACAGATACAGGAAACGGCCTTTATAACGAGGGGTAAGCCACCATGGCGTTTCGCTACAAGCGGAACCTTGCTTGCCTTAACCACGCATATGACTTGAACCTGCATATGCGTGGTTAAGGCAGTGCGCAGTCTAGATGCTGGGATGGGCGGTCACAGGAAGAGGAAAGATAGGGAGAGGACGAGGTCTGGTAAGTGGTGCTGGGGCAGTGGTTTTTTGGGGGGTAGTTTTGTACGGGTTGGGGGTATTTTTTCAGGGCTTGGGGAATTTTTTAGGGTGCAGATCAGGGCAGAGTTTAGGGCTCAGGGTGGGGGGGCTAGGGTGTGATCTTTACCACACATCCCTTTACCAGTCATGTCTTTACCACGAAATTGGGTGGTAAAGGCATGCGTGGTAAATGCATGCGTTGTTCAGACTTATTCGTTGTTGGGGCAGCATTGTAGAGGCATGCATGGTTTAGCCATGTGCGCCTCTGTCATACAATCTACAGGCACTGCTGTCTAACATGAGATTTGCCTTAAAGGATAGACACCAGAAAACTGTTAATATTTAGAGTATTGCTCTAGTGTGCGTCAGACAGACCGACTGCTGAGGACACTGCCCATTTATGGACGACCTGGTCCTTTTTAGGGCTTCAGCTTCACAGGAAACACAGGTCTGGAAGACCCTGGGAGGAGTTACATATGTAGTACACAAGTCCACAGTCTTGGTCAAAATTACAAATCTCAAGACGAAATTATTGCTTTCTCCTGTACAGTCAAAAATACAAGCCTATATTTTCTCATTCTGCGCCCCCAGAATACGGTTGTATTAAATCTACAGTCACCTGCTGACGGTGAGGTTAGAGATGCTGGAAAATACTTCAGTCACTCTGCTGGGGAATCAGTTTCTATGGCTAGAATGCCCTGCAGTGCCCAGGCAGCCTGGGTCTGTGCGTGATTCGGCAGCATATGACCGAACACTGTGAAACAAACAACCCGCTCATGTTGCTGCGCACTATTGGATGTTAGTAGCCTTCAGAAACCAGCAAACTGCCATCAATAATGTGATCCCTTTGCTTGGGTCGACCACTTCGCGGTGCCCTTTACCATCTAGGGCTCAAAGGGCACCAACTCACTGGGCCCAAGAGGGCCTCCGTTCAGAATAACAATTGGAGGCAGCTTAATCTCGATACATTCATCCGTGTACTGACTGAGGTAATTAACGATCTATTAGCAATGCCTTTCAAGTGAATCCTGACAGCATTTAGATATTTTTTAATGCAGACGAGAACAAGGTTTTGAATCATGTACTATTATATATGTGGTATTACACAACCTCTGAGGTTATGCATGAGCATTCACCAAAAATCTGGTTTAATATATTTTTCGCTTGGGGGGAAGTTTCAAAACCCGCTAGTATAAAATAGCCAATTTATATGTGGATTTATTATTTTGCTATAATTTATAAAAACTAATATTGTTTCAAGGATTGTTTTCATTTTCATCCCATTTTGTGCACAATTGCCATCTGTGCCCTTCAGGGCTACCAACTCTTTCTCCAGGGTGATTACTGCCATTCATTGACCATTAATGGTATACAGAAGTGAGTAATTACCTTGACCAATGGAATCTTGATTCTTGAGATGTATGTACCTTACAGACCCAGCAAAACTCCTACATGGCTTCCAATTAGTCCAGAATGCCCGTCAGGTTGATTTGGCATTAATAAAGATGAAAGCATATTACACCGACTCTCAGATCATTGCATTGGCTACTGGTGAAGCATATTGTCAGGATTTAATTCTGTTATTAGTTTTATGATACATTTAACACCTCTAGATTGAAAGGGGCGACGACAAATTAGAGCAGCATTTGACAAAAAGATAACAGGCCCTTCCTTCCCATATCCAATCGTGAAACAGCTCAATGAAATATATCTCCCACTGCACTCTCCCCTGATTCATTCACAGTGTGATTAAGTAATAGGAAGCATCGGGTCGTGATGTGTTGATATGTGTTCTGCTTACACTGCCCCTCATAGTTTACACTTTTGGCAACAGTTGGGAGCGATCTGGATTTATAATCTGAAGTACTATGAGAAATCTAGGACATGTAAGAACCTACACTCAGAGATAGGGATTCTAGGAAAAGAGTCCAGTCCATCCTGAAATTGTCTGTCTTTGATTCAAGAGACATTTCTTGAATTTAAAAATCCCATTTTTATTTCATACTTCTATACTGTAGTGAACTGAAGCAAACATTTTGCTAGCCGTTTCTTCTATATAAAAAAAATCAAATCTTCATTACTTCATGTAATTGAGCTATTTTGTGAGTTGTTGTATGCTATACATTAATGGTTAAAGTCTCACAGGCCGGTGACTTCTGAGATGCAAATCTTGGACAATGCTTCAATCATTGCCAGTTCCCTAGCCACTGACTTGTGCCGATTTAATCAGGGACATATCTCTGTATGCCAAACATATGTGGTACAGATCCCTATTAAGTATATAAAAGAACTGCTATTGAAACTCATGAGCCTATGGTATTAGTATCAGAATATGATGATGCTGGCACTTGAACAGTCGTTTATATTGCCTCTTCCCAAATGTACTTGTTCTTCGGAAAAAAGGAGGGATAGTGGCAATTCAGCAGAAACAAAGAACCTGTGTTGGCAGTAAGCTATGAGGTTAGTACAAATTAGGCTGGCACACTCTATATAATGCGACCTTATCTACCAACACAAAATGCTTTTATGAATAGGTCTATATGTATGTATGTATGTATGTATATTCACTGGAAAAAAAAAGTTAAAGTGAAGTTATTTGTCTAGAAGACCTTAATATATATTTCAAAAAAAGATTTCTGAAATTCACTTAAGAAATCACAGCTAAAGTGCAGTTATATTATGTTACGTTATGTTAATATAACTTATTGAGCGCACGAATACCCGGAGGTGTCTTGGCGCTAAAACTAGAGTAAGCTCAAAAATGTCAGGAACCTAGTTCTGGAATAGCCATGTTTTCAGACCCTTTCTAAATAGGGCAAGTGAGCTCGCAGCTCTGATATCCATAGGAAGCATATTCCATAGTTTGGCCGTGCCGTAGCCAATACTGCGGCCTCCCCAACTAGAGGTGCGAATCCTCGGAACCATCATAAGCCTGGTGCACGTAGAACGTAGCTGTCTGCCAAGATAACAGGAAAAAAAAAATTGGTTAGAAACACCGGTCTCGTATTATTCAAGGCCTTGTAGGCGAAACATATCATCTTGAACTTGATACGATGTATCTCAGGAGGCCAGTGAAGTCTCCGGATTTCTTTAGAGACTGATTCGTACTTAGGCAGATTTAATAGGAGTCTTGTGGCTGCATTTTGTACCATCTGCAGTTTTTTTTGGTGTTGTTTCTGCATATTCAGATAAAGTCTGTTACAATAATCTAATTTTGATAGTACCAGCGCAGTCACAACCGTCCTCCTGGAATCGATGGGGATACAGGGAAGAACCTTCTTCAGTTTCTTAATCAGAACAAGCATTGGCATAGCCAATAGGTCTCGCCTTTGGGACCTTTTAAGTGTTTAGCCATGCAGCAAATGAATACACAGGAGGAAGGACACTGAAAACAACATGCAAATATGCTAAAAAAGCTCAAGGAAACAAAGTTGAATTTCTTAGTTCTGGCTGCTCCAAACTCTACAGTACCAAGCAAGCCGGAAAACAACCGACGCCAGACAGATCACATATTAGAAAAATAAGGACTATTAGCACCAAATAGAGTTGTTAAATTAGAAAGAGACTATTTGAGCAAGTTATGAAGTTTAAAAAGTTTCCGCCCATGTTTTGTCCTCCCCCCACCATTTTTCTTTTACAACCTCATGTCCTTACTTTCCTCATTGTTCTATTTATGCAAGTAAAAACCATTGTATGTGTGAGGGCAAATAAAAAACGGAAAATATCTGTGAATCACTATCTGATGCTTCTTCAAAAAAAAAATGTATCTCGTTTTTATGACGGGTCATTTTAAATACATTGATTGTAAAAGCGAAAAAACAGCCCACACAACCAACCTGTTAGCCAGATGCATGTGAGGGCCTACTCAGAGCCACATGCTGAAAATGCACATTTTGGATACTTGGATGGAAGATCAACCCAGAAAGTGTCAGAGTACCTAAAGTCGTATTTTTTTAAATATATATTTTTTTTAAATTAAGAGTCACAAAAAACGTGTGGACTTAATCATTAAAGGTAGTGTCTGCTTGAAGACTTACGATTAGGAATACAGTATGCGACTCTTGTGCCTAGCAGCACACAGTGCAATTTCAGGACTAGCCGCGAGTCATGAGTGTGTGCGGGCCACAGCGTGTTTTTCACTACAAATGCTGAATATGCAGAACAATCCCTTGTGGAAACAGATCTAAACAGTAATTGGAGTTGGACACATGCCTCGTGTGCAGTGTTGGCAGAGCAAGCTTCATCTTCAAGCCCTTGCTCACAAGACTACGGCGCCAATGGATGCTCGTCAAGATTGGGAAGGGCACCCCACCCTGTTCTGCGAGCTATGTTTTTTAAATGAGTTGCAGGAGAATATGCACGTTCCCTTCAACATAAAATACAGAGAAAAAAATAGTAGTAATAAGATGATAGATACCATTTGAACGGACCCGCTCATTAGAAGTAAATGTCAGTGCAATTTAAAGGAGGGACAAATAATAGCTGTGGTACTTTAATTAACCTGCACAAAATGACTGCTCAAACACCACCCCATAAAATGATGGCAAAGAGATGTAGAATTTAAACAGTCGATCCTGAAGGACATGTAGACAGTGCAAATCGTCGACACCAATTATTTTAAACCTGCGACTTCTGCTTCAGCCAGGAGGCCGCCACGGTACCGGTCTAGATTCCGCTACCGCACAGACCCGAACACGGTGTCTCAGGCAGATCACCTCCCGGCGAACTGGTAGACTAACCGACAATGGGGCTGGCCCTGGGAAGAGGACCACTGTGGAGCACTCCGTGCAGATTTCCGCAGGAGCCCGACATAAATCAAGAACGAGTTCATATTCGTATGAGTGGAAAATCTGAAACGGGACCCACCCGGCTGTCTCGGACAAGTCCTATGGCAGTATCACGCCTGCGTGGAGCAGCACAATCTTCGCAGAGATCAGGGTAGTGGGGGAGGTAGAGAGGTCCAATCAGACGGAAAGGAGCACTTACACTTTCCGAGCATGGAGTCACTTCACCCAGCCCAAAATGAGCACAGTTTACGTTTCCCAGTTTTAAGGTCACAATATAACTGTCACAATGAACAAGCACTTGTTTAACGCAATCAGTCCTGTCTGGAACTCGTAGTAAATGTTGCCCAATTTAACCCATTAGATCATCCCTCCTCATAACAACAAGAGCGGTGCGCGCACACTGCAAGGAATGTGAGGTATGCAGCTGGAACCCTGCCGCGCTGCTGCTCGCTCCCGAGCTCCCTAGGCCAGGGGAGAGAGAGAAGGCAGGACATGCACCCGCCTTTGGCCAATTGCGTGCTGTCTTTCTCAGAAAGACGCACGCAAAGGCCAATAGCGTGTGAGCAAAAAAAAAAAAGCACACGCACGAGCGTGTGGTCCGAGTTTAAAGTCCTTACTAGAAGCCTCGCAGAGCAACGCATGCGCGCTGGCTCAGACGAGACCTAAAAAAGGAAGCAGAAACGGTAGCATTGGTTTGCTGCGAAAAAGTTAGTTTGTTGTCAATCAGTACTCCGAGATTTTTTGCCTTTTCTACTGGTTTCGGCAATTCTCCCATCTCGACAGGCCACCAAAGGCCGCCCCGTCTTGGTTTATAAAACAAAACCTAAAAACCACTGATAGCATCTCAAATGATGTAATTGGTGACATTACTGATGACATCACTGACGACAGCATCCATAGGTTCCAATACTCTGCCTCTGGTGTGGTTTAGCCTCAGGACCAGACCCTCTGCCCAACACTGAGTGACCAACCCATGCTACTTTTAACTGTGTGCAGCGGAGGTTAGGCACAGTGTCTGGCTTTTGGCCAGGCCCTATGGTCAACTGGCTACATGCAGCCAAACACAGCTGTGTGTATTGGGGTTCATCTGCAGGGCCTGATCTACAGCCTGACCGTGGCCCAACCATCCACGGTGGCCAACCCCTACTTCACACGGCCTTTAAACAAATGTAGCACAGGAAGGCCAAAGGACTTCAGCTAACTACGGAGATCAACCCACAGTACTTCAACTATGTGCAGTGAGACTTGGCCCTATGACCATGCCATGCACCCAGCCCTCCACAGATGTCCAATCCCCAATGTACAAAACCTTTGTCAGCGTGCACCAGTGGTTAGCCGCAGCCTTCAGCCAGGAACCTGCGATCATTGCTCTGTGGACAGTCAGGCTGTAGACCCCTTTTTTCATATTTCTTAATTTTTTTACGGTACACAGCCTAATGGCAACAGCACTATCATAGATTAGGTCATCAGAGAGGTCTTAAGTAATGTCATCAGTGATGTCATCTGACATGTCATGAGTGAGGTCACAGTATGGACAAAAGCAGTGCAGGACAGCGGCACAATTTATGGTTAGTTTAACTAACCATAACTGGCAAATTTCTGTGTTTTATAGGTTATTTAACAATAATTGCACTTCAAGTGGTTTTTCAGCACATTTTTGAGGTTTTTAAAAAAGTATGTTAATGCTCATTACCAAAGCTAATCAGAAGTTCACATTAACCTTTGTTTCTCTCCGTGAGTGTCTGGAGTTTTTTGATCATGTACCACATCTAAGTGTTCCTCGCACCTAGCCTGCTATTAACAGCCAACCATAGCATCTCAACCCCTTCTGGCATGTGCAGTAGAGACTGGCCATAGGACTTGGTCTTCGGCCTGGCCCTGCACTCAAACTGCCCCAGAGAGCAAACCTCTGTAGCACACAGCCTTTGATCATGCACAGGATGAGGAGGAAGGTCTAAGGCCAGGTGCTAAGCTCAGCCAACCAGAGGTGGCTAGATACAGCCCTTAGGCCAAGTGCAATAGAGGTTGGCTGCCATGGGCACCAACTTTAACTGCTTTTCTGTCCCAGGTGTATATACACACATCATTGATCTTATTGTATGTAATCACTTGTATTACTCAGTGTTCGAGATTCAAAACCTCTACCTTAACAGCCAATAAAGAATCAAAGGAGCAACTTGTTTATCCATGTGAATAAAATAGCACATGAAACCCTGGGACACCAGTGGTAAATGATAGTACCCTTCTCGATTACTGAAGACTAGCCCCAGGACCCCAAGCAAAAGTCACGTCTTTCTGGTAGATAAAGTATGTTTTCATTCCTTGTAGGTACCACCAGAATACACCTCTTACCCCTTTGCAGTAATTCTATGTTGCTTTCCCATTCCCCAGCTGCTGTTACTCCCAAAAATGACAGCAAGGTCGCTCACTGGGATTCAAACAGTACTACGTTGTTGTTTTCCCTTTAGCCAAGCACTGCCACAGAATGTTTAGACCTCTTCTTAGCACGGCTATGGTTTTTTGCCTCACTGCCACACCGCAGTTGTGCTAGGGTTTTTACAATATTAGTAATTAAAGACTTCACCCTGCTATTTTAAATAATTTTGAGGCAATCTTTCTAACTCCTTTTCAGCAGTGTCTTGGTATTGTCTTTGTTCTTGATGTAACTTGCCTGACCCTCTTCAAACATTGCTATCACCGCCCCCAGGTATCTGAAAAAAGTAGGGTGCTGGAGACTTTGATAACCTGGGGGCCTATTACGATGGCGGTCGGAAAACCTCCCCGACCGCCATGGTAGCGGGAAAAGACCGCCCGCATGGCCCCCGACATCACCGCCGGTCGAATTACGATGACCTGCGGTCGAAATCCGACCGCGGCGGTCTGATCGCGGGCCTTAACATTGCGGCGGTTGCTGCTGCCCGCAGCACCGCCGCGATGCCAAAAGGAGCATGTCTCTGCATTTCCCTGCACTGCGTGGCAGGCACTGCACAGTGCCTGCCACCTGGTACAGGGAAATGTAGGGGGGGAACCATGGGTACCCCCCAGTGCACCCACACCCCCCCAACACATTGGGGGCCCGCAACGGGCCCCCGGAAGACAATCTCCGCATGCCTTTCCATGGCGGTCTGACCGCTGAGGAAAGGCTGGCTACCGCCGGCATCATAATCGTGCCGGCGGGGCCTGCTCTGCACCGCCACCATTATCCCGGTCCTGCTCCGTCCGCCAGGCAGGAGTGCGGATGGCAACCGGCGGAAAAGCGGCGGTCGGAATTTCCCACCGCCGCGGTCACCACCGCCATCCTAATTTGACCGGCGGTTTTCTGGCTTGCGATCGTGGGCGGATGTCCACCGCCGGCCCGGCGATGGACATCCGACCGCCATCGTAATAGGCCCCCTGGTCTCCACTCAGATTAGCCAACTTCCGAGCAAGCTAGTGGTGTTGACTAGCATGAAGCCACTTTCCAGATTTTCAAACTCTACCTTTTCCACAATCAGACTCCAGTTCTCCCTTACTGGTTGTATGCCTGTGTTGCACTTCGAAGGACTAGAGTTGGTCCAGCAGAGTAGCTCATCTGTCACTGCCAAAGAATCAACTAAAGTGAGAGAGGAAACCTTGCTCATGTCGGTGGCAAAGCATTCTTTGTAGCGAACATTTGGGAAAGGTTAAGCAGTACAGCTTGGCATGTCGAGAGGCATGTTGATGTCAAACGCTTCAGGCACCCGTATGCAAGCTATGCAGGGCACAAGTAATAGACCAATGAAAACCCGGATATACTTCACTTAGAAGCGGAGTACTACCAAGGTGTTCGGAGATGCATTAGCTCTTTAAGGTTGGAATGATGGGTTGCAAAATAATAGGTTTGTGGTTCGACCATCCTATGATATTTTTGCATCAGAAAATAAACAATCTCAATTATGCCCTAACTCCGCACAACCTCTACAGCCATTCGTCAAATGAGAAGAATAAAATGTATGCAAGGCAGCAGAACACAGGTTTTCATAATCAAATAATGACAAACCTATGACTCTTTATTCTGCCTGGTTCTGATGTGAAAGTGTTTGAAAAAGTACTGCCCGGTGGGAGGTGAGATCCAGACTCGAGGAAGGATCATAAAGGTTTCTTTTGGACTGTATTTTCAAACATATTTACCATCAATCATTTTACCTCGTACAACATACACAGAGCAGTTCATATGAACGCTGCTCAGCCCTTGGAAACGGACAGTGAGTTTTTTGGCAAACAGTTTAAGATACCATTTTAACACTTTGCTACCCTGATTTGCATTTGGACATCACATTTAGAGGGCCCAGTTCCAATTTCAAGATTAAAATTTAACAACACGATTAGATATTGCTTTGACATAATTATCTAGTAAGGAACCTAAGGCTCTCAGTCACACGTAGCCCTAAAAACACAAACATTTGAACAGATAATCTATCAAGTTTGCTAAGGGATAAATGTGTGTGTATAGTTTTTGAAGAGATACTGGGACGTGTGAATATTGACACATAACAAAGGCTTGATAATAATAAATTCTACTGCCAAGAAAGGAGGCATTGGAAGATTAAAACATGAATTCTATTCGGAAGGAACGAATAACAGAATCACCAAGTGTATCATATTTATATTTTAAAGGTCTCCAATCAGGATTTCAACAGAAAGGTCTTGGCCGCTTTCAATTCTATTTTTTTTCTAGCATGGTGACCAGTTCTTAAATACAGAAAATACAATTCAATTATAAAATTACTTTCTATAACTGCAATCTATTTCATAACTCCCAGAACTTTACCGACTGAATTCCCGCTGTTAGAGGTTATGAAAATGGAGAGTAACATTGTTATTTTACAACACAAACATTATGGCAATATATATTTCCCTACGTGTAGTGCAAGTTTTGACACATTTTATCAGATTAAAGGGACCTATTCTTTATTCTAAATTCTTATGCTCGGATGGCAAATATGCCAGATCTGCTGTCCATCTTCCAACAGCTGGTCTCTTGAAAACATTTTTGGGAAATTGCTGTATTACTCCACTTTATCCATTCTAAAACTAGCCATCAAAAGTGAGAGGGAATAACTAAACTATATGAATGAAGTAATCTTAAAACGAGGTAGTTCCAAAATTGTGTGTTTGCACCTTCACCATATTTTACAGAATACCATGATTTTTGCCCTGTTAGTTGTGCAGTAACTGTCCTAAAAAGCGTTATATATTCTTATCAATTCTATACATTGTAGAAGGGTCTCCAACCTTTTCAGTTAAAAGAGCTACTTATATTCCATGAATATCATGCTGAGCTACCAATAACATTAGTGTTGCAATGGTGAGCACATTAGAAAAGAATTACACTATTGATCACCATATCCAAGTTTAGCAGCAGCGGTGACCTTAGTGCATCAGGCACAGTAAAACTGAAAAGTCTTTCTCAATTTGGAATGCCTTTATATGGGTAGTACATAACAGCCATAGCTGCAATGCCCTTGGCATTAAGGAAATATTAGTAATAAGTCTCTTCAGCGGCATATGATTTATCATTCACATATCAATTTTAAATATATTTTGGAAATTCAACCATTTTTCTCCAAACAGAAGGCAATGAGTTTTTAAAAAACACATTTCCGTTCTGTATACACAGTTTTCAATTTTGGTATACCTATATTATTTTAACCAAGTCCGAGCTTCTAATTCAGTAGGCTGGTCTGCACACAGGAGAGCTACTAAAGGGTAGTTGTAGAGCTACTGGTAGCTCACGAGCTACTTGTTGGAAAATATTTATAGATGATAAAGATGATAATGTGATCTCATCGGGACAACTATGGGAGGGCAATCACTAAGCTAAAGGGTGATATAGAGAAATGGATCAAGTTACCACTCTCCCTGGTGGGCCGCATATCATTGATGAAGTTGATAGTCTTGCCTAGATTGCTGTTTCTTTTCAACAACATACCTATGGTGATCCCGCAGCACTTTTTCAAAAGGCTCAAAGCTCTGATGGTTAGGCTGGCGTGGGCGAGAAAATCCCCTAGGGTCAAGATGGATACACTTACACTTTCATATTCTATGGGTGGGCTGGGCGCCCCGGATCTCGAGCTATACTATAGAGCTGCTCAGTGCTCTCATGCTTATTTCTGGTGCCATGGACCGCACACTCTCCCGCACCTCTTCATAGAGAGGATTGCGTCTGATCCGTCCCCGCTCCCTAGGCAACTCACTCAGCCCCCCAACAGGCATTATGGTGTTCTCGACTCCATCAATTCGACGGTTAATGCATGGTGCAAGCTATTAAAAAGACAGGCGTGTACTTTGCTTTATTCCCCACTGCTCCCACTGGATTGGTGTCAATGGTTTAGATTTGGATCTGAAGCAGCAGTGACTCAATCACTTAGAAATGTCCAGATCCATACTATGGGAGATTTCTTTTCTGAGGGTAGAGCCCGGACTTGGGATGAGGTTGCCACCGAAGGCCACGGTGCTAGCACCCTAGAGCAATTTCATTACTTTAGGGCACGTAATGCTCTGAGGGCGCTGCTGGGAGATGAATATCTAGAGCCCCCGGTTCTCTCGTCTTCCACTTACCTTCTACGTGCCAAGTCCCCGTATAAGCTGGTCTCCAATATATACACCATGTCCCAGGAATACTACCGTACTAATTATTCTCCGCTGAGAGAGCAGTGGCAAGCAGACCTGGAGGCTCCCGTTGATGATAGTCAATGGAGGTACTGCTGCCTGGTCACCCATGTCTTTAAATGGCAGGCATAGATTAATACATTTTAAGTTCTTAAATAGAACATATTATACACCGGCTCGTCTCCACAGATATGGTTTAAGAGACTCCGACAATTGTGAGCGCTGCGGTGCGGACTTTTTCCATATGGCATGGGCATGCCCTCAGATTGCAGCATTTTGGAACCAGATTTTTCAGGAGCTGGGAAAGATTGTGGGTATTCCGCTTGCCCCTGACCCCCTATTGGGATATACTAAGCCTCAGCCTAAAGGAGTTAGGAAACTTTTGGGTTTGGGCTTTTGTGCGGAGAGCAATGAGTTGGGCGCGTGGACCTCCTCCCTCAAAATCGGAGTGGGAAAAAGATATGATTTTTTTGTAATACGCAAACTGAAACATACAGCGAGCTAATGCCTCCAGAGAGCCGCCTCAAGAATTTCTGGGGGTTGTATAAACAGTATCTGTTGTCAAGGGAGGGAGAAGAGCTGCACGATGTTTAAAATCACTGTGCTGTACTGTGTTGCTCAAAATACTATGAGTTGATGTGGGCAATATCGATGTACATGGTTAATTGAACAGGAGTGATGTCCGTTGCAAAGTACTAGTTGTTGGGCTGTATTATTCGACATGTTGCTACTGTGTCTGCTGCATATCTTATTGGTCATTTACTTTGCGATGTTCCCATTCCTCTATACTGCTCGCTTATTTTTCCCCACTGCTATAATGTTACCTATACAGAATTCTGTACACTGCTGTGAACTGTTAAATAAAATCAATAAATAATTTCTTTTTTTAAAGATAATGTGATCTCACATTTATACTGTGTTTTCGTGTACACCAAGCAGGCAGGCCTAGTACACAAGTTTACTGTTATGTATAGCACAAATGGGACAAAAAGTGCATCCGTATTGTTTAGAGGGTACACTAAATCATAACCAAGTACAACAAATAAAAGTCAGGATACAATACATCATAGGGAAATTAACAGTAAAAGCATGACAAGTATTAGAAACAGCCAAACCCAAAATGTGAAGACACAAATCAGGCTTTTAAGTGTTTTCAGAGTAAAACATAGTAACAGTTACAGAATTCCAGGTCGAAGCAACCACATTCAAAAATGGACAAATGAATAATTTGAAGTTCTAACTGTGCTGAATCTGGGTCAGGCTTAGTTGTGCTCTGCTCCGAAGCCCAATACGCCCGCCTGAGATCATATACCTGGTGGCCAAACAGGGAGTAATTTCAGTGTGAAAAATGAAAGGAGAAAGGAGAAAGGAGAAAGAGAGAGAGAGAGAGAGAGAGAGAGAGAGAGAGAGAGAGAGAGAGAGAGAGAGAGAGAGAGAGAGAGAGAGAGAGAGACTTGTAATGACAGCCAATAAAGTCCATTCAAGAAAGGAGTGAAGTGATGAAAAATATTTACTCATGCACCCAGTCTGGAGGAAGCTTAACCCCTTCACTGCTAGGCCTTTTCCCCTCCTGTGCTAAGCCTTTTTTTGGCTATTTGGGGTAGTTCGCGCTTAGCCCCTGTAACTTTTTGACCACATAAGGTATCCACGCCAAATTTGCGTCCTCTTTTTCCAACATCATAGGGATTCTAAAGGTATCCAGGGTTTGTGGATTCCCCTGGAGGGGACCCAGAAATTAGCCAAAGTAGAGCTAAATTTTGTTTTTTTGGGAAAAAATGCGAAAAAAGGGCTACAGATGAAAGCGTCTGGTTTTTTCCCTGCAAATGGTATCAAAAAAGGGGATGTGGTGCTGAAATCACCATCTTCCCAGCTTTCAGGGACAAGCAGACTTTTGTCAGAAAACCAAAATCTTTTACACAGTTTTGGCATTTTTCTGGGACATAGCCTATTTTTGCTATTTTTTGTGCTTTCAACCTCCTTCCAGTTAATGGTAGACATGGGTATGAAAGCAATAATGGATCCTGGAAAGCTATACATTTCTGAAAAGTAGACAAGATTCTGAATTCAGCAAGGGGTCATTTGTGTAGATCCTTCAAGTTTTCTTTATAGAAAAAAACAGTTAAATATAGGAAAAAATTTTAAATTAGTTGAAAAAAACAGCCATTTGTGTCAACTTTTTCACCTGAAACTTCTTCTAATTATGACAGCTATTTGAAAGCAATATACCGTTACATCCGCTCGACCTTTCTGGTTGTGGCGATATATAGGACTTGTAGGTTCACCAAGAACCCGACGAACCCAGAGCCAATAACTGAGCAGCGTCTTGCAATGTTTTTTTATTATGTACCGGGTATATAGCAATTATTCCGGGAAAATTTATACATGGAAAAATCGGTATGAAAGACAGCTATGTATTTCTGAAATGGGAACAAAATATAGAGTTTAGAAACTGTAGATATTTGCACATTTCCGAAATTGGGAGTACCCATACTAGCATGAGAATTATAGGTCATTTTTCAAAATGACTTCTTTTTACACATTGTCTTTCATTTGGAAGGCAGAAATGCATCGAAAGTCAATAGGTAATAATAGTTGCTCTACAATTCTGTGTTACCCTAAGTCTCCAGATAAAAATGGTACCTCACTTGTGTGGGTAGGCCTAGTGCCCGCGACAGGAAACTGCTCAAAACGCAACGTGGACACACCACATTTTCACAGTGAAAAATGACCCTTTTTTTGCAAAGTGCCTAGCTGTAGTTTTTTAACCCTAGCTCTGCCGGCACCTAGGGAAACCTAGCAAACCTATACATTTTTGAAAACTAGACACCCAGGGGAATCCAGGATGGGGTTACTTGACTGGCTCTCACCAGGTTCTGTTACCCAGAATCCCTTGCAAACCTAAAAAATTGTTTAAAAAAACACATTTTCCTCACATTTTTGTGGTGGAAAGTTCTGGAATCTGCGTGGATGCACAAATTTCCACCCACCCTGCGTTCCCCAAAGTCTTTCGAGAAAAACGGTACCTCACTTGTGTGGGTAGGCCTAGTGCCCGCGACAGGAAACGGCCCAAAACGCAACGTGGACACACCACATTTTCACAGTGAAAAATGACCCTTTTTTTGCAAAGTGCCTAGCTTTAGTTTTTGAACCCTAGCTCTGCCGGCACCTAGGGAAACCTAGCAAACCTATACATTTTTGAAAACTAGACACCCAGGGGAATCCAGGTTGGGGTGACTTGACTGGCTCTCACCAGGTTCCGTTACCCAGAATCCCTTGCAAACCTAAAAAATGTCCCAAAAAAACACATTTTCCTCACATTTCTGTGGTGGAAAGTTCTGGAATCTGCGTGGATCCACAAAATTCCACACCCCCGCGTTCCCCAAAGTCTTTCGAGCAAAACGGTACCTCACTTGTGTGGGTAGGCAGAGTGCCAGCGACAGGAAACGGCGCAAAACGCAACGTGGACACACCACATTTTCACAATGAAAAATGACCCTTTTTTTGCAAAGTGCCTAGCTGTAGTTTTTTAACCCTAGCTCTGCCGGCACCTAGGGAAACCCAGCAAACCTATACATTTTTGAAAACTAGACACCCAGGGGAATCCAGAATGGGGTGACTTGACTGGCTCTCACCAGGTTCTGTTACCCAGAATCCCTTGCAAACCTAAAGAATTGTCAAAAAAACCGTTTTCCTCATATTTCTGTGGTGGAAAGTTCTGGAATCTGCATGGATTCACAAAATTCCACCCACCCCGCGTTCCCCAAAGTCTTTCGAGAAAAATGGTACCTTACTTGCGTGGGTGGGTCAAGTACCCGCGACAGGCAAGGGCCCAAAACCTATTGAGGCGACATCAAAATTACCTATCACAAACTAACCTGGTTTTGCAAGGGGGTCCCATGACTTTTGGCCCGGGGCTCGTCGCCACCTAGGGAAACCTACCAAACCCACACATTTCTGAAAACTAGACACCCGGGGAATTCCAGGGAGGTATGGCTTGCGTGGATCCCCCAACGTTTTGTTACCCAAAATTCCCTGCAAACCTGAAATTTAGCTGACAAAAAAAATCACTTTTTTAATACATTTTTGTGTGGGAAAGTTGTGGCATCACAGGGCTGACACAAATTTCCTACCACCCAGCGTTCCCCCAGGTCTCCGGATAAAAATGGTGCCTCACTCGTGTGGGAGGCCCAAGTACCCCCGACAGGCAAGGGCCCAAAACGTATTGAGGCGACATCAAAATTGCCTACCACAAAACGACCTGGTTTTGCAAGGGGGTCCCATGACTTTTTGGCACGGGGCTCAGCGGCCACCTAAGGAAACGTACCAAACTCACACATTTCTGAAAACTAGACACCCGGGGGATTCCAGCGAGGTATGGCTTGCGTGGATCCCCAACGTTTCTTACCAGAATCCCCTGCAAACCTGAAATTTAGCTGAAAAAAAAATCACTTTTTTCACATTTTTGTGTGGGAAGTTGTGGCATCACCGGGCTGACACAAATTTTCTACCACCCAGCGTTCCCCCAGGTCTCCCGATAAAAGTGGTGCCTCACTCGTGTGGGAGGCCCAAGTACCCACGACAGGCAAGGGCCCAAAACGTTTTGCGATAGGCAATTTTGATGTCGCCTCAATACGTTTTGGGCCCTTGCCTGTCGCGGGTACTTGGGCCTCCCACACGAGTGAGGCACCATTTTTATCGGGAGACCTGGGGAAACGCTGGGTGGTAGGAAATTAATGTCAGCCCCATGATGCCACAACTTTCCCACACAAAAATGTGTGAAAAAAGTGATTTTTCCGCTAAATTTCAGGTTTGCAGGGGATTCTGGGTAAGAAAACGTTGGGGGATCCACGCAAGCCATACCTCCCTGGAATCCCGCGGGTGTCTACTTTTCAGAAATGTGTGGGATTGGTAGGTTTCCCTAGGGGGCTGCCGAGCCTCGGGCCAAAAAGTCATGGGACCCCCCTTGCAAAACCAGGTCGCTTTTGTGATAGGCAATTTTGAAGTCGCCTCAGTACGTTTTGGGCCCTTGCCTGTCGCGGGTACTTGGGCCTCCCACACGAGTGAGGCACCATTTTTATCGTGAGACTTGGGGGAACACTGGGTGGTAGGAAATTTGTGTCAGCCTGGTGATGCCACAACTTTCCCACACAAAAATGTGTGAAAAAAGTGATTTTTTTCAGCTACATTTCAGGTTTGCAGGGATTCTGGGTAAGAAAGCGTTGGGGGATCCACGCAAGCCATACCTCCCTGGAATCCCCGGGTGTCTAGTTTTCAGAAATGTGTGGGTTTGTAGGTTTCCTAGGTGGCCGCCGAGCACAGGGCCAAAACCCAGGTGACCCCCCTTGCAAAACCAGGTCGTTTTGGGATATGTGATAGGCAATTTTGATGTCGCCTCAATACGTTTTGGGCCATTGCCTGTTGCGGGTCCTTGACCCACCCACGCCAGTGAGGTACCATTTTTATCGGGAGACCTGGGGGAACGCTGGGTGGGAGGAAATTTGTGGATCCACGCAGATTCCAGAACTTTCCCACACAGAAATTTGAGAAAAAAGTGATTTTTTTTCAGCGAAATTTGAGGTTTGCAGGGAATGCTGGGTAGGAGAATGTTGGGGGACCCACGAAAGCCATACCTCGCTGGACTCCCCCGGGTGTCTAGTTTCCAGAAATTTGTGGGTTTGGTAGGTTTCCCAAGATGGTCGCCGAGCCCCGGACCAAAAACTCATGGGACCCCCCCTTGCAAAACCAGGTTGGTTTGTGATAGGTAATTTTGATGTCGCCTCAATAGGTTTTGGGCCCTTGCCTGTCGCGGGTACTTGACCCACCCACGCAAGTAAGGTACCATTTTTCTCGAAAGACTTTGGGGAACGCGGGGTGGGTGGAATTTTGTGAATCCACGCAGATTGCAGAACTTTCCACCACAGAAATGTGAGGAAAATGTGGGGTTTTTTTACAATTCTTTAGGTTTGCAAGGGATTCTGGGTAACAGAACCTGGTGAGAGCCAGTCAAGTCACCCCATTCTGGATTCCCCTGGGTGTCTAGTTATCAAAAATGTATAGGTTTGCTAGGTTTCCCTAGGTGCCCACAGAGCTAGGGTTCAAAATCTACAGCTAGGCACTTTGCAAAATAGTGTCAGTTTTCACTGTAAAATGTGGTGTCCACGTTGTGTTTTGGGCCGTTTCCTGTCGCAGGCACTAGGCCTACCCACACAAGTGAGGTACCATTTTTCTCAGAAGACTTGGGGGAATGCGGGGTGGGTGGAATTTTGTAGATCCACGCAGATTCCAGAACTTGCCACCACAGAAATGTGAGGAAAATGTGTTTTTTCAACAACAAAAAACAAACTTGTTTTTTCAACAAAAAAAGTCAAAAAAAGAAAATAAGTCCCTGGTGTCTAGTGGGCTTTCTGTCCCCATCTACCCCCTGGGGGGGGGCAGAAAGACTGACATTTCTCTGGGGGGGGGGCATTGCCATGTCCTTTTGGGCAACCCCCACCCCAACGTCAAAGAAAAAAATCCCTGGTTTCTAGTAGGCTTTCTGCCCCCACAGGGCAGATTGGGGGCTACTGCCCCCATCTGCACCCTGGGGGGGCAGAAAGACTGACATTTCTCTGGGGCGGGGTGGGGGCATTGCCATGCCCTTTTTGGGCAGCCCCCAACGTCAATAAAAAAAAATCCCTGGTTCCTAGTGGGCTTTCTGCCCCCCCAGGGGGGGCATATTGGGGGCTGCTGCCCCCATCTGCCCCCCAGGGGGGGCAGAAAGACTGTTGCGACCAAATGAATATGGGGGGAGCAAAGGCCCTTGCCCAAGGGGCAGCTCCCCCCTCCCTGGTGGCTAGTGGGTGGATCCCTGCTTGGGGATCACCCTCCTGGGGTGATCCCCAAGCAGGGATCCACTAGGAAGGGTACCATTGGAAAGGGAGATTCTCCCTTTCCAACGATACCTCTCCCATCTTTTTCGGTTCTTGGGGGGGCTGAGATAGCCCCACAAGCACCAAAACACAAACTGAAACTAAGTTTCAGTTTCGTTTTCGTTGCAATGACGATTGCGTGCCATGCGCGCGATCGTCATTGCAAGGAAATCTAAAAATAGGCCAGGGGAGGTTAGGGAAGCTCTTCCCCACCTCCCCAGGCAAAAAAAAAAAAAAAGGGAAATCCCTCTGCAGCAGAGGGATTTCCTGAGCATGTGCTCATGACGGAATGGTTCCGTCATGAGCACACTAGAACTTGTGCTCATGACGGAACCATTCCATCATGAGCATAGAAAGGGTTAAGATGATGTTCTTAGGGCAACAATGTAGATTTTACCAGACCTGGCAAGATTGAGTTCTCAGAATCAAGCCAAAAGATTAACATAGCTTGTCCAATAGAACAAAGGTTAAAGGGAGAGATCACATTTCTGGCAGAGCTGAAAAAGTGAAGATGAAAATCTGCGGAAACTGACATTTTCTGAATGTGTATGTGCATGTTCATAAGAGAAGGAAAAATAACACACTAAAAGGACATCAAAAGTAGCAATGAGACCACTCTCATTCAAACCATGAAATCACAAATCAACAGAAATAACAGGAACTGGAGTACAGAAACTTACTCTTGGAGATGTTATGTTCCAAAAAACATTTTGCTTGCATTTTGGAATGTTACATGTATTTTGTGTTCCCACTGCAGGTGGACAAGCTTCATTAGCTGAGAGAAAGAGTTACTGTTCTTAATAGATAGAGTGGCCTGAGAAGGAGAAATGAGCTAAATGGATGGTGGACGCGTTCTCGTGGGAGAAGGAGATGGCACCACGGACGTAGAAAATATTTCAGTGTGTGAACATGGAGGCGGAGAAAGGAAGACGGAGGGTGCTGAAAATTGAAATTTACTAGCGCACTATGGGAGCTGCCTTAATTCAGCGATATCTTATGTTGTAATGTAGTTAGGGACAGCTGACACTCTGCTTTAAAACGCCTTGAGGTACAGACCTCATCTTTGGCTTCGTGGCTTCATGCTACATGACCCTGGTTGGAGTTCCTTCTTAGGAAGACTAACAGCTGACACCTTTTCTCCTACCTTCGCTAAACTTACTTTAGGTTAGAATGTTCACTTCCAGGTAGTGTGGGGACAGTTAGGGATTTGTGGGGCTTTTACATGAAATTCTAATGCAATTCAACATGCATTTTTGCCTTTTGATAGCATATGTTGCGGTGATCGAGTTAGTCATTTTCTTTTCGTTATACAAACTGAATCGGTTCCGGAGATTCAGTTTCATCCTGTTTACTATGCATTTTTACACCATGATGCTCAGATTGGTGTATATTAATCTGTTTCAGAATTTGAATTAAACAAACTAACTTGAATTTGGCTGTCGACCTGAATTCTTACTTGGTAACGTGGACTTTTTGAAATTTAGATATTGTGAAAAGAGTTCTCTTTACCGCTCATGCTGCATAAAAATAACTTTAGAGTCAGCTTATTTAGGAGTATGGGTTCCAGCTTTCACACTTCCTAGAAGGTTCTGTTAAACTGTAAATCCAATGCTGATTAGACAAAACACATTAAGGGGATTTATCCAGGATCGGAAGTGTGATAATAGAGCAAATTCGGCTGCAAACAATCCGAGTCCGTGCTTTTAATAATAGTGTCATATGTCCACATTTTTTTTTAAAGAGAGGAGCAGAGACCAGTGTAAAAGCAATGCCTTGAGCGGGTCTAGTCAAGATGAAAGTAACAGGGAACAATGTGCCTCTGTCACGCTGAGAAATGAACATTGCTAGTGGTTATGCATTATGATGGAAACCAGATACTGCTAGATATTTTCAAAAATTACATATGTGGACAGAGGTTTTGATCTCTGAGAAAATAGGTCAACAACTGAGAAAGAATATTGGTTCTTATGCATGAATGCATTTCCCCCTAGACACAGAATAGGTAAACCCATTGACAAATTAGACCCCTAATTACTGATAGGTGAGATCTTTTCTACAAAAAAGTGCCATAAATTAAGTGCATTTAAGGACAGATGCAGCAGGAAAGGTTATGGGCTTGCGGGAAACTGGAGAAGGAAAATCAAGCTTTGGTAACAACAGCATCCAGCGGACAGGAAAACTACAGGGACCGAGCTTTAATAAGGGCTAATTTGTACTGTTTATTATGTTCTCTGAGCAGGAAAAGAGAGATAAGTGAATTTGAAACAACATGCTCCTTCCAGCTTATGGACTTCCTGCTCAAGATTTCAAATGGGAATTGTACCAAAGAGCACATTCACAGTCTTGCCATGACACACTTTTTATGTAGTATCTTTGGCAAGAATAGTTTTCAGCACACTTTCTATATTCCCTTTTTTATTTACTTTTCCACCTTGACCAATTACTAGAGGCAGTCATTGTCCTTCTAAAAGTGTGAACAGCAATGAAAGGAAAAATCAAAGGGGAAATAGGAGGATCAGTGAAAAAGATTGAAAACCTACTGTTATAACACTTCATTTAATTACAAATAAAACTGAACCTGCAGTCACTGCATGTATTTGCTATTCAACATTCTGGAATGTTTAATGGTCCAGGTGTTTGACATATTTTGTGCGTCAGCTCCATTCCAAGTAGCACTCCTGGCCATCCCAGTGTTCGGATTTCAGAATCACAGTTCCTAACATACCAGGGTGGTCATGGTAATTCCTCCTACCAAGAATCTCCACTGACACTCAAGAACTAAATTACATGAACGCTGAATTTTGGAAGATTATGGGTAACCACCCTTCTCTAGCTCAGACCCAACGACCACTACTGCATGAAGCAAGTCTGTTTAAAAACAGACCTGGCGCCACCACCCACTGCTCTAACAGACTGTTGTTGATGAAGCATTTGTTTTTGATGCCATATCTACTGCTATCGCAGACTGCTGATACATGAAGAGTGCCTGACTAGACATATCAACTGCACACACAGACTGGTGCTGCATGAAACATTTCTGTTAATGGCACACCTAATATTCACCCAGACTGCTGATAGGTGCTCTCATAGACTGCTGCTGCATGAAGCCTGTCTGTTAGATGGCATATCTGCTGCACTCACAAAAACACGCTAAATGAAGCATGCCTGTTTAATGGCATATCTGCTCTGCTGATGAAGCATGTCTGCTTGATGACGTGTCAGCTGCTCTCACAGACTGCTGCTACATTAAGAATGTATAATCAAAGACACCTACTGTTCTCACAAACTGCTGCTTCATCAAGCAGGTCAGATTAAAGTCATATTTACTGTTCTCACAGACTAACTAAGTAAATCATGTCTCTTTAAAGACACGAGGCGCATATAGTGCTTCCACCGCTCTCACAGATGTCTGGTCAATGAACCATGTCTGTTTAAAGACACTAGTCAGGTCTACCGCTCTTCTCTCAGACTACCGCTGCATGAACCTTGTATATTTAAGGGCACTCAACATATTCACTGAGCTTGCTAAACCACGGCTGTGTGTTAACAGCACCGATCTCAAAACCCAATGCAAAACCTTTGCTTGCCTTCAGACTTTGCACTGTTTGCTTTCACTGTTTAACTAGCATTATTGTCACTGTTTGCTGTTGGATTAAACAGCACTGTGATATGATCTCTGTGCACGAGGCTGTGCAGAATCTCCGTTATTTCTTGTATGTATCTTTAGGTTGTTCTTCTTGCTGCATCTCAATCCTTGTGAGTTAAGGTTATTTGTAAACTATATGTATTCAGGCTATAATGTATACGAGTTTTCTACCATAAGCATGTATTACTATGTGCAATTACACCCAGAACATACTCCTATTATATCTACATAATGAGTCCACACCCAGTGATCAGCCTTTTACTACAAATATCGTAGGACTGGTATTAGAAATGTAAAATTAGAAATGTGCATTATAACCTGAAAATGTTTGTACACAAATGTGTAAAGCACCCGTAAGGATCTCACAATCAGAAAGCATTATGCTACTTTGCACTATTCTCCCTCTCAAAAAAGGCTTCCGAAGGAGGGGCGATAGCTGGAATGACACCAGTCTGGTTTAGAAGCCAATGTCCTTCTCCAAGTCCAGCCATTAATGAGACTACTGTATGTCAGACACATCAGTGCGGTCTGCTCTCGTCGCCCTGTGGAGCAAATCTTATTATTGTGGGACACTCGTATAACCTCATTCTCAACCAAACTGGCTGAGAGAACTTGGACTCCTAGCACATTGCTATCACTGTGCATTCGTGTAGGAAATTCACCTCAAGAAGAGCATTTATGGGGGGCGTGGCTAACTGCCGTAGGAAATGGCCGCGCTGTAGCTTAGCTCCGACACACCACTCCCGAAAATCCGTGTTAAAAACTTCTTGCCCCGAGGGAAAGTCGCTGCAATGAAGACCATCTAGTCCCCGAAACTTAGGGGTCCTGTCCACTGAACGCCGTCCAGATCCGGCGTGTGCCTGCGGTGTTTTCTTCAGACCCGGGCCTCCGTCCTGTGAGAAGGGAAGTGCGCCACAGAGATCTCCGGCCGTCTGACACCTACCACACCGCAGGCGCGATAAGGTACAACAGCTATCACTTATCGGAAGGGGCAGCGCAGTACAAGTCCGCACCCATACCTGCCCGAGTCGGTGCCTGACCCCCGCAACTGTCTGGGAGATCGCCGCACTCTGGAGCTTCCCCGCAATCATCCAGCGCAGCTGGCGGCCGTAATTCGCCCTGTACTCCGCCGCTCGTGTGAGGCGCCAGAGCGGACCTACAAGTGCTGCGGGGCGTTGGGAAGCGTGTGCACACCCTCGGTCCAGCCCGGTGAGTGTCTGCCGCGTGTGGTTGCCCCAGACCTGTGCCTGCGAGGTGGCCGACGCGAAGTGCGTCATTGAACCGCCCGATAGATTGGCAGCAACGGACCCGCGAGAGTGGCAAGATCACAGGCCGGTTCTCATGGGGGGGGCAACGTACTGGTAGCAATACCTGGACCGACTCTTTTGACTGTCTGGCCCCCACAGAAACCGGGGAAGCATCCGACCCTGCAGGCGCCCCCCCCCGGAGCTAGAGGCGGTTGGAGAGAGACTCGCTTGGACTCTCGTGGGCGGCACCCACGTAGATGGCAGAGACCGAGGTGCGCTGAGAACACCTCCATCACCCTGGCCTGCTGGTGAGTGAAAATCGCAGGGGGGGCAGGAGCTATCCCCAGCAGGGCAGTGTTCCCCCTTTGGGCCTGTGCATAACCAGGACTGTGTTCCCCTCGGACATTGGCCCACTTGGTGAAACCCGACAGGCCGGAAAGGGCCTTGAGCAGGCGGCGGGGATTAGCCAACGCTTCCCTATTTACTCCTTGGGCACTACCCTATACACGGAGAACATTATGGCGAGCGGCCGGATTGGTCGCACTGCACTCCAAGCAAAATTGGACAAATTTGCATGGCAGAAGGGCCAGGAAGACACACAGGCGAACCTGAAATCTACTGGGGACCCACCAGATCCCACGTTGCAAGATATCGTAGCGGCCATAAAGACCGTGCGCACGTCTCTGGAATCTAGAATTGACACCGTCGCTTCAGAGGTCTCATTGATCAGGGCTGATATGAGAAACATGAACGACCGAATCAAGGAGGTGGAATCCACAACCAAGGACTTAACACCCTCCTCAAACGCCAAGTCGCAAATCTCCAAACTGGCCAAGATTTGCTAGAATGTCAGCTTGACGACTATGAAGGCAGGATGCAACGCAATAATATCCGCATACTAGGGGTGCCAGAATGAGCGGAAGGGCAGGCGGCGGACCTATTTGTGGAGAACCTGGTGCTGCAACATCTTCAGCCCAAAGGACTGTCCAAATATTTCTCTATCGAAAGAGCGCATAGAGTACCGGGCGGACGATCCAAACCGGGCGCACCTCCCAGGCCCATCCTAGCCAGAGTGTTCAACTTCCGCGATAGAGACTCCATACTCCACACAGCAAGAGCGGCCCCGTCGATCACCCTTGATAACAGCAAAATAACCTTCTTCCCAGATTTTACATTGAGAGTGCAAAGGCAATGCCGTAGCTTCCTTGAGGTGAAACGCGCCCTGCAAGACCAAGAAATCAAATACGCCATGTTGTTTCCTGCAAAACTGCGCGTTGAATCCGAAGGGAAAACATGGTTCTTCACTAGTCCTGAAGATGCATGGGACTGACTTAATGGCTGGCGCACGGTTGGCAAGCGAAACCACAAAGAAAACAGTGGAACCTGGTAATAAAGACAGAATAGGCCGCCAAGCAGGACCCCCGAATGGCACCGCAACGGAAAGAAACCCATCAGAACACCGACAAGCAGACTGATTCACGCACGAAAGTAGTCACAATTGAAAAGGTTTGACTTCCTGTGCCTGGCACAGGTCACCCTGGCACTGAGCCGCTCTATAATGTGACTCTGAGGGCGCCTGGTACTGCTGCTAGACGCCTCACCGATACCTAATGTGGGGTATCGTTTTTTTTGTTTGTTATTTATAACAGGACGTGCACAAACAGTAGAAAATCATATATGCCTCAGGGAGTGGGGTTGGAACATGTTCCCTAATACTTTAAGGTTGGGCGATAGGCACTCTGCAAGTTTGGGGTGGCGGGAGGTTCAGTGCCCGCCATGCAGGGAGGCGGGGAGGGGGAGAGTGGGGACGTATCGGGGGGGGGGGTTGTTTCTCTAGTTTGTTATTATCTTGTTGTGATGACGGTGGGGACAGGAACGTTCTTAAGACAAACGCAATCAGGGCTGGCTGACCCGCTGTACCAGCTAGTGACAACTACACCCGCGCCCTGGGCGAGAAGCACCCTACGACACCCAAGTGCATTATGTCTGACCGGAACGTGAAGAGAGCGCTCCGTATTATCACATGGAACGTCAACGGGCTGGGGGATAAGTTAAAAAGAGGGGTTGTGCTCCAGTATCTCAAGAGGCAAGCCCCCGATATCGTCCTACTGCAGGAGACACACCTCATTGGCAACACATGTAAGGCACTCGATCGATGGGGCTATAGGCTGGTGGCTCATGCGGGCTTTACTTCCAGTTCGAGAGGGACCGGCATTCTCATTCACAAGCAATGCCCATACATATTAAACAACACATGGGTGGATGCCCAGGGTAGATTCGCCGCGGATGCTGGAACATGGGAAGGGCGACCCCTTTATGTCCTCTCGATTTATATCCCTCCGGCGCTGAAAAAGCCTACACTGGCCGACTTGGGTAAATTCCTGTTTAACCTCCCAGTTGGCATTCTAGTGAAGGGAGGCGATTTTAATTTGACGGTAGATGGTCAGGTTGACCGGCGTCCCCCTCGACTGGATCCACAGGGTACCTCACCGATGATGGACTTTCTCTTAGCGTTTGGCCTAGTTGATCTCTGGCTCCATTTTAATCCCTCAGCGTGTAATTTTACTTTCCACTCAGGCGCCCATGGTAGTCAATCCAGAATTGATCACTTGCTTACACATGCCGATGATCTCTCTAACTTTACTGAAGCCAGGTCCCTGCCGCAGGGTATCTCCGACCACTCTCCTGTTCTTACTCAGTTGGCTCTACCTCAAGAGAATAGACGTGTCACCCTGTCCATCAACCCGTGGTGTCTGAAGATCCCACATGTAAAGAGCGCGATTTTTTAAAAGGGGTGGACCAGTACTTCGCCGAGAACACAAACACTGTCGACTCCCATCAGATCCTGTGGGGGGCCTTTGGGGCAGTTATTAAAGGTCTGACACTCTCATTGATGATGGGGCATAAGAAGGAGACTCTAGAGAATGAGATTCAAGGGCTGGAAGACGAGGTGGCAACTACAGACGATGAACAGATCATACACACTCTTAGCGTAAAGAGGCAAGATTACTGACAGCTCGCAATGGAGGCAGCTAGATCGAAACAGAAAACAACTCTGCACACAATATACGAGTTGGGTGACCACACGGGAAAACTACTCGCATGGTTAGAAAAGCGGGAAGCCGCACACAGATGGGTGCCCCTTATTGAGGGGGATAGGAGGGAAATGTTGAGTGACCCACAGCAGATAGCTGAGATCTTTGCATCCCACTTTGCCTCCATATACTCCTCCACTACTTGCACTACCTTTGCCGATTCCAGGGATCTCCTGGCCACCATCCCGATCACTACTCTTACCCCAGAAGACAGTGATTCCCTAGAGAGTGAGCCTACGGAAGAGGAATTAGCAACTGCCATACGTGGGATGAAGTCGGGGAAAGCTATGGGCCCCAACGGGCTCCCTATAGAGCTGTTCAAATTAGTGACCTCCAAGATAACACCCGCTCTCCTAGCTATGTATTTAGAGAGCTACCAAAGTGGGTCTCTACCTAAAGACCTGATGCTGGCCTCAGTGGTTGTCATACACAAACAGGGTAAACCACTGACGAGGTGCGACTCTTATTGCACAATTTCCCTGTTAACTGCTGAAGCATAAATTCTAGCTACGGTATTGGCCAACCGTTTGATCCCAGTTATTTGTAAGCTTGTGCACCCAGATCAATCAGGCTTCCTGCCTGGTCGGAACACGGCCCTTAATCTCAGACGGCTACATAGGGTGATGGGGAGAATCCACACCATTCAAGAAGACGCAGCATTGTTGTCACTAGACGCAAAAATGGCTTTCGACACCATAGAATGGCCTTACCTATTTGCCCTCCTCGAACACATGGGCTTCGGCCCAAACTTCATAAAGTGGGTCAAGCTCCTGTACACAGATCCGACTGCCCAAGTGGTTGTCAACCAACACATATCCCGACAATACCGTCTAGAAAGGGGGACTAGACAGGGATGCCCCCCTGTCGCCCCTCATATTTGCTTTACTACTGGAGCCTTTGGCGACCTGGGTTAGGGGTGACCCCATGATTAGAGGGCTGAAATGGACGGACCACCATGAAGACCGAATTTCTTTGTATGTCGACGACATCCTATTGTATGTCGCGGCTCCATCGGCCTCGATCCATCAAATCCTACACATTTTTTGCAACCTTCAGCACCCACTCAGGGTATACTATTAACTGGACGAAATCGGTACTTTACATGCTTCAGGGCCCCCTGCCTCGGATGCCCAAGGGCACCGACGTTGCAATCGCCAGAGGGTTTTCGCTATCTCGGCATCTATATCACTCAACATCCCATCCACTTCTATGAAATTAACCTTAAGACCCCGCTGACTAGACTCCATAATGATGTGCTCCACTGGCGGCCTCTGCCCTTGACGCTTCTGGGCAGAGCAGCGCTGTTCAAGATGCTGGCGTTGCCCAGGTTTTTGTATGTGCTGCAAAACACCCCCTATGAAGTCCCAGACGCATATTTTACCAGTGTAGAAGCGAGGTCAGAACTCTTCTGTGGGATGGGAAAAACCCACGCATTGCGACCCATAAATTGACCAGGGGGTGGTACGACGGAGGAATCGCGTTGCACGACCTTAAACAGTATTACTGGGCCTCCCAACTTGCTGTGATCAATCAATGGGTCTTTGCCTCGCCGTCCGAACCGGCATACCGCACGGACAAATGGATAATGAATCCAGGGGGGTATCAGCGTGCACTCTATTCTAACCCTAAACGCCAACGCCTCACAGGTCCTACGGCCCAAACAGTTGCAATCTGGCATCGTGCGACAAGAACACTGGGGTGGAACAAAAAAATAACACTGGCCACTCCCCTATGGAAATCCGAGCAACTTGGCACACTGAGTAAATGCCCGGGCTTCGATAAGTGTGACTTAATTGGCATCTCTTCCGTAGGTGACCTCTGGAAGCGCAACGAGATGGTCCCCTTTAGTGTCCTGCAAGCGGAATATCAACTGGCAGGGTCAGAGACGTTCCGATACTTACAAATACGCCATGCAATCACTACCAATGTGGCGTGTGGTGAGACTTTACCTGAAGCCTCCCCACTGGAGGATAGACTATTAATAGATCCATGTCCCGCAAAGCAATATCACTTACGTATCGTAAGTTAATCAACAGGCCGGACCCACTGGTACGTCTCCGGCAGTTGTGGGAATCGGATCTTGGATATTTGGAAGATGACGACTGGCAGGAAGCACTCTCCTCCCCCAAAGAAGTCGCTATACCGATGAGGCTACGCTTCGTCCAGCTCAAAATCCTACACAGAACCTATCTATCTGCACAGACACTAGTAAAAATGGGGTGTCGGCCAGATGCTGGGTGCCTTAGAAGGTGCGCCACGGAGGGTACATTTTTCCACACGCTCTGGGAATGCCCACACATTCAGTCTTACTGGGGAATAATCCTCTCCACACTTACAAAGGTGTGTGGGAAAAACATCGCCAACTCCCCGCTACTTTGAACACTAAATATATGGGAGGCCACCGATCTGACCCAAACTGAGCGCACGTGGGCCTCACTGGGATTTATCCTTGCCAAGAGGAATATAGCTCAAAAATGGGGGACTGGGGATTTGCCCTAATATCAGAAATGGTCCAATGACATGGATAATGCGATGATCGCAGAGAAAGAGGTTTTCAAACGCAGGGGTTGCCCTAAGAAATGGGATCACAAATGGGCTAAATGGAATGTGTCACGTGGCAATCTCTGTGTATCCCCAACTGAGAAATTAAGTAGGGCTGAGGTGGACACTGATCTTGATCCGACTTAAAGTTGTGCGGAGATTGTGTTTGATCTGTATCCAACAATTATCTGATATGTCACCATTGTATTCGCATGTCATGTGGCATCACTGCCTTCCACTGTACTATCACAACTGTTTAATAAAAAGAATATTAAAAAAAAAAAGAAAAAGAGCATTTCAATTCTAATAGTATGGTGCGTCACTTTTCCACCGTCAAGTCCGTCTTCCTGGTGGGCTTGGAATGAAGAGGTACAATTACAGCTGCAGTACCAGGGGAAATTTCGATTGGGAACGCAGAGGAGCCCAAGAGTATGCTGATTGGTTACCTCTCTTGGTTGGAAGACTGCATTCTTAAACATGTCTGGATGGAGGGGATTTCCCACGTACCTTGGTATAAATCCCAATTCAAACTGGTGAATGCCAATAAAGAGTAGTCACATATCAGGATATCAAAGGCAAATAATCCTTTGGTTCATGCACTGCCTGATATTTTGTCTTTGATGTCGCCTTGATTTTACCATCCACATTGGTTGTTTGTGCTGCGGTATTCTTGTTCCTATTTGATATGGAGGGTTGTTTTACATCTATCTGGTCTTTATAATCACCAATATGGTGGTCTATCTTTTGAACCAGCTTAGGAACAATTCTTTTTTTCAAGTTTTTTTTTCCTTGAGATCAATGGACTTGGGCACCTTACACTGCAGTCCTGCAGGTCATCTTAAGTAGGACAGTATGGACTCAGGGCAAACTGCTAGTAATGCAGTCAAGAACAGCAGTAAAGTATGGCTGGAGGTAAAGATACACCTTTTCCTGTAAATTGTACTATTTTTCTCAAAAATGGCAATGAAATGCTCCTATACCTACTAATAGGTACCATGCCATAGAACACACCAGTGTAGGCTGCCAATAAATCTTAGTAGTCAGCTAATTTCCCAGCAGAGCTTTTTAAAGAGCCATCCCAAAGATATGTACTAAATTGGATACCAATTGTTGTTGCTGTACTGCCAGTCAACTTGCTTCACCAGCGATAGTCTAGGCTTCAGGCACTTGGAAGGAGGGAGCCTGACATGCAAACTTGGTTTGTGTTTAGGACAAGAACTGGACTGGTATTCTATTCTTTCACTCAACACCACTTACTTAAATGGAGGTAGAAAGTACCAACCAGGGGTTATTGCAAGGTACTCTGAAGTCAAACTTCAGCTCATGAAATGTCAATGACCAAGTCACCTTATTAAGTAACTATTTCAAACAAGCATCAATAACACGGTTTCAAAGCTAAAGCCTGTGGAAAGCACAAACTGTTTAGCGATTTCCTTCTCTAGAAATGAGTCATTTCTGGTCTGATTAAAGAGGGATGAGCTTTTGACAACTGTGGGTGCTGGCCGGGTGACTTCACAGGAAGAGGAGCTTCATTTGGAAATTAGATGGTATCTATCAAGAGAGTGAGAAATTATAGTGGTGGCTGTGTATGTAATGATGGCCATCAATCAAAAAATTCATTTAAAAACCTGTTAAATTGACAAGCGAAGAGACAACGGGTTGACCTGATCTCAGTGCAGACATCCTATGAGGACATAGTTAAATATCTCAACAAAGAAATATGGGGTCAAATAAGAAAGTTGCCCATCGCTACGCCTCCTCATATAAACCAGCTACCCTCTGTTGTGCTTGTGTGTAATACAATATCAAATTATAAACTTTAGATGGCAGTTTCATAATAGAGTCCAAAATATATAGATCTATTTCAAACTGGACTATTTATTATTTCTAAAAATCCATAAATCAATTAATTTTCAGTCTTGTAATTCACCAAACTGTTTTCCGTTTATATTCTTGCTTTCTACAGCCAACACATTTTGAGGGCTTGGCACTTTCTAAAGGCTGTTGAAAGAAAAGATTTGAAAAACATATGTCCATTATTTGTATTACATAAAAACATTCCATTTGGACAATCACAAATTAAACCAGAAATATAAACCCGGACTGTCACAAATATACCTACACAAAATATATACATATAAGGTACATGTTCTGCCTTAAAATACAAGATATTAAAACAGAATCCACAAAAATCATGGACTTAATGCTATCGGTACATCTCAGGCAAAACGTTATCTATTGAGGAATTATAATATAGATCTCTTTGGTTTAAATAACACATTCAACTTTCCACAAAGTGATTATATTACTGTGATTTTCAGTTAACAATCTCTTTTGTCACAAGTTCATATAAATCTTTTGCTGTATTTAAAGGAACATTTATTGTAGTTCCAACCACCATGCTTAGCTTATTTAAGAAAAAAATCTCGAAGGACATTAACTCTGCCATGGTACATTTCAATAATCTTCCCAGAACATGCCGGTATTAAAAAATATATATACATATGAATAATTAATTAAATCTTCCTTATGTCCAATGATTTAAAATCTCAGGATTAAAGTGAAACTCTTCTATACCAACTTATCGAACGTAAAAATTAAAGCCAATGAGTATCATTCGCTCCTTGATGTAGGTATCTAAAATGTATTGTATTTAGATTTCCCATATTTGTAAACATATTAATCACCAAATAAAGTCAGTAAATATTTGCATACAATTGTTGCCAACATATATAGACAAACATTTCAACTACCTGGAAATGCCTCACAGGCACATTATTCTTCTGGAATTTGGCCTGATAAAACAGGTAATAGCCAGACAAGGGATATACATAAAAGCGTGCTTTAAACTTAGGAAATAGAAAAAAAAACACAGCAGACCACCTGATTGGATTAGATTAGAAAACATGAGTTCAGACGACAAAACCCTGTCACAAATTTATCTGGAAGGCTCTTTAAAAATACATGCAAATAAAAGAGCTCTGGGCCACGCTGCTCTTCTTAAAAGGGTTAAAAAACATTTAAACAAACCAGGTCACTGCTATTTTGCCTCCAAGGTAAAAATGACCAGTCAAAGCATTCACACGCTTGGATGACTCTGAACAACTACCATTCTGCTAAAATGCAATATCACTTCAACACGTTTCTCAAAATTTTCAAAACACAAACCCATGGTTTAAAGACGTGTTGGAATTACAAAACTAGACTTCACACCAGCATGGATTAAGCAGAGGTCCTCCAATAGTTTTAGACTGCAATCAAGCCGCTGAGACCATTATTCATTTTGCCTGCATATGCCTAGCATTAGCAAACGAGAGGAGAGGCTTGCCAAGGCGGCAACTAAATCAAATGGGCATTCAATCTTGCAGACAAGCCCTCATTACAAGTGTAAACAGCCTTAAATTTATGTTTCATCAAATTTATTTTTGAAGCCAAAAAGAAGTATAAAGATCACTAAACAGATTTGTCAATGCTTTTTCTATTTTAACATTTCAAATTGAGCTTGGATGTACGCCTCTGTTTTCAAACCAATTTTCGCAAAGTACTATTTTTTATCTTAAGCTTATTAACACATGAAACAAACGAAATTAATAAAATGAAAAATTAATATTGGGTAGTAAACATATGTGTGAGGAGCTCCTCATACAAAATATAGGAGAAGTGGAGACTTACACTCGTAGGTTTGTGAATTGCATTTTGTAGTAAATTAGTAATACTACCATAGTACTAATTTACGTAACTATAAAATTCAGTTTGTGAATTGGGACAAAGGTTTTTGGAGAGGGAGCTGTATACATGAACTTGAAAAAGGGAGAGTTGCGATGGATTCAGGAAGATACCAACAGAAAAAAGCAGCACCCCAAATCATGACCTCTGTCTTAAGCTGAGATACATTGAGTTTCTATTTTTTCAGAGTGACATTTTCGTACGACATCTCTGGACCAGTTTTGTAGTGGCACATAGATCACCTTTAAGCCCAAGCAAGATGTGTTAAATGGTATGCTGGAATCACATTGCAGACAACTTCTTGCTGGTTCATCCCCTGCCAGCTAGTCATTGCACACACACCATCAGTTTACTGCAGGAGGCATGGACTGCTGCAGAAAGGAAGGCAGACTTTAACCCGGAAAGAGAAGCTCGATTGGGGTGGCAGCAGATTGAAGGGCCACAGTTAAATCTGCATTGGCACCCCAGGAAAGATGAAGGAAAGTCTGAGAAGCCCGATGGCACATATGAAAAAGCTTCCCTCACAGCACTTGAGACTGAAGGGAAAGTGATGGAGGAATCCCCTTTAAGCATAAAAGTGGCACACTGTGGTGAACAGTCCATGTTTCAAAGACTAATAAGTGCATGAAGTCCAAGTCATACACGTTCAAAAGGGAAGATCTCAACAGAGGGCCCTTCACAACACTACAATACACTGGCTGAAAATAACACGTACACAGGGCAGGGGAAACTGGCCTGGCAAATATAAGCAGATCCAATCCAAGGTTCTGTCATGAATGTCCATCGCGTTGGGTGTGGAAATAAGGGTTGATCTTTCAATGGTATCCAATGCCGGCATCTGACCTAACAAAATAAGGGCTAAACCATTAGCATCCAACAAAACCCTGAAGACGACTTCGAGCTAGGCAGACACCACACAATGTGGGCTAGGTGAAGCTGAGCAAGGAAATATACATCATCACATTTTCCAAAAGCTTTGCTGGAGTAGGAGGTAAAGAAATAAGACGTGATTTTAGGTTCAAAGGAACACTTTTTCAACAAGGAGGAAACTACCGCATTTTGAAAACCACAGAGTTGACAGAACGGCTTAGGAGGCAATAAAAAGAAGGGGCACTGACTCACTTTTTGTAGAGGTGTAAAAGGACAAACATAAGCAGGCTATCCAGATTTCAAAACTAAACTAGATGGAAGGTACCTTATCCAATTCGGAAAAGGGAATAAGGAGACTGTTAACCTATCATTGTTCAGAGCTACTAAGTTAAAGTGGGTAGTAGTGGTCCCTGAATGGGAGATTACCGCACAATCAGAAAAAAAGCAATGTATCAAAGTATTTCAGTCTCGTGTGAGTCAATCAATTGCAACTTATTAATTTGTTGGGGTGCTATTCCAGCTCGATTCACCTACTACCAAAAGGTGCTATTCACACATTAGAACTTAACGTGTATACATATATGTAAACATAGAGCTTCATTCAGCACTTCCCTTAACAATTCTAATAATCCAAAATGTGCTGGATAAATTCAACCATCATAAGTTATTATGGTAGTGCACAATAATTTTCAAACAATATTCCAGAAAAGGGCAGTGATATCTTGATACAAAATTCAAAGATTCACAAAAAGTCCAAAACTTCGGTATTCCACTTGTTGGTTTATTCTTTTTGGTTCTCCCAGCAAAGAATTTGACATTTGCCAACACTTGTTTCGCCTACTCATAGACTTTCTCAAGGCGATATTACGAGATAATTAGGATATTCCTGGAGTATACTTTCACGCAGCTGTGTCTTGTGGAATCTAAGTAAGGATATTTAGATGCTATCAGGATTCCACAATTCTTTATTGTTCAGAGCTACAACTGGGATTTCTTATTACACCTTCCTCAATAGAACCAATTGAGTAATACACAAAGGTACTTTGAACAGACAGTACCAGCATCACGTACAATTTTTAAGCTAAAATATTTCTGAATGTTCCTAACGTGGCTTAAAGCATTTGAGTATTTGTTTTGTTTTGCTCAAATTTAATGTCTTTTACGTTAACGTTTGAGTGAACTGTTCCCTACGATCCCGCAACAATCTGCGCCTGAAAACAAACAGATTTCCAATTTTCTTGCCCCCGCACCAACATCTGACAGGGGAAACATATCAAATTATTTTTAATGTAATGGAAAAGCGATACCGTGCAGAGTAAAAACATGAATTACCTAATTGCGAGGAAAAAAAGTGCTGAACTAGAGAAACACATACCTGGCTCTTCATTCAGGTGTACTTTGAAACGGTACATAAGTAATTACTGGAAATGGCTGCCCTCACTCGCCTTTTTGGAGACTTGAGAAGCGCTTTTCTAAAGACATTACTTCAATGAGGTAATCCCAAACTAATAGTGCAACATCTAAACTCCACAGAAACATTTCATGCTCGACAAACATCAACCACAAAGTCTACAATACTGCATATCAGTTAGCCCCTGGCTTCTTTCTTATTATATATACCAATGAATTGGCAGAAATGCCCCTAAAGTTGTGTGAAAGTTATTCTAACAAGCACTGGCAAACGAAATAGGTCTCGCCTATGTGAGTGCTGTTGGCTTTGTCAATATTTTAAGGAGTTGGAAAATAAGAGAGACGAAGCCAGCAAATGGTCAGCAATGTGCGGGCTAAAAGCCCCTTACTATACACAATACCCCCTGCAGCGACAGTGCATGCACTGTCAGCAGGTGAGACATCATCATGAGCTAATGCGGACACTGGTCTTGAGGTCACTGCTGTAGGAAATATGATAGTACCAAGGCATGATCACCATGAAATTGATGTACTTCGGGATCTCTTTTGATGTGATTCTAACCAACTCAAATGCCACCCAAAATAGATGCTAATGTGGACAAGCATTTGCAATGCAACAGGTCTCGCATTTACGCGAGTTTGAGCTATTGGCATTGTAAATCACAATGCCTTTTATTTATGTTTACGTTTTTGAAGCATAAATAAAACGCATTGTAATTTACAATGCCAATAGCTTAAACTCGCGTAAATGCGAGACCTATTGCATTGCAAATGCTTGTTTTTCACATGCTACCACATTAGGTACAGAGGAGCGCTTAGGTGGGTCAAAGAACTAGTCAAAAGGTGCGTGATAATAGCAGACAGGTTGGAGAGGCGATCCCCACAAAACCTGAACATTGCCGAATTACCCAAAAGCCAGGCTCCCTTAAACACAGAAGGTGGCACACGCCCTCAGACCAGGCTGCCACCTTGTCCATCGAAGGTGTCTTGAGGGTGTAACCATCAAAAGGGGAAAGAAGCCCTTTTCATGTAATAGTAATTGGATTTATAAAGCGCTTACTAGCCCATACAAGGTGTTGAAGCACTTTACGGCAAGTATAGCGCTGCTCCGGAACCCAAGGTTAGTGGTTAGTCCAGTGGTTATTGGGATTAGTAATGTGCTCTCTAGAAAAAGTGCATGCAATTACTTTGTGATATATTAATACCAGGACGGTGTGCTCATTACAGGGGGCCATGTGGCATTAAAGCGAGACTTATTCTACATATTTTACACACCTGCTCCTTGATGGGTAATTTTCAAAATGCCTTTATTCAGAAGTAATTAAAACAATGCTCATAGTGCAATCCAAGCCCCTGGTAGCTTTTAATATTTAATTTTGCGCGCCACGGAGCTGCTCGGTTTTATGCTCAACTATGGGCAGTTTTCATCTCAATTAATATGTATTTATTCCAGTGACAGTCGGGCTTATGAGCTTCTTTCTACCTTCGAGCCCGGAAGTGGTGTCCTGCTTAAATAATTTACGTGCGAGCTACTGAATGTCAAATGCTCTCCCATGCAGAGAATTCCCACCATGCATCAGCAACTTTTAGAACGTTTTATAGGTCTAGGTAGTGAAGGCAGAGGGTTTAGGAAAGCGTTGTCTGTGAGGATAAAAAGAATTACCTGCTTTTATTTAGCGCCCCGTATCTTTTTTGTTCTCAGCACTGTGAACAACAGATTTGCCCATTACCCATTTTAAAGGTACTATGTGTATTGGCCTCGGAAGGATATACGGCTGAGATGGCCTTGCTGTATTCGAATCCGTGACGTGTAGGTTACAGCATGCAACTCACTGAGCCATCTAGCTGGCTGAGGCATCTAACACGGCGTTCACAAATCTCCGTGTAAGCAGCAGGCATTTGCCGCACAGCTACAGTGACCAACGGAGGCCAGTCAGGACCAGGCAACTGGATGAACGTCATAACCGGTCTTCGAGGCGAGGTACTGGGCACAGGTGTCTCAGAAGGCCCCGGAGGAAGGTTGCTACAATAGGAACCCAGGGGGGCTCTGAGGGAAGGAGCAGCGATAGATGCGCCTATAGCCTGCCAGTAAATAAACATTCTTCTTTCACACTCCGCCCACAAACAGATGGACAAGAGGAAACTACACACCAAGCTGCTCGAGCTCACTTTATCGATCACATATTAAAATAAATTAGGGCGGTGAGCACTTGTTGTAGAGAATTGCCTGCAATCTGCTGGCCACAAGCTAAATAGTCCTAACATAGTTCGGAGGGTTAATGCGCCTCATGCAGAGCATGGCAAGTAACCTGCAGGTCACAGCTTTGTATTCTGTTAAGACAGCTCAGTGGGTCAGGGCACATGCTGCTCAGATCCTTCTAAAAACTACGAGGCACATGTTCCAATTGTGGAAAAAAGCGCATTGAGATACGTGCCCACTGCCTGCAGCTAACTTACAAGACTGTGCTTAAACGCAAAACTGAATGTGTTGTATGTGTAGTAGCGTTCAGTTTTTGTTTTTTGATAGCGGTGTGAAGGAACAGCAGGCGCAAGAGCGACATTTTATTAAAGCATCCGCAGGAGCGGAATTATGTTAAAGCGAAAGCACATATGCCCGGTTATTACTGCACGCAGTGAAGCGTGCGCAGAGACAGGAAGGGAGCCCAGCCGTACAAGTGCACAGCTCCTGTCCTCCGGACGCGCACATCTGCTGTCTCTTCAGCTGTACGCGTGCACATGTTTTGGCTTAGAATCGCGTGCACATAGCCTGTCTCTTCAGCCGTACGCGTGCACATGTCTCGTCTTAGAATCGCGTGCACATAGCCTGTCCCCCTTCGCAAAAGAAACCGACAACAATACTCTCGCCAAGCGAGCAGCTGCGCTGCATCACTAGGCGAGACCTAAAAAAAGAGATATCCATTCTTGAGTTCTATGTTAAATGTTTTCATTTTATTTTGACAGTATTATATAGTGGGAGCTCGGCCCAGGAGGCGTGGGAGCGCCAGTTACCTTATACACACTTAGCTTCATGTGCTATTTTATAAAAATGAATCTAAGTGCTGGGTGCAGAAATCAGCGCTGAATCTGACCGTCACAAGTACTGTAGTTACTTGTGCATGAAACCTTACTTTACTGAAGCCGGGGAGATACGTGCATGTTTCTCGTTTTTATTGTTTTTGTTTGTTTGGTTTTTTTTTTAAAGCGAGCGGTTCTCCAATATGGGTATTTGTGAGTCCATATTTATGTGAAGAATTGAAACCAAATATTCCCTAACTAAAACTGCTCCTCGGCTACTGTGTCACACATAAAATGGACCCTTTTGACAGCAAAGGTCACATGTTCAGAGTACAGCAGCGACGATTCAGGCGTTCATGTTTCTTGGTCTATTGAATTATGAAATAATATCAGCCAAACACCAACAGACATTTCTGTGCACTACACAAGTTCAGTATCACAACTCCCTGAACCCCCACTGATCGCCAGCTCCTTCGCTTCGGGACTGCAGCCTCCCAGGGGTGGCTCCTCCGCTATGGTGGAGGAGCGTCACCCCACTGCTTTTAAGCAGTGGGAAGCAGAATCCCAAAATTATAATAACTTTGCGTTATCATTTTAGTTCTGCTTCCTGCTGCTTTGCGGGCGGGTGAGTGGGCTACTCTGCTCTTTGGGCAGGGGCGGAGTGGTTTACCCACTCAAATGCGCAATGACTGTTTGGTCGGCCCTCTCGGGCCACCCAAACCAGTCATGCGCACTTGGAGAACAAGCCCAGGCCCCCATTCCCTGGTTGAGCTGCTGCAGCGTTGTGATTGGTCAGGGGAGCCTGGGTGCTCACCAATCACAACGCTGCAGCGTTGTGATTTGTTAGTGGGGCCTGCACCTGTTCCTCGATGTGCTCGAGGAGAGCAGGAGCAGAGACCTGGGACCCGGCCGGGTAATGTATCCCCCCCTGCAAGCCCCTGCCCGCGCGAACCCCTGCGACCACTCCTCCCCGCACAAGCCCCCTGCGACCCCCCCCGTCCCCCCACACCAGCCCACGCCATCCGCAAGCCATGCCAGCCGGCCCTGCAGCCTCCAGCAGCCTGGAAGTCCTTAGGGGAGGGTGGTGGGGACCCCTTCTCGCTGCATCCGAATTTAGAGCTCTCTTCAATAACGCCAAGGCCCTGGGGCTGCCTAAAACAGGCTCATGGGTCTTTTATTAGGGACTTTCAGTTAGAAGAACCCCCCTTTCAACAATACAGTTGTGGTCTCAGAGGGAGAGAGAGAAAGTCAAGGAGGAGAGAGAGAGAGATAGGAGAAGAGAGAGAAAGATAGGAGGAGAGAGAGCGAGAGATAGGGGGAGAGAGATAGGGGGAGAGAGAAATGGAGGAGGAAAAAACGAGTGAAGAGACACATTGAGAGAAGACAGACGGGAAGGACACACAGGAGTGACAGACTTCACATAAAGGTTCACCCCTCATGCACTAAGCAAGAGTCAGATTTGCTGCATAAATTAAAACAATACAGGAAATCAAAATAACCTGGCGAATTCTCCTGAAAATCCAGGCTGCAGAAACAGTCATGTGGCATAATCCGGATTGCCTTGAACAGGTTCAAATGCCTTGCCGCACTCAGTGTGCCCTTGAGCAAGTCTCGGTGTTATTCTGTGATATGTCCAATTAGTCACTTCACTGAAGCAGTGACACATGCCTTGAACCTCAGCTTGTACTATCTGAGCCCCCGTTGAGATAGCAGCTGAGAGCAGAGCTTTGTATCCAGAGTTTTGAAAGGCTAGATCTCATCAGGCCTGGACTCTTAGCTGATGCCTTGACCTACAGCTTCTGTTTAAACAGAGGGCGCCACGGTCTATACAAAGTGTCTGTAAGATCTCCGTACCTCGAAGGAAGCTCATGGCTGAAGCCCACGCTGCACAGTCTGTTCCTGGGTGGTTACCGAATGGAAGGCTCTGCTGAGTGAGGCCTAGGCTAGGAATGGGCACTGATATCTAGTGCCCAGTTAGTTCAAAGCAAGCACACCATAGCTACAACATTCAGAGAGCACCAAGACGACACATCTATGGGACAGCGGTGCAAACTTTGATCTAAAGACGTCAACGGGATGTTATGGTTTTTTCCATGTAGTTTGGTCTGATTTTTTCTGTGTAGTTTTGTCTGATGTACACCACGCCATTCCACTGTATGGAATGAGGACCGGATTAAACTTGCAGACATGTGTCCACTGACCTCCTGAGGACAAGCCACTAATATGGAAAACATTCAACTCTTAAGGTCCTGTGCGAGCCTGACCCAGGGCTCACATGGAGCTGGAAGCCATACTGGAAAGGGAGACATTGTAAGCCGTTCAGGGAGAGAGTACTACAAAGAAACAATGCATATGTGAAGATACAGACAAATGATTAGGACAGTTTTTTATTTCCCCCACAAATATGCAAAAGCTACTCTACATATAAATAAAAGTAAGTCTAAATCTTATGTTATTGAAAAAAAAATACAGTGCTGGACAAAAAGTGAAATATGTCAAACAGTAGTTACTAATAGCTTTAGTAAAGGTAAAAATGTTAACTTTTTAGCGACAACAAACATGACTGTCCAGAATTCCTTAATTTGACTTTCCTCCGTACTCTCACACTTATCATGGAACATATCTTTGTAGTATTCAGAGGCTGCAGTGGAATTTCTAATTTGTCTCCTTTTACTTTCCCCAGAACAGACCAAGCTGAAATCCAGTAATCCCGGGAGAACTTACTTGGCTAAGCCTTCAACAACTGCATCCATCCTGTCATTAGAGCACTTCCTGTGACCTTCTCTACTTTGAGAGAAACAGGATGATCTGAACAACCTATGGAGACATAACTTGGCAATCTTACATTCACCCATCCGCCAGTAACCATCTCTACTCCTCTGCACACATAATAGGAAGATCTGCTGCAAATCCAGCCTCTTCGTCTCTTCTGTGCTCACCATCCAAAGCAATGCAGGAATGTTTCAGTTTACGTCTGCCTCATTTCTAAACCACCATAAAGTTAATGCAGTGGCAAGCTGATGCCCTTTCATTAGTTGAACATAAGCTCATCTGTTGTTTCGCATACCCCTCGCCAATCAGCTTTTCATTTTTGACTTTTTTTAAATAAAAAAAATTGAAACCCCTCACCTCCTTCATTGCCCCCCCTTCTCGACATTATGTTGATCTGCACTCACCACTGCACTGCCCATCCATGCTACTGTCGTGTAGTTCCTATATTACCTATACAGGATCTGCACGTTCGGATAACAAACTGTGGGTTTGGTGGCGGACGGATTCCGTGCACCCCCACCGGATACGTTAGCCTGTCTGTATTAGCTAGCTCACAGTGCCACTAGAGTCTCCTCTTATCGGGGAGAAAATAGTTTCTGGCAACCTCAGAACATGACAACCCTGATCGTGGACACAATATACTACCTTTCGCTCAGTCACTCGTGCTCACTTAGTTTGTATCAGAGAGATGCACAGAATAAACAGTCGGGGCCTTTCAATAAGTATTTATTGAACAGTTGTTATTCTTGTGTAGAATAGATGAGCTGCAACAACCGTTAGACAGTAGCAGAGATATATGATTAGCAATACTACGAAAGTAAAGGGATGGTATAGTTCTACCATCTTGCAGAAATCATGAATATATACAAGTACATAAAACACATGATAAAAGGTGCGTACTCCTACGATGTCTCCCTAACTGGATGTACCTAAATGTACCTAGCATCTATGTAGGTGTTATGCCAAGAATCCCTCTAGGATCTAGTCCACCCCATTACCTGAGCGTTAGAGAATATGGGACCCCGTCCTGGTCTCGAGTTGGACACCCCGCAAGGGATGTTAGACCACTGCTAGCTGGAGCATCTGCATGCAGGAACCTCAGCGTCTCTGGTCAGTGTGTCAGCCGGGAAGTCACGGTCTCCTCTGTCTGTCTAAGCAAGACATGATGTATATATACCCATAGGTCTCCCCAGGGGTCCTACCTTGCTGCGTTACTGTGTCGGCCTAAAGGATGACGTCAGGCCTGAACTTTAACATAGATATTATACAGGAGATGTTCATCCTGCTGTGAGTCCTGCTGTGCTTCCAAGAAGCCTCATGCATAATGTATGAGTATTGAACCAGGGAAAAACCCGCGTTCTGAATGCAGTGTCATATCTAGGTAAAAGGTCAATCCCTATGAACCGCTATGTATGAAATGTAGGGAAGGATATAGGTGAAAGGTTGCAGTGTTACCTGCGTCTATATACGGTACCTATATGGAATATAACACTACTCTGCGGTAGTAAGTAAAACCCCTCATGCGCTCCTCCACCGATTCAGTCCTGTCGATTTTTAGTTCTTTTTCAGATAGCCAAGCAGCTCCAATTTTGTACCGGACCGCTGCTTTCTGTCTTGTGCGTCTTCTTGCAATTTTCATATTTTTCGAATTTGCAACATTATGATGGGCATCTGCCATCTTGCTACAGTAAATTGTAAGTTTTTTAAAAATGGTGTATCGTTGTGATGCATGCATACGTATCAGTCGTCGTGTTGTTTAGGGAAAAAAAATGTAGCAGTTGTCTTGTTGGGGCCGCCCATTTTGCCTTTTTTTGTTGATGCTGCCCAGCATCAACAAGAATGTTTTGCCAATGCTTGTTGTTCTTAAAAAAAGAATAGCTCCCAACTCATAGAAGCGGGCATCCACTATTTATTTGAAGAGTTTTATATAGCGCTGGCTAGACCCGGAGGTATCAGAGCGCTTTACATGAGGTTAGCATTTTTTACAAACGTTACATCAGTTACAAGAAAAATCATTGCGAAGAGAAAAAAAAAAAAAAAAACCTTGTTACATAATTACATCTGTGCTAAGAGCAATACAAAACTTAGAAAACAGGTTCTATGGTGGGACGAGAGGGTGAGGGAAAATTAAGAGGGTAGGGATGCAGATCAGGGCTGGTAGGAGCGGCCATGGAGGATAGTACTTAAATATACTTTTACAATGTGGATCAAATGAATACACAAAACTTGCCTACAATATGCACCCTCTAACCCCCTGCCCGAACATCATTTTTATATAATTCTAAGGCACCCTTCATAGTTGTTCCTCTAATAACAAGCATTTACAATGCAATAGGTCTCGCACTGACATTATTTTGAGCTATTGACATTGTAAATGACATTGTTATTTTTTTTGTTTTTCTTTTGTAAAACATAAATAAAAGGCATTGTAATTTAAAATGCCAATAGCTAAAAGTTTAGTTTAAGCTTTTTGTCCAGAAGCAGCCACCACACGCAGTTATTTGTAAACACTTGAGTATCCATGATGGACAGACGGGTTACGGAGCCTGCCCCCGAGAAGAGACGCCCACTCCTTTGCTTCAATGCCCTTATTTTAAAGCTGACAATGCCATTATCTGAAGGCAATTACAAGTAACGCAGCAGTAATTCACAGCCGGTGGAAAGACATAAAAAACAAAAACGTGTGCACAAATATGGAATGAGGCATTCCAGGTAGGCCACGCCACCAATGCTATGTAAAGCGAAGAATGCAGGTCAGTAGACTGAGGTTTTTATGTGTGGACACTAAACAGGAAGAGATGAGGGAGTGCATTGTAGGGAAGGGCAGTTCAGTGCACCTTTTCCGCATCCTTGGGCTTTGCTTCAAGGCGCTTTGTGGGGAGCAGCTCTCTCCCATATTGAAACCGAGCCTCACTGATGGCTTCAGACCAGCTCAGGGTCTTGTCTCGATGAGACAAAGTAGTAATGGGGGGATGGTGCCTGCTACGTCAATGCCCACTATCTTTACCACATGTTCTAGGGGAATGCTGAGCCTGCTCTCTTAATGCAGTCGCCACCACTTGGAGACTGACCTCGCAGCAGAGGTAGGGGTTAATGGGAGGCCCAGACCTCCAGGCTACCTTGTGTTATCCCAGCTGCTCTGCAGCTTCACACCGTGCTGCTCCAGGAATAGAAACCGCGTGTACACCGGGGGGAGGAAGCAGCACCGCCACGACGAGAGGAGGAGGAGAACACGGCTTGTCATCAGGCGTAGCGCAGTCGGCTGAGAGCCTGCTGCAGAGGTGTGAGTGAATACCCTGCTGCTGCTTGCTGTGACTCGGGCTCCTGTTACCAGACTCGAGATGTCATTTAGACATTGCTGCTATGCCCCTGATGACCAGACTGACGCAATAATCAGAGCCCTAGCTATCAATAGTGCAGGGGGTGCAGTGGCACCAGGCCCCAGGGGAGTTAGTAGCACACTGCAATCAAATAGGGAGCAGCAGTGCAAGCTTCAGTCATATAGAGAACAGCAGTAGCATAACCAGCAGCAGTACAAGCTCCCATAACATACAGAACTGCAGAAGCACAGTGAGCAGTAGTGCAAGCTTCTCTCACACATAGAACAGCAGAAGCACAACCAGCAGCAGTGCAAGCTTATTTCATACATAGAACAGCTAAAGCACAGCCAGCTGAAGTGCAAGCTTATCTCACACATAGAACCGCTAAAGCACAGCAAGCAGAAAGCCTCTGTCACAACAAACTGGCAGAGCATACGCCAAAGCAGTGAAAACTGTCTGAGATACGTAGAAAAGTTACACTAAACTTTGCAGTGACTTAACACAGCTTAGAGGCTTAAGATGTCACAGGACACAAACTAGTATCCCAGTGCGACGAACTTAACGTTCTCCGTCCAATGATAGCCGTGCCGAGTCTGCAGGACAATAATAGCGCATTGACGCTCCGCACTGGTGAGCTAGTTAAGAAGAGTTGTTATTGTTACTTAATGCATTATGGTAGCTCACAATGTGTTGGTTTTTTAAAGCTCTCACCCCTTCCTTGCTCGAACTCACCTTCAACTTGTACCCACTCCCAGAAAATACAGAACCCGCTATCCCTTCCCTCCCCCTCACTGCTCACGCCTGGAGCCCCTCACAAGAAGCTTGAGGTGCAGGCGCTGGACAAACGTTTAAAGTACTTATCGCAGCCTCCTACGTCCCTCGCCGTCCAGAGGGGTCATCGGCTGCTCTCACCACAGCACGAGCCCTCACTCTCGGGGCGAGTACTGGTCCTGCTCCTGCTGCTGGAGCAGGAAGAGGCTGGGGGGCAAGCCCAGCAGGGGGTTCATTGTCAGGCCAAAGATGGGTCCTGGGCCTCGAGGGCCTGGGGGACGGCAGCGGAGGGCTCGGGCATCCTTCTCAGGGCATCGAGATGTGACGAGACGCCATGGGAGAGAGGCGAGGAGGAGGGAGGCAGAGAGGCGGCGGGGGAGGGGGAGGGGCTGGGGGAGTGAGGGCGGGTCCAGCGGAGACTGCAGAGGAAGAGGCTGAAGGTGGGAGGGCGGAAAGCAAACTCGTAACCTTAACACAACTACGATCGCTTCGCTAAATATATTTTGAAAAATTAAAGTAACACGCACGACGAACTGCAGGGTGAATTAAGTTCCGCAACAACGCAGTTTCCGTCAGCTAAGAGTCTCTTACATTCCCCATATGTGAATGCTGGCCCGAGACTGTGACAGCCCAAATCCTCTTTGTACCCTGACACCAAGCGCGAGTGACTAATAATAAAATAATGACCCAGGCAGATTTAGCGGCATCAGCAAAAACGTGTTGATGTTAGACGAGTTCAGCTCGGTCTAGCGTGGAGTTTGCTTTACAAAACAAGAAAGAAAAGCTCACACAGTAGTTATGGGTCGAACTTTACTGAAGATCTATTAGTATTACACTACTAACATGAGGTGTTTTGTTTGCAATATTGCATGACGCTGGGAAGGAGAGACCGGCCGGGGTGGGTGGGGCGAGAGCTGCACTCAGGGAGGGAGAGACAGACCAACCAGAGGCGGGAGGCAGCATGACGGTTACCTTCATATCTACACGCACAGCATCGACGTTGCTGCCCATGAGACAGCGAGTCTACAGCCTGTCTTGATCACGCTGCCTGCACGCGCCAGTAGGCTCTCTGATTGGTTGACAAGGTCCACCAATCACAAAGCTTATTTGGTGGTTGCCAACCAATAATAGAGCAGACAGCGTGAACAACACACTGGGCTGAGTGAAAACAGATGCGCTTGTGACGATGGGCGGCATCACAAAACTGCAAAGGCGGTAACAAAAATGACGTCCAGCCAATCGAAAGCCAGAATTAAACATAAATCAGGACGCGAGCGAATCAGAAACGATTCAGACACAGGGGCGTGAATTTAAGTCCCCTTCTTTCGTACTGTTTACTAGAGCTCTCGCAGGCGAGGAGCGAATGCGCGCTCCAACGCCAGGCGAGACCTAAAAAGGTAACATCTCATCTTTAACATGGATATTTTTTGGTAGTTTTCAGCAAATTATCATTAAGCTTCAGTGCGTCACTGAAATGAGGCCGTAAATAAATACTCAATTACATTTCTAAATAAACAGATTTTCTTGCTTTCTAATGTCAAACAATTTTTTCTGCAAACCACTCCACACCTCTTGCAACGTCTTAAAGTAATTTCCAAATCCTAAGTATAAGCAAAAGAAGGTTGTGTTGAAAGCATATTTTGAGATAGTTGGTATGCAACTCTCTAAAATACAAAGCGCATGATGCCATGTATAATGGCAGCTTGTTGAATCTGGATATTACATATGGTGTCTCTAAGGCTGTGAGGTTTTATCATGCAGGATGTAGATCTGCCTGAAAATAGGCTGATAGCAGATCAAGTGTAGAAAAGAATGCTACCTTCCAAAGAATTCTCATTTCCCCACATTTAGAAAGGAGATATCTATCAATATAGTATACAAGCATTCAGACTCCTAAAATTCATGCACATTCTTAAATTAACTCACTCTTTCTAAATCAAACCTATAAAAGGAAGCCATCTTGTGGATTCCTACTCTTTAGTTATAGTCTCTTCCCACAAAATGTCCAACAAACCTTTCAACCGGTCTCTCAATAAAAAAAAGTAAACTGTCGACCTTGTGTTTCATACATCACTTCACTTGTAGGCAATAGTTAAACAAGCATTGGCATAGCCAATAGGTCTCGCCTTTGGGACCATATAAGTGGTTAGCTATGCAGCACAGAAGCTGTGTGTTTATAAATATTAGAAAGTAGACAGAGCAACTAGTTATTTAGTTTGTGAGAGTGAGATAGGTATTTAGTTAGTTAGATTGAGAGTTAGTTAGTGAGAGTGAGAGAGTTAGTTTGTTATTTAGTTTGAGAGTGAGAGACTTAGTGATTGTGTGAGAGAGTTAGTTACTTCGTTTGTGAGAAAGTGAGTGAGTTGGCCATTTAGTTAGTGAGTGTGCTTGAGTGAGATAGTTAGTTAGTGAGAGTGAGAGTCAGCAGTGAGGTAGTGAGAGAGTTTGTGTTTGAGAGTGATTTAGCTAGTTAGTGAGTGTGAGAGAGTTTGTTAGTGAAAGAGAGTTATAAAGTTAGTTAGTTATTTATTGAGAGTGAGAGCGTTAGTGAGTTTGAATGAGAGACTTAGTTAGTGAGAGGGAGAGAGTAAGTGAATTAGTGATAGTGAATATGTTTTTTATATGGGGTGGGCTTAAATAGGAGGGTGAAGGTTAGTTTGTTAGTTAGTGTGAGAGTTTTTTTGTTATTGAGAGAGTGAGAGTAAGTTAGTTAGTGAGAGATTTAGTTAGTGAGTGATAGAGTTAGTGTGAGAAAGTGAGTTATTTAGTTTCTTAGTTCGTGAGAGAGTTAGTTATTTAGTGAGTGAGTGAGTTAGTTAGTTAGTGAGAGAGTTAGTTAGCGAGAGTGAGAGAGTGAGTCAGTGAGAGAGGATGCTAGTTTTTCTGAGTGAGAGTTTGTTAGTTCTTTAGTTTGTGAGACTGAGATAGTTAATTATTTAGTTCGAGTGAGAGTTAGTTAGTTAATGAGTGTGAGAGACTTTGTTAGTTACTGAGAGTGACAGAGTCAGTTAGTTGTTTACTTTGAGAGTGTGAGAGTTAGTGATTCAATCAATCACAGAATTTGTAGAGCGCACTACATACCCGCGAGGGTCTCAAGGCGCTGGGGAGAGGGAAGAAGGGGGGGGGGGTGCTGCTACTGGTCGAACAGCCAGGTCTTGAGTAGCCTCCTGAAGGTCAGCAGGTCTTGGGTCTGTCGTAGGCTTAGTGGAAGGGTGTTCCAGGTCTTGGCGGCGAGGTGTGAGAAGGATCTGCCGCCGGTGGTTGTTCTTCGAATGCGAGGGACGGTGGCGAGGGAGAGGTCGGCGGAGCTGGCGGTTGGGGACGTAGAAGAAGAGTCGTCTGTTGAGGTAGGCTGGGCCAGTTTTGTGGAGTGCCTTGTGTGCGTGGATGAGGAGTTTGAAGGTGATCCTCCTGTCGACGGGGAGCTAGTGCAGGTTCCTCAGGTGGGGGGTGATGTGGCTGTGGCGTGGTAAGTCGAGGATCAGGCGTGCGGAGGCGTTTTGTATGCGTTGCAGTCGCTTGATGAGCTTGGCCGGGGCTCCCGCGTAGAGGGCGTTCCCATAGTCAAGTCTGCTACTGACGAGGGCCTGGGTGAATGTTCTTCTTGTGTCTGTCGGGATCCACCTGTAGATCTTGCGAAGCATGCGGAGGGTGTTGAAGCAGGAGGAGGAGACTGTGTTGACTTGCTTGGCCATGGAGAGCGTTGAGTCGAGGATGACTCCCAGGTTGCGTGCGTGGTCGGTGGGTGTCGGGGCTGCTCCCAGCGTCGTTGGCCACCAGGAGTCGTCCCAGGCTGAGGGGTTGGAGCCGAGGATGAGGACCTCCGTCTTGTCCGTGTTCAGCTTTAGTCGGCTGATCTTCATCCAATCGGCGACGGCCTTCATTCCTTCATGGAGATTGGCTTTGGCGGCGAGGGGGTCCTTGGTGAGGGAGAGGATCAGTTGAGTGTCGTCGGCGTAGGAGATAATGTTGAGGTCGTGCTGTCTGGCGATGCGTGCGAGCGGGGCCATGTAGATGTTGAACAGTGTTGGGCTGAGGGAAGATCCCTGGGGTACGCCGCAGATGATCTCGGAGGCTTCGGATCGGAAAGGTGGGAGGCGGACTCTCTGGGTTCTGCCGTCGAGGAAGGAGGTGGTCCATTCCAGGGCCTTGTCTCGGATCCCTGCGTCGTGGAGGCGTGCGCGTAGAGTGCGGTGGCAGACAGTGTCGAAGGCGGCGGAGAGGTCCAGCAGGATGAGGGCTGCGGTCTCACCGTTGTCCAGCAGGGTCCTGATGTCGTCGGTGGCGGCGATGAGGGCAGTCTCAGTGCTGTGGTTGCTGCGGAACCCCGATTGGGATGGGTCCAGGATGCGGTTTTCTTCTAGGTATCGGGTTAGCGGTTTGTTGACGATCTTCTCGATGACCTTGGCTGGGAACCGAAGCAGGGAGATGGGCCGGAAGTTCTTGAGGTCTCTTGGGTCCGCCTTGGGTTTTTTGAGTAGGGCGTTGATCTCTGCGTGTTTCCAGCTCTCTGGGAAGGTCGCGGTCTCGAAGGAGAGATTGATAACGTTGCACAGGTGGGGTGCGATGGAGCTGCTGGCTTTGTTGAAGATGTGGTGCGGGAAAGGGTCTGACGGGGATCCGGAGTGGATCGTGCTCATGGTCTTGATGGTGTCATCTATGTTCACGCTGGCCCAGGCTGGCAAGGGGTCATGGTCGATGGTGTGCGGCGGGTCTGGAGTATCTGTCTTGGTGGGGGCTGTCTGGGTGTTGAAGCTGTCGTGGATGTCGGCGATCTTGCGGTGGAAGAAGGTGGCGAGGGAATCACACAGGGCTTGCGACGGCGGGATGTCGTTGGTGTTGGAGCTGGGGTTGGAGAGTTCCTTCACGATGTTGAAGAGCTCCTTGCTGTTGTGTGCGTTGTTGTCGAGGCGGTCTTTGAAGGAGATTCTCTTGGCGGACCTGATGAGGTGGTGGTGGTTACGGATGGCGTCTTTATGGGCTGCGTTGCTGTCCGGTGTCTTATCACGGTGCCATTTCTTCTCAAGTTTCCGGCAGGTATGCTTGGAAGCTAGGAGTTCCGGGGTGAACCAGCTGGCTCTTTTGGTGATGTCGCTGTAGGTGAGTTTTTTCAGCGGAGCGAGGGTGTTGGCACAGTCGTCTACCCATCATCTGAGGTTGCAGGCAGCGTCGTCTGTGTTGGATGGGTCGGAGGGAGGGTTGAGAGCGAGGTTTGCCCGTAGTTGGTCTTCGGTGACTTTGCTCCAGCAGCGGCGTGGGATCTGTTGGGTGCGGTGGTGTGTGGTGGGTTTCTGGAAGGTGAAGTGGATGCAGCGGTGGTCGGTCCAGAGGAGTTCCGTGGTGTGGGTGAAGGAGACGTGGGAGCTTGAGGAGAAGACGGGGTCGAGCGTGTGGCCGGCAGAATGTGTCGGTGTTGTGACGAGCTGTCTCAGTCCGAGGTTGTCGATCAGGGTGGTGGAGTTGCTGTCGTTGTTGTTCTCCAGGTGGAAGTTCAGGTCTCCGAGGAGGATGTAGTCGGTAGAAGTCAGGGCGTGCGTGCTGATGAAGTCGGCGATGGAGTCGCTGAACTGGGGTCGGGGCCCAGGGGGTCTGTAGACAAGGGTGCCTCTGAGGGTGGTGTTGGGGTCCGTGTGGATCTGGAAGTGCATGTGTTCGGCGGTGCAGAGAACGTCGTCGGTGCTGGTCGAGACCCTGATGGAGTTCTTGTGGACGATGGCGATTCCTCCTCCTACTCCGTTGACGCGGTCTCTGCGGGTGATCTTATAGCCGTCTGGGATGGCTATGGCGATGTCGGGTGCGGAGGAGTCGTTCATCCAGGTCTCTGTCAGGAAGGCGACGTCTGGTGATGATGAGTCGAGCAGGTCCCAGAGCTCGACGGCGTGTTTGCGTGCGGAGCGGGTGTTCAGTAGGATGCATCGGAGGTGGTTGAGGTCCTTCTTGGCGGGCGCTTCGGTGGCCCTGAGGCTGGTGTATCTGCAGTTCCGAGAGGTGACGGGGCCATGTGTGCGTTTCGGGGCGGCCTTGAAGCAGTTGTGTCTCCGTCCGGGGTTGAGAGCGTGGAGTGTGGTGGCATCGTAACGGCGTCGGTCCTCGAGGCTGGAGCGGGGGGCGCACGGCCCTGGGGTTCTGGCGCTGGGCGCGGTCCAGGCGCGGACGGGCACAGACGGGCTTGCCTTCGGCGCGCCAGCTGCGCGGCCGCACAGCGGCCGCCATATATGGGGAGCTGGGAGGGAGGAGCAGCTGGGAGGCGGGAGGCAGGGGCAGCGAATGGGCAGTCAGGGGGGCGGGGCCGCAGGGGACGCAGCGGCGGGGGTACAGAATGCAAAGTTGGGCACAGCAGAATGGGGGCACGAGGGGAAACAGAAAGCAAAAATGGATACAATCAACGGGGGCACGAAGGGAGACAGAAAGCAAAAATGGACAATCAACGGGGGCACGAAGGGAGACAGAAAGCAAAAATGGACACAATCAACGGGGGCACGAAGGGAGACAGAAAGCAAAAATGGACACAATCAATGGGGGCACGAAGGGAGACAGAAAGCAAAAATGGACACAATCAACGGGGGCACGAAGGGAGACAGAAAGCAAAAATGGACACAATCAACGGGGGTACGAAGGGAGACAGAAAGCAAAAATGGACACAAGCAATGGGGGCACGAAGGGAGACAAAGCAAAAATGGACACAATCAACGGGGGCACGAAGGGAGACAGAACGCAAAAATGGACACAATCAACGGGGGCACGAAGGGAGACAGAAAGCAAAAATGGACACAATCAACGGGGGCACGAAGGGAGACAGAAGGAAAAGGACACAAGCAATGGGGGCACGAGGGGAGACAGAAGGAAAAGGACACACAAAATGGGGGCACGAGGGGGACAGAGGCAAAACGGGCACCAAGGCAACGGCAGAGGGGCGAGCTTACCAGCAGCAGCAGCGGGCAGGACAACACAGGCGGAGCTGTGTGGCGGGGGAGCGACCTACCTGGCAAGGTCAAGGGTCCAAGGTGTGAGAGAGTTAGTTATTTAGGTAGTGAGAAAGTGAGTGAGTTCGCCTGTTATTTAGTGAGTGAGATTGAGTGAGAGAGTTAGTTAGTTAGTGAGAGTGATAGAGTGAGTGAGGTAGTGAGAGAGAGTCTGTTAGTGTTATAGAGAGAGTCAGTTAGTTAGTGAGAGTGAGAGAGTTAGTTAGTGAAAGAGAGTAAGAAAGTTAGTTAGTTATATATTGAGAGTGAGAGAGCCAGTGAGTTAGAATGAGAGAGTTAGTTAGTGAGAGTGAGTGACTTATAGAATTAGTTTGAGTGATAGAGTCAGTGACTGTGTTATTGAGATCGTGTGAGTTAGTTAAGTTAATGAGTGATAGAGTTATTTATTTATTTAGTGAGAATGAGAGAGGTATTCAGTTAGTTAGTTATTGAGAGAGTTAGTGATGTATTGAGTGACAGTGGTAGAGTTAGTTATGCAGTTATTTTGTAGGATGAGAATGAAAATGTATTTTTGTGAGATGTTTTAAGCCAAGACTGGAGGAAGTGCAGAGAGAGTGAGTGTATTTATGAATGCTTGGAGTGGCCACTTTGGAGAGAGTTGAAGTGTGTGATGGTCAGTTTGACCTGCAGTTATTGCTTTACGTGAAATAGCACTAATAGTAATGAGCGACACAGAAGCATTGTGGCATTTGTCAGTAGGGCCATTATTTTGAAAAAACGTTATTGTCAATGTAATTTTTTATCCTTATAAATCAGCACTGTAATAATTGCGGATTTGCGCAAGATCACACCTACCAATTCTTCTGGCCACAATTCCATAAAGAAATGGAAACTCTACATATTAGTAACTCGTAAACCCATTTTCAACAGCGTACAAGGTCTAAGCAATCATTTTGGGTTCTGGGTAGGGTAGTGGTTTGAAGGACGACAATGCGCTTGATGTATAATCCTTCACCATTGTCAGTGATGCAAAAATAGCAACAAAAGACATCCTTAAAAGGAGAGAAAGATTTCTATCTACTATTAGTTTTACAAGGTGGAGCTTTACACACAATTCTAAAAGTTACTTTCCCTGTAGATTCAGTATAACTTAGAGCAAAAGGAAAAGGGCGCCCACCGGGAAGTCCCATAAAAAAGCAAGAAACTCGACTCAAATTGCTTCCAAAAGACTACCAAGTGTAGCCGCCATCAAGTCTGTAGTGGTGTGAAACGTTCCAATAGTTACGGAATGTGGTTGAATGGGACTCTGCCTGGCACAATAAAGAGAAACTTTTGCACCTTGTAAAGATCATTATCAGCGGTAGGAGATGCAAATGTGGCTTTGATGCAGTTTCACTTAGGGGTGATGTTTTAAAAAAAATTCTGGCAAAGTTTGTACCTGCGTAAAAACAGAGTCCGAGAGATTTTATTGTTTTTACGCTGTAATAGTTTGTTTTCTAAAAGGTTTACCAAAATACTCTTCCTAACACTGCTTTCTTTTTAAACCCACGGTTTAAACCTCGATGCTAACATTAAAACAGAGTCCGCTAAACAAGTTACAGTAAAATAGCTTTTATGCGCGCTTTGCATTCCTTAGCAAACAGTCCCCAATTAAAATATACACACATTCAAAGGCATACAGACGCTGAGGAGGGACATAACTAGATAGTGCATAAACGTTTTGGAAATATAAATAAGGTTGTGCGGAAACGCTAATTAGAATGAGTGCCTCAGGTGTTGGTGTGGAAGGAGGGGGTCTGGTGACACAGAGGAGCAGCGGGTTATACAGTTTATAAAAGTGTGCATGACATGGTACTGTCCCTCACGTTCCTTTGTATTCGGCACGCTAAACACTCTCACAGGGAATCGCCTATAAATAATAACATACACCCCATAGATTGGCAGAACTGTTCCAATCTCAAACTCTAAAAATAAAGTCAGAAAAAGTACAGTTTCACTGTGAGAAAGTAAGATTCAGTGGCTCGTTGTTTTGCCAGTCCAAAAAGCTGGCAAAACAACGATAACTCACACCTACCACATCTATAGACCACAATCCCCTAAACAAATGGGATTCCGACATATTTGTAACTTGTAACCCCCTATTCACCATCGTAGAAGTTGAAGCAATAATTTAGGGTTTAGAGTACGGTAGTATTTTGCAGGACGTCAAGGCTTTTCATATATAACCCTTCACCATTGTCAGTGATGTAAAAATAACAACAACAAAACACAGCCAAGGAGTACGAAACGCAACTCAAATAGCGCGTATTATTTTATTGCGTGCTAATAAGGTATCAGCAATAATGCTGCACTTCTTAAGTTCTTCGAAAGGCAACCAGGCACGCCTGCCCCATGAGCTGCTGTTTCCTAAAGCAGACTTCGACTCAGTGCCCACAGATTGAGCATCGCTGAAAGATGCATTTCTAAAATAGTCCTTCTTGGCAACGGAGGTCTCGCCTTGCATTCATGAGAGCACTCTGGACCAGGCTATATTTTTTAGTTAATGTTTGCCCTCGCACGCCACAACAAGAAAAACAGCACGTTGCAATTCATGAAACTACCACCGGACAGCAGCAGAGGGCAACAAACCTCTCAATGAATGTCTAAAACCTTCCCGGGAGTGGTGCGTGCGTGCGCGCGCGCCGTCTACTCTTTTGGGAAGCACATACTTGTGCTTGTGGCGCGCCCCTGCTCGCTCCCGCAAGGTGGATGCCGTCACAAGCACGAGTATGTGCTTCCAAAAAGAGCAGAGCGACGGCTAAAGGTCCTCCTATGCAGCGCATGCGCGCTGCGTAGGCGAGACCTAAACAATTCAGCTTCTCTAGTTTTTGTTTGGCAACACAAGGAAATTACTTATAAAGTCTATCTTAATTATCCTGGATTCTCATTTGTAACCCTGCTCCCAGTTTTCTGGTTTCAGCAAAATATCAAGGCTTCTCTGGAAACGCCAGCCCAGAATAGGATCCTCTCTAGAGTTACGTTTACTCTTCCTATTGTCTGCATTTCCTTAAATGACATGGTGCTCCCATCACAGGCTTTAAAGCAGTGATACTCAAAGTACGGCAGGGGGGCGCTTGCAGCCCTCTTGACCTTTACATGCGGCCCCCGGTGAGCAGCAGCACAAGCTGCTGTTTAGTTGCTGAGCTCTAATATTCAGAAACAAATGTTAAATAAACTGACAAGCATTTATTAACCTGCAAATAAATGCTTGCCTGTTTATAACATTTCTTTAGACCGCCTCACACAATTCCTGACTCACCCAGGCCACCTACCGCCACCCTGCTGGCATCAGTGCGGCCCTCGGACACACCGCAGACCATAATTTGTGGCCCCCGGGCAAATGTTTGCGAGTACCCATGCTTTAAAGCCTACATCATGAAGACTCTCTTAACATGACTCTTTGACAGAAATGGTGTATTTGGCTACAGAATCAACAGACATTTGGAGTACTGCACCTGGTCATCAGAAAGATGCTTGTAAGAGGACAATACATTTACAGAATAAGTTAACATAATGCAACATACGCACGTGTAAAGCGTACATTCACACATAGGTATCTTAGCACTGATGAATACATTTTTATCCTGATTCCTAGAGGGCCGGCCTCACATAGTGTTCCACTTGCCTCCAGTGTCTGCAGGGTAAAAGTTTCTCGTGGTAAGAACATTGTGAGATCCCAATTAGAATGAGGGCAGCATTGACAGTAGAGATGCGTCATCTTCTATCACAGCTTGCAGATGTTCAAGGGTTTGGGCAATCTTATCATGCCTCTTAGGGTCAACCAAACCCAGCTAACCAATTCAAAACTTCGCATTATCCGTCTTCATTTTCTTTGACCCATCCTCCATGGGGCTATGACTTGCTTAGAGCTTGGACAGAAGCATAAACTTGTGATTGGATTTGAGGTTTCGAGGAGTCTGGGACAAGCTACACTTTTCTCCAAACGTTTTACACTTCCTCGTTCCCTTGTACCAGCATATGTTGCCTATCTGATAAGCTGCAAGAAATAGCAAGGTTCCAGGGTGGTCCTGTAGCAGAAAATAGAGATGGCTGCACAAACCTGAAAAGAGGTAAGAAATGTGGTATAACTTATAGCACATTAGTGGGGGTAACTATCTCGGAGGTATGAGGACCACACAATTCTCCATTTATCTTCATCCTTTTCCCTTTTTCCCTTTATCCCTTGGGGTTCAAATACTCCCTTTACATTCAGTTCTGGGCACCCTCAAGTGTTCCTTAGGTCTTACTAATTGTACACTCCTAATCCCTTCGTTCCAAGTGTCCTCTGTCTCACCTCAGAGCAAACAGATGGCACAGCGCAACAGGACAAGTATTAATATACACTCTGAATAATCGCATCCGCATGTCCCCGGATCCATTTAAATTGCAAGTTCTTCTGGCAAGAGTCAGGAGGAAATCAACAAAGATTTCCTTGTGGTGAAAGCAACAACGCAAGAGCAAGTAACACAGCTTCCTTATATGAAGTATGAAGCAACATGATTAGGGAATTTTCAGCACACACACCGCCCATATATTTACATCCCATAAATGAAGGGTTACTTTCTTGTACATCAGAATTATGCATGACATCCTGCACCACTAATATGATACCCATCCTACTCCTTCCTAAATCCTCTTCAAGCAACTATTGTTACTCTAGACCTGTTGCCCTTATAACCATCATTTGTATTCGCTGTCAACAGTAGAATAATTTCTGTAGTGTGCCAGGGTCTCATTAGTGCTGCACCAAAAACTCCCACCTCTTCAATAAACTTTTATTAGTTCTCCTACCAAACTCTTACGAAGTATGATTTACACCTTCACTTCCAATTCTAGAAACATTTGTCACCACAGAAGCACACCTTGCTCAGTCTTGATTCGCCACCTTATCTACTACTTAGGGAAGCTAAACAGTAGACTTCTGGGTTAGAGCAAGAGCTTTATTTTGGGTTTTCTTTAACGTTTTTCTGACTGAAATCATTGCACCAGAATCGTTTGATGTCTACCAGTCATCCGAGTAGTCTCCCCCATTTTCTCCCAAATTCTCCCTTCAAATATTCCCTTGGAATTGGCTATCTGTATTCTGTAAAAACATACTATGGAGTATGATCGGTTTACTACTTTTTGGACGAAGAGAAAGATACAAAGAAAATGGGAAAGACAGTGTATGCTGAAACAAAATAATTAACAGCAAGTGCACAACAAGTAGTTCTAGAAGCATAGTTAAAATTAAATCAAATTCTATGTCAGGACCGGAGGCGAGGATTATGCTTTCTTTCTTTGCTTTTTATTGACAGCAGCCAAGTAAAAACATCAGAAAAACTTCAGGTCCCATGAACACTAGGGATCAAGTTGATAAAATTCAACAAGTGTCAACCAATCAGGACAACACGAGGCCATCATAGTTCCTTCATTGAGTCCTTCCTTTCTCTTTCTTCGCTGCTACTCGCAGTCACAGGATATGTATAGGCTCTGTGCCATATTTTCTATTTTAATTGTATGCTTTAAAGCTTTTCCTGCAGGTTTCATGATTCATCCCTTCACAGGGCTCCCCGCGGCCCATCAGAAGTGCGCTCGCTTCTACATGATGCTTTTAAGAATTGTATGCGATTGGGGCTGTGCGGTGCAGTCCTGCAACTGCTGGGTGGCGTCCACACGCATTCCTGAGGGCTTGGCGAGTCAGCCAGCTTGCCACATTCCTTGCAAGGAACACGATCGGTCCAGTCCTTTCCCCCGAAACTGGGTCCTAGTCCCGGAGTGTCTACGCCCCTTTGGGTCTGTATTCCGCTATTAGCGGCATTCAAAGAACACATTCTAACACGCTCAGCGCTCTTGAAGCCCCCATTCGGGCCTGTACTTGAGGTTGTTGAGCTCTCTTCCTCACATACGGAGAGGCCATTCTGAGCTATCCAGAGGCTGCATTTGCGCCCTTTCTAACCCGCACGAGGTATTTCTGAGGTGTTTCTTCTGATTGGAACACCCACTCAAGCCTCATTAAAAAGTAACTAAACAGTAACTAACAGCGTTTTCAAGCAACTCTCTCTGCATTTCTGTCGCCCTTGAGATTATAAAGGGCTGTTGGTGTCCCATTCTCTATAGGTGCCTTCCAGGCCCACCATTATCCTTGCCTCCGGTCCTGAAATAGAATAAAAAATGTCCTAGCTATCGTAAAGGAAAGTTTCAATTCTATTAAGGACACGGAGGATACGATTACTCCCCCCGCCACGAGGTCATGGTCTGACCCGGATCTAGATAGGTCTTCGTAATCAGAGTGAGTAAGCCATCTCAATGCTATATACTTGTTCTGACAATATGGTCATTTCGGAATGTTTTTCCAATAAAGTTGTTGATGAATGTTGGATATAATCTCAATTATATAGTGCAAGCATTAGGATTGGATGACCGACGTTTGGGGATATGGGCTCAATCCTTGTCTCTATTACAGGAAACGATTCAGGCAAGCACGAGTAATGGCGGATTTGGGCATTCGTCACGCAAAGAAAGAGGAAGGAAGGACTCGGTGGAGAAACTATGATGGTCCCGTGATGTCCTGATTGGTTGGCACATGTTAAACTCTATAAACTTGATCCCTAGTGTTCATGGGACTCTTGAAGAATACACCTTAAAACATACCCTAGCAGTTCCCTCTTGCAACCACCAATTTAAATGAAAACACATAAATAAGCTCTTAAAGAGTTCCTGGGTCTGTATGTATCAAATTCAGAAACCATAAGTTTAGCCAAACCCAGCTAGAGCTGCTGGTCAAACTTTCATTAACAATGCAGGTACCTTCACAGAAGGAATGGAACAAAGATGAACCGCTATTCAAACTCCGAGTAACATCCGTGGCCATCTCCTAGGCAGAGCCTTTCTCCAACTGACTCCAATACAACCCCATCTTAAAATTACAAGGGGCCTATTCCAGGCTACAATGTCATTGAGATATGACGCCACAGAAGGAAAACCAGGTGCAAATAAAAACAATACCCAGTAAGAGATGCCACTGTGAAATTAACTAGAACTATATGGTAAGGAGAATGTAAGTAATAGATAAAACCAATATTTGTATTAAATAGCCAATTCTTGTAGAAATTATCATTGAAAAAACTGAATAGTTTTATTAATTTTATTTTCCTTCATTTCTGTCAGATAATAGTACAACCTCTTACACCAGTACTGTCTAGCTCCTTTAAATCTTACATTTGCACACTTTATAAGGCATTATTATTTTTTTAAAATTATTTTTATTGAGATTAACATTGCTCAACCAAAAGACCATTCTTTACTTGAATCATATATAGTCTCACATAGTACAGCTCTAACATTTCCGCTATTACATGAGGGGTATGCAGGGAATCATATTCTTTCAAAGGCTTCAAAGACACAAATTAACCATCAGCAAAGGCGAAATGGCCCATCCTCTAGTTCCCACCATTCTTATATCCGAACATGGCCCATGCATCCTACTCATCCCCCAGCATTCCTCTGTATTGGCGCCATGGAAGCCATATCTTCTCCCACTTTTCCACACAACCCCTACTTTTGTACACAGTTTCTTCTGCATGTTGGCACCAGTCCAGATCCCTTTCCCACTCTCTCAAGGATGGCGGCGAGGGCGCTCCCCACCTCCTCGTAATGTTTCTTTTAGCAATTCCCGCTGCCAAGGTTAGCCATACTCCCACATGTCTAGGCCAGTCAAGGTCTCCCTTAACCATCAGGAGTAGCCATTTGGCGTCCATTGGGACCATCACTCCTGATAGACTTGACATAACTTCTGTGACCCTCTGCCAGAAACGGTCAATCTCCTGGCATTCCCATATGATATGAAAGAAAGACCCTTCTCGTTGACAACCCCCACCACAGAGCGCTGTGTGCGTTTTGCCCCATTTATATAAGTGTGTACATGAGTAGTAAGTACGGTGCAGAATCTTAAGTTGCACCAATCTAAATCTCGTCCGGATTGCAATTTCCCTTGGGCTTTGTATCGCCTCTAACCAATCTTTGTCCTCTATACTCCCAAGGTCAGCAGTCCAGGACGCACGCAGGATAACCAGGGGGTCTGGTACATTATTTATTCATTTGCGATATATTGTAGATGTCGCTTTTTCGGGGATGGGGTCTAATAGAAATCTATCTTCCAGGGGGGAGTGGTCAGGAACGGGGGTACCTTGTTGAATATGTCGCCGCAGGGCATGCATTAATCTCAGATAATGATATTTCTGTGATTGGTTTAGATTGTATTCCTGCCTTAGATCCTCAAAGGCTATAGGGGGCCTCTCCATTCCACACGTCACCAAGGCACTCAATTCCTATCAGTTTCCACCCTCTAAAGCCCCTAAGGGCGGCTACTTCTTTCAATGTGTCCCCGAACCACAATGGAGTCCGACTGGTCAATTTCTCCGTCCAACCCAGGAATTTATTTGCCTCTCTCCAGCACCTCACCACCGTACCAGTGTGTGTCGGCCATTCCGAACGAGCCTTCCGGGAGTACAAGAGTGGAACTTGTGTCTGCTGTTGTATTCTCATGCATTTCCTCTGTGAATTTCGCACGTGTTAGCCAAATCAAAAACGTTATCAATTTTCTTTAGTGTCTTATTCACTCTCGCACTTTCCTTTTATCTTAAAAAACCAGGCAGTCCATATGTATTAAAAGTCCATTTTCAGCCGGCTTCAATTTAAACGGCCCCCTCCTGCGCACATCTGCGCTCAAAGAAGCGTGTAATGCCTCCTATTCCTCTCAAGGAACTGCCGTCAGCGGTGTCTTTTTGGAACGTGACACTCAGAGTGCTTAATACACATTTGATCTTTGAAGTTAGAATTATCGCAGTATTAAGAGTTGCCCTGAAGAAGTCTCATGTGAATAGGGACGAAACGCGTAGGCGGTTTGTTTTTGGACATGTCATCCTGTCTTAACCAAATACTTGAAGATTTTGTGAATAAAGACGATGAAAAAACAACCTGAATGTGAAAGAATCTGGTTATTGCACTTTAACTAGTGATATTGCTGTCGCATGTTTCGTTATGAATAATATATAATTTTTGAGTGTTTAAAAATTTTCTCTAGACTCTCTAAACTTTGTGCTCCTCAATTTGTGTAGTTATATTTATTAAATTGGTTTTTTTTCGGTTGACCCAAAGAGTGAGCATAATTCGGACACTCGGGACAGACAGTGTGCGGGCGAAGTCTATACCATAACCGTTTTGGTGTAGTTATTATTGAGAGCCCAAACAGTTTAAACAAGTTAGGAAGCATATTCCATTCTCATAGAAAGAAAACTTAGTCTAGACAGAGGAGTACAGAATTCATCCAGTCCCCAGCTCTTAGTTGTTTAGTGTATAATATTTGATATATTTTTATCTTTAATTCAGATGGAACTTTCTGTTTTGAGCCTTAACAGGGGGACTGGTGTGTACCTTGTTAGGGGATCTCCTAGATCCCAGATATATACATCAGCCATCAAAGATATGAAGAAACGCCGCACTCCAGGAGAATCTTTCGAAAGTTTACATTTATTCTAAATTATAAATCCACCATATAAACCACCACCGACGCATTTCGACTATCGAGTCTTGCTCACGGTTAGCACCCGTGAGCAAGACTCGATAGTCGAAACACGTCGGCACCCAGCATATAATAGAGCTGAAAACTCCCTAGTCATAGGAATCACGCGCACTCAGAATGAAAGTTTAGAGAGATTTTAATGAAGGTGCTCAAGGCCCTGCAATGAGTTTCGACCCCACGGCCTTGGTCATGCATGCGTGACCAAGGCAGTGGCGCCCCAACGCATTTCAGGGGCTGGAGCACCTTCATTAAAATCTATCTAATCTTTCATCCTGAGTGTGCATGATTCATATATATATATATACACACACACACACACACACACATTCATATTCACTAAAAAACACAGGTTAAATAACTTTATGGTTTTGTGTTGTAATAATATAAAGACTAATATTTAAAAATCAAAACAAAAACACTAAAATTCATCAGTTATAGTTTACTGAGCTATCTTGAATTGCGCCCTCGAACACACTGCTTAGTACTTCACATAATACATCCCTCATGACATGCTAAATGAATGACATCACTGATGACACTACTGAGGCAGGATTTCTTGTGTCTTGTGAAGATTCGTTTATCGGGGCACATAAAATCCAGCTACAAAACAACAAAGATTGATACTACTAACATAGTTATTTTACCTCCTGTGCCCTAGTCACAGTAACCTATTTCAGATGTATGGGAAATAAGTCAACTATTTACATGCACCAGTTGCTTTTACATTCATAATTCAGTGTGATGACAATCTTTTTACTGAAATGAAATGTTATGGTGGATATTTGTTTCGTAAATTGTGTTTTACTGTGTTATTTTATTGATGTTATTACTGTGTTATTTTATTGATGTTAGTTATTTAACTGTGCCTTTCAGCCACTATCCTATTCTGAAGTGCAGACTGGTGGTTGGCCAGCTATTGGAAAGAACACTAATATATTTAAGAAGCAACTGGTCTCACTTTGTGCTCAATTGCTGGAGACCGATTTCGCAGGAGCTTGGGTAAAGCCAATAGATTTGTTTCTGAATGCGCCATCAAACTCGGAATCATGACAAGCCACCATACGAGGGAGAGAATTTCGAAATAAGCACTCAGTTTAACTGAGAATTACTAAAGTCTCCTTATTACGGGGGCAATGTGCTATCTTTTGTCAATGCCCGAGAGCAGTCTGCGAATTGCATTTGGTGAACATTTTGTAGCTTCAACAAACTTTACAGTAATTGGCATTTAACCATTGCATAAAATCCATACTGATGATTTACAACCAACACTTCTAATTTTCCTCCAACCTAATGGGTGAATACAATAACCACTACGTAACATGTTTCTCTCTGTACTGACACATCAGATCATTTGATTACGTTTAAAAACAAATTTACTCTTGATTTACATTGTTTGGAGTCTATGGTCGATTGATTGTGATCAAAAGATGTATCTAGAGATACAAAAACGCTTGATTCTCATCTGCATTTTAAGATAGAATATTCCAATGTCCTCTGTTATTTGAATATCATCTGTCCTCAGCATGACGCCTGCAATGCAAACTAAGTCTGGGGTGATCCACAGAGTTGTATTAGAATATAATGTTCTTTCTTTCAGAGAGAAAGGAACAACAAATAGAGTGAAATGCTATTCAAAGTATTGAGGTGTAAATGACTCCTTACAACTGAATTTCCCATCAAATCCTAGAAATCACTGTGTACTGATGTTATCCTTGTCAAGCCATGCAAATATCTTCTGTACGGATTAAGGATTGATAAACACATGTTATGTTAATTTTAATTTGTAAGGTGCAACAGCTACCCAAAAAGGGTTTCCCGGCACCAAGTCATAAGTCTTAAAAATTACCTCCAACTCCTTTTCTACTTTTTACTGGATTTGGGTCTGAAGAAAAAGGGAGTCCCTGTTCAGACATAAAGAGCATGCATTTAGGACGCCTCCCAACTCAGAGCAGCGATCAAGTGGGATGCCAACCAAAAAGCAATTATAAAATATTCATTAAGGGAACTAAAAACTGTTTTTACCTGTTGAACATGTGCATGTCCTTTTTCAGGTCACAGTCTGATAGATAGCTATTTGATAAGTTACTTGGTAACAATAGTACCAATAAATTCTTTCATATAGCGCTGATACCACAGTTTTGCTAATTGCAAGCACTGTAAAGACATTTGGCGTTACCCTCACTCAACAAATTGGTATGCAGTGTACTGATCTCTGAAGGATAAAAGGTTGAATTGGCACAGTCGAGATTCTAACTCGTGACATTCTGAATCCGCCATGTCAGCAGTGAATGCTTAAGTCAGTTTTCCATCTTGTCAGGTTATTGAGCTTTTGCACGATACCAATACCACATACATGGCTTCCTCAAAGAAGCAGTAACTTAAGACAGTGAGTGTGAGAGAGAGAAACGTGTGAGAGATACAGCGAGAAAAGAGGGTTTGAGAAGTGCACGTTTTCATACATTTTTAAAAAGACTGGCATGGGTAGTGCAGAGCTCAAGTGCTTGGGGTTTGGTATATATGTGCTGGTCAAATAGAGACAGTAGGGCATCGTGAAATTCATAGAATTTCAGTAAAAAATATTTTTAAAAAGGCACCAGGCAACCTAATACATTTTAGTATCGAGAAACATAAGATGATAGAGTTGACCTAGAGTTCAAAGTTCAGATGATTATCAGGGGAAATGCCAAAAGGTCCTCTCTCCTGATAGTTAATTTAAGTTGGCCACTCAGAACTTGCTGCACTCTCCAGTACATCCAAAAACTCGAAATACTATGTAGTGAGCACTGAGAAACACAGTTTTACAGTCTCGTTGTGAACTTCCGAGGGCTTAAAATGCAATTTTGTGTCACCCGCATAGAGATAGGAGACAATTCTGCAGCTGTTTAAGATGTCCGGTGGACCTACATGTTACACAGACTGCAGACAGAAGGGTATCCTTGTGGTGCCCAACATGTCACCCCTCTTTTTTTTCACGATGTTTTATATAGCGCAAACTTGACCCGAAGGTATCGGGTATCAGAGCGCTTACATTCATTTTTGTTAGGCACGGGGAGCTTAAGTGATTTGCCCAGAATCACAGGATGTTCAGCGTCATTGTCGAGACTCGAACTCGGTTCCCCAGATTCGAGGTCAAGCGCCCTAGCCGTTAGGCCAACTCCTCTCCTCTTTACCCAACATTAACGGTGCAGAAAGTGCTACACTGGTTTCAGTGGCTGAGCCAACATTCAGAAGATTTAGAAGCACCAGCAGGAGTCATGGAGAAGGTATTGCCACACATGAATCTTTTACTACGAGATATAATCTTTATTGTATGCAGTTAATTAAAACCGTTACACTATAAAATGCACAATACACATCATATAAAATCACAAGCATGAGCCTAAAAATAATAAGAATAAACAGTGCGACCAGTGAGTCAGGTACGTACAATTCAGGTTATGAAATCAATAACTTACAACTGCTTTAAAAAAATTAATGGTCCGTAAACTTAAAGTTACAGCTTAGTCTAAAGTGCTGAGCATTTAACATCTGAATCAGGACCTGCCTACACGTCCTTATATCAAGTTGATTAAAACATTTCCTTAGCAATTTACTACGGGCGTCCAGCAAAGCTGGAAATATGCACACAATGTGCAAAATATCTCTTTAAAGACACAAAGTCTGCAATTTCCATCAAGCCATGTTGATTTCCATCTAGGAACGAAGTCTTTTGTAGGCAAGTTACCCATCCTGTATGAAAGGATCCTCAGCTTCAGTGAAGGGAGACATTAGTGCACCTTTTTACTAGAGAGGGGATAAGCCTCCTTGAAGGGGCTCTAGGGCGACATCTTCATCACAGAACTCTAGCAAGGGTGTGCTTTGTGGGTACACGCTCATCTTGCTTAGATGAATAGTCGGCATGCACAGGCGTCAATTAGGGGGTCTCAGCTGCGACCCCTGGCCTCAGAGATAGCAAAATTAGTGCCAAGAACACAGGGGTGGCGCGCATTACAAGCGACAGGCTCCAGTCTCCTTTTCTGCTCTTTTTTTATTACATTAATAGTGAATAATAATCTACCATTCACTATTAATGAAATTAAAAATGGAGCAGCAAGATCTGGACAGGACCTTCACTGATATTTTAGGTAAGTAAAGAAAATGCTTTCCAATATATGTTAAGTGCGTGCATGTGGGTGAGAGAGCGTGTGTATGTGTGAGCATGTATGTAACTTCCGTTATCCCTGGCATTTTGGTGAATTAAAACCTATGTCGGTATGACACGGGTATAGAGTTGGATGGATGTTAGGATTAAAGAGAGGGTTGGCAAGACATATCGACAAGATTCTTCTAGGGGGGAGAGAAGAGTCTTCTTTGAAGATGGAATTCAAGAGTCTGTAAAAATAGCTAAAGTCTGATAGATATTTTTAATAAACTATAACGACTACAGGCATCTGTATATAGGTATTTAACTTTTTAACCAAGTCTGTTCTGTTCAAAGTGCCCAAGGAGTTTTAAAAAACCCACAAATTAGAGCTTTTGACAAAGAGTATTCAAGCCGTGGCACACGGAAGAGTACAATGTCAAACTATCACAAAGTGAGCATTAACTGGAGGTTTCCAGACCAGCAAATAAATAGTGTCCAGGTTGCAATTTAACCTTGATGGCAGTGTTCATGAGTGAATGGGGAGCAGCAGGGCTGAAATGGAGACAGGATGTTCTTCCTCATCCAAAATTTAAAGACAGGTACCCTCTTCACACAGATACTGTTCAACTAGCAGCAATGAACATAGAATTAGTTGATGTACTTTGCTTCTTTTTTTTTTTTAACCTTTCCTCTCTTCAATGGAACACTCTGCTGGTCATCCTTCTGCCAGAAAGGATACATTGCAACTCTAAGAACTGGGAAGTGGGAAGCGCACCGTTTTGCTGCTATTCCTCCAATGCATTTATCTAACTTTTTCCGTGTATTATACAGGGCAAGAACTCCGATAATGTCCCACCTCTCCAACATTTGTATCCCGTGAGACTGCGGACATTATTCAAGTTATTACTGCTGGTTTTGAACTAAGAGATAAAGGTAGCACAAATATCTGTGCCATCAGCCTTACTGGATCAAAAGTATGCAGGGAAATGCTGATGAGCCATCAAGTTAATCATGAGCCAGGGCAGATCCATTATCAATTCAGCTCACAATGTATGAACCCTTCAGTGCACAGCAAAGCCGCAACCCATGTTTGTGCTATCAAGATAATCATGGGCCAGGGATGCTTCATCAGTTCTACTCACAATGTATGAACCCTTCAGTGCACAGAACAGCGGTGACCCATACTCAGGTCACAATACTGCTGGGCCATGGCAGCTCCATCGTCAATTCAACTAGCAAAGCATGAGCCCTTTAGCACAGAACACCACGGCAACCCATAACTGGGCAATCAAACTATTTATGGTCTACAGCAGCTCCTTCATCATTTCAACTCACAATGTATGAACCTTTCAGTTCAGAGTACAACAATGAGGGAGACGAGGGCCACCACGAAACTCACAGGCCATAGCAGCCCCATCATCAACTCAACTCATAATGTATGAACCCTTTAGTACAGAACACAATGGTGAACCATCCTCTGTCTATCAAAATATTCATGGGCCATGGCAGCTCCATCATCAAATCAATTTGCAATGCACAGCAGTGACCCTTGTCACCGCTTCTCCTTCAGGCTGGAGTCCGGCCCCTGAGAGCTCAAGCACAGCAAGATTTCATGTGCATCACATTTTTAATGCTATGCTTTAAATCAGACTTTTCATAATGGTGGGCTGATGAAAATCTTAATTAACAAAATGAGTGCATGGCATCGGTGTAATCAACACTTATAAACAGTCATGCCCAAAATGTGCAAAGTATGAAAACAAGCATGAAGCTTATTGATACACTTCATTTTCTCAACATTATATGTTCACAATTAAGAGACCCTAAACAATCCAAAGGCTTCTGGGTAATGTTTATCTTTCTTAATTATGTTTCAACAAGCGTCAGCGGGCTGAGCGCCCAACAACAGACATGCATGTCTCTGGTTTGAAAGACTGTGGGCTCAACTGAGCCGTGCATCCTTCTGAGCTTGATAAAAATAAGTACTGCTTTGTTGGGTAGTAAGTACACACAGTGCTTCTGTTAAGACCTTTTAGGACGCTAGCAAAAAAGCCAAATAGCCTAAAATATGAGCAATTAATTGAACACCTCCACAGATTGCACGGTCTCTAAATTATTACTGGCATTCCAGAACCTCTGGCAGACATCCATGTTTTCCCTTCAGTGTCTCTCCGAGTTCCTCTGTGTTATCTGTACCAACGCTCTTGTGCGTCCCATTGGCCGCTCTGTTGTCTGTCTTGCCCTCTCCACGCCTTTATTTGGCTACCTCTCCGCAAATGTTAACTGATGCTCCGACAACACCTATCAAAGTGCTTAGGCACAATTCTGTTTGTGGTCTGTACTATAAATAGTCATCATTGTCATTACTTTTACGACATTTTGGATATAAGAGCCACAGCACCTTGTGAATGTTATCAGAAAAAAGGTGGGAAGGGCTGAAAGTTACTGTGGCTTGTCGCTGCCAGACAGTTTTCAAAATAAACAAAAGGGTATTATTATAATCAGGGGCACTGGAATTATGTGATTGTGCGGCCATGGCTTTTTTGCATAATTATGGATTTGCCACATAATCCATCATCAGCTACATAATCTGAAGATTTTAACAAAAAGAATTGTTTCTAACTCAAACGGTTCCAAAGTTACTAAAAACGCAGTGACACGTTTTGCTGCACAGTGGAAAGTCCTTTTCCAAGGTTGACTGGTCACCTTTCTGTTGCTTATTGCTATGTTTATGTGTTAAGCTGCTACCAGTGAGGTGCAACCTATGTCCAGGAGTGTTAACAAACGTAACAATGACAAGATGATGAAATAATACGATCACAAAATGTGTTGCATTAAGTGGCATAATTTGCCCTTTCCGGTTTCATAATTTAGTCAACCCTGCCACACAATTTGGTCCTCCCCGTCGCATAACTCCAGGGACCCTGATTATAATCCACCTTTTCAACACATTGTACCAGAATTATTAAAAGGACAAGGGGTTTTGCATGGTTGTGATGATAGCCTGACTCTAATCGCCGCAGTCGTGTGGCTGGCTCGATGTGAATTTAAACGTTGGCATTTCTACTTGCCAGGGTTGCATTATATTAAAACAAGCTTCGAAATGTTCAATGACCGCTCAGCATGAAGCTAAAGCCCCCCACAGTTCATTGGCCACCGTGCTGATCACTGCCTCATGGGCAGGAATCTGATGGCTGTTGTCGAAACGAAGCTGCTCGATTCCCAAGGTCGGCCAATGTCCTTATGATCTTGGAGTTGGCCTAGTGTCAACTATTCCATGCTCTCTAGTTTGTACCAGTAACATCCAACCCATGACAAGCCAGAAAGTGTACACAACAGACTCGCGCTGGAGACACTTCAAATGGCGCAATTGGAAATGGAGCAGAGCAAATAAAAGTTTAGTTTTTTAAAACGTATTTTCCACTTGAAGTCAGGGCACTAAGAACTCTACAAAACAACGTACTTTTAGGTCTGGCCTAGAAACAGCTTTAGCTGGATCGCCAGGCTCATGTAATAAAAATTTATAAATAAAAATAGATACACATAAATAAGTATCTTTGAGTCAGCCATCTTTATCAGTCTGCTCAACTGCCAATCACATTTTGCTTCTGATGGAGTGAGGTTTGTAAAATACATCCTCATGAAATTAAGTAACCCCATAATAATGTATTGACTGCATGGACTAACCAACCCTGAATGCATACATTCACACAGGGGGCAAACGCAATTTATATAATATACTAAACCATGTTGGCATGAGTACGTATTAACTGTTTGCGCTTTGAGAAACCGTACTAATGCATGTTTATGCTATGTTGTACATTGCACATTTTGCATGTTGTGCACAAATAACGAAAAGGTTGCTTTAAATTAATAGCTTTCGCTAGGAATTAATTAATATAGGGTATTAGTATGGTGGGAGGTAACCATAATGGGTTTCATTTCATGAACTAATATTCTTTTGTGTTTATTTTACTTTAGTACGAGATTGGGCCTGCATGAAAATGGCCTCTTGTTTGAACCAGCATGTGGTTGTCTTGGTCGGTACGGAGAACGCATGCGCAAAGATGGGTTGCCTGCTTGCAGACTGCAGAGTGTACCAGCTGATGTAATCCGTGTGAAGGCCATGTTGACCTGTGTCCTATTGTTTATGTGCCAAGACGCGACAGCAACTGTGGGAACAGCCATCACTACGTGCAATTTGAATGTGAAGCGGATATTATAATGTACAATTGTTGCAAAATGTATAACTATGAATGTTAGTGGTATATGAATGTATTGGTCTATAATCCTTCCTTTGTTAAAACCGGTTTAGGATGGATTTGTGAGGAGAACCGGATGAGGCGACCCTAGCTTGATTTATGACAACCAATCACAGACCGAGTTTCTACTGATACTGCAACATTGTAAGATAGTGAGCTAGACAGTAGGGTATAATTGATATCCCAATTAGGGGTGTGTCAGAGAGAGCCGGAGAGAGATCAGACGAACCTGAGGCAGTGCAGTTCGGTGTGGCAGATCAGAGAGAAGAGACGATCAGAACGCACAGAATATCGAGAGAGAAGCGCACCAAGACAGAGAGAGCAGACCAGCACTGAGCCAGAGAACACTGTAGGTACGAGAACGTTGCGGGAGTGCTTGGGAGGAGACTGCGTCCGAGGAGAACTAGATCAAGGTAGATTGTATTGGGAGATTTTTTTTTTTTGGTTGCTAGTCTATGGCAAATCTTAGCTGTATCTGTCCTGTTAACTTTGTCCTCTGAGCCTATCTCTGAGGACCTCTTGCCACAACCTCGGCCAAGGAAGTGGTTTTCCTGATTCTTTGGTGGGTATCACCATCCTCAATGCGGCCGCCAGACTACTTACCGGCACAAAAAAATTCGACCATATCTCCCCTCACCTGAAAGCTCTGAACTGGCTTCCCCTTGACGCACGAATACAGCTCAAACTAGCATGCATCACACACAAGGCTTTATACTCAAACTCCCCTGCATATCTTGCACGGAAACTTGTGATTTCCGGAGGAATCAGAGACTCCCGGTCTGCCAGAGACCTCTTGCTCCAACCTGCCCGCTTCCGGGGAAAAAAAACAAAAAAAACTTACAATCGTGCTTTCTCTGGGGCCGCTCCAAGAATATGGAACTCTCTCCCACCTGACATCAGAAGAATCCCTTCTCTGGCTCGCTTCAAAAAGGAGGCCAAAACCTTCCTTATGGGTAAATTCCTCGTTTAAACTTTGCATACAACCACCACTACGGCCCTGAGCTACCTCTGTCTATTGCCTCCCCGCGGATTACCGAGTCACCCCACCAAGAAACCTGGGATCTTATCTTGAGTAATTGTAAATGTAATCTGCATTACGTGTCGCGTCTAAGTAATTGTAAATGTAATGTGTAAATACGTGTCCTTTATCTCCTATGTATCCTGCACCCCGCCCCCCACTATTCGATTTTTTACTTGGTGATTCTAAGCCTTTTTGTACAACGCGAGGCTCCCTGTAAAGCGCTCTGATACCCTAACGGGTCAAGTTCGCGCTCTATAAAATACAATAAATAAAATAAATAATAAATAAATTAAGTGCTTAATTTGCAATATATGTTTGCAAGCATTTATGCTGTACCTTCTCTTCCCCATTCCTATGCACGCTTTTGATGTCGATACAAATGATTCATTTCGATTACATTGCTTGATAATTTGTTCTCTTATATGTAATCTTGTGTGTGCACTGAATCTGAATTATGAGCAATAAAGTTTAATAAGATAAAAATCACTAACTGGATAAATGACTCTGTGGTTATTTAGTTGAAGTATTAAACTGTTTAGTTAATCATAGTCACCATCAACTCTTCAACTAATGGTCCATCGACCAAAGGAAGAAGACAGTTGAGATTACGAATAGTTAGGAATATATACAAATGTTATTAATGTGAAGGGTAGAATTGTGCATAATAAAACTGACAAATTAAACCCCCCAAATCCAGCGCCTGTCCTCAGGGATCATTTATGGGTAATGTGTGATGGGCCCCGTTGTTTGGTAAGCAATTTATGTGTGAAGAGATTTCTCTTGGTCCCTGGTTCATGAGTTAGGGGTTGCGCTGGATCAGTTTTTCTGGTAGCAGAATGATGGTTATTATTGATTAGTTTGGTGATTTATTGATTATTGATTAAATGTTTAACATTCTATGTAAAGTGAGTTAGTATCGCGTTTCTATGTAGTCTTTGGAACACAGGTACAGAAGGGTATCTGGGAAGCCGGCAAAGTAAAAGTTAGCCTGAAATAAGGCAGAGGAAAAGTGTGAGAAGTGAAATCACACGGGAATAGGTGTATTGTCTGTTTAAATTAGTGGTAACACGTATGTGTTATTTTAGGGACTATTTAGCGTGTATGTAGAAAAAGAGTGAGATAGCGAAGGGTCCACTTGTGAAACTTTGGCCTTATCCCCAGAAGAGTAGCGAGACCTCCTTTCCAACAAAAGGTCCTCTTGTGAAACTTTGGCCTTATCCCTAAAGAAGTAACAGGTCCTCCCCTAGCTTGGATGAAGGGAAAGATAGCGGAATTGTTATACTTGCCCGTGTTGAAAGGAACATTCTTGAAAGTGAAAAACTCTCTCTTTATTTAGTAAACAGACAGTGTGGTATTGTTTTATGTTGTAACTAACAAGTTATTGTAAAGAAAAAGGACTTAGAAAAGTGCCGATAATTTTGTAAAGGGAGGGTCAGCAGTAGGAGGAGAGGCGGACGTCACAAAAAGCCGCGCTGGCATTGGTCAGACTGCAAAGACAAGGTAAGCTCAGATTGGCTGGTTGGTGTGAGCCGCGCTGGTATTGGACAGGTTAGCGGAGACGTAGAAAGCTCTGATTGGAAGAGTTAGAGTGTGTCGCACTGACATTGGTCAGGTGTCTAGGGAAGCAAAGGAGTTTGATTGGTGTATTATAGTGAATTGCGTGGACGAAGATTTGGATCGAGTAAAATTGTTGACAATTAGTGAAAATGTATTTCGAACAACCAAAACAGGAGAAATTGACTTTGTTTGGCAAAATTAAAAGATTCTTTAAAAAGGACAAACCTGTAATAACGAGAGAAGGAGTTCCTATCCCTCCACCAAAGACACCAGCGTCTTATATGATGTTGAAATATGGATATCACACATGTTTGGCTAGAAAATTGGGTAGGATATACAAAGAATGATGGTGTGCTAGCTTTTCCAGAGCATGGTTCTTTTAATTTGGCAGTATTGCGTAATTTGAGAGAAAAGATGATGGCATTAGACCCAAGACCTAGACCTACACAGTTTGAAGCATTAGTAGAATGGGAAGATGAAATGTATGAATGGGAAAGACAGAGGTGGTAGAGTTAATAGATTTATGTTTGGAAGATTTCATGATGAAAGGCATGAAGACAGAATGAAGAGATGGAGAAATGCAGAGATAACTGAAGGTTTGTATCCAGTTTTAATGGTAGGAGAGACTGCAGGAAGCAAATGCAAGGAGAAAAGGAGACATTTAGAGCAATTTGGTTATGGATATAACCCGAATGAATCTGATGATGAGCTGCTGGATGATATATTAGTTAAACGACCACCACCTTATCAGGAGAATTCAGCGATGGTGACACCAAATGCACCGTCAATGGAAACACCAATGACACCTCAAATGACACCAGTTCCAACTGTAAGTGATGTAGAGCAGGAAGGAGAAGCAGAATTGGCCATAAAAACCAAAGAATTAGTTGAAAAATTGAATCAGATGAATATGAAAATAGACGCAATAACTGTGCCAGTAACTATAGGTCCAGCAATACCAGTATTTGAAAATAGACTTATCCATGAACCTTCCTTGACTGTCCCATTAAATTCTGCTATAACATCAGCTAGTAGTAGAATTAACGCTGTAAGTGTCCAAAGTGAACAGCCCACTACAGTTACTAGGTCAACACCTCCGACTAATCTAACAATAATTGAAACACCTAGGGAGATAATGCAGTTACAGCCAAAAAGAATAGAGTTGGAAGAAAATCCCAGAAGTGAAGTTTCAATAGGTCCAACAACTGAAGAGTTGGATGATTGGGTGAAAGGGTTACAAAGGAGAAAAACACAGCCACAGCCTATAGATGTATGTAAGTTGAGAGTAGATCTGGAAGAAATGATCATTGGGACCATAAGTCCAGACAGGTTAAAGACTTATCAGGATGATGAATTGATGTATCTGTGTAAGAGTATTACTTGGAAAGCGAAAAATCTTCATGAAAAATTAGTGGAAGCTGCGGATGAATTAGGAGTAGACATGGGGAGATCAAGAGTGTTGCAGAAGACATATAGAGTGGATTTTACTGAAAAGGATATAGAAAAATGAATACGTCTGGTAGACGATTGCAGATAAAAGAGTTAATGGTTGTTCTGAGAAAATGGGGAGACGTGGAAAGATGGAAGGGCAGATGGTTGAGGAAGAAAGAAGAAATGGCTGCTAAAGAAATACATTTACGTCCAGTAAGAGAAGTAGAAAATGTAGCTCTGGAATGTCCCATGAGAGAAGTTCCAGGAGGAGGTTATGTGCATGTTTCGTGGTCTAGACAGGATATATTGTCTTTTACCAATGAGTTTCCCAGGTTGAGAGAAAAGCCAGTGAAATGGTACAAACAAGTTGAGAGGTTCGTGAAAGTTTCGAAAGTATGGTTAAAAGATTTAGATGGATTATTTGAAATTGTTGCCCCTGCAGATTTATGGACTGAATGTAAGATTACAGTTGATTGGCCAAAAGATGAATATCCTAGGGATTCCAAAACAGGAGCACCTTCTGATGAGGTGATGAAAAAGTACCATCAGGTGATTACTTTCTTGAAAAGCTAAATTTACCCTAAGGAAACTGATTGGGTAAAAATCGATAGAACAACCCAAGAGCTGAAAGAGTCTGTGCATGCATATTATGAGAGGTTATTACAAGTTTTTAAGCAGTATAGTGGTTTTGAGAATATTGGAGACAAAGATATGGGTCATTTTGTGTATAGGTTTGTGTATGGATTAAGACCTGAGATTAGTCAGATGATACAGCAACACATGTTGTGTTGGCAGGCCAAAACGATTGATGAAATTCTGAGGTATGCAAAATACTGCAGCAATGACATCGAGTCTCGCCATCGCAAATTAAAAGAAAAGATGATGTGGGCACAAGTAAAGGTAGCAGAGCAGCAAGAAACTCAGTTGAATTCTCAGTCTATAAACCAAATGGGAGGAGTTAGTCAGAATGCTCAAAGACCCAGTGGAGGTAGAGGTAGGGGACAAATGAGCAGGGAAGAGGCGAAAAAGAAATTTCCTTGTCATGGGTGCGGAAAGTATGGACACTGGAAGAATGAGTGTAGATCAGTGCAGAGGACTAATGGAGGAAATCAAATTTTAACCCCACAGGTGCAGAGTGAGGTAGGTGTGCAACAACCACCGCATCAGCAGGTAGTTACTACCCAGTATCAGGTCCCGCAACCACCGTTGCCACATAATGTAAATGATCAAAGATACAGTGCGGATACAGGGTTCCACGGAGGAGACCAGGTTGGTAAAAATACTAACACGAATGTGATTCCCCAATTTTGGATGCAATGTGATGGAGGTGATGTTGAGTCGAATCAATGACGCTGCCTGAGGGGGGAGGAAGAGTGCGTGCTTGGCGCTACTCTAGAGGTAGATCAGTCAGGTCCATTTGTTGATGGAAAAGTGGAAGGTAATGATATCACCTTTCTTGTGGACACTGGTGCTACCCGTTCTACTGTGAGAGCAGCAGAAATTCCAAACCTACCCCTCTCGGGAGAAACTATCCAGGTAGTAGGAGTCTCAAATAAACAGATTAATACTCCAGTTACTAAACCAATTGAAGTGCATATTGGTCCCTTTAAAGGCATGCATCGGTTCGTAGTGTGTGTCTCGAGTCCAGTGAATTTGTTAGGAAGAGATTTGTTGTGCAAGATGAATTGCACAATTTACTGCACACCGGATGGTATTGCATTTCAGACACCTGATGAGGATGTCGCTTTTAAAATGGTGCTAGCAAAGCAAGGAACAGAAGTGAATGAGTTATTTTCGCTTCTTACAGACAAAAGTGTGCCTGAAGAATTGATGAAGGTAGTGAATTCAGGAGGTGTGGGATTTCACAGGACAGGAGATTGGGTTGATGAAGAAAGTGGATCCGATTAGAATTGCAGTGAAAGATGGGGCTGATTATCCAAATACACCACAGCATAAAATGAAGCCAGAAGTTATAGCAGGAATAACTCCTGTAATTGATCAAATGATTGAACAAGGAATTTTAAAAGAAATAATGAGTAGTCCTTGTAATTCACCTATTATGGGATTGAAAAAGCCAAACGGAACCTATAGAATAGTACAAGATTTGAGAAAGGTAAACAAAATTGTTGTGCCTTGTTGTCCAATTGTGCCAAACCCAGCAGTGATTCTCTACCAAATCCCACATGATGCAGAGTGGTATACCGTGATTGATTTGTGTCATGCATTCTTTTCGATTCCCCTGCATCCGGATAGCCAGTATTTATTTGCTTTCCGGTTTGGAGACCGTGTTTTGGCGTGGTGCCGAGTTCCTCAAGGGTATACTGAGAGTCCTTCAATTTTTAACCAGATCTTGAAAAAATGTTTGGAAAATTTGAGAATGTCTGAAGGATCAGTTCTGGTTCAGTACATTGATGACCTACTGGTGGCATCAAAGACTCGAGAAGCCTGTGTTGCAGACACAGTTGCTTTACTGAACCATTTGGCAGAAGGTGGACATAACGTGTCCCCTGCAAAATTACAATTCTGTCAGAGGGAAGTCCAATACTTAGGTCATAAGATTGAGAAGGGAGTCAGAAAAGTAACATCAGAGCGTATTCGAGTGATTAAGGACATGAAACCACCAACAACACAAAGAGAAGTGCGAATGTTTTTGGGAGTGGTTGGATATTGTAGACAGTGGATCAGTGGATTTTCACTGATGGCAAAACCTCTACAGAGGTTGACGAGGAATGATGTGAAAGACCCAGTTAGATTGGATGAAGAAAGCATGGAAGCTTTTGTTAAACTGAAAGACAGTCTGTGTCAGGCTCCGGCATTGGGAATGCCTGATTATTCAAAGGATTTTGCATTGTATTGCAGTGAAAGAGATGGGTGTGCACTTGCAGTTTTAACTTAGAGGCATGGAATGGCAAGACGACCTGTGGCATATTTTTCTGCTACTCTAGATTCAGTAGCTGCCGCCTTACCTAGATGTTTGAAAGCAGTAGCTGCTACTTGTGTGAGTCTGGAACAGAGTGAAGGAATCATAATGGGTTATCCTGTGAGAGTGTATGTGCCACATTCAGTTGAAATCCTCTTAACAAGAACAAGGACACATCACCTTACCTATAGTCAGCTGACTAGGTATGAGAGAGTGATTCTGGGTGCAGAAAATGTGACAATAGTGAGATGTACAAATGTGAATCCTTCTACCTTATTGCCAGATTCTTGGGAGGAAGAAGTGAGGGATGAAGCAGAACATGATTGTTTGGATGTGACTGAATTTTGCACCAAGCCCCGTCCTGATATTAAGGATGTTCCTCTTGAAGAATCTGATTGTGTGATGTTTATTGATGGTTCTTGTCTGCGAACTGGAACAGGTGTGTTGAGTTCTGCTTATGCTGTCTGTACTGTAGCAGCAATCCTGGAAGCATCCTGTCTGAAAGGGGTAAAATCTGCACAAGTTGCTGAATTGATAGCTCTAATTCGGGCTTGTAAATTGGGAAAAAGTCGGAAGGTGACTATAGTCACGGATAGTAAATATGGCTTTGGCATTGTGCATGATTTTGGAGAACTATGGATGCAGAGGGGATTCCTGACCTCTTCGGGGTCCCCCATCAGGAATAGTCAATTTGTAAAGGAATTGCTTGAAGCATTACAATTGCCAAAACGAATTGCAGTGGTCAAATGTGCCGCACATAAGTCAGGAGATGATTATGTGACTCAAGGCAACAGATTTGCTGACCAAGTAGCACAATATTGTGCAAGAGTGAGACTTCCATAAATCGGGGAAAAACAAAAGAACATACGGTTTGTCAACTTATGTTTACTAACACCATTGAAACATGGGATGAAGTGAGACAATTGCAGGAAGAGGCAGGTGATGAAGAGAAACGGGAATGGGAAAGGGTAGGATGCAGGAGACGAGAAGATGATGACGTATTGGTATACATTGATGGAAGACCAGTCATGCCAGATAGCTTAATTTCTCATATGGCAAGGATGTACCATGGAATGACACATATTGGCCGAGATGCCATGGTCAGATCATTCAAACAAACGTGGTTTAATACTAAATTCAGTACTATTGCAGAGAGTCTTTGTCAGAGATGCTTGACGTGCCAACAGCAAAACCCAGGAAGAAAGACAATAGTTAGTCTGGGAACAATAGGGAGGGCAGGAGGTCCTTTTACCAGACTACAACTCGATTTTATCGAGTTGCCTCCATGTAACAAGCTCAAATATGTGTTAGTAATTGTGTGTTTGTTTTCCCGTTGGGTAGAAGCTTATCCCACAAGGAGGAATGACAGTTTGACGGTGGCAAAACTTTTGTTGAGGGAATACATTCCTAGATATGGTTTCCCAGACACTATAGAAACAGATAGAGGAACACACTTTACTAGTGAAACGATCAAACTGATTTGTGAGGCATTGAGCATTCAACCAAAACTTCATTGTGCTTATCGTCCAGAGGCTTCTGGAATAGTAGAGCAGATAAATGGCACAATCAAGAACAGGTTAGGGAAAGAGTGTAAATCCACAGCACTGAATTGGCCTGACGCTTTACCCCTAGTTTTGATGAGTCTCAGAAGCTTTCCTGACAAAAAGACAGGATTGAGTCCACATGAGATCTTGATGGGAAGAGCAATGAGACAAGCATTTATACCTGCCAACAAATTGATAAATATATCTGATGATCTCATCCTGGACTATTGCAAAGGATTGGCTGATGTAGTATGTTCTGTGTTTCATCAGGTTGGAGCGGACGCGACAACACAGCAGACTCAAGCGCATGACCTGAGCCCTGGTGAGTGGGTTCACGTGAAAAGGCATGGAAGAAAAACTTGCCTAAAGCCCAGCTGGGAAGGACCATATCAGGTCATATTGGTGACGACTACAGCAGTAAAATGTGCTGGTTTACCAAATTGGATCCATGCCAGCCACACTCCGCGAGTCCCAAATCCCCTTGAACCACGAGTAGAGCGGCATCTGGAGATTTCAAGTCCGAGCTCTGAATCAGAGGCTGAAGTACAAGAAATTGGTGAGGTTAGAGCAATAGACTCTGAAACTAGTGAACATAAACCAAAGGACTCTAAAGAGCAGCTTGATGAGGAATTGCTTAGCACAAGTCAAGTAAAGTGGGTACCAGCTACTGGGACTGAAGAAACTGCTGTTGAACAAGAAGAAAGACAACTCTTCGATGGAGAGGGAAAGGATAGAAAAGAGATAGGTAAAAGCAATACAGAAGAAAAAGAAAAAGAAGAAGAAAGTAAACTCAAAGTAGGTGCAAAGAAACCAAGGTATGAATTGAACAAAGAAGAAGAAGAAGTTCAACCAACGAGGGCAAAGAAAGACGACCAGTGGCCAAGCGGAGTTAAAAGACTGAAATACAGGGTGGTGAAAGGAAGACCCGAGAGCAGGCCAGAACAGATAAATGAAGTTCCAGGTGAACTAGAACAAGGAGAGTCGGATGACGAATCAGTGCTGCGACCAAAGAGAGTGAGAAACCCAAACAAAAAGTTCAAGTCACCCGACTGGATTTACATACTGTTGGAGGAAATTGAAGAAGATTTAAACAAAGAGAGAAACAGCACTGACCACAAGCAAGAAGAAAAGAGTGATCTAAATCCACCTTAAGAGACTGCAAACAAATTAAGGTGTCACATTAACAACTGAAGAAAAATTTCTGAAGACGTCCTGAAAATTTTGATTAGTTCAAATAAAAGAAGGGGTAAAGAAGAAAGCTTTTGAAGTGTGGGATCACACTACATTTTTTATTTTTCATAGAATATATTTGAGATAGATTTAGAAAATCCATTTAGAATTTTATAAGGATTAATATTGCTATGGCAGATATACAAGTAACAAGACCTAGATGTAGTTTTATGCGTAGGTGTTATAAAGCTTGTTTATGTTTATTTTGTATACTATTAGTATTTTGGATAATATTAACAATTGTAATACCTTTACATCTGATAAAAGAAGATACACCTCGTCCTAACAATTTGACAGGTCCAAGGGTAGACACTGACATTAAGCAAACTTCTATTACTCACTTGAAACAGATAGATGCTAGTAGTTTGCATCATGATAGATCAGTTACTAATTTTTCCTTGAATGTTTTCACTAAATTACTCTACGAATATGTGGAAACAATGGATGTGAGTGACTGTTATGTGTGTATAAAGTTACCATTGTCTGTCTCAAAAGGTGTGACCTACCATCACCTTCCTTTGACTTATGGTGTGACCTGTAGTGTCTTATCAAGTTTGTTGTATAGAACAGGTAAACTAGATTATTATTATTCCAATATAGATACAATCTTTTCTAAAGTCTCTGTAATACCTGAGTTGAATAAGATAGCACATGCAAATGTCATGGGAGATTTTTTCCTGACAACCAAGCCTTTAGATATAGAATACGCTAATAAAAATAATCTAACATGTAAATTGAAAAAGGAAGAGAAAATCTTTTGGAGATGGTAGAAGAAAGAAGGGCTAAGTTTCAGAGAAAAGCTGTTGAAGAGAAACTAAAAACACCACCTTGGGTTTTCAGAGAAGGCAGCTATGACAAAGGCGAGACTTATGCTGCAATGGCTCTGGATTGGTCGCAGAAGGGAAAATTATGCTTACGTAGGGAAAAGACTAACTACAACAATTACTTCATCGGTTCCAGTGAATGTGAAGATACCTATAAAATTATTGGGGGTTGGGGATTAAAGGGAGGAACTGACCCTGTCTTGCCAGGCATATCTGTGGGAGGAAAGCCTATTATCAGCTGCCAGATCACTGGTATGGAACTTGTTATCTTGGGATTGTCTTTCCAAAAGTCTACCATGTAGACAAAAGTACAAATGGAATCGATGAAGTAAAGCAAGGACTAAAACGTGTAAAAAGAGAAAGTTTTCCAGAAATTGTAGGCGATATATTTGGAGCATTGATACCTGGCGTTGGGGTTACACTGAATGCATACAAAATTCGACAATTGTCCACAGTGGTTGATCGTTTATCAAAGGATACTGCTGGAGGATTCCTGATGATTGACACTGAAATGATTGCCATGAGATCTATGGTTATGCAAAATCGACTTGCCCTTGATATATTGTTGGCAAAAGAAGGTGGAGTCTGTGGAATGCTGAAAGTTCAACATTGTTGCACTTACATTCCAGATAAAAGTAAGAATCTGGAAGGATACATTCAGAATATCACCGATTTGCATAAAAAAGTAACCCAACTAGAGGTTGACAGTGCCTGGGAGAGACTAAGTAAGAGTTTCTCTACTATAAGCAATTGGTTTTCTTCTATAGGTAGTTCCTTAGTAGGAAAAATAATCGTACCAATAGTTTCTGTAGCTGTTATGATACTCATGATACGAATGACCTATGTTTGTGTGAAGAAAAGTCGCAAAGAAAAGAAAGAAAGGAAATTAAGTAAGGAACGTAAAGAAAGGAAAAGAGAGATAGATGGGATAGAATTGGAGGATTTTAAAGAAAAATTGTACGAAAAATGTGGGGAGCAAGGGCCAAAAGACAAAATAACAGCTATATAACTTGGTAAATCTTATGTTTAGGGATTTTATGATGGTAAACCATCAAAGGGGGGATTGATGCGGTGAGGTTTGTAAAATACATCCTCATGAAATTAAGTAACCCCATAATAATGTATTGACTGCATGGACTAACCAACCCTGAATGCATACATTCACACAGGGGGCAAACGCAATTTATATAATATACTAAACCATGTTGGCATGAGTACGTATTAACTGTTTGCGCTTTGAAAAACCATACTAATGCATGTTTATGCTATGTTGTACATTGCACATTTTGCATGTTGTGCACAAATAACGAAAAGGTTGCTTTAAATTAATAGCTTTCACTAGGAATTAATTAATATAGGGTATTAGTATGGTGGGAGGTAACCATAATGGGTTTCATTTCATGAACTAATATTCTTTTGTGTTCATTTTACTTTAGGTCGAGATTGGGCCTGCATGAAAATGGCCTCTTGTTTGAACCAGCATGTGGTTGTTGTCAGAACGCATGCGCAAAGATGGGTGGCCTGCTTGCAGACTGCACCAGCTGATGTAATCCGTGTGAAGGCCATGTTGACCTGTGTCCAATTGTTTATGTGCCAAGACGCGACAGCAACTGTGGGAACAGCCATCACTACGTGCAATTTGAATGTGAAGCGGATATTATAATGTACAATTGTTGCAAAATGTATAACTATGAATGTTAGTGGTATATGAATGTATTGGTCTTTAATCCTTCCTTTGTTAAAACCGGTATAGGATGGATTTGTGAGGAGAACCGGATGAGGCGACCCTAGCTTGATTTATGACAACCAATCACAGACCGAGTTTCTACTGATACTGCAACATTGTAAGATAGTGAGCTAGACAGTAGGGTATAATTGATATCGCAATTAGGGGTATGTCAGAGAGAGCCGGAGAGAGATCAGACGAACCTGAGGCAGTGCAGTTCGGTGTGGCAGATCAGAGAGAAGAGACTATCAGAACACACAGAATATCGAGAGAGAAGCGCACCAAGACAGAGAGAGCAGACGAGCACTAAGCCAGAGAACACTTTAGGTATGAGAACGTTGCGGGAGTGCTTGGGAGGAGACTGCGTCCGAGGAGAACTAGATCAAGGTAGATTGTATTGGGAGATTGTTATTTTTTGGTTGCTAGTCTATGGCAAATCTTAGCTGTAACTGCCCTGTTAACTTTGTCCTCTGAGCCTATCTCTGAGGACCTCTTGCCACAACCTCGGCCAAGGAAGTGGTTTTCCTGATTCTTTGGTGGGTATCACCATACTTAAGTGCTTAATTTGCAATATATGTTTGCAAGCATTTATGCTGTACCTTCTCTTCCCCATTCCTATGCACGCTTTTGATGTTGATACAAAAGATTCATTTCGATTACATTGCTTGATAATTTCTTCTCTTATATGTAATCTTCTGTGTGCACTGACACTCTGAATTATTATGAGCAATTAAGTTTAATAAGATAAAAATCACTAACTGGATAAATGAATCTGTTGTTATTTAGTTGAAGTATTAAACTGTTTAGTTAATCATAGTCACCATCAACTCTTCAACTAATGGTCCATCGACCAAAGGAAGAAGACAGTTGAGATTACGAATAGTTAGGAATATATACAAATGTTATTAATGTGAAGGGTAGTATTGTGCATAATAAAACTGACAAATTAAACCCCCCAAATCCAGCGCCTGTCCTCAGGGATCATTTATGGGTAATGTGTGATGGGCCTCGTTGTTTGGTAAGCAATTTGTGTGTGAAGAGATTTCTCTTGGTCCCTGGTTCATGAGTTAGGGGTTGCGCTGGATCACTTCCACCCACCACAACACACAGGCATGGGGCAGTGGGTCAGCCCATTTCAACTGCTGGCTCTTTTACACTGTCAGGACAGCATTTAACCTGATCACATGTGCACGTCCACCTAAAAATAAGTTGAATTCAGTGGTAGGATTGGACGGTCAATACTTCCGTCAGTCCTGTTTTCTATTCACTGTTTATTCTTTTATTTTTAGTCGCCAGTGGATGCTTAAACTATGTCTCAAGATACCGTAATTTAAAGCCAAAAGGGAATTTTCTTGGCCCTAACAAGAATCATATTTTGCTGTGATGTGCATTAAAACTATACCTTTTAGAAGTACAGTACACTTGCCTTCTATAGCTGTTCTGTTCAATTTAAATTATATCCAACGGTTAATTCTTACTTGAAATTTTTAATGCAAGCATAGCATAGCTAGGTTTAGACGGTTGCGCGTTTTCTTATTTTTTTTTCTTCTTTTAACTTTTGTGACATTGCACTGCCCTGCCAAGTGAAAACGTCTTGGCTTAATCGAAGCTTGGTAAAACTCTGGCTCCACGAAAAGGAAGTCAAAGATTGAATGCATAAGTGGCATCGGTGGGGTCTACAGCTTACAAAACACGTATTTAAGGGGCTGTGTGGTGGGAGTCGGATGAGATGGAGGCGGAGACAGAGTTAAAGACAGGAGGTGAAGCAGCGGAAGGGACGTGCAGCTTCCGGGTGCGTCTGAAGACACTAGGGCTGTATCTCTTCAGGAACCACAGGCATTTACAGAGACTGGGGACTAGAAAGGCGCCTTTTACTCTGACGAGCAGAGCATCTGCGGCTAGAACACTGAGGCGCCAAAACAAACATTTCCTCTGGACAATCGGGGCCATTTACAAAGGCGGATCCGGCATGGCTTCCCAGCGCTTTCATGTGTGGGTTCGAAAGACGCTGCAGCCTCCCTCGTCTGATCTGCCACAGACTGAGCCGAGCGAGGCGCTGTAGCCGCGCGACTGCTGCAGGAAGGGCAGCTGCCGGCCACGTCGCCCGCAGAGAGACATTGAGAGGACAGCAACGTACTGTAGCTTCCCTGACAGTCAGGAGGGACTAATTCTGTCCGCAGGAGACTCCATAGGGATGTGTTGTGTCACAGGGGTGGGACGTGGACCGGAATGAGTAAATTGGGGATCAGGATGGCACCTAGGGGGGAGGATGTGGCCTAAGGGCTAGAGCAGTCGACCTCGACGGTGGGGAACCGGGTTCAAGTCTCGGCAGGGCCACTGTTTTCAACAGACACTCAACATCCTGTGATTGTGGGCAAATCACTTAATCTCCCCGTGCCTAACAAAAATCAATGTGTCCGTCTGTAACGCAACTGGTGCTCGTGTAAAGTGCTGCGCTGGGATACTTTCGGGACGAGTTCGCGCTATATAAACTCCCCAAAAAATAAAAAACCTGGCTCGCCCGTAAACTAACCCAACTTGCATAATCCATAAACTTGTAAAATAATTTTAGCCGCATAGAGCTGCTGTGTTGTTTATTATGTCATGAATAATGGTATTTTATGCTCTGGGGTTTCCCCCCCCACCTCCTCCAAGAGCTAGTGGTACCAATGCTACTCTGCAGCCGGCGCCCATTGCCCTCTCCACCTGGTCACTCTTCTAACACAAGGGTCAGCTTTCGTCAGCTGCCTATCAGATTAGAGCTCAACCGTAGCGTCTCTAACAGGCGCACTGGTTAATGAAGCTTTCGTCAATGATTAACAGAGAAGCATGCCATGGAAAGTTCCGAAAATGTGCTTGCAACGCAGACAGTGTGCAAATAACGGGGGAGGGGGTATAGTTGGGTGGACAATGTGAGCTGTCAGCTAAACCTGCAAGAATGCAGATTTAATTATCTGACCAGCAACATGGACATTTGTACCAGAAATACCGTACAGAGGCTTACATTTCAGAGCGAAAGGACTTCAATGGGCCTCATTAAGAACAGGGCACACAGTATCTTAAAAGTAGTCTGTGCTCACTTTTAATCTTTGCACCCAGTGTGAGTCGAGAGTGCACGCACATTCTACTCGCTCCGTATTTGTGCTTTGATTTACCAACAGCTAGCTATTAGCAGGTGATAAAACAGAGTGAAAAATAGGTGCAAAGTGCAGCGGTCAACCCTTGTGAGGGCCCGATGCAAACCATTTTACTGCTCGATTTAGTGCAGCACACTAAAAGAGGCTCTCAGCGATGATGAGGACACAGAGAGGGGGGGGAGGGGGGCAGGCAGGAGGGTCGAGGTGATAAAAGAACTGGAGGTGCTTCGTATTTACCATACATTATATATTTACAGAGATCAGGCTGTCAGTCAGAATCAGGTAAGGTCGTGAGGGATATGTGAGGGTTGGAGACAGGGCCATAGCTGGACATTGGTGCAGCAAGTTCAGTGGCGACGGCCCAGGGGGCCTCCAATTCCTGATTATTTATGTAGTTTTCAATTCAAGCAGCAGCCAAAGGACACATTTCATCCCCTGCACAAGGGCCCATGACACACTGGCTATCCCACTGGTTGAAAACCTAAGTCGCTACCTTTCAGAACCTTATCCACAAAGCACCTTTCCATGAGGAGGTGCGACTTAAAAATTCAAGATCGACTCAGGGTATTTTTGCAGTTTTACACAGCGCAAACTCAGCCCAAGGGCACTGGAGCGCTTTAATTCAGCAACAGAATACATTCCATAAAGTCAGATTTTATGTTAAGGCACAAGAAGATTAAGTGATTTGCCCAGAATCACAAGATGTTGAGCTAACGCCGGGCCTCCAACCTGTTTCCCAGTTCCAAAGTCGGCAGCTCTGGTCGTACCGCCATATCCCCTCCCACAGTAAATCAAAGCCACTGACAGAAACTTGAACTCTTTCTATTACAATATGGGTCAGGTGTACTTTGAGTGCAAACTTGAATGTGAGGATGGAAGAGATCTAGTAGTTCAGGAGGGCGCGTGTTCCACTGAGTGAAGCGGAGGTCTGGATGCAACAAGAAGATGGTCCAGAGTGTGAGGAACATGCAACGTTTTGTAAGAGTTAAAAAGGTGGAAGTGTGAATAGTCTCAAAGACAGGAATAAAAAGCTTGCACAAATCGGTTTGTGATGGATAGGAAACTAGTTTAAAGATGGCTAGATGAAGTGGGTATGGCACACGAACCATCTTTAGCCCTTTTGCAGTCAATGAGCTAGTATATTCCTTGGCCGTGTAAGGAGACTGTAGACTAGATGTTGCCCCAATCAGTGGCGTAGGGTGGGCGGGGCCACAGGGGCGGTTGCCCCAGATGTAAAATTATTAGGGCTGCAAAATTTTGAAAGAAAAGTGTAAGGGACTCAGGAAGTGCTAACGGTCCACGGGTTAGGGAGTGCAATACTTGCCTTGCCCAAGGCCTTGCCATGGGCGCTGGCAACCCACGCTACGCCGCTGGCCCTGACCACCCTTTAGTGACTGTTTTAGCTTGCTAGTCTTGACCTGGTTCTTCTGGCCATTTTGGGGACCATAGCTTGGGCTTGAGTGGGGTTCGATGCAGGTGCATCAAAACCTTAAACACTTTGAAGAGCAGTACACATCTCAGTAATGTAAAGAGATAGTCAGTTTGTGAAGTCTAGCAACCGGATTGGAAGCTGCTTGAACAGTCTCAAGGGGAAGCATGGGATTCTGCATGGCGCTTAAGACTGCTGCAGGGACATCATGTAAAGGGCCCTGCAAAGGAAAGGGCCAACAATCTATGAGACTGAGCTCTGTGCTCGCTAAGTTAGCAACTGATCGTGAAACTCTCCATGAACCAACACTGGCCATAGACTACAATATAGTTCTTAGCATGCAGATGCTATGTCTGGAGTTAGATCTTTAGCTGGTAAGGAGCTAGAGAATACTGTTTTTTTTGTGTATCTATACTAACTGTGCAGCATTTAGTTCATGTGCATTAAAGTGCTTTTTATGACAGTAAAGGACTGATGACAATCCAGTGATTAAGAGGCACTGCTGTGTTTTTCTGTGGTCTGAGTGTCTAAGCCTCATGACTTCCTTCAGTAACATTTTGACTGCTCTGTTTTTTTGCCGTTCATAGTCAAGTGCTATGGGCGAGTACTTAGTAATTCAATTCGGGATCGACTAGTCGTGTGGGCCCAGGACACGAGAAGTAAGCCCCTCCAATTGTCACTGTTTCCGGTGGAACCACAGAATCTGTCTATTTATACTAGGAATATCTCGGCCTTTACCAGTTTCCTTCAGGAAGGTGCAAATCATGGGAAGAACATGCTTTTCTTGTGTACTACTAACTCCTTTTGTTTTTAAAGAAGAACCGCTTTGAGTACTTAGCTAGGGGTCTTTAGGGTGCCTGTTTGTGATCGCTACAACGGTCACGATGTTACAGTTAAATTGCTTTCCCAACTATTTGGTGGTGGACACTAGTCGTGGTTGCTCATGCAAAAAACGTGGAGGGGCTTGCTCAACAGAAAGAGGTGGCAAGTGCTGACTTATGTGAAGGAGCTGGAACGTGGCAGCTCCATTTGTGGTGGAAACGGAGAATTCCAGGCAAATGCCAGAGCTGAATATTACCCGAAGTTCCTTGCTGTTGGGGCAGAATGCAAAGACTAATTACTTTTTCACCCCAGACTGCGCCCTCCACACCTCAATGCTCATCCAGCAAGAATAAGAACAATGATTTTGGTGTAGGGCTGTAAATACCTTCTCGTGATAAAAAGACAGTCTCTGAATGGGCACTATTCAGCAGTTCCAAACTAAAGAAGATATACAGAAATAAACAGCACAAGAGGACAGCCAGGTATCTTCAAGCCTGTCCGTGTCAATGTGCGCTGCAACACCATAAACTAGCATCCAGCGTCGTCCTCGCTGGCCTGCCCAAGCCTTCTGAAACAGTTTTCTGTTTTTGCATACACCAGCTCTGCCTGAAGGAGGTAGTTTTATTCATGCCCCATCATTTCTGGCAACTGGAACATCATGTGTGACTCCCCTTAGGTCAAGTCTGAGGTTATGTCACATTGTCTCAGAAGCTTACCTTCAAATAAGGATGATTGGATATGACCATTAACCATCTTGTGGCCCTCTACTGCGCAGTTTTTAGTCCACCTTCATTCCTTTAAAGAAGTGGCTTTCAAAACAGTTCACAATATTGTAGGTGCAATCCCACGAGGACATCCAAGGGTTGCCACAAAACAACATTTGTTTTCTTTTTTTACTGTTGGGTACTCCCACCTCTGGTTAACCGACATAATTGCCAGTTCTCTCTCCTTGATCTTGTAATATTTGGCAGGATTACTGCGCCCCAGATACTGGGTTTTGCTGCTGGTTACACGGAATGTTATGCAATATTATAGGGATTTATATTGTACCTTATTTAAATTATTAGGACATTACAGCACTGTCGAAGTTTGGGTACCTTCATGTTCAAGTTTCCTCATCTCTGGCTACAAATCTTAGGGTCACTTTCTGTAATGTCACCAATTTATGCACTGAAAAATATAGGTCTCCAACCTGATCCTCATGACAGTTTACAGGTCATGCCCAAAAGCTAACTCTATTTACAACCTCACAGTCTCCCATCATGTAGTCAATGCAGAATCCATTTCACTCCTTAGAAGCGGAAGACTTTGCTGAAACTCAAGATCACATCTATTGATCTCCTTGAACAAAGCTCGGACTACAAGAATACCAGGTGTTTAGTCTGTAAGCTACGTTCAGAAACCCCAGTGCACTTCCTTCCAGTCTACACCCAGTTCCACCCTGCAAACATAGTGCATCAACAGAACCCACCGCAGCATCATGGGTGTAGATGAGTCAATGCACTTCGAGGAACCTCCACTGCAGCGGATAATGGACCGAGGTTATTGACGATACTGGAGGAACTTTGCTCATAACTACACAGACATATTTTTAGAATTCGCTTGACTGAAAGAAATATTTTAAAAGTGGTAGTGGCTATTTCTAAAATGGAGCTTATCTCTAACTCTATTTGGGAGAGTATCAAACACTACAAACAGTTTCAGTGTAACAGCCCAGGCAAATTTACACTTTGCCCTTTGGGTGCTGCTGTCCATCAGCGAGAGGGACATTTTTAAGACCATTTACAGCTATCTATGGACATTTGTGGAGGGACCATAAGGCAGCCGTCTCCAATTGCTTAAATGTAGCACCAGCCATGAGTACAAATGAATAAGTAGTCAATACTTAAAGACAATTACACAGTACAAAGTAAACACCATAACCTTCAAAAGATCCTCAAACCTAAAAATGCACGACCAACTGATCTGACTTGTTTGGCATTTAAGGGAAATGCTTTATGTCTCTCAGGAAGCGCACTAAATTGTTGATTAGTCCTACCATTACACACATTGGAAGAACGAATAAATCAACATACAAACATAAATCGCCAACGTCATGCTGAATATGGGCTTTATATATAGCGCTTCAAACTACACCTCTGCCTTCTCCAAGCACGGTAAATAACAGATACTGTTAACAGCTCATTTACTAGTACTCAGTTTATCGACCTCAGAAGAAAGGAACAGCGAGCTGGCTTTTACAGGGATTTTGAGACCTCTACATTACAGCGGTGAGATCATGGTACAAACCATCTTGCCAGAGTGACAACTACTTTAATGGCAGAAAGGGTGAAATCCCATTGGTGATCTCTCTCTCTCTTTGTGCCATGTATATACTTGTAAGGCTCACCCGCAATGTGGTCAGTTTTCTAGCAGACACACTTCTTCTCCTTTATATTCTACTCCCGAGATCCAGGTACATGATTTTTCCGCGTCATTTGTTCTGTTGGGCACGTTACAGCACAATGCAAAAAGTAAACTAATGTAGGCTAATTAATCACTTTTTTTTTTTTTTTTTTAAATGAAGCATAATTGGCCACTTTGGACAAATGATACAAACCAATAACTATGTTTGCAGTATACAAATGACTGCCCTGAGGCGTGATAATCTACAAAACACAAGGTGCCTCTGGCGTGATCAAAACGTTTATCATTCTCACACACACGCAATGTATTTAAGTACATGCATTAAATTAAGACTGCAATATGTGCCTGTAACTACCAAGACCTTCAAACAGAGTTCCTCTAGAAGCTACACACCAACACAAAACGTCAACACATTTTTTCCAATGTGGTTCAGAGAGGAAGAGTCGTGGGCTTGGTCTAATGTCCCACATGAGGTAGGGTCAAGGCTGATTTGCTTATAGTTACTCCCTGCCTCAAGTGGCACAGTGACAAAATAAATAAAGATTGGAATGCAGCTCAGAGTAATTGTCAGTGACCGAGACATCACTGTTTGCACTAAGAGTATCTCTGCCAGCAAGATGCTTGCTGGTGGGACAACATTGTCAAAATTTTGAATCTCAGAACCCTTCCGAAATTGACAAAATTGAGTACTAATAAATGGAGTAATAGTAACATCTGTGACCTACAGGACTTAGAAATGTCATAAACTGCAGTAGGCAGGGCATCACAAAGAAAATGCATTATCAAAAATCCCACGGGACTGACACCACTTCTTTATCCAAAAGTAGCATTACTTGATCAAAAAGGACCACCCATGGAAAGCTTCACCATCCCTGTCCAAACCAATATGCACATCTCAGCAACCTATTATTTAAATAATCCCACTCATTAAAGTGTTTATCTGGTCAATTAAACGATTAGCGCTGCGCTTCATCCCGGAGCCAGTCTCGGCGACGAGTCAAGGCTGGTACCCCCAGCGTGAACACCAGTGCTGCCAAGGAAGGCAGGGCAGAGGAGGAAAGAGCCAGGCCCACAGGTCTGCTCGCTCACAAATAGATTAATTGAGGGATGCCTTTGTGTATAGCAAACTCCAAACCACAGCAGCACATCAGACAACAAGATAATGGATCAGAGCTGGCCCTGGAACCCATTGTTAAAATGCTCTGTTGCTGCGGTTGGCAAAAAAATCTCAATAAATTATATGCTGAAAAATCGAGCAGGAGATTTGCAAAAAACACTTATGGATACAGTTATTCTCTGAAGTGGATTTCAAAACAACAAGGAGGCAACAATTTATTTGTGCAGAAAAAGAAAGGAGGCTCTACAGGGAGCCGCTCTGGGGAGAAGATATGGAACTTCTCGGAAAGGACAGATAATTAAAATTAAATTAGGAAACCAAGTCAAGCACTAGAGAAAAGAAGCAGAAAGGAAACGTCATGCTTAACGCGGCCGAGATATGAGGCAGTGGCTAAACTGTTGACTGATCCTGGAATCCTGGGTTCCAATCCTAGCTGCAGAACGTGGCCAAAGTACTGTGTGATTCTGCACAAAAGATATTCTGCCCATGCTTCAAACTGTAAATACGTGCAACGCAAAAATAACTGTGCAACGGGCTTTGCAAACTGTTTCCTTCAACCCCTTTACACATCACATTCGGGGTTCTGTAAACTGGCCTCAACCGCACCCCCACACTATTCTATCTACAGCAGCTCAGGTTTGAGATGCTCTTCCTCTAATAAATATCTCCATCGCTGCTGTGCTACTTCTGCAGACTAGGCGGCGCTATATAAAACACTCAGATACCTCAAATCCCAGGTTCACATTCTGTGAGCAAGACATATTACTAGCCAACAGAAGGAATACCCAAGCTCATCGAAGAGTTAAGAAATGACCAAATACAATTTCAATTTTACTGAAAAAGTACCATGTTAACTCTAAGGCATTTAAAAAAAAATATTTAGAGATATCCACAAAATAAGACCCAGGTCCTCATACTCAATAAATGACGTATCAAGATTCTGTTTGAAGTTGTAAATAGTTAAGTACAGTGGGTTAAACAAATAACAGTGCAATGACCAGTAAATCCCAGGGCCACACCCTATTAACCCAAGGAGCCTAATTCGCAAGCAAATCGTCATTCTACACAACTGCAAAACCTACAGCGGTTTACAAAAACACTCAGGAAGTTACTTACTTTGACTGGCACTCTTGTGTAATTCATATCCAAAAACGAATGGGACCAAATTACATAAAAATATATTGCACCCAAAGCAAGAGATACATTTATCCTGAAGTTAATAATGCCCAGGCAGTGACAGATTACATAAATTAACCCTCTCCATGTAGGAAGGATGGAAAAAATGGACCACTTTCCAGTTGGCCGGATCATCATGTCAACCATCTATCGGGCCGCAAGGTATAAATGGCACCTAGGCCAGTGGTGGAAGGTTCAAGACAGCAAGTGTATTAGAAATGGGACTGTACCGTAATCCGACCACCTATGGGGAGTTTCTGCCAGTGGGATCCTCCACCTGTCATCACTATGTATTACATACATACTGTGCAGTTGATACTGTCAAGTGGAAGATAGGTTGCCCTCTTACACGGGACTCATAATATTTACCTAGTTAATGATATACACTTGTTTTTTCTAAGCCAACATATACAAAATTTCCACAACAACTGAAAATCGACAGGTGTAGGGTTAGATAATTGGTGATATTTCACTAAGAAATATGTTTTTAAATAAAACTTTTGATCAAATAAAAAAAATCGTTGTAAACGTTCTCTGCACATTTTGTACCACTTATCCATGTATCATTTTTACATGCGTTTTGAAGTTCGGATAAAGGCTGGAAGAGGCACTGTAAATATTTGGGAATTCCAACAAAGCTACAACTGTAGATGTTGCACTCATTTTCACGGCCCACTCTCTTGAGAACATCCATTATAGGTCAATTCCTGCCAGAGAAAAATCAAAATATTTCCAGAACGTGTACACGTTGATGGCGTGGCATCGCTCCACACTAACATATGCTGATTTTGCCTTTTTCAATCAAGATTGCATTTTGTGTGGTAAGGTTTCCGCACAAAAGTTTGTTGTACATAAGGAAAAAGCTCTCCACAGTTGTGCATGCCTGCGTTTGCAGGCATTAGCACAAAAAAGGCCGACCCATTTGCTTTGCTAATGCTTTTTTCAAACTATCTATGTAAAATATGTATATGAACTTCCAAACTTTATTTATTTTGTCACTGAGCCACTTAAGGCATGGAGAAAAGGTGCTGGTTCTGCATGGCCAAATGTAGAAACTGCATTTGCGCACATTGTGGTGCATGCCCAATTTATGCTGCAGAGATGGACCAGATGTAAAAGCGGCCATTACAGGTGTGGCTACTGATGTATTTAGGTGTACAAAAACCCATCTATCATACACAAAGGAACAAACCTGTTCCCTACCTGAACTTTTTTGGTGCTATTTCAGACCAGGTTTTACAGGTTACAGGTGTGTGGGAGAGGGGCTCCATTGTTTGCAAGGGGATGCCCCCCCCTTCAAATGAAGAAATACCTTCAGAATCAGACCTGCACGTTTGTGCCACATATGAAATGGCATCCAGTCATCCTGCTCCCTCCCACCGAGGGCATCGAGAGGATGTGGTCCGTCGGCTAGATTGCCGACTTTGGTGCTGGAAACCAAGGTTCGAGCCTCGGGGTCGCGTCCACATCCTGTGATTCTGGGCAAATCACTTAATCTCCCCGTGCCTGAATGTGTCCTTGTGTAACGTAACCGGTGCTCATGTAAAGCGCTCCAATACTTTCGGGTCGAGTTCGCGCTATATAAATCTGCATTAAAATAAAAATAAAATCCCTTGTGTGCAACCCTCAGGTACCCCCGAGCAGGGGAGTGCAATCACACACTGTACCCGACTGCAAGGGGATCACTTCTCAATGTGCTGCCAGTCCCTCTGCATTTAAAGACGGACCGATTCAAACCACTGGTCCGCCTTTCAGTGCCAAGCTGTCACACAAATACGTGTCTTTGACCTAATACGTCATCAGTTATTGATTTGATGAATTCCAAATACAAAAGGTCAACCTCCGTGCACAGATTCTTAAAGCAACATTTGTATTCCTTAGGTTGGGTCTAAATGGGTGGCAGGTATGATTGACGGTCTACCCATACGTTTATTGCCCTATGCACCACTTGCATGCCCGTCAATCTATTTCTAACCAGCATCCACTATTTTAAGTTTTTTTTGTGAGCGTTTTCATAAAGGAACAATTCTCTGAGAACCGAGCAGTATTCTTAATCAAGCTTCCCGGGGCGTGGTCTCGCCGAGCAGCAAGATGGCCGCTCGTTGAGCGAGCTCTGCCGGCCGAGATATAATAAGTTTAAAATCATGACAATAGGAGAGCCAGAGATTCCTACCATCCGCCGATATGAATACCCGAGGGAGCTGTGCCTCTATTGAGCCTAATTTCATGACCGGATGGGCAGCCATTCCGCCAACGGATCGCAGATCGGGAGACCGGGCCTGCCTGGTGCGAGGCAGCTCGCTGACGCAGTGAGAGGAAAGGCCCAGACCCTGAAACGGATGAAGAAAAGGCCGACGCACTGGGGAGAGATGTAAAGGCGCCGGCTGCAACCTAACCGTGGTGCCGCTCTGCACCTCCACTGTGTGTGCGCTGCTCCTCAGCGACCCTCCCTTGGCGTACTGTCGGCGAGATCCGGACAGCAGCCTGCGGAGCGCGCTGGGCCTGGTGAGGCGCTGACCCGTTGGGAGCAGGCGGAGGAGGCAGTATCCCGTCGCCCCTGGAGACCCGAGGCGAGTCGGAGCCGTGACTCTTCACTGATGAACGCAGGGGGTGCCCTTGGTGCCGGGGGACCTTGCCGCTCTCTGAGTTGCAGCTGCCCCCAAGAGTGAGAGCGGCGCTGCTGGTACGAGAGACACTATTGCCCCCCCCTGCTGCTGAGCACCAGCGGATGCGGAGCTGGGCTCAATTAACAAGAGCTCCACTGTCCAGCTGCCTTCCCTCGATACGCTTGCCGTTAGCTCTGGGCGGCTGCCAGCATAGTGCACCGGGCCTGGAGTAGCCCATATCCTGCGACGGCGGGAAACAAGAAGACGTCTAGGCGCCTCGGAGGCCTGGGGCGAACCGGCGCTGTGACTTGTTGCCGCTGTGCGTAGGAGGCACCCAACGAGCCGGGGAGACTTGGGCGCCGTGGTGTACCCTGCTGGACTGGCTGGCGCGGCGGTGGGGACCGCCCGGCATCGCGAGTGGAGCAGTGCTCGGGGGGGGGGGGACTCACATATTGCTGTTCCTGAAGTCCTGAAAAAGACCCGAGATCCCAATGGCACTAGACGACCAGTAGGAACCGCCCGACTGGACTGGGTAGAACAAAATGACCGATCACCACGACTCGGACAGAGGAGGCGTGAGGAGATCCCCCTCTCTAGGAGCTATGCAGCCACATCAGAAAGCTCATGCAGTTCTGAGGGAACGTAGACATTAACGCATTTAAGAACTGTGCACCCTACACTAAACCCACAACCAGTAGATCCTTGGCCCGCAAATTCAGCGCAATGGGGAAGCATGATGCAAAGCAGCCCAAGTTAACCTTCGAAATTAAAAGGCTCACAAGGCACATGGACACTGAGGCTGAGGTAGGTGCAGATCATGGCTCCGGAGAAACAGCAGACGGCCAGGGGGACGACCTCCGCTCACTACTGTTGGATATGAAATCCAGTCTAAAAACCATCGATAACAAGGTAGATGTACTTACCTCCCAACTGGACCACGTCAGGAAACAGGTTGAAACACACTAAGCACGCCTGGATCCGCTAGAGAATCGTGCCTCGGATGCCCATGAGTTCCAGGTCGAAACAAAGGAGCATTTGTTGCAAATGGATAAGGTACTCAACATAATCAGGGCCAAGAACAATGACCTTGAAGCAAGGTCCCGCCGAAACAACTTTCGAATAACAGGAATACCTGAAACTACCGCCATATCCAAGATGGAAACCTACGTGGAAGAACTTCTGCGAGAACTGTTCGGCCCGGATCTGTCGGCGGTATTTATCGTTGAGAGAGCCCACGGCACCCTGGGCCCAAGGCCGCCAGTGGGGGCTACGGCCAGGCCGATCCTAGCATAGCTGTTGAACTATCGCGATCATAATAACATCCTCCGCTTGGCCAGAGAACGGCGCAGTATCAAAGGAAACATCTTGTTTTACCCAGACTTCACTCCAGCAGTGCAGGCGGTCCGCAGGGAATTTCTACCTGTCAAACGTGTTCTGTTGCAAGCGGAGATAACTTATGCCTTGCTATATCCTGCGAAACTAAAGGTGACGTATAATGGCTCCGTGCATCACTTTACAGACGCCAAATCGGCTATGAAGTTTGTCAAAACAAGTGGGAGGCCAGAAACGCACTCCTAAGACCACCAAAAACTGCCCACAGGAAACCGGTTTAAGTGACAATGACTGACACTCTCCTTCGGAGGAGCCGGCAGATCGTCACTTCCCTATGTCTAATCTGTCAGCATGATCCTCCTATATATGCTGTGAATACAGCTAATCTGGGGATCGCCGTCTCCCAAGAGAGATCCAGTGTCTGGCATCAGCACAGCGCTCTAGTATATTGGCTCCTGGTTCTCCCTCACATACTCTGCCACCCCGCCTCGCGGCAGGGTTGTACGCCGGCGATCCCGTGCCTCAGGGGAGATCTCCCATATCCAGCCCGCAGGCGTGTTGCCAGGGCGCAGAGTTCAGTTTGTTAGTAAGGGGGGGGGGTCTTATTACACAACGTAATTAGAGGGTTGGTGGGGAGGGCGGGGAATTTACCATTGGGGTTCAGGTCAGAATGTCACCGGCTAAATATGTACTGTGGCACCACAGGCTACACTATATCCTAAGAAGGGATCAGCGGTCAGGCCCACACTTATGCGAAGTTAGAATGTACAGGCACGGACACAGACATCGAGAAATCACAATGCACAGGGGAAGCTTTAAACATCATCACACACATTATAATCTGATATGACGGCATATAATTTCCTCACGTGGAACATCCGTGGGTTGAATGATTACAGAAAGACCAGACTTTCCAAGTCCTATCTACTCAGACATAAAATCGATATTTGCTTCATACAAGAAACACATCTGAACAGCACTTCCCCCTCTAAACTACATCATAAGAGATGGGGACATGTTTACTCCTCTATCTATTCTAATTATGCTAGAGAGGTTGCTATACTTATACGTCAAGGGCTAGCGTGGACAACAACTGAATCACAAATTGACCCGAAGGGCAGATACGTGATACTAAGTGGCGTATTGGGGATCGTGAAAATGACCTTAGCGGCGATATACGGGCCAAACACCGACCAGCCCGACTTCTTACAGGTTATCTGGGCTAGAATTAAGTCAATGGACTGCGACACCATTGTATGGGGAGGGGATTTCAATGCTATATTGGATGACGCCCTAGATGGAATGGGAGCTTCGCACAGGTTACACCCCAGGTCTAGCGACACTCTAAACAATATTATTTCAGACGGCAACTTAACAGACATATGGCGGCAATGGCACCCGGGAGTGGCTGAGGGCACCTGTATCATGGTGCACCTCAGCGCCTGGTCCAGATTAGACTACTGGCTGGTGTCCAAAGACATAGCAACCTGGACAACGGACGTCACACATTTACCTAGGACACTCTCGGATCACGCACCCTGCCGCCTACAACTGACATTTCCAGGGACTCCACAACGGGCTTTTGGCTGGAGGCTCCTTCCTAATGCCCTGTTAGACTCGGTATTTCGTGAAGAAATAAGAAATGACATAGAGGAATTCTTCGCAGTAAATACAGGATCTGTCTCCTCTCAGGCTACTCTATGGGAGGCATTCAAGGTAGTAATACGGGGGAAATGTATGGCTAGACAGGCCTGGGTATTAAAATCAATTAGGACAGCTCTTGCTAATTTAGAAACACGCATCAGAGATATTGAATTACAATATTATGCCACTGATAACCCTAGCCTGTTAGCATCTCTAAAGAAAGGAATCGTGGAATTTGAGTCAGAGGTGCAACGGGAGGTGAAATGTATGAGCAAATACACTCAAGCTAGACGTTATGGGGAGGGTGACAGGCCGGGCAAAACCCTTGCGACCATACTCCGAGCGCCACGTTATTCCACATATGTCACTGAGGTTCTAGATGAGAACCTGGAACCCATTCGAGGCCCACAGGAGATACTGGACCAGTTTACAAGATTTTACTCTAAACTGTACACCTCAACCTCCCCAACAGTTCTGGAAGACCTTAAGGGCTACTTAGATTCTATAGAGCTATTATGGCTGGAGAAGGCTCATAGGGAATACCTAGATCAACCCTTCACGTCCGAAGACATTATGCAAGTTATTAATAGTATGCCCTTGGACAAAGCCCCAGGCTTAGATGGCCTTACCACAGCCTTCTATAAAACCTGAACGGCAATACTAGCTCCCCACCTCCAAACAGTCTTTGAGGAAGCCCAAGCGTCTGGTATCCTCCATCCATCCATGCGGGAAGCTGTAATACAAACACTGTGAAGCCCGGCAAGCCGCCTAACGAGCGAGACTCCTACAGGCCCCTATCGTTGATAAATATTGACACCAAAATCTACGCTAAGTTGCTTGCAAATAGACTGCAGCCTCTGCTCCCTTTGATTGCCCGGCCCGATTAGTCAGGCTTCATCCCTGGAAGGTCTGTTAAAATGTAAAATCTGATTCTCTTGTTTTTTGATTAAGCTATGCCTCATCCATTTTTCACCCCTGCCCTGCTTTCAGCCTGGCTCTATCCTTGACACTGCATCTGTATAAACATGAGTAAAGAATCTAGATTGGGGCATTGTAAGCTGTGTATACATGCAGAGTCAGCGCAAAAGAACAGCTGGCGTCTGCACGGGGTTTTCCAGACAGTGGTAAAGCCTCAAGTAAAGTTTGCTCAGATAGCATATCTTGTTGTGCAGCTTCAGGACGCGACAATTGCACAAGGCACCAAGGCTGTCGATTCTTACCGGTACCTCATTTGTGTGTTTTTCCCAAAGCTCCATTTACCTCTGGGCGTCCCTAGTTTGTGATCTTTTGCTATAAAAACCCATGTAACCATTGTTCAGCGCGCTCTCTCCATGAGTATCTCTATGGTGCTTGTCGGATGGAGCCCCATTCATGAATGCTAAATAAATAACCTATGGTTTGTACTTCGCTCCAGTGTCGATTCCTCCTTACTTGTTAAGAACCCGTGGACGAAGTGGTGACCCTGCACCAGTTGATTATTAATAATCTGCTTCCACAAATTGGCGCGCCAACGTGGGGCCCCATCAAGGGCTTGCAGTCGGACCAGGGGAGGAGATCGGGTCGGTAAGACTAACTTCGCTGAGGGGCGCCCCACCTGAAGAGACTAGTGTTTCTCGTGGTCCAAGGTGATTTTTCAGCTCTCCGACTCTGATCTTCCTGGCGGCTGCTGGCCTTGACTGGGGCCTTCGGATGGTCATTTTTTTTTGGGATCAGGGAGGGTTGACAGGTGGGAGTTGAAGACTACACATAAGGTAAATCTGTATTGAACCGGTTCATTTGGTTAGAATTTGTTTTGTATTTGCCTTGGCATTTGTTTGGTATCCTTCGAATCTGCTTGGAATTTAGAATATGTTTTGGAACTTGCTATTTGTTTTGAGTAACATTTTTTCTTACAGGTAATGTGAGAATTTTTTTTTTATTTCTCTCTGTTTATAAGTTTTTTTATATCTTATATAACATGCCTGTGATTAGCACTCTTTGGAAGTTTTGTTGTTGCTGCTGTGATAAGCAGAGCATTTTGGAAGCAAGTCAGCCGGCGCCACCAGAAGGTACGCCGAATTTTGAGATGTACATCAAATATGGTATTTGTCCCATCATGTATAATGCATTGTGGAACAAATATACAAAAGGGGATCCCCAGTTGCAATGGCCATTAGAGGGAACAATGGACCCTCATAAACTCGAGTATTTAGAGAAACGATTGTTTTTAAAGAAGGTTAGGCCAGCTATGTTTGACAGTTTGCGTATGTGGAGGAAAGAAGTGAAGGAGCGGTAGCTCAAGGCAGAGAAGTTGCAAAGGAAACAGGAAAGAAAGACAGAGTATCAGAAGTATAAGGAATTGAAGGATAAGGAAGTCCAGGAGAAAAAGGAATGTTTAGATAGAGAGCATAGATTATTAATATCTAAGGAATATATAGTTAGACCAACAGTAGCAGTTCAGGTCCACCAAGAGGATGTGGATTCAGATATTGATGAATTATTGACTGAACGACCCCCATATGTACCCTTAACACCTCTTCCCCCTGGACCACCAAATGGAGTTCCCCCTGTACCTCCGGTTCCACCTCTTTTGCCCGCGGTTGTCCAGCTCCCTATTTTCCAACCACTACCGGTACATCCTCCCCCCCCCCATCCCAGGCCACTGCCCCTCCATTCCAGGCTACTGCACCCGAAATGACTGATGATCCCGTACTTTCTGTATCTGTCTTGACCCCTCGAGTTCTTCGTTCTACTGTATCTCAATCACGTCAGGATGCGATAAGATTGATGGTATTAAATTGATTGAGTGATCTAGAAATGGAGGTAGGAGAATTGATAGATCAGATACAGGATTTTTCTGAGGGCGAGCTTCTTTGTCTCAAATAAGCTGTCTCATCAACTTATGGTCCAATGGGAAATGACTACAGGACAGAATGGCCCTGAAGATGTTAGAGCTATTAATCGACAGTGTCAGATAGGAGCCTTCCCTGTGAGTAGAATTAACAATGCCATAGCAACGATAATTGGATATCGTAATGAACTCTCTTCCTCTCCCCGAATAAGACCTATGAGGGAAGCCGCGCCACAATTCATTCCTGGAAGAGGGAATGCAGATAATGATGATCCCAATAGTCCTGATGCTAGAGCCCATTTTTTGTACAATTGGATATATACGCCCTGGAAAAGGACGGATGTGCTCACTTTAAAAGCCTCTTTACCAGACATACGAAAAAATCCTAGAGGATTTTATGATGATGTACAGGCAGCCATTGATTCTTGTATCATGACCTTAGCAGATATTGATATGTTTTTGGTATGATTCTGCCACCGGATATGTGGCGACTTACTTGAAAACAGGATCATGTTGTTGATTTGGGAGGAGACTGGGCTGCCATCATAGCAGCCGATAGGGATAGGAAACCTGGTCAGAAACCTAGTCAGCTCATACTGGATCTTCCTGGTAACATACTTACTTATATAAAAACGATGATTCCGGCTAGGAAAATAGATTGGGCACTGCTTACGGCTTGTAAACAAAAACAGGGAGAGGCTGTCCCTGATTTCTTTACTCGCTTTGAGGAAGTGTTCCATGATTTTAGTGGGCAGGATACATCTACACCTACGGGTGCACATTTGTTCGTAGATCGATTTGTGGGGAATTTACTTCCAGAGATATCTGTTCGCTTAAGGAATTCTGAGAGTACATGGGCTTCAGTAACCCGAAAGCTATATTAGATATGGCTCAGTATTATCAGAATCAGGTGACCACTGAGCAAGAACGAAAAGAAGGGAAACTAAAAGAATTGAAAACTAAGGTAATGATGGTCCAGGCCTATGGACCTCAAGGTCGAGGTCAAAATTATGGTCAGAATTTCAGACAAACACCTCCAGTAGGGCCACCGCGTAGACAGACTCCACTAGGGCTGGATCAATGTGCTTATTGTAAGGAGAAAGGACATTGGTGTTCAGAATGTCCTGTTTTAGCTGCTGGTGGGAGAGGAAGGGGACAAGTGAATGGTAGCCGGGGGACTTCAGCTCTCCGACAGCAGCCACAGCAGGTTCAAGCTCCAGAGAGAAATAGGTCAGGAAATTATTTTGATCAACGAAATAATCAATATTCTATGGAGGATTGGGAATCAGAGGAAACTGTGGGAACACATTTTGCCTAGGGCAGCGTAGGACAAGGAGGACCAGTTGAGATACCTGTAGACCAGTCAGGGCCCTATATAACAGCCACCATACTTGGGCAGGCCCAGAACTTTTTAGTGGATACAGGGGCGACACGTAGTGCAATATCTCAGAAACTGGTCCCTGGGACACCCTTGTCTGGCCAAGTAATTACATCAATAGGATTTGATGGAACACCAACTCCTAGCCCTGTGTCCCAAAAACTACCTTTGCAGGTTAAAAATTTCATCACTACAGCCCCCTTTTACTTCCCCACATGCTCCAGACAATCTGATGGGACTCGATCTTTTGAAATATTTCCATGCTACTATACATTGTTCCCCATCTGGAGTACGTGTCATTTTTGGGAAAAGGACATTACCTAAACAATATAATTTCTCTTTATGTTCGGATCTTGATTCTGTCCCTTCATGTGTTTGGGCTACTGCTGACACAGATGTGGGAAGAATGGACATTTCCCCAGTACATATACAGGTTCGGGAAGATGTTTCCTTACCAAGAGTCCCGCAAAATAAAATATCAAAAGAAGGTGAGGATGCACTGATATCTATCATTGATAACATGATACGTACAGGAGTTGTTGAGGAAGTTTCCTCTAATGTATGCAATAGCCCATTCTCCCCATCCTAAAACGGGGCGATGGAACAGGGGACAAGATTTACCGATTTGTGATTGACTTAAGAGAAGCCAACAAAATAGTGATTCCTCAATATCCTGTCGTCTCGGATATTACGACCTCGTTGACATTAATCCCACCTACAGCTACTGTGTTTTCCGTTATTGACCTCAAAAACGCTTTTTTCTCTATTCCTATACATGAAAACAGTAGATATCTATTTGGATTCTCATTACGGGGCCGCTCATTGGAGATTTTGTAGGGCTCCACAAGGGTATACAGAAAGTCCTAGCATTTACAGTCAGGCACTTAAACGACAGTTGGATGAACTTATTTTGCCACCAGGATTTACACTTGTGCAATATGTCGATGATATTTTGCTAGCCGCAGACACAATTGAGCATTGTAAAAAGGCCACTCTCTCCCTATTGTATCATCTTGCTGTTAAGGGACACAAGGTCTCTAAGAATAAGCTGCAATATTGTCAGTCTGAGGTCACTTATTTGGGTCACCTCTTGTCTAAGAAAGGCCGCTCTCTGACTAAAGACAGTATTCAAACTATTCTACAAATTCCTATTCCTAGTACTCAAAAAGAAGTCAGGGCACTTATTGGTATTACTTCCTAATGTAGACAGTGGATCCCCAACTTCTCACTTATCATCAAACCTCTTTTGTCCCTTGTTACCAAAGACACTCCCTCTCCTCTACCATGGACATCTAAATGTCAGGAAGCATATCAGCAGCTTTGTGCATCCCTTTGTTCTGCTCCAGTGTTAGGCACTCCAGACTATGCTAAGCCTTTCATATTATATGTACACGAAAGAGAAGGATGTGAATTGTCAGTTTTGACACAACCATATGGTAGTAAACATCGTCCATGTGCTTATTTTTTGGCTGTATTAGACCCAGTGGCCAAAAGGACTTCCAGGCTGTCTTAGAGCGGTTGCTGCCACCGCCATCTCTATACGACAATCTGAGGGGATAGTGTTGAGTAACAAGCTTATGGTTATGGTACCCCATTCCGTAGATGCGCTTCTGAACCAGACTAAAACACAACACTTGACTAGCGCTAGACTCACAGGATACGAACTTACGCTTTTGGCACCTCATATTACACTCAAGAGATGTTTGACATTGAACCCAGCTACATTGTTACCTTTGCCAGCCGAACAAACTCATGATGTGCACGACTGTATTTTCCTAACAGAAGAACAAACTAAGGGAAGAATAGATCTTAAAGATACACCTTTGTCAGATCCTGAGGGAGAACTATGGGTGGATGGCTCTTGTTTAAGACTACCTGATGGCACCACCTCTGCATCCTATGCCATAACCACATTACAAACTGTGGTAGAAACAGCCCGTACTCCGCAAAAGCAGCTGAACTTATTGCGCTTTTGAGGGCTTGCGAACTCAGTCAGGGATTATCAGTAAATATTTATACGGATAGCCAGTATGCATTTGGTGTGGTACACAATTTTGGCAAGCTTTGGAAGGAAGTGGGAGTCCTGACCTCCCATGGTTCTAAAATACAGCATGGTGAATTGGTAAATAGTCTTCTTACTGCCTTGACATTGCCAAAGAGTGTAGCCATTATCAAATGTAGTGCCCACAAGAAAATTACAGACAAGGTGGGACAAGGAAATGCTTTCGCTGACGAAGTAGCACCAGATACTGCAAGTGCACTCACGAGTAAAGTATATGTACTACGATCCCAAGCTGAAAGATGGGAAAACATGTATACCGAGATTAAGGAAATACAGTAGTCAGCCACTGAACAAGAAAAGGCAGAATGGCAAAAGGAAGGAGAGTTAGATGATGAGGGATGTTGGAGGTCAAAGGATATGTCGAAATGGAAGTTGCCCTATGACTATTTATTACCTTTTGTGACTATGGCTCATGGACCTGCTCACATTAGTGCCAAAAACACCATCTCCCAACTAGAGCAGGTTTAGGATAATAAGCACATTCGGAAAACAGCTGAGTATTTGGTCAAACATTGCATGATATGTTTACAGCATAATCCTGGGAAGGGAGTATCAACCCCCAAGGCCAAATGTAATCAAAGAAATACAGTACCCTGTTTTGAGTGATTACCTAAAAAACTTGACTGAAAAACTGTCTCCGATTCATCAGCAGGTGCGTGAAGCTATACCAGACAAATCAGAGGGTCCGGCTCATGGTCTCCAACCGGGAGAGTTTGTCTTAGTAAAAAAACTTCCAACGTTCGAACTGCTGTCCGTGTCACCAACAGACGCCATTGGATTAATGCAGCACACTGCAAGCGAATCCCAGCAACTGTTCTCCAGCCAGAAGGCAGAAATGATCTGAAAGACATCTTACAGACTCAGAAAAGTGTTGCTCCTCTGAACGAAGACACTTTGTTTCCTGATCAAACTGTACCATCGGCATCAAGGTACGATTTATGACCAAGGAAGGGAAGGAGCAGATAGAGATACCGGAGGACCAGTTTCAATTAGTGGAACGGTTCGGCTGTGACACGGTAGGATCACAGAATCGGCTGAACTTGGTTCAGAGGGGATTGTGATACGTGTTCAGTGGTACCTGGCTCTCTCTCCAACCTGTGGTTGTATTGATACCGAGAAGAAATGCAGAAATTGAGATCTGAAATGCGCTCCAAAGACAAGACTGTGTATAGTGACTCTGATCATATCGTTGATAATATTGGCAGCAGTTTTCTGGACAATGGAGAAAGTGATTCCAGCTCGAAACCTATTGCCCACTACTACTCTTGTCCCCACGGAACACTATTACTTGACTTATTTCCACTTGGGGTTGGACATTATTAATGGGAATAGTAATTATAGGAGCCAACTTTCTCACTTGCTGCATTCAATGTGCTCCTATGATATGTACAGCGTGTATAACCACTTGTAATCATATTAAACCTCCCCCGATTAATGTTCATGAATTGAATCGAGAAATGATGATGCACACTGAAATTTACGAACTTATGAACATTGATATACGAGATTAAATTATATGTACTTTTTTAGAATGGATTCAGCATAGCTGAAAATGAAGGACTGTTAAAATGCAAAATCTGATTCTCTTGTTTTTTGATTCAGATATGCCTCATCCATTTTTCACCCCTGCCCTGCTTTCAGCCTGGCTCTATCCTTGACACTGCATCTGTATAAACATGAGTAAAGAATCTAGATTGGGGCATTGTAGGCTGTGTTTTGTGAAGATAGAGGCCCCCTGCTAGTAGGGTAAAGTTCCTTAAGGCAGGGCTAATTAATCTAATGTATATACTTAAGGCAACATTGATATAAACAATACAAAAATTGAAACAAACTTTATAGAAAACAAAGGGAGAACCAACCGTATCTGTATTTTTATACAAAAATAATTTTTATTGATATGCAATAGCAAAAAATAATTTTATATTAAAAATGGCACCCCATTTATACTCATTCATTCCTCTTCATTCATACAACATGTAACTGACAATGAAAAAAAAAAAAAAAATTCATCATTTTCAATTAGATGTTAAATGACAATTGATTAGGGAACAAACTTAAACTAGAAGTGTCCACGTGGAGATCGTGGCGTGCAGAGGACCCACTATCCGGGATTTTCAAGACATCAAAATAAATAATATCAAAAGGACGACACATATCGAATGCGAAGCCAGGTACATCATATACCTGCCTTGGGTGCGAAAAGTATTGTTTAACTTGGACACTTATAGTTTAAGTTTGTTCCCTAATCAAGACTCCACCAATACCTCAAAGTTCTCATGCTGTAGCGGTCATTTTTTGACGAGCCTACTCCGAGATACAAGATATCGAAAGTGACTTTTGTGGCCCTTTTTCCTGACGAAGGCACGCCTGTGCCGAAACGCGCGTCGAAAACAACAGATTATTAAAATCTTGCCACATTGTTTCCTAAAATCTTCAGTAATCAATTGTCATTTAACATCTAATTGAAAATGATGAAAAATGTTTTTTTTTTAAATTGATTGTCAGTTACATGTTGTATGAATGAAGAGGAATGAATGAGTATAAATGGGGTGCCATTTTTAATATAAAATTATTTTTTGCTATTGCATATCAATAAAAATTATTTTTGTATAAAAATACAGATACGGTTGGTTCTCCCTTTGTTTTCTATAAAGTTTGTTTCAATTTTTGTATTGTTTATATCAATGTTGCCTTAAGTTTATACATTAGATTGTAGGCGGTGTATACATGCAGAGTCAGCGCAAAAGAACAGCTGGCGTCTGCACAGGGTTTTCCAGACAGTGGTAAAGCCTCAAGTAAAGTTTGCTCAGATAGCATATCTTGTTGTGCAGCTTCAGGACGCGACAATTGCACAAGGCACCAAGGCTGTCGATTCTTACCGGTACCTCATTTGTGTGTTTTTCCCAAAGCTCTATTTATCTCTGGAAGTCCCTTGTTTGGGATCTTTTGCTATAAAAACCCATGTAACCATTGTTCAGCGCGCTCTCTCCTTGAGTATCTCTATGGTGCTTGTCGGACAGAGCCCCATTCATGAATGCTAAATAAATAACCTATGATTTGTACTTCGCTCCAGTGTCGATTCCTCCTTACTTGTTAAGAACCCGTGGACGAAGTGGTGACCCTGCACCAGTTGATTATTAATAATCTGCTTCCACAGGTCCACGGCACACAATCGGCGCACATTCTTTGCAGTACTGCACTACCTAGACCCCCCATACCCAGGCACTCGTGGAACTCCTAGATGCCGCCAAAGCGTTTGATTCACTGGAATGGTCGTATCTGTTAGCAATTCTGGTGTGGCTGGGATTCAGCCCATCGTTTTTAAAGCAGATCCAATTATTATACCCAACCTACGGCCAGGCTTCGCATGAATGGCTTGCTCTCCAGTCCGTTTCCGATTACCCGTGGCACTAGGCAGGGATGCCCACTCTCTCCCCTCCTGTTTGCTATTGCTATGGAGCCGCTGGCAGCCCGACTTCGACAGCACCACGTGGCTAGAGGACTGGGATTTACCACGAGAGGGCTCATTATATCACTTTATGCAGACATTACTCTGTACATTAACAACCCAGAAGAAAACTTGCACCCGACCCTTCGGGAAATCATTAAATTCGGAGGCCTATCTGGCATACACATAAATTGGGCTCAATCAATTTTATTCCCACTGACCGAAGAGACTACACCCTTTGCGTTAGACTTTCCCCTTAAATGGGCAGATATACCGGTAAGATATTTGGCGATCTGGCTAAGCCGCAGTGTACAGGAACTCTGGAGAATGAATTACGGACAGGCTATATCCTGGCTGGAAGGGAAGATAAGCACATGGTCTAGATTGCCACTTTCGCTAGCTGGGAGAATCGCAATAGCTAAAATGGTCATTTTACTCAAATTCCTATACATGTTTATTCATCTCCCCCTCCCGCTCACACAAGCCTTTTTCAAGACATTGCGGTCCCTTTTGATTTCTCTGGTATGGGCAGGGAAACAAGCTCGCGTCTCGTGGGAACTACTTACACTCCCCCTATCTCAGGGAGGATTGGGTGCCCCGGATATTCCGCTATACGCGTTTTGCGCGCAAGCTCAATTTTTGCATTATTGGATACATCCGACCCCCTTTGAGCCCCATGTAGCGGTAGAGATAGATAGGGCAGCGCCGGTTCCACTCCAAGTAGCACTCTTTCAGCCATACCGTCGGCCCAGAAACGAAATAGACACAAATGAAACATTGCGCTGGGCATGGGATAATCTCCGGAGCAGAGCCCAACTAGAGGCGTTATACGCCTCATCCATACACTTGACGCATAACCCACTAATCCCTGCGCTGGCAGATAAAGGAAATATAGCCCTAGCGAAGAAACTAGGCATTATTACATTTGCAGATCTATATCCTGGCGACAATTTCTACCCCCTGCCATAAGTGACTGACGAGAGTACACCCAATTTCTCCGCGGTATTTCTGTATCACCGCATCTGCGCGACATGTCGTAAGTTACACAGCACTTTCCTTAGCCCCGACCAACTTTACAGGCCCTTGAACATATAATAACGACACCTTCACCGCGTAGACTCATCACGCGGCTCTACAATACCATGCGGAACACTTCCCCGGTGATTAAACCTAAAGCCCTACAGGGTTGGAATACTGAAATGAACCCACAAATTACGGAGGAGCAGTGGGCATTTTGCTGCAATCAACTGCATCTGCTATCCCCTAACTATAGGTTAAGATTATGGTGAGAACTTCGTCAGGGCTCAGTAGGTGAGTATCTTTCCTTAGGAATTAAAGGAAGACGTTGAAAATGAGCTCATTCTGGCAGGAGATTCTGGAATCAAAGATATAAAACTGAGGCCGACTGAGGCCCTGCGATACCCCATTTGTTTCCAGAGGAATAGCCTGGAACACCGACTTGACTGAAGGATCGCTTTTTGTATTTCGACACGAAAGGTCACATTGGACCTAGGCTACATTGCACCCATTACACCTGTGGAGTGCGATCATTTTCAACGTCTTCCTTTAATTCCTAAGGAAAGATACTCACCTACTGAGCCCTGACGAAGTTCTCACCATGAGAACGAAACGCGTTGGCTGACCGTATAATCACCTATTCTGTGAGAATTAACTGATTGAAAATAAAGATTTATTTGAAAAACTAAAATACTGGCTTCCTGGACTTCATCACCTGACGCTACGCCCAACCCCTCCATTTTGCTTAGGATCTGATTCACAGAGGCATCACCTGACGGCTGGTGCAAGGGCTTGTTGCGTAAGGGACTTGATACAATTGAAACTGATGTGAGGTGCAGAAACAACAGTCCGCCGTCAAAGTATCTCTGTAATTTTATAGGTTAAGATTAATCCATTTTAAGTTTCTGCACCGTTTCTATAGACCCCCCCCCAGCTCCTCCGTATGGGCATACGGCCGGACTCAAAGTGCTGGAGATGTAACTCCACACAGGCAACATTTCTCCACCTAGCATGGAGCTGCCCCCCATCGCGAGGTACTGGGTGACCATATTTAGCAAACTCCACGACACATTGGATACACCAGATTCACCCACACCATTACTGGGGATATTGGGGTACGTGAAAGATACTCTGGCAGAAACCCAAAGGTACATGCCAGGCTATTGCTATTAGCGAAGCGCAGGGTTGCCATACACTAGGGGGATAGGAGGGCCCCACTAGTTAAAGCCTGGATTCAAGATGTCATCTTTTGTCAAACCCAGCTCACTACATTTTGGGAACTAATGCCAGTAGCCTCCAGGCCCAAAGACATTTGGGGACCATTCCTTGACTGGCTGCGCACATTACAAACAGACGCCGCCAGCCCCTCGGCCGACGAGGGCACATCACACACACCAGGACCTGAGACAGCGAACAGCCCCACAATACCCCCCCGGGCCCATCTGAAATAAACTAATGACGGGCAACATGTGTCGGAGTTCGAACCCAAGGCTTTTTTCCCTGAATGCTTTAACACACCCTAGGCCTAGTACAATTAGAATACTACCTAATGCTAATCTTTCTGCAACAGCATACGATGGCCTTTATCAAGATCTGAGATTTTGTATGTTTTTGACTAAATGCCAATAAATAAATTTAAAATAAATAAATAAATCAAGCTTCCTGGGAACAGTTTTAGTAAATAGCTCAGTATTACCTCAGGGTTTCAGAGGGCGTTCAGCTTGCAAAGAGTTGTGCACAGATGCATGCTCATAACTTCTGCCCTGGGTTAGTCTGAGTAGTAAGTGCTTGGATCCACATGCACTTTCACCAAGGCCTAACTCAAATCCACTTGCATTACATCAGCTACCTAAGATACGAGGTAGTGTTGTGCGTACCTGAGCCAGTTGATGCTTGGCATTTTAGACAAGCAGTGCGAACTGTGACGGTAAGGTTGATACAAAGTTCACTAAAAACACAGCCCAAATCTTTTCACACTACTGCTTATGCATTTTACAAATCCTCTATAGACACTCATTCCATTGCAATTAGTACTGGGCGATGTCACAGAGTTCAATAACTCAAGTTACTCTTGTCCTGCACTGACAACGTTCGATAGATTCACCTGCTTTTTAGAAAATGTCCATCATCAGGTTATGATGTAAATTCAGTGCGGCAACGGGTGATACCCTAAAAAGCATCTGAATATCAATGTTGGAGAGCCACAGATACAGGTAATTTATTTATATCTTGAGAACTCATCATGATAACTCAAAGGAGCCAGACACAAAGTTATACCTAACCCCGCCTCTCCCAACCATCCGTCCCTCCCCCAACCATCTGTCCCTCCCTCACTGTCCCAGCTGCTTGTGTGTAATTATGCCTTTGTTGTTCTAATTATTCTTTGGTCTTACACACAGTAGGAACATCCAATTGATGATCATGAAGTTGACCAAAGGAGGTGGTCTAGTAGTTGCATCCAAGCATTCCAACTTCTGAGACAGAGAGGTGCAGTGGCAGCTCCTCCGCTACGGCGGAGGAGCGTTGCCCCACTGAACATAAGGAAAACTAAAATGATAACTATCGTTATCATTTTTGTTTTCCTTTGCAGTCAGTGGCTCTCGGGGCGGGCTGCGGCTGGGCACAGCAGGGGAAGAGGAGTGCTTTTCACTCCTTAGGTGGGCATGACTGCTTGACCGGCCCTCTCGGACCGGCCAAACATTCCTGCGCACTTTGCATCTTCCCCACCAGGCTGATTACGCAGCCTGGTGAGGAACATGCAAAGCCTCCCAATACCCATCTGAGCGCCGATCCACAGCGCTTAGATCAATCACTCCAGGGAACTTGGGAGCCGGGTGCTTCCTGCTGCTGGCCAGGACTGCAGGAAGGAAGAAGACGGAGAACGGAGAAGGGGCGGCGGCCGGCCGTTTCAGGTAAGTGTTTTCTATATTTTTTCTTTGTCAGTCATCCCCTGTCCCCAGCCGTCCCCACCCCCGCCCCACCTCCCGGATCCAGTAGCAGCCGGTACTGGAGAGGTGCGGGAAGACAAAAGAAGGACTGACAGGATATTTTTCTCTTCTGCACAGAGGCTATCCAGATTCAAACGGCATATGATTCCTTTTTGGAACCACCAACACATCTTTCCAAAAGCAGTATGTCTTATGACCATCACAAGCATAACCTTGACAGCAGAAACTTTTCAACATGCTTAAATATTTGTGCAAATAAGGCAGGCCAGTGTATGTTGGGAAAAAAACATTTACCGAAGCAGCTACTAAATTGCTTTCTGAAATAGGTTGTTACATAAAAAGTCACCTGCATAACTTTAATGGAATTCAAGTGGGCGTGCCAAGGGAACCAGCTATTTCCAGTTCGCTCCAACAATAAAGAAAATGAAACGAATGCTATCCAAGCCCCCATCTGACACAAAACATTCCATACATAAGGAGATTATGCCAAAGTTCGATTTAAAAAGAAATATCTAATGGTATTATTTTTCCTTCTTAACTTTTGAATAGTTTCACAAAATTAATTCAATATGAATGGCAGTCTCTGCAAACGAACATGAGGATTCTGGGCTACTAAGTATCTGTAAACAGAATGTTTTCCACAGAGAAGGCCATGGATATCCCAGATCAAGCAAGCAAACCTCACAAGAATATGTGATCCCCAAATCCAGCTGGTATATTTCCTAAAAAGATACATGTTGTATAACCTTTCCCAACGCAGCCCCATTTCCCTAAATCCTTCCTCCACCTACTGTTGCTCATGCAGGACCATCCAAATGTCAGTGTGGCATTTTCATTAAAAAAAACACATATACGAACTTTTGTCGGTTTCTACGTTTTGTGTTTAGGGGTGGGGCTGCGTTTTTCTTTCACATTGTTTTAGGGATGGACTGTACACTTGTCTCTACACCATTTCCTCCAATGTTTTGGCATGCTCTTAAATAATGTTTCCTAGTCATTGCCTTGGCTTTCCTCCACTCATAATTCTGTTCTAGTGCAATTAGCGCTTCCCCATCTTCTGCACTTCCAAGGAACAAAAGTGAATTGAAAAAAAGTCAGTGTTATGCGTCAATGTGTATCAATTTGATGTTTTGTATGTGACGTTACCATATCCTCCACTACGGATTCTGACCAAACAGAAAACCCACGGCACCTCTTCAATAAGAGACGAATGGGGAGTGCTGGTAAGTACGCAACTGTCTATCAATAAGGCATTTGTGTACCACTTACGTACAATATATACGCAGCCCGGCCGATTAATGAAAGGGAGTTGGGGAGACAGTATCTGGCCGGGCTGACCAGGCTTGCCGAGGAGGACAGAGGGGCTATGGAGGCACCCAATCCTAGAGAGGAGATAGTAGCAGCCAAACGTGGCCTTAAAAATAAGAAACAAGGGGTAGCGCTCTAACCCTGGGACCTGGGTAAGAGAGTAATAAAGTAGGACAATGGTCCCTTCGGGGGAAGTAGAGGCCTCAACTTCCTTGGCAAATGTACCAAACCATTGTAACATTGGTTTTGGCAAAGATTAAATCAAATGTATTTGTTCCACAAGCAAGAATCTATAAGAACACATTATGTATAGATGGATAGATAAGGTGCTCCAGAGTAAGTGAACAGCGCAGTGAAAGTGAAGAAGGGAGTTAAAGTGCACAAGTGCTATATACAGAACTATATACAAAGACCAACGGCTGATTGAGATGCAACATTCATAACACCATTCTACTACAAAATGTGGTGTTTAGCATCATGTTCTGAAATAACTCGCCAGTATGTTTTGTCAACGTTTCAACCCTGTTAACTGAATCTCAAAAGGATCTTCATCAAGACCAAAATAAAAAGGTAGAACCTAGGGAAGAGACCATCATATTTTAGAAACTCTACGCAGGAGTTCAAAATATCTACATATCATTTTAACTGTAGTATACAAAATATAGGAGTATCTAGCAAACCAAATTATGGAAGTGATTTTCGAAACAAATGGTTATTCACCGAGGCAAGCTCCCATTGGTACAATGTTATGCCAGACAATGGCTTAATTAAACAACTTCAAGGGGTCTCTCTTAGGGTCAAATAGCTAATAAAATAGATTGCTAAGAGTGACTAACCCGATCTAAACGACTGGTAAAATATGCCATTTCTAAAGTCACCACTTACAAAAGACAGGATGGTAATATACTCACAAGGTCAGTATTATGGCTAAACGGCTAAAACTACTTGGGGGGGGGGGGTTACCTGAAGTATTTTACCAGAAGAGCACAGGCATTTTAAATTACAAACTGTTGGAAATATACAAAGAAGCCCTGACGAGAGGCTGACTCCCAGACACCATGCCGAATACTCTCTACAACATGCGCCGACTCTCCCATGTGTACCATGCCCCACACCGTTCGGACGACATCTGTGCCCTTGCATTCCTGGAAGTCAAGCGTTCGAATCGGGGGGCTGGTGCTACCTTTGGTTAGTTCTCGACAGGGTGAGAGTGGGCACAAGATTCATACAATGGGTTAAACTCCTCTATACAGATGCAGGGGAGAGGGTTCGAACTGGGGGAATGATATCAGAGAGCTTCACGCTCCGGAGGGGTACCCGACAGGGATGTCCCCTGTCACCATTACTGTTCACCCTGGCCATGGAGCCAATGGCTTGTGTGCTCTGACAGATGATGGTGCCCTGGGCGATTGAGGTGAGGAAGATGCAGCATGTGGTGTCCCATTATGCTGACTATGCTCTTCTCTACCTAAGAAATCTCAATAGTCAATAGTGCCAAATTCAAACTTTTCCCCCTTGAGGCGTTATAATTGGTCCTGCAGGATGTGCTACCTGTGACCGGCCTGCCCTGGGAGACAAAATCTGTGAGATCTTGGAATCAAGATCGCACACACAGAACAGGATTTTACAAACCTCAACATGGAATGGGAAGTGGAGGGCCGGAGGCCAATAGTCAGGTTCTGGAAAACCCTCCAGCTGTCACTGTTGGGTAGGGTTGCACTGGTCAAAATGGTACTGCTCCAGCATGGCTTGTATGCCTTACAAGGCACCCTATATGAGATCAGACCCACTACTTTACTGAAACTGACAAGCTTATAGTGGAACTGCTCTGGGCAGATAAGAGAAGACTAATTGAGTTCTCCATGATTAAACTGACCTGGCAGTGGGGGGGCGGGGGGGTAGAGATGCCCCATATAGAATTGTATTACACGATGGCACACTTACAGCATGTGATAAACTGGCTGGACCCTGACGATAACTGGGAAAAGACTTCTAAAAGGCTCATATGGTACAGACCCGCTGCCAGTACCTGAAAGAGGCGGGAGCGCCAACAGACACACCGCATGTGATGAAATAAGTCTGTAGACTCTGGGAACGTGCAGCGAAGCGTGTGATTAGACGGGCCCGTATGCACCTAATAGGCACATATGGTCCTTCCAGCAGTTTGTGAAAATGGCTAAGGCCATGTCTGTACAACAATGGATACCCTAGATGACCTCTTTTCTGAGGGACGGTTTCTCACCAGAGAAGCGGCCACGGAAACCTTTGCACTGGGTACCAGACAATAGTTGCAATATGCAAAATGTTCGGCTACAGTTCAAGAGCTCTGGATGTGCTTCCCAGAGGTCCCTGAACAGCTGCAGACACTAACAATGATGCTGACCATGGTGGGAGGGGGGAGACTGATATCACTACTATACAAAGCTCTACAGGAGGACCTCCCATTACCTCTGTTTAAGATTCAGGAGAAATGGGGAGAAAGGACAAATGAGCCACTGATAGCTAGAGTGGGAGAAAGTACACGGGTGTGCAGACAGTATAATCAAATGCCCGATTTAAATTGAAACAATACAACGACATACATCAATTAGACCTCACCCCAAAAACCTGTATATATTATATATCCAGCACATGCGGCCAGGTGCTCCAGCTGGGGGGAAGAAGAGGCTGAATTTGTGCATGTGACGTGGGAATATCAGGCCATAATACAGATCTGGCAGGAGTTTGTGGAAGGACTCAATGGGGCCACCAGGTGGGCAACTCAGCTGGATATCAAGCAGGTGCTGTTGGGGCTGCTCTCAACGCCGAAGAAGAAGAAACTCGGTCAGAAGTTTATGTCCCTAGGGCTGGTGCTGGCTAAACGCCACATTGAGATCCGGTGGTTAGCACCCGAACCCCTGGGTTACAAGGACTAAGAGACATCTCAGAGTGGGCAATAGCAGAGGAAATACGCATGAAACAGACTATGAGGGACGGCAGGGTAGAAGATGATCTGCAAGCATGGGCAGCTACGTTGACAGCATTGAGACCCCCGGGAGGCCCAACCACCTTGAGTGTACTGGCAGAGTAAGGGATTCTGGAGTGATTGAAGTGATGGTTACGACTTACAGCCTGAAACGGACAGGAGGGATAGCTAGACTTGACACCTCTGGCGAAGACGGAGGCCCTATGGAAACATCCAAGAAGGGAGGGGGGGCTGTTGTAGCATTACACTGCTCCTGGGTCATGTTCGGACTGTGCGTAGTTGATGACGCAATACACAATCTCTATGGGGGAACAGAGTGAGAATGGAGCGGGGGGGGGGGGTTGGGCGAATTGTTTCCACCTTTACTATTCTATTGTTTGTCCTTCAAGAAACTGTATATGGTACAAATATGGTGCGGAATTTGAAATGTACGTTATGGAAAACTCAATAAAGACTATATACAAAAAAATATAATAATCCTCTACTACAGAGTCACTCCTCCTGAGAGTGTGGAAGGAATGGCACACTTTAGAAGTGAGAAATGGACACTTTCCAGCCTCATTCTGAGTGCAGTGCTAATACTACAATTGGGGTTAAACACTGTTTATTTCCAATTGGATTTTGCACAAATTGCACTCAGTCCTAGGGATTTTACACACACAATTTCCTCCATGTGAAATCTGGAGGAAATTGCATGTGCATAACAGTGTATTAAGGATCACACTGAGTGCTAAAATCAGCTGCAACTGCAGTTTTTGCACATTCCCCATTGCAAGCGTCTTATCTTGGTATTGGGCACAAACACGGGCTCAATACAGTGCACATATGTTATTTCCCAGGAGGTTTTTCTGAATGATTTCAACACAGCAGTCTGAAATAGGCCTTTTGGGTGGAACCATTCAGTTGGTCCTGTGAAGCAGTACTGGGAGCAGATTTATGGGCTTACAGGAGAAGTGTCACACTAAGTATACCTTTTCCCTCAGATGCCAGCTGAGTGAATGCAGCAAATGGCCCTCTGCACAGAGTCCTAAAGGATTTTCAGTGCCACAGGTGTGCTTTCATGCAATAAGTGGACTGCAGGAGATAAAACAAAAACAACCCTTATAGTTTGCTCATCTGAAATACCCCAAAACCATCCATGTTGAGGTTCTTTTAGAGACTAGCTGGGAAGGTTAGGAAGCGCTACAGCTCAAGGGGGTATTTGAAGAGAGTAAGCAGCACATGATGGAGAGAGCTAAAAAACATTCACCCTCATGGAGCCCTGAATGAAAAAGAAATATGCAATTCCCAAAATGTGAGCAGAGGAAGGATACAAGAAGAGGAAGACAAGCCAAAGATTAAGAAGCAAGCAGATGAGACGGACAATAAAACCAACCAATTGTAAGCAATGGGCAGGCTGTAGGTCCACTATACGTTCGCAACCAGGCAGCTTGTGATGTAAGCAGGTGAGACCAAAACAACAACAAAAAAGATGATTTGGGGGGTATAATAAAAGGCATTGAAAATGAGAAGGATAGAAAGAAAGACAATGTGTAAGAGAACGAGAGAAGAAAGTGTGGTGAAGTAAGAAAAACCCACGCTGCTGCAGAGAAGTTTTGCTCTTGGGCACCTAGTAGGCAGGCTCTGGATTTTCAGAATGTTTCATTAATTCTCCTCCAGAACTGCATGTAAGCCGTATGGCTTTTAGCCAACATGCTTGAAAAAACGTGAAATAAAATGCCTGGAGATGTTTTCCTCAGTTATTATTGGGGAGGTGGGGAGCTTCACAATTCCCACAGGAAGAGCTGGGATAACTTGCTACACTTGCTTAGTGCCATGCAGGGCTGATATGAAGTTGTACACCAGGACTGGTTTTATAAGTGGAATTTTAAACAGAAGATGGAAGGTGCACTCGTTTCAAAGTAAAGTCAATCTGCGTCAATAGTATATTCAAAAAGTGTCCTTTTATTCAATCAAACTTTTAAAAACTGGCGCACAGCCAACGTGTTTCGTTCCCATTTCTTTGCCAGGGGGAACTTCATCAGGGCTGTAACATTATAGACAAAATACAACATTAATACGACATACCACAACATAGACAGAATAAATATACATATATAACAACATAAATGATGTTTTGAATGACCCAACCTCTTTCGACAGTCAAGACAACATAATCAAAATGACCAACATTAAATTGCAACAACAACATGACTCCACATAAACAATATTAACGCCAATATCTCAAGACTTAAATATTAAGATGACCCATTACTGATGCCGAGAGTAATATGAACTTGACATCATATAATTGGTTAGATATGAAGTAGGGTCTGCATATGCATGCTTTTTACGCTAGTACACTATAAATTTGTCTGTGTACTGTATTGAGGGTCTTTTAAATGTTTTCATATGTGGCGCATGTGTTTTTCTCCTAAATAAGGATGTAGGCCACAGTTGAAATTTGGGGATACCCAAGACTTATTGCAATATGGGTGATGTGCATTTTTGCTTATTCTTTTGTTGTTTATATTTTCCAAAGAACATGGGTCATCTTAATATTTAAGTCTTGAGATATTGGCGTTAATATTGTTTATGTGGAGTCATGTTGTTGTTGCAATTTAATGTTGGTCATTTTGATTATGTTGTCTTGACTGTCGAAAGAGGTTGGGTCATTCAAAACATCATTTATGTTGTTATATATGTATATTTATTCTGTCTATGTTGTGGTATGTCGTATTAATGTTGTATTTTGTCTATAATGTTACAGCCCTGATGAAGTTCCCCCTGGCAAAGAAATGGGAACGAAACGCGTTGGCTGTGCGCCAGTTTTTAAAAGTTTGATTGAATAAAAGAACACTTTTTGAATATATTATTGACGCAGATTGACTTTACTTTGAAAGCGAGTGCACCTTCCATCTTCTGTTTAAAATTGGCCCCTGCATCACACCTTTGGACGGCGGGTGTGAGAAGAGATCGCACCACCTTACGAATTACTAGTACTCATGGACTGAATGTGCTTGACCTTGGTCTGCCGTTTGTTTTTCCATTTACTGGTTTTATAAGTGGCCACTGCTCCCCGACACACTCTAGCCTATCAAGTAAGATGGAGCAGTAGCGCATAGATTATTTAGCGTGCAGCTACCGAAGGGATTACTGTCTCTCTTTCTACCCAACAACAACTTGAGGCTGCACAGGCTGTAAAAAGGTTGCCAAGATTTCCAAGAAGACGCTCCTGCCTTGACAGGACACCTTCCGGTAGTAGTGGAGGAAGTCACCTGCTAAGTTCACTCTTGAGCAACGGTGACTAAGCTGTTCAAAACTTGTTTGAGGCCTCTGAAGTAAAAGAACAGGCCCCATGCAGCACAAGAGGAAGTGTCTTGGATTTACAAAATGTCAGAAATGGTTGCCATGCAGCAATTGCACAGTAAGCTACATTGCAAAAGGTTGTGGTATATATAGTCCAATATCAGAAAAATATGTTTGCAGACCAGAAAGACATAATCGAGCAGTCATTTGCTTGCTTAATGTCAATCTAAACAAGAAATAAAATGCCTTAAATGGTATGAAAAAAGACCCTGATCAGCCTACAGGAATGGCCTGATGCTGGGACTCAAGAGAAAGGATTTGGTTTTAACTGCAAAGATTCTGAGCCTTTCACAGGTGCCTCGCATTATAACAAAAAAGTATAAAGCAACACAAATAAAACCAAGACGCAGTAGGGAAGGCTTATTAAACTGTCCAGTTTATCTGCTAAGCTTAAATCACTTTCTCACCATAATACACTAGTAGACACATCTCTCTCCTCTCTCCTCTCTCTCTCTCTCTCCACCACCAGTAAATGTTAAATCAGAAACAACTGTAATTACTAACCCAGGTCACAGAGTGGACTGGAATATGCACATTCCTTTACTAATAGCTTCTCACTGTGGATGACGTAAGAACACATTCAGGCAAAAGCATCTTCCACTCTGCCAGGAACATGTGGCCTGCAGTCGATGCACAAGGGAGGGTTTAGTCATTAGGAATGTAAGGGGGCCATAGAAGTGAATATCTTCCTAATCATATCTGATGAAAATAAAAATAGATGAAACACTGTTTTCACCATGACTTCTTACTTTTTTTTTTAATAAGCAGCTCTTCCACATAAGTGCACAAATATCATTTTGTATCCTGCTTTCTCAAAGCCTTTAGAACAGGCGAACCAACCGAAGAGCAAAAATCATAAGATCACAGTATTACATCCTTCCCGGATTCACTCAAATGTTTCCAGTTCTGCTTTTACTTTCCAAACGCTTGCAATTCTGAGTACTTGACGGTGCACCCTTGCTTTGAAACCGAATGCTGGCATTAGAGCATCGCCACTTCAGGTACTGGGTATAGTTTGGGTGTGTGGCCAAGCTAAAAGGATAGGACCCATTACCAACAACACTTACATCTCTAGCAGTGGAAAGGGATATATTGTAAGAACTTACAACCTTAGCTTTCTTCTCAATAGTGCAAGAAAACTGTGATGTCCCTACATCTTATTGGGTACCCCCTAAGATAGTTTTTGTGGTAGTACATCTCATTTAAAAAAAAAAAAAGCATTCAATATTTCCATAGAAACTGGTCGAACGCATCCTATTTGATGGGCAAGTGTAGAACAAAGTATCATCCTAGAGAATTTTTGATTTTAGAACTCGTTAAGTTTCATAAAAGACTGCTCATGCGCAAACTTTTGTAAACAGCTTAAAATTTTGCATTTGGAAGATGCTCTGTTCCATGCAGTAGGCTTCTCCAACAAGTAGTTCATGAGCTACTGGTAGCTTTCCAGCTACCCGTGACTAGCTCTACTGTATGAAGCTCAAACTACGACATTTAGAAGGTTTGGCTTGGTGGAATATGAATACCAAAATAGAAAAGAGTGTTTTTGAGTCATACATTTGAGTATTTTAAAAACTCATAATTTATCCATTTAGATCTGGTATTTGACTGTTGAATAATACAGCACTAGAGACTAATTATTAATATTATTACCTTGGTGTCAGTGGCATTGCCGCTATGGCTAGTATGTATTACCCACGTAGAGGCATTTCGAATTGACACGGTCGAGCCTAGAGTAGCGCGCAAGCGCTGCTTCTGGCGAAGACTTTATGTAGGGGGTTTGAAAAAGCTGACCAGACGCTCGTGCGTCATGGCCTTTTCCCTGCAGTTACCCGCAGGGGCGCCATGTGGTTTCAATTATCGTGCCCTGACACGGGCGCGATAATTAAAACCAGATGTCTCGCTGTGGCGTGCGCGCACCACTCGCGTCGCCCCCCCCCTCCCCGCTCGTGCCTTCAAATGCTTGTTTAATTATTTTTTTGTAACGGGAAAGTTTTACTTGCCAGGCGACTGCCCTTCGTACCCGTCACGAGACCGGTTTTGAAATCAAATCTTCCCAGACATCCAGATCAAACAGCGCGTGGATAAACCGCCTTAACGACAGAACCAACTGCCCAACACGCACAGCAACATACAACCGTCCTCTCGCACTTACTGTACCTCCCCAGCTCTCCGACATAAGCAGGTCCGAGAAGACTTCAGTGATGCAAAAAAAAATTCAAAATAAATAGAAAGAGACGAGTGGTCGAATAACAAGTAAGGTGCCCATATCGTTGGCCCGGTCTGTGCTCACCATGTACTGCCCCGGCTGGTGCTGTTTGACGTCGAACGAGCTCCTGGACCCTGATAACATCTTGGGACCTTTGTACCGGGGCTGGCAGGTTACTGAGTGCCGCTGCAGGGAGTGGGAGCCCCACTCCCGCCCCAGCCCATGGTGTGTGTGCGCCGCCTGGATATAAAGGTTACTTTGTTCTGCTGCTGAAAGGAGGCTGCTGTCCTATGCCTGCTGCCCTTGCTGCTGGTGTCTGCATTGCTGCCACGGGAGGCGGTGGATTATTTTTGTGGGAGCTTTTAAACTCTTTCTCCGGCACCCCCTCCTCGCGCTCAATCGCCGTCACGGACCTTGTAGCAGTGATGTGTATGTGTGTGTGTTTTCTGCAGAGCTGAGGGGGTGGAGGTGTTAATCTCACTCCCCGTTCAGTCAGCAGGAGGGAGGGAACTGTTCAACGAGCGAGGACGATGTGGAGGGAGAGCCCACGTCTGCCAGTGAGAGAATGTTCTTGTGTAGCGTACACCACACACTGAAACGCCTCTGGGCGCTGTGGAACACCGGAGGAAGGGGTGGATATGGAGAGAGGACGAAACAAGGTGCGAGTTTGGTGTTATTGAAAAATGCCATGCACTAAGCCTGAGAGTGGGTCTTTACCACACTAACCACCGATGAGCGTCAAATACAATTAATTGGAGTTCAACCTCTCGCCCATTCATCCCTTGGCCTCTCTGTTGAAAGGGACGGTGGCTGGGCATTGCTAGACTCCTAATGAAACCTGTCAGTTTGAAAACGCTACAGGCTGAAGTTCAGTGCTGCAGTCTTAGTTTATTATACCATCTGGAAAACGCATTCAGGGAGTCCAGCACCTCAGCCATTACTTCCATGACCTCTGTTGATAGAGACAGTGGCTTGGTAGTGCTGGGTTGCTTATGTTATGTTATTTTCAAGGGCACTGTAATTATTGGGCAGCGGAGGACAAAATTACGCACTAGGGTTGACTAAATTATGTGGCAAGAAAAGACAAATTATGCGGCTTAATGTGATAGTATTACTTCCTTACTTTATCATTTTAGCTGGGCTAACTGTCTGGGGAAAGGTTTCACATCATTAGTACCAGTCTAACACCCACATACAGCAATTGTACCAGTCATACACCCAAATACTGCACTAAGCAACAGAAAGGATGACCAGTCAACCATTGAAAAGGGGCTTCCACTACACAGCAACGTGTTGCAGCCTTTTTAGTAACTCTTGATCTATTAGAGCTAGAATTTGTTTTGTTAAAATCTGCAGATTATGCAGCAGATGACGGATTATGTGGAAAATGAGGCAAACTCTTAATCATGCAGAAAACGCAGTGGTTGCAAAATCTCATACGTAATGGCAGCAGTTTCTATAACAGCTTCTTTTTGAAAATAAGAACACCGCTGTCAGACGTAGAACGTGGGGAGGAGGTTCCAATTGTGAGCCACCAGGTAGGAGTAAGAAAGTCTTCCTGTGATGGATGCATGGAACTACTGCAAGGTGAAGTTTACTGGAGCGGAGAGCTCTCGCCGGGTTGTATAGGGAGACCCTGCTTCTCAGATAGTGAAGGACAGTGCCATGCGATAGAGCCACCTAGTAGTGCACGTTTGTGACTAGGCAGCTTTGAGGAGGGGAACCGTTGAGGAGAAAGCCGGATGTTGAGAACCCTTCTGTACAACCTGCAATATACTTAGGAGGTCCTCTGGAATGCCTGCATAGAGGGTGTTCCTGTAATCAAGGAGGATGGACATCAAGCCTAAAGCCACTTAAATATTTTGTGAAGCATTCTGAGGTTGCCGAAACAAGTCGAGGAGACAGAGGGGATCTGCTCCCTCATGGAGGGGTTGTTTTCCAGGATGATCCTCAGGTTGCTGGCTGAGGTAGCTCTTAGGGCCACCATGCCTCGCACCAAACCAAGGTCAACTTGCCAAAGAGGATCACTTCTGTCTTATCTCCGCTTACAGTGTCCTTCCTCCAGCTTGCTACATGGGTCACACAGGCAGGGATGTTAACCCTAGTTTCTGGGATGTTTTCAGTGTTGGAAACAATGAGTTTGGTATCGTTGACATAAGAGTCAATGTTGTAACTGAAAGATTTTATAATCCCAGTCGGAGGAATCACATAGGTATTAAGGATTTGACCCAATTCACAATTTCGGAGCAGATGCCGAGATGAGGTAGGTGACTGAGCGGAATGGCATGGGAGTCCATAATGAAGGCGGCCATGAGGTCTAGAAGGAACAGCGTTGACAATGGACCCTGATCGAGAAGGTGGCGAATGTCATCTGTGGCCCGTAAAAGTGCCTTCTCAGTGCTATGTTAAATCTTAGTTGTCTGAAGCAATCATAGACAGCATAGGGTACATATACAGTTTAATTCAATAATGTACCATTAACTTATTTAAAACACATTCAAATATATCCTCAAAATCCAAAAAGAAATCCAAAAAGGGCACACACAATTGTTTTTATGTGACTCGTATTTTATTCGGTCACTTTTCATACCATTTTATCATATTCAATGTTCAAAACGTAGGCCTGTGCTTGAAAATGTAGGGTTATAAGGAACCTTGTTGAAGTAGTGCTTAAGGCGTATCTTTCTAAAAAACTGATGTAGTTCAATTTTCAGGTTGAAAGAGTTGGGCAAAGAGGTAGGAACGAAAGAAAGGCCTTTCTCAAGTATCATTCTTTCCTCTGGTTTCAGGACATAATTAGATAAATTGATGAGAGGGTTGTCTGGGAGAAGGGGTTGGGCAATTACCATCTGTAATGTTGCCGCCTGGTCTGGATTTCCCCATGTGTTTCCTTCTGGAAATGTACCTGTTTCCTCCCTCGTCCTCCCCCCCTGTTCCATGTAGGTTCTCTCAATCCCCTGGGTCGTCCCCAGGGTTGACCTCTCCCCCTGTATTCCGACCATGGTTCCTGTACCAAAAAAGGCTGATGTTCCTGGTAGTGTGCCAAGGCACTGGTCCCTGGTCTCTCTTGGTCACTGTCTGATCCGCTTCCTGCCGAGGAGGCGGAGAAGGTGGTATACCTCCTGTATCCTCCTCGTCCCCTGGTGGAGAACCTCCCCTGTGACTCTTGTTTATAGTACCCTTCTTGAAGATAGGGATAGGTCACTTTTTTATCGTAAAATTTAAGGTCCTTTGCTAGAAGAGAAATAACAAAATGATTAACCATGAACTAACTAATGGACAGGCCTCAATGTAGAACTGGTGCAATCATGAATCACGACCAGTTTTACTAATGAGATTGTAATGTAAATAATGATGAATCATTGTTTTTCTTGATTGGATCTCCCTCTTATATATTCTATCTTACTTCACGAGCACTTTCTTTCTTCACTTTTTCCCTTGGAGCAACCACTCCTCTGTTTTGAACATTGAATATGATAAAATGGTATGAAAAGTGACCGAATAAAATACGAGTCACATAAAAACAATTGTGTGTGCCCTTTTTGGATTTCTTTTTGGATTTTGAGGATATATTTGAATGTGTTTTAAATAAGTTAATGGTACATTATTGAATTAAACTGTATATGTACCCTATGCTGTCTATGATTGCTTCAGACAACTAAGATTTAACATAAGTCTAGGACCATTGTTTTTCTATATCAATTAGTACCCAGGTCCATTGACTTTTGTGGGTTACCCCATTATATCTTAATGGTTCTCAGTGCTATGGGCTGCTCTGAAACCCGATTTGTAAAGTGTCAAGAATGGAGTTGGTTTTAAGGTACTGAGGGAGCTGGGAATTGACTAGCTTTACTAACACTTTGGCTGGGTAAGACAGTAGGGATATGGGTCCTAAGTTGCTGAGGGTTTTTTTTTGAGAAGAGGAAGAACGTTTGTGTTTCCGAATTTCAGGCATGGTGGTAGAACTAGGAGATCCATAGAGAAAATCAGCTATATTAGAACAGAAGGGTTCCAAGTAGTCAGAGAAAACAAAATGGGGGATGGGTGTTTTCCTTTTTGTATAACGACGATCCGGATCTGATGGGACATAAATGCAGACAGACCAGGTCTTGAAAAGGCTCCTGTATTTAATTACAATAATTACATTGATAAAAGCAAAACGTTTTGGATGGAAATGCTTGGACTAATCTATTCTTAACCCAGGATAATAATTTGTGTTTTTTGCATGCTGTATAAAAACGCATGGGCCCCACCCAAAGACAAACCCTCTTCGCTACCACCGAAACACTACAGTCCTGCAGGACCTGGTAGGCCACTTCCCACTTACCTTGAACACAACAACTCGGATATGTAGCAGGCTTCCGGCCCTTCTTCCGTGAGGTGCAGACTCGGTCCCTATGCCAGAGTGTGGTCCATGTTTGCTCATACCAAGGATACTCAAGGCTACTCATTAAGAAAAACAAACTAAGTGCTGGGTGGAAATACTTCAACTATTTTAACCACTGTCCACATTCCATTCCATTATTTAGTTCTCGCTGTGTCATTTCAAAGAATGAAATTAGCCTAACTCTACAAGTGTGAATACCAGCATTAAGTGCAAAGTCAATTTCCCTCTGGAAAGGAACCCGGGGCAGGCTTGCCAGGAACTCATTATTGTAAAAGTAACAAGCATTGGCATAGCCAACAGGTCTTGCCTTTGGGACCTTATAAGTGTTTAGCCAGAGCTATTGGCTTTGCCAAAGTCTTTAAGCTATGTTGTAGAGCAGTGTGGCTGCTGTACAGCATGTTGAAAAGTTATAATAAAAAGTGTTAAGTATTTTTGTTACCTTATATATAACCAAAAAGACATTATGTAAAACTAAACGACCCTTTTAAAACAAGCATTGGCATAGCCAATAGGTCTCGCTTTTGGGACATTATAAGTGTTTAGCCATGCAACGGTTGATGTTGTTGCACCAAGGATATTGTGCTGCATAACTAAATACTTATAAGGTCCCAAAAGCGAGACCTATTGGCTATGCCAATGCTAGTTTATGATGCTCCAGCACTGAGACAGCTCAGCCTTATAGGACAGGAGGTGGAGGGGATGGTCACAATTCTGAAAAGGTAGCTCCTCGTAACATAGTCACTGGGGGTTCATGCAGCAACCTGTGGAACGGACTGCTGTCTGCTACCCCAAATGACAGCAATGTCACTCGCACTGAGAAAACTTTCCGCCATACACAGATTCTGCTTGGCAAATGATCACTGATATCTTCATCCTCAATGCTTAGCACTGGAAGTGCAGGAGCAAATAAATGGTTTATTATCTTGCAAGTCATAAGAAGGGCAATATGCCTCATTTGCTCCCCCTTTCCAATGCAACCTGCAAAGGTTTGCAACACCTGCACTGCGATAACCTATGCAATGCACATTTGTCCACGTATAACTACTAAAAAATTAGTACTTTATAGTAGTCAAACGTGCTGCCAGGCACTTACCAGCAGAAGCCTCCTCTTATTTCTGAGAAACGCATTCTCTACCGTAAAAGGAATCATACTTAACTTCATTCTATTAAAAATCATGTGACTAGAATAGCAAGCTTAACACCACCTGCAGAGGACAAAAGTGCTCTGAGGAAATACATTTTTTAAAAATGTACAGAAACCACTGGTGTCAAAAAGGCCCCAAAAACAATGCATTAGTCAATTTTGTTTGAACAATTATATGAGGGATTCCTTCTCAGATGAACAGAAAGCAGAAATGCCAAAACAAAATTTGGCTACACCCCAGGAGGGATAGTCTGAACAACCGGGAGAGCACTGCCCCAACGACTCTCGAGGATCATGAAACAAAAACCACAAAAGAGGATCTTAAATGGTATAAGCAAACATCACTGCTAAACAAAGTTGCTTGTGCCTAGGATAGGTAGTGCTTATTCTGCTCGTGGTTGCAGGTGGTAGGCACGACGCTCTTTTTTGATCTAGACTGGAACTTATTTTTTTATCACCAGACTTTGACCCCGAACAAGAGAGAGAAAGACAGAATGGACTAGTAAACGAGATCGGAGAACGGTGACAAAGGGAGAAAGAATGGATGAAAAGAGTGACAGTGTGTGTGTGTGAGAGAGAGAGAATGCAGAGTGGAGGAAGAAAGAGGCATGAGGTGAGAGCAATACAAGGCAGCTCTAGTAGTCGGTGTCTTTGGTGACCCGGGTATTCTGCAGCAGTGCTAGTGAGCTCCAAAGAAGAGCTTTATGGCACTACACATATATTTTTTTTTCACAAAAGAAGAAATGGTGATAAAGATGAGGAAGGGTCAGTAGTCATTAGCTTTCATTTGCGTTTTTATTTAGTTTTCGCTCTACGTAGGCCGGTGCACAGAAGAGAACAATACTGTATGTATTTAGGTCCCAAGTACATACAGCAAATATTGTTAAAAGTCCTAAGTGTATAGTTCCCTAAAAGATTACAGTAGCAACCAATTGGAGCTCTTGTGTGGGGTATGGTAAGCGAAAAAGGAATAGATGCTTTGTAATGTGCTACTGAAGGACCATGTGCGCTTTTCCTCACACTGTCCCTAAGTGTCCTGCTGGCTAACAATTCAAAGAGTGTAGAAATCTCAGAAGCGTTTGATATCTTCTTTACTCAGGTTGGAAAAAAGTTTAGACAGGGTCCCTCACATCTGCCAGTTTTGGAATAATGCGTGTCCATTTATAATTACGATCTATTCATTGCAAATCAGTATATAGCTGGTTTCGAATTTAGATGGCGTTGGAATCAATAGTACACTGGCAAATTTATATCCACCAAGCAGCAAGAAGCAGTAGTGCACAAGAGAAACTGGAAGGGAGTGGGGCTGCTGAGATTGACTGTGAACCTGTGAGCCAGTTTACCTTCATGCATACTTCCCTGTTAGCGGTTCTTGCAATTAGTTACACCACTCACATATAGGAACACAAAGGAGTGACTGGAACTCCGGAAATAAGAAAGGATGGTGGTTTCTTTTGATGAAAACCTCGTTGACTATTACCCAGAAAGAACAGCAGTTCTGACAAGTATGTCCGAAGGAGGGCTTTAATGGAATATCCCATTCTAACAAAACAAGCACGAAGATCACATGGTATGTGTGGCCTACAAGCCACAGAAATAAATAAGTAAACAAATCCACAAATATATGGCAACCCATAACTAAACACGCCACAATGAGAGGACTACAAAACACAAAGCCAAACAAATGAACTCCATACTCATCGGTGTACCACCAGTAGTTGCCTCCCATGGAAAGTGGCTTTGGGCGTTATTCTGGATGCAAACAAGCAATTGAAATCCAACAAGCTGTTTTTAAGAAATCTTTGCATTCGTAGCAGGTTAGTATATCAAATTACAGTCACCTGAAAGTAATATCAGACTTCTAAAATAAAACCACCTTGGCTTGAGAGGTGGTGACAGTCCTTCATAGGAGAGTCAGGTAATCGGACAAGAGCTGCACATTCTGCTTGTTCAGTCCTCTTCTAGGTCCTTACGACGCTGGTTTCAATATAATGTACTTGTCATGGTCCTTGAACTTGGAGAAAAGATTCATCCAAATGTTTTGACGGGGTGCTCATTTTAAAATGATGTTTTCTTTTTAGAATGTGAACGTGTGACCAAGTTGCTTGAAATTAATTTTATATTCACTAAGGTATTGCTGGCACTGGTCTCTGTTTAGGGCCACATTTCTAGGGATTACCGTCTCTTTGTTTTGAGCAACCCTAAGAACTATTTTGCAGCACACATTTTCTCAAGACTTGAACAACACACAAGCTACAGACACACATTCTACAATGAAGATGATGCAGGAGTTGTAAGCGCTGTATGAGAGCAACAGAGCCAATGTTGTTAGAGAACATTGTGGATGATTCCATTCTATGCAAGTTGATAGCTAAAGTAGAACACCGGATGAGCCATCAAGCAACATTAACAGTTTCCAGTTGCAAATTGGTCCAAAATGTCTTGGTAAGTTACAAATGAAATCACTGTTCCTTCAAAATGTTTCCTTTGATATTTTGCTACCCGCCAGTGGTGCGTGCACATAATATGCTCCAAAGTAGAAATAGCTCTACTAAAGAGTCCAGGAATGTTGTAACTAGCAGGGGTAATCAAAACATCAGACTGCCATACATACAGATAAATGTTTTACTAAAGGTTGTTATCCTGTACAAATTAGAAAGTTTTTAGTCCCGTACAAATTAGAAAGTTTTTAGTCATGACAGGACAAAACAGAGATTTAGATGCATTTTCTGAAGATGCCAGTAACTACCAAAAAATACGTTTCAACAAAAACGGTGACGCGCATGACTACAAAGCTTTTAATTAAAAAGGTGCATAAGCAATATTTATTGACTGCAACAGAGTATGGCTACAGACAAATGTGGAAAGCAGTTAGGTGTCACTTGATTCATCCGGAGAAATTATATATGCTCTTTTATGTAAGTGTTGGGAAAAGTTAACTGATTACGCTAACTCGGAATGTTCGAAGTTTAATTTAAACTTCGAACATGCGTATGGCGTAAGAGGCGGCTTCAAGCCAAGGTCGGACAGGCCTATGGGTCAATCAGTCAGTGACCTGTGGGATGATGGTCTGACAGGGCAGAGCGTGTGTGCCGGTTTTCTGGTTGATTGTGGGCTTGTTTTATAGTCTGCGGAGGCACTTATATTTTAGTGTCCGGACCTATTTTCTGTCCCAGTCCAACACTGGCCGACTTCCAATAGATGGAGATTACAGTAAGAGACACTTGACATCTAGGTAAAAGTTAGCTTGATCTCCCATAAAACTGTGGATTTTATTAAAAAATATTTTGTATTGTGACACGTAACAGGGACGAGAACTGTGTATTTTCAGAGATATTCTACACTAAATGTACTCCATTTCAAAAAAGTTGGACCGTGTGTCACCGCAAACGAAGTAAAGTTAGGCACAAGAGTCGAGTAAGATAAAGTGAGACACTTCAAATGGGTTGCTAAGCTTTCTTACTATTTACCCCAAAACATATCTGTCACCCCCCACAAAAGAAAAAAACGTAAGATTTTACTAAGAGGACAACGTATTTGCTGGTCGGAGGTGACAGTTTGTGACACAACTGAATGCACCAGAAGCGCATAGCGTTTTTATGAATGTGCCCTAGGATGGACAAATACACTCACAACAGCTCACAGGGTGCCACCAGCCCTCTCGCAGGTGACGCTGCGTTTCCTCCGGGCGGGCGTTGCCCTCCCCCCCTGCGTCAGCAGTGCGCGCGTGGGGCGGCGGTTGTTGCCCTCCCCCTGCGTCAGCGGCGCGCGCTGGGTACTCACAGTCCAGGTGCTTCTTCTTGGGGCCCATGATCTCGTGAGTGGTGGCCTTACACACCGTCTTGGTGACAGCCGAACCCGCTACGATGTGCTGCGCCGCTGTGATGCGGTCCGTGATGCTCTGCCCAGACATCTTGTTTCTCCCTACTGAGGTCCGCAACCAGTGCGAACTGATACAAGCCGCGAAGAAAAGTAAAACAATACAAAAAAAATGCACGTAATCCTCTTTTTCGCCTCCTCTGAGAAGCCAAAACCACAAGCGCGTTGTGTTTTAAAAAATGTATACAAAATGGTTTTGAAAACTAAAAAAGAAACCCGTTTGAAGTAACCTGCGTTCTTTTTTTTACGGTTGCGCGGTTGCAGAGGGGCGGGCGCTCCCGTCCCTCATCTCCTAGATGGCAGGTGACCCTCCTGCCTTGTCAGCCTCGTCTGGGGTTTAATAGACGGGTAACTGCAGAATGAGGAAAATGGCGACCAGGCTCCTCCTCGGATGTTCCAGGCGCCCGGAGTCACGTCATCCTCCTCTCCTCGCAGTCCCAGCCCAGCGCCTGCACGCTCCCCTCCGCCAGCCTCCCTCCCTCCCAGGTTGGCCCCGCTCTCCTTGTCAGCTCGACCCGCCTCTCTCCTGCCGGTATCGCCAGCCTCTGGGGGCCGGGAACTGCAGCGAGCTGGGTGTGCCTTCCGCAGGCTCTAGTGCTGAAATGAGGCGTAATTACAGGCCCCTAGGCCTGCCCCGCCCCACGGAGAGCACAGACATTCCACCTCATGAAAGCTCATTGGAGAATACTGGCATGCGTTCTTTGTTGTACCTGTCCGAGTTTTAATTCTGAGGCTGCATGTTGTTGGTTTGTAAGCATCTTTTCATGTTCATTAACTTTTGCCACCACTTTCGAAGTTGTCGTAAAATATCAGCTTTTATTTTTCTTCTATATGTGATTCCTGCACATCACTTCAGATTTCCTTTAGTGACAGTATGATAATATATATATATATATCTCATACCTGCCAACTTTCCAAGACAAAAATGTGGGTAATGTTTGCGCAGCGCTGTAAATGCAGTCCTCGGGTCTCGGAAATATTGGGTATTGGTCCATTCGTGGAAATTTCGACAATTTGTTCAATTTTAAAGATCGACAAACAACAGTACGTGGACCTGAATATATAACGACCACTTTCCAATTCTGTCTTCCAAGGGGATTCCTTTGTAAATAGTGATGAATGGTGCTCCTTAAAGTACTTTGGAGCTGTATATAATTCTTCATACAGATCAGGCACAAAGATCGCTTTTGTTGGATTTGGGGTGGTCTCTCTCAAATGTATTTCATTATTGAGGGAAATGTACATTTGCTTAGAGTAGTCAGAACAACATGTCTTACATTATACTCCATAGTGGGCTGAAAGATATCGCACATGAAAACTTCTGTGAAAGTTGTGGGAAATGGTATCATGTTATATCATTTAATGATATGTATTTGATAATCTGCAGAAGGGTGGAAGGTGACTCAGCTTTGCTCGGATCTCAGCCTGTGAGCTGCAAGGTGCACGCCTATCTCAGCAGCAACTGCTTAACTGACTGAACAATCGTGCTAATGCATCAGGCGATCTGTGACTGGATCCCAATATTAGAAGAGCTGAGATTTGCTATTGATAGGATCTAGGTACACTGGCAGAGCTGTGTCCGGATCTCAGTAATTAAGTAGTAGAGGTTCGGAAGGACATAATTGAGGTGCATTTGGTGTTTTAGAGTTTAACTACTGGAAAAACATGGAGTGCTGCATGTTAGGATTGAGAATGATTACAATTTTTTCCCACAACCACGAACCTCTTGGCCCCCCGTTCAGTCTCTCCGATTGGAATTCCCAAAACTCTCATAGCACTTTTGGCTCATGGGAATTCCTAGAAATCTCATAAAGTTGTTGGCACAGTGTGTGATTTTGAGCATGTGGTGGTAAAGTTATTTTCCAATGATACCCCGGAAAAGAAGGACCAAGTACTTGCGGGTAAGATCCTGTTCATGTTTTCTCAGCAGGGCGTAATGCCCCTGGGTAAACTCTTAGCCGCCTGTACTGTCCTCCTCCCCTTCTCACCCCTCATAAATATATTGTTACATTTGATTATCAAGTGCTCCTCCCTGCCTGTAATAATGTGTTCGTGCCACTCCTTTATAAGTATTATATACCTCTGCCAATATCCTGTTTGAATTTGCGATGCATTCTGCCTTTTCCCGAGAACAAGATAAGGAAACATCATACTACCTACTGAGTTAGATAGGAGGCTATCAGCAGCTGTGCTGTTCACATTAAAATGTTATCTTCATGTAATTCAGAACGCTTGGCTGCTAAATAAATCTTCTCACAGAGACGCTCTTCTTTCAATGTTGGCACCATTCAGTGTGAGCGCTTCCTTTACGGTCAGCATATCACTGTGTGGCAGACTGTCGTAAATCACAGTGACTGAATGAGGTGACACTTGTTTCCCCCTCCAATATGATAGCTATTTAGTGGTGAAAGTCTTTGCCCGTCATCCAGTTGGAATAGGAGAAACTTAATGCTTCTGCTGAGATTACACCTAATGTAGGAGTCGGCATATCTGCAGAGGAGTGCTTAATTTTGCAGGTATTAGGCACTGACTGTGGGTAACACCTCCAAGTGGCGGGTGACTTGACAGGTCTGATATCGCTTTAGCCAAAGCAAGATGTCTTCGTAAAAGTACTTGAAAATAATTCTTCATCTTCACTTTATCCTCAAAGAGATAAGCGTAGTTACCTCGGAAATCAATCAATGGATGCAAGTCTCACGACTTGCATTGCTCTAGTAAGTTCTTGGCCTGTTTCAAAGAGAGCTCTTACTTTATTGGGGTGTCACACCTATGCACATACTGATCAGCATAAGCATTTCCTATTGGCGCCTTGCCCTGTCGCATTTGAGGAATCGTGCACATTGGTTTGTCTTATTAAGTAGTTGAATATATATAATATCATGCTAATCGAAAAGTAGAGTAAATCTTCAGACCAGTTGATAGAAGCATGTAAATAATATTATGTCACCATTTGTGTAGTGCTCAGCTGCGATTAAGTGTGGGATGGAATCACCCAAATTGGAGTTGATACAGGTGTGTCTGTATGTTTGGAAAGCTTATGTTTGTAGTATTTACTAGAGTATGTAACCAGTTGCGGTTGTTTGGAGTGTTTTATTGGGAAGAAGGTTGCTGAATGCACGCACTAATTATCAATTATTGTTCACAACATACAGTACTAAACCTTAAATTATGTTACAGGCATTAAACATTCTTTTGTATAATGCACATTAGTAGATACATAAAGATAAAACTGGTACTTTTTTCAAGAGAACCATAGGGCACAGGTTGCTACCTGGCATCATATTCTTTATTCACTTTGAAATCATTGTAACGAAATCATGAATAGATGTGAGAAATTATTAAGTACACTCTTTGAGTTACTAAACCAGTGGTCTGGCCCACGTCATGAAGAGGAACAGTTGGGAGATATGTTAGTACCTCTTTCAGAGATTTCAGTTGATTTAATAAAATATATTCAACTCTGCAGTGCTGGATTTTGAAGTGGAAACCAAAATGTTTTTGTATTGTAAAGGATGCTCCTATTGTGTTTAAATACTCGTGACAGGGCCTTATCTTCTTGACAGGAGGAACACCACCTCCACTTCCCCACGTGCAACATTTCCACATTACACCAATGCTTTTCTTTGTCCTTCATACATAACCCACTCCTACCACAGCTGAAAGAGAAGGGAGTGCAGGACCTCTCTGCAGTTCAGTTTGCAATGATGCACAATAGCCCACTGTGCCTTGTGGAAGCTTTCTTCATATCTGGAGAAGCTGCTGGCAAATTATCTTGGCTGGGCCTCTCACCCAGCCTGCTAAGAATGGTGTAAGCATTACACACAGTCTACAGGGCATGATGCATTTAGGCCCTGGCTATCCCATCCAATGCCACGGTAGCCACTGATCAGCAGAGTACAGCTGAATGCGAACAGGATCTTGCCAGGACCCTGCTTCCAGGCAGGTTTCATTAGTCGTATGGAGATGGTAGGGGCAGGAGGCTCCGGCCTACTAAGGTGTAGCTCTCATTATCGCCAAGGTCATGGATCCCTGATGATTGAACCAGCCTTGGTCCCGAGCAACCAGTCACAACCCAAATTTATAGGCCTCCTGATTACTGCATGTTAGAAATGGGGTTTCTGGTTGGGTAGGGTATGCACCTAAGCCAGGCAGAACCCACCACTCTAGTCAGGGCAAGGGAGTTACACACCGAAGATAACCCCTGCTCAACCCCTTGATAGCTTGGCAGAGCAGTCGGACTAATCCCAGAGGCAATGTGTGAAGCGTTTGCGCAACACACACACCTAACAGTGACACACTAGGCACACCACAAAAGAAACTCCACACAAGGTTATATAAAAATATCCTTTGTATTATCCATAAAAACACATTAGACCAGAATCACATATATTACTGTGCCACTAGGCACTTGTCATGACTTCACATGGATTACATAAATCACTTGGCCAATCGGGCCACTGTCATAAACTTTACACTTAGGGTCACCAGTAACTACTGGTAGGATTGTACTGAGCATAACACCTTATGCATACGCATTATCAGTAGTGCACTATAGGAGATACTTATAGAGTGCACACATCATAGCAAGATCAGTACATAAACTGTACATAAATACCACTTATATTCACATCAGGGCATAGCATAACATAAACTCTGTAGTGAACAAGGTTAGCACAATACATTCCCGCATGTAGGGCACCAAAGTACCTGCACCTCTTGGTGCCTCTCTTAGGCACCTCCTCCCCCTCAGGGGTCTTGGACCCCCAGAACACCTGCCCTTCCAATAGCGGGGTTATGAACTGAGTTTGGGCCCACCTCGTAGGCCGCCGAATGTCGGTCGTGCCTACCCGGGCAAATGCAGTGATTCCCAGCACTGGGGCCTTTGTCGAGGATCCGCCCCGTGGTGCCAAGACAAGAGAACCAAGAATCGCCCCCAAGGCAGCTGCCCGCAAGCTCACGGTATAGTTGCAAACAAATGTGGGGGGGAAACGGCTCTGAGCCGCCCTCTTCCGGCCGGGACACCAGGTATCATGGGTCACTCACCCCCAGCCTGGGAATGCACGGCTCCTTCCAGCGCTTTCCTCGCACAGCCTTAATCAGTCACCTCCGCTCCCTTCCGGTCAGGAGCGGGACCCGGAGCAAAGTCTCCATTGACTCCGCTTTTCTCTGTCCGGCCCTCCGTAGCGGCTGGCCCTGCCTCCTGGGACGTCGCGTTGCTGCTCCCAGCAGGCGGCTATAATTGCGGGACACCACCGGTCCCTCCATCAATGTAGGTCGTGGCCCCCTTCACCAGAGGGGGGCCGTAGGCTGAATCTAGCCCCGCGCTTCTGGGGCAATCTTAGAGCGCCCACGAGGCGCCTCTCCACCGCTGCGCAAGGCGCTCGTCTGAGGGCTGCTCGCGAGCCGCGGGAAGGAGAGGGCTTTGTCCTCAGGTCTCTCCTCTGGTCCCTGCAAAACCACGCAGGCAGGGCAGCTCTGTGCACGCGCTGTCGCACACTAGAGTGCTTCCTCACGCTCTTTCCTCAAGCCCACGGAAGGAGAGGGTAAAGCTCTCCAGACTCTGCCCAGTGCTCCACATGTGCTTTGCAACAGCATGGTGGGAGAACACAGCGTGTACCACGCGCTGTGGCAAAAACTACATGGGGCAAGCCACAAAGCCCTGGGAGGTCACTGGGGCAGAGAACAGGGCACAGGCAGGCCAGCACGTAGGGTCCCCTAGCAGAGTGGCAGTCCCTTCAGCCACCCAGCTGGCAGCAGGTAGTCACAGACGGCAGTTCCTCCTGGCACACAGCAGTCCTCTGGCAGTCTATGCAGTATCTTCTCTTCTTCATGAGGTCACAGCCCATGAACTTATAGTACTAGTGTCTTTGTTCTGGGGGCACTTTAAAACATATTTACAAGTGCACAACACCCCCCATTCACAGTGTAAGCCCTGGCCCCAGACACACCACAGGGGGGCGGAGCCAGCATTGTGGAAGGCAGGCACAGCCCTATTCAGGTGCAACTCCTCCCACCACTCCAAATGCAGACCAGGCCTTTTCAGGTGCAAGGGGAAACTCCTTCCTCTACTCTAAATTCAGCCAAGGTCTATTCAGCCTAGCGCTGAGTCATCCAGGCAGGGCAGGACACATCTCAATCCCCCCAGGGACTGGCTGGAGTGAATGCACATCCCCTCTCCCCTGTCAGTCAGAACCAGACGATCAGCACCCATCCAGGCAGGGTACAAAGACACATAGCACACAGAAATGCCCACTTCTAAAAGTCTTCTACTAGAAAGGGTTTGGCCCTTAATCAGTAAGGCTAGGCCTATTTAACATTCTCACAACACACATGCCAATACTGATAGCAGTTACTCATCACTCAACATGATCACACATGACGCTTGATATGACCATCTATTTTTGTTTTATTTGGTTTACTCATATAATTTTTTTCTTAAGAATTTTTAATTAATTTTTCATCTGATAAATCGTAAATTTGTTCAATAAAAATGACACAAAAGTTGTACAAAATCCACAGAAAAACACAAAAAATGTGGTAAATTAAATTGCAAATTTTACAACTCCACAAAAAACATTGTCGGACAAAACATTAAAAATACATTGACAAAACAACTACTACAAAAATAATTTAAGCTGTGGTTCTGTAATTAATAATCCAATTTCTCATTCATGAAACAGGAAAAAAGAACAATACCCTGTAGGTTGGCGTTTCCCCGCCTACATTAGAAAATCCTTTTACCAGGGCAAGACCAAACAGTGAACTATTTTTTTGTTTAAATTTGTTTATTGATTTTCATTATTGCAATTCACCTCAGGTTACACAGTTATATCACATTTCCAGTTTGATTCAATAATTCTCTCTGAGCAGGTTTGTAGCGAAGCATGTCTAAATTAAACATCAAAATCTTACTCAACATTGTAATAATGGCTTCACTGACCTAATGAATATATGACAGGGTTATTTGCAACATAACATTGATATACCAAGGGAAATAACACATTGACCCTCATTCTCGAAGTTGTAACATTAAAACAGTGCGACACGGTGCACATCACATATCACCATACTATGGGGTCTATCTGTTTGTCTACGCGCAGGGCTTGGTTGTTTATTGACCAAATTGTGTGCTACCCTCTGGATTCCTATTCCACAACTAGTGCCTGCTGTTTGCTGTGTTGTTTGTCTTGGATAAGTGTCAGTAAGGAACATTACACTCGTTGCCCTATGCGCGTTGCTGAGCGCGCCATGGATGCTCTGGTTTGATCTTTGTGGTTCAACTAATCTGCTAGGGTCTGGCTCGTACTTCACCCAGGTACATTATTGGGTTCCTCAGTCTGGCTCTGCCAGATCACACGGAAATCTGTCAGGATCGCATCCCAGCTCGCCGTGAGTGGCTGCTTACGAATTCAATCAATCAATCAATCAATCACGGCATTTATAGAGCGCGCTACTCACCCGGGAGGGTCTCAAGGCGCTGGGGGAGGGGGTAAGTTACTGCTCGAACAGCCAGGTCTTGAGCTGCTTCCTGAAGGCGAGATGGTCCTGGGTTCGCCGAAGGTGAGTGGGGAGGGAGTTCCAGGTCTTGGCCGCCAGGTAGGAGAAGGATCTTCCTCCGGCGGTGGTTCTGCGGATGCGTGGTACGGTGGCGAGGGCGTGGCTGGTTGATCGTAGCTGGCGTGTGGGCGTGTAGAAGGACATGCGGTCGTTGAGGTACTTTGGGCCCAGGTCGTGGAGGGCCTTGTGTGCGTGGGTGAGGAGTCTGAACGTGATTCTCTTGCTGACGGGGAGCCAGTGCAGGTCTTTCAGGTGTACGGTGATGTGGCTGTGTCGGGGGATGTCCAGGATGAGTCGTGCGGAGGCGTTCTGGATGCGCTGGAGTCTCTTTTGAAGTTTGGCTGTGGTTCCGGCGTAGAGGGTGTTCCCATAGTCCAGTCGGCTGGTGACGAGTGCCTGGGTGACGGTCTTCCTGGTTTCAGTGGGGATCCATCTGAAGATCTTGCGGAGCATGCGCAGGGTGTTGAAGCATGAAGATGAGACGGCGTTGACTTGTCTGGTCATCGATAGGGAGGAGTCCAGGATAAAGCCCAGGTTGCGTGCGTGGTCCGTTGGCTTGGGTGCGGTGCCCAGGGCCGGGGGCCACCAGGAGTCGTCCCAGGCGGAGGGTGATGAGCCCAGGATGAGGACTTCCGTCTTGTCTGAGTTCAGTTTAAGGCGGCTGTTCCTCATCCAGTCGGCGACGTCTCTCATCCCGTCGTGCAGGTTGGCTCTGGCGGTGGTGGGGTCGTTGGTGAGGGAGAGGATCAGCTGGGTGTCGTCGGCGTAGGAGATGATGTTGAGGTTGTGTCGGCGTGCGATGGCTGCGAGGGGGCTCATGTAGACGTTGAAGAGGGTCGGGCTGAGTGAGGATCCTTGTGGAACGCCGCAGATGACTTCGGTGGCTTCGGATCTGAACGGGGAGAGGCGGACTCTCTGGGTTCTTCCGGCGAGGAACGAGATGATCCATTCCAGTGCTTTCTCTCGGATTCCGATGTTGCTGAGGCGCTTCACTAGGGTGCGGTGGCAGACGGTGTCGAACGCCGCGGAGAGGTCCAGGAGGATGAGGGCAGCTGTTTCCCCGTTGTCGGTTAGGGTTCTGATGTCGTCGGTGGCTGCGATAAGGGCGGTCTCGGTGCTGTGGTTGGCCCGAAACCCGGACTGCGAGGGGTCGAGGGATCCATTCGTCTCGAGGAAGGCGGCAAGCTGTCTGTTGACGGTCTTCTCGATGACTTTGGCCGGAAACGGAAGGAGCGAGATGGGGCGGTAGTTCTTGAGGTCGGTGGGGTCCGCCGTTGGTTTCTTCAGGAGGGCGGTAAGCTCGGCGTGCTTCCAGCTCTCCGGGAAGGTGGCGGTGTGGAAGGAGGAGTTGATGATGTCCCGGAGATGGGGTGCGATGGTGGCGTCGGCTTTGTTGAAGACGTGGTGTGGGCAGGGGTCGGTTGGTGATCCGGAGTGGATGGAGTTCATCGTGCGGGTGGTGTCTTCGGTGTTGATCGGGGTCCAGTTGCAGAGGGTGGTGGTGGCGGGCATTGGTTCGGGCGGTAGGGTGCGTTGTTTGTGCGTCGAAGCTGTTGTGTATGTCGGTGATCTTGCGGTGGAAGAACGCGGAGAGTGAGTTGCAGAGGTCTTGCGAGGGGGTGATGTCGTTGTTTCCGGCGCTGGGGTTGGAGAACTCTTTGACGATGCTGAAAAGTTCCTTGCTGTCATGGGCGTTGTTGTCCAGTCGTTCTTTGAGTGCCGACTTCTTGGTGGCACGGATCAGCTGGTGGTGTTTGCGGGTGGCGTGCTTGAGGGCGGTCCTGTTGTCTGTGGTCTGGACGAGTCGCCAGGTTTTCTCGAGAGTGCGGCAGTTCTTCTTGGATTCCTTGAGTTCGTTGGTGAACCAAGGGGTTTTCTTGCTTCCGGGTCTGCTGGGAGGGTTTTTAGTGGTGCGAGGTCGTCGGCGCAGGCGGTCAGCCACTTGGCGAGGTTGCTGGCTGCTTCGTTTGGGTCCGTTGTGTCGGTGGGTGTGTTCTGGCTGAGGGAGGCGGTGAGCTGCTCGGCGGTGATCTTGCTCCAGCTCCGGCGGGGAGCCTGTTGCGGGTGGTGGTGGGTCGCAGTCTTTCTGAAGCTGAAGTGGACGCAGCTGTGGTCGGTCCAGTGGAGTCCGGTGGCGTGGCTGAAGGAGATGTGCTTGCTGGACGAGAAGACGGGGTCAAGCGTGTGGCCGGCGTAGTGGGTGGGCGTGTTCACCAGTTGCTTGAGTCCGAGGTTGGCGAGGTTGTCCAGCAGGGCGGTGGTGTTTCTGTCGTTGTTGTTCTCCAGGTGGAAGTTGAGGTCCCCTAGGAGGATGTAGTCGGCGGAGGGCATGGCGTGCGGGCTGATGAAGTCTGCGATGTCTTCGCTGAATAGTGTGCGTGGTCCCGGGGGTCTGTAGATGAGGGTGCCTCGGAGGGTGGTCTTGGGGTCCGTGTGTATCTGGAAGTGTAGGTGTTCGGCGGCGGTGAAGGTCTCGTCGGAGTTAGTCGAGATGCGGATGGTGTTCTTGTGTACGATGGCGATGCCTCCTCCCGTCTGGTTGACGCGGTCCCTCCGGGTGATCTTGTATCCATCCGGGATGGCTATGGCGATGTCAGGCGCTGAGGAGGCGTTCATCCAGGTTTCGGTGAGGAAGGCGATGTCCGGTGCTGTTGCGTCGAGCAGGTCCCAGAGTTCCACGGCGTGCCTGTGGACGGAGCGGGTGTTCAGCAGGATGCATTTCAGGTGGTTGCTGCTGTTGCTCGACTTGGCGGAGGTGGTGCACGTCAGGGGGCAGGTGAATCGGCAGGTTTGGCAGGTGAAGGGTCCGTGGGTGCGTCTCGGTGAGGCTCGGTAGCAGGCAGGGTTCCGGCCGGCATTGAGTGCGGTGAGTGTGGCGGCGTCGTAGGTCCGTCGAGTGGTGTTGCATCGGTGGGATCCAGGGGTTCTGGCGCTGGGCGCGGTCCAGTCGCGGACGGGCGCAGACGGGCTTGCCTTAGGCGCGCCCGGCGCGCCAGCGGCGCGCCCGCTGCGCACGTCCGCTGCGCGGCCGTGCAGCGGCCGCCATTTATGGGGAGGTGGGAGGGAGGAGCAGCTGGGAGGCGGGAGGCAGGGGCAGCGAATGGGCAGTCAGGGGGCGGGGCCGCAGGGACGCAGCGGCGGGAATGGCGATAGGCAGCGAGGGGCACAGAAGGAAAAACGGGGGAGAGCAGGCAAATCACGGGCACAACAACAGTGGGGCAGCGAGGGGCACAGAAAGGAAAAAAACGGGGGGAGAGCAGGCAAATCACGGGCACAACAACAGTGGGGCAGCGAGGGGCACAGAAAGGAAAAAACGGGGGAGAGCAGGCAAATCACGGGCACAACAACAGTGGGGCAGCGAGGGGCACAGAAAGGAAAAAAACGGGGGAGAGCAGGCAAATCACGGGCACAACAACAGTGGGGCAGCGAGGGGCACAGAAAGGAAAAAACGGGGGAGAGCAGGCAAATCACGGGCACAACAACAGTGGGGCAGCGAGGGGCACAGAAGGAAAAACGGGGGAGAGCAGGCAAATCACGGGCACAACAACAGTGGGGCAGCGAAGGGCACAGAAGGAAAAACGGGGGAGAGCAGGCAAATCACGGGCACAACAACAGTGGGGCAGCGAGGGGCACAGAAAGGAAAAGGGAGACAAGCAGACAAAACTGGCACCGGGGCCACAAGCGGAGGGCGATCTTACCTACAGGAGCAGCGGGCAGACAGCACAGGCGGAGCTGTGTGGTGGGGGAGCGACCTACCTGGCAAGGTCAAGGGTCGCTCTCCTCACCGTGCAGCGGCCGCCATTTATGGGGAGGTGGGAGGGAGGAGCAGCTGGGAGGCGGGAGGCAGGGGCAGCGAATGGGCAGTCAGGGGGCGGGGCCGCAGGGGACGCAGCGGCGGGAATGGCGATAGGCAGCGAGGGGCACAGAAGGAAAAACGGGGGAGAGCAGGCAAATCACGGGCACAACAACAGTGGGGCAGCGAGGGGCACAGAAAGGAAAAAACGGGGGGAGAGCAGGCAAATCACGGGCACAACAACAGTGGGGCAGCGAGGGGCACAGAAAGGAAAAAAACGGGGGAGAGCAGGCAAATCACGGGTAAACAACAGTGGGGCAGCGAGGGGCACAGAAGGAAAAACGGGGGAGAGCAGGCAAATCACGGGCACAACAACAGTGGGGCAGCGAGGGGCACAGAAAGGAAAAAACGGGGGAGAGCAGGCAAATCACGGGTAAACAACAGTGGGGCAGCGAGGGGCACAGAAGGAAAAACGGGGGAGAGCAGGCAAATCACGGGCACAACAACAGTGGGGCAGCGAGGGGCACAGAAGGAAAAACGGGGGAGAGCAGGCAAATCACGGGCACAACAACAGTGGGGCAGCGAGGGGCACAGAAAGGAAAAAAACGGGGGAGAGCAGGCAAATCACGGGCACAACAACAGTGGGGCAGCGAGGGGCACAGAAAGGAAAAACGGGGGAGAGCAGGCAAATCACGGGCACAACAACAGTGGGGCAGCGAGGGGCACAGAAAGGAAAAAACGGGGGAGAGCAGGCAAATCACGGGCACAACAACAGTGGGGCAGCGAGGGGCACAGAAAGGAAAAAAACGGGGGAGAGCAGGCAAATCACGGGCACAACAACAGTGGGGCAGCGAGGGGCACAGAAAGGAAAAAACGGGGGAGAGCAGGCAAATCACGGGCACAACAACAGTGGGGCAGCGAGGGGCACAGAAGGAAAAACGGGGGAGAGCAGGCAAATCACGGGCACAACAACAGTGGGGCAGCGAAGGGCACAGAAGGAAAAACGGGGGGAGAGCAGGCAAATCACGGGCACAACAACAGTGGGGCAGCGAGGGGCACAGAAAGGAAAAGGGGAGACAAGCAGACAAAACTGGCACCGGGGCCACAAGCGGAGGGCGATCTTACCTACAGGAGCAGCGGGCAGACAGCACAGGCGGAGCTGTGTGGTGGGGAGCGACCTACCTGGCAAGGTCAAGGGTCGCTCTCCTCACCGTGCAGCGGCCGCCATTTATGGGGAGGTGGGAGGGAGGAGCAGCTGGGAGGCGGGAGGCAGGGGCAGCGAATGGGCAGTCAGGGGGCGGGGCCGCAGGGACGCAGCGGCGGGAATGGCGATAGGCAGCGAGGGGCACAGAAGGAAAAACGGGGGAGAGCAGGCAAATCACGGGCACAACAACAGTGGGGCAGCGAGGGGCACAGAAAGGAAAAAACGGGGGAGAGCAGGCAAATCACGGGCACAACAACAGTGGGGCAGCGAGGGGCACAGAAAGGAAAAAAACGGGGGAGAGCAGGCAAATCACGGGTAAACAACAGTGGGGCAGCGAGGGGCACAGAAGGAAAAACGGGGGAGAGCAGGCAAATCACGGGCACAACAACAGTGGGGCAGCGAGGGGCACAGAAAGGAAAAAAACGGGGGAGAGCAGGCAAATCACGGGTAAACAACAGTGGGGCAGCGAGGGGCACAGAAGGAAAAACGGGGGAGAGCAGGCAAATCACGGGCACAACAACAGTGGGGCAGCGAGGGGCACAGAAGGAAAAACGGGGGAGAGCAGGCAAATCACGGGCACAACAACAGTGGGGCAGCGAGGGGCACAGAAAGGAAAAACGGGGGAGAGCAGGCAAATCACGGGCACAACAACAGTGGGGCAGCGAGGGGCACAGAAGGAAAAACGGGGGAGAGCAGGCAAATCACGGGCACAACAACAGTGGGGCAGCGAGGGGCACAGAAAGGAAAAACGGGGGAGAGCAGGCAAATCACGGGCACAACAACAGTGGGGCAGCGAGGGGCACAGAAAGGAAAAAAACGGGGGGAGAGCAGGCAAATCACGGGTAAACAACAGTGGGGCAGCGAAGGGCACAGAAGGAAAAACGGGGGGAGAGCAGGCAAATCACGGGCACAACAACAGTGGGGCAGCGAGGGGCACAGAAAGGAAAAGGGGAGACAAGCAGACAAAACTGGCACCGGGGCCACAAGCGGAGGGCGATCTTACCTACAGGAGCAGCGGGCAGACAGCACAGGCTGAGCTGAGCTGTGTGGTGGGGGAGCGACCTACCTGGTTCCTATCGCATCTTCACGACGCAGCGCTATACTCTTCGCCTGCGCCCAGCAGAGCAGCGACTGGAACCAGGCCCTCTCTGCAGGAGGCTCAGGGGATTTCCAGCATCGCGTGATCAGGCGTTTGGCCACTATGAGTCCCAGGTCTATGTACACCAAACAGTGAACTATTAGGGCGCAATGAAAACATTTTTTGAATAATTTAGACTAATTCACATCTTGAGCCAACATAGTAAATCCTTGTACATAACACTTGTTTGGTGAAACAACAGTCGACGCGTTTCGAACCAAATAATATGTCTTTGCAGGGTTCTCCTCAGGACTCGGAACTCATTCAGAGCTGAAAAATTTAAAAGAAAACACACTCGTGTTAGCACTCATATCCGAACACCTTTAAGCTCGCATTTGTTCAGCACCATCCACACCTAATTTACCTCTATTTTCTCAGGTGGCCTCCCATGTTAGTTATACTTTTCAGACTACGTCCAGGTCTTATTAATGTTCAGACACTAGAAAGAATCGAATATCTATTCCGTAATCCAAATCTCTTAAATTCAAAGGAGACCAAATTGTCAAAGTACGGGATGAATTCTTCAAAACAGGGGGGGAAAGAGAGTCAATCACTTTATCAAGTACAACTCTTTCCCATCCGTGGGATCCAAAGACTATTCTGTGGACGCGTGTGTCAATCCACTGTGGTTAATTTGTGACTGGAACGGGAAAACGGGAAAGAAATCACTCAGCGGTTCAGAAGCTCAAGCGCTATTCGCGAGCAAGACGTGGCTTGTACAACCGATTATGACATACCTTACTCGAGGGGCGGCATTGCACGGGCGCACAAGTCAACGCTTTCTTCTTAGAGTGAAGTGCCAGTATTTGGCCAGTAGATTCTAAGCGGTTACTTCCAGTTTGTCTGGATCATGCATGCGCAATTGAAGTAATTGCTGAGACTTCTGGGGGATGTAGTTCCGTTCTAACAAATAACGAAATAACAAATCCATTAAAAATTCTTAAGAAAAAAATGATATGAGTAAACTAAATAAAACAAAAATAGATGGTCATATCAAGTGTCATGTGTGATCATGCGAAGTGATGAGTAACTGCTATCAGTATTGGCATGTATGTTGTTGTGAGACACTTCTAAAAGCGGCATTTCTAAAATCGTAATAATAAATCTTTCACCAATAAGCAAGATTTATCACGACTATTCCAAACATACCAAACATGGTCACGCTACCCCTCTCATGTCAGGAATTACCACTGAAGCGCATATCAGGGAATCCCCAATGCAAACCTATGAGAGGGCAGCCTCACAGCAGTGAGAAACCAAATAGGCTGTTTGTCACTACCAGGACATGCTACCCAGTTAAGGCACGTGTCCTACCTTTAACCTACACCTCACCCTGCCCATAGGGCTAACTAGGGCCTACCTTAGGGGTGACTGATATGTAGCAAAAGGGGAGTTGCAGACGTTGCAACCACTTTATATGCCACGTCACAGCGTCAGTAAACTGCACACGCAGGCCCTGCAGGGGCAGAGGCCTGAGACAGGTTTGAAAGGCTACTTAGGTGGGTAGTGCAAGCAGCGCTGCAAGCCCAACCAGTACATTTAATTTACAGGCCCTGGTATATGGGATACCACTGTACAAGGGACTAATAGGTAAAGGAAATATGCCAAACAGATGTAGAGCAATCTTACCAAGTTTACAAGAGAGAGCACATGCACTTTAGCACTGATCAGCAGTGATAAAGTGCCCAGAGTCATAAAACCACCAACAACAGGTCAGAAAAAATACAGGAGGAAGGCAAAAAGTTCTGGGATGACCCTGCAAAAAGGGCCAAGTCCAACACTGCATATTACCGGGGCTTTTGGGCTTGGAAGTCTTCACACTCCCCTGATGGCATTTTTTGTGCTTTTCTACTTCCCTTACTATTGCTACAGCTGGAGGTGCCAAGAGCTCTTTGCAGGAACCACCATGGCACAAGAAACACACAGTTCCAATCAGCACAGTGATAGATCAGCAGGAACTGCTGCATTACGAATCGTGCCTCAGTGCATAGGTTGTTGCGCATTTGACAGAAGATTATTTAAACAGGGGCTTAGATATTGGCAAAGATACACTCAATAGTCCCAGAACTCAAACACATCCTTTCATGCACTAAGGAACATAAGAATTAATTTGCTCTTCATCACACTTTAAAGTTTGTCATCTAACAGGGTTACACTGCTGCCATCATAGTCAACTACCATCAAACACTGAAACACCCGTCATAGTACATGCACAAATCTAAAGTGATATTAAATCAACCCCTATTTTATCCCAATACGAAAACCATTGCGAAATGGCAAAGCTGCTGTTTGATAAGACTCTAAACTCTCACTTCTAAAATTATTTATGCCACCATACATTTCAGACTTTTTAAGTGATGGCAAGGGTGGGAGCTCAGGCTGACTTAGTATGGTGTGGTTTCCCATGAGCTGAAGGTAGCAACTTATCGTTGGAATTTATTAACCTTTTTATGGTAATGGAACTATAAACATATCAATCAACCTTAACACTCTTTAAACGGTTTTGTGGATTTTTTAAAATTAATAGCAATATGTGTTTTATGTTGACAATGTTTTAAGAGGTAGGTGTTAAGAGTCTTATTTTTACACCATTATGCATTATTTTTGGTATGATCTTTCTGTTGGAAAAAATAACATATTATTCATGTAAAGATACATTTTTGGAATCTGTATCCTAACTTTTAACATATTAAATGTGTTTCTTATATGCCTGTCATGCTCACATCTTTCAATTTAATAAACTACATGATGTTTTTATGCAGATGAAATCATATTTGGAAGAAAAACTGCAAAGCAGAAGTTTGCCTAAAAAACCTTAGCCGTACTTGTTACTCCGGCATTTGCAAGGTTGCAATTTTCCTGAGGGGTGCTCCGCAACGTATTAGGAGAATTTAGCGGGAAAGGCAGACTGCAGAGTTTTGCAGTGAATGATATATGTCAAACATGGGATTCCTCTTGGCATGCTTAGTCTGTGCCAAAAGAGAGGCATGGTTAAGCCTTATGAATTGCCCTTTTTAGGTCGAGCCTAGAGTCAGCGCGCATGCGATGCTCTGCGAGACTTGCTGTACTGGAGTATGGAATAGAAGCCCCGTGCACTCTCCGCCCATATTTGTCATTGGCTTGTGTCATTGTCCTTCTTAAATTTTGGCTTCTGATTCATAAATATGCCTGTTAGTCCCTCCTTAGTACCGCCTTGTCTTCATTTGTAACCTCCCATGACGACTGGCCCTTTTACTTCGGTTGTTACAGGGTACGTGTTATTTAGTGTTGTAAGCACTATTTTCTTTATTGAGTTTCTCTTACTGCAGGCACGACAACGTGCTTTGCTTACATTCAGCGCACCATTTGCGCATTCACTTTCCAAGCAGCCGGGACAATGGCGGACGCTTGTTTGCAATGCCATAGGTCTCGCATTTAAATGCAAGACCTATGACATTGCAAATATTTTTTATTTAAATTAACACGGTGCATGCTCAACAATGGCGCCTGCCGCCCGCAGCCCCCTCTCGCCTCCCCCCGTCCCCGAGCGCCTCGCTTTAGGTTTCAGCACGGCGCCCGCTTTACAAGTACAGTAAACATTTTAGTATTTTACTTTCACCAGCTTTAACTTTAATATGGCGCACTCGCGCCTTTCACTTGTTTTTTCTGTACACCGCAGTTTCAATGAGAGATTTTTTCCGTCGCATTTTATTTGTTTCAACGATTGTGCGCAAGAGAGAAACAAAGTAACAGCTTGTTTATTATACCTCTTACATATCCACTGATTTGAGCATCAATCCGTGTGTTTAGTAGGCACTTGTTTGGACGTTGTGTTTTGTGCAACTACTATTTAGCGCACACGGATATAAACAAGGGGCAATTGCTTTTTTAGTTTGTGTTTTTATTTTATTTTGCTATGCTTGGATAAGTCTAGTAAAGTATAGAACAAAACACGATTAGAATACAATTCCTTGGAGTTTACCCAACATGCGAAATCAGTGGCATGACTGGCATCGCATGTAATGGTAGCTCCTTTTTTGCAGGCTTGTGTGATTGTACCTGGACCTCCGCCCTTGTGTGTTCATTCACCCGTACCGACTGTGCGAATTGGAGCCTACAGTTTTTTAAAAAAAATTGGTGACAAAACTTTGCGGGGGACCGGAGGGGGCGGGACAAGAGGAATAGAGAGGACATAGAATATCAGATATTAGGTAGAGGATACTGCGAACTCAGCCAGCCAGCAGTTTGGAAGGCAGTGGCACAGTCATTCGATCAGTGACACAGGACAGGGGAATAGCCTCTGCAAAAGGGGCAGACGCAGGCACTGTAATTACATTGGGAAATACGGCTACTGGCAGAGAAGGTACCCAGACACAGGAAGATAGCTTAGATTCAGACACGGTCGTCGTAGCACTGGGGCAGGAAGATTTGAATATGAGGGCAGGGAAATCCATAGGCCAAGGGTGCACAGACTCTACAACACGAGTCAAGTACGCTTAGGTTTATTTCTTTATTAATTAGTTGTATAGTGGAAGGAATTCATTGTGAAAAAACAGAGCTGTAGAGATTATCCCCAAACTACCTTTTATATCACAGCACCTAGCAAGGATCTCCAGTCTTGGAACTCCACTGATAGACTCACTGATGCAAATGACAGACTAAAAACTCCACACATGGCTCTCTGTACACATGCCCTACATTTAGAACATAATCTGCTAATGTGTGTTTGGGAAACGTGATCAGACTAGCACCCTACTTGTCCCTTCCCTCCTATCAATTCCACTACAAGAAAACCCATACCTACTGAGCAGCACATGACCACTGTCAACAGGTGCATGTATGTTGGGAACGGTCGCAGACTCAACCCCTATAAGGCTGTGATCCTGTTGTAGTGACACTCACAACTAAGAGATGAAAATCTGTTGAACAGCCACTCAAACAAAAGTATGTTTAAATTGCATATTATTATTAGCATTGTTAATGCCGCACAGCAATGCAGGACTCTGGGAGTAGCTTATTGATAAGACAGTCAAAAAGCATAGAGCAAACGGAGTGAACAAGCATCATTGAATTATGTAAAGGGGATTTTGCATGTAGTCTTTCCACATAGCATTCAGACTCCTAAGATCCTTTTCGGTTTATATGTGGTTGCTACTGATTGATACCTACTGTTCAGTACCCTGCGTGCAAGATTATGATTCCCTTCTTGTGTGTGTGGCCTTCTATAACTGAAGTCTCACCTGGTAGGATTATGTCAGTGCTGTGCATGATGCTGTGATGTCAATATTTAGCTAGTAGGCAGCAACATCTTAGTGCGCTATATATATCGATGCAAGTTAATATAGTATAACATAAATAGTATTGCGTACTTATACTTGCATAACATGATTGGTAATCACCTGAAAACATAAGATTTGAAATAGATATTTGTCTTATAACTCCACAAATTTGGATACGGTTTCCCAAATCTTGGACTTATGCATTGACACTTTAAGATCTTGTTAATAACGCACTTTTGTGAACTTTTGCACTAACAACGTATTCAAATCCGTTTTCAGTACTGTTTATGAACACCCTTATTGAAAGTTTAACCTTTGGATAACTTTATTTCAAGTACCATATAGGAAATCATTCACTTATATTTATAGATACATATAGCATGCACTTTAATCTATAACCAAGCACTTTAAATCTCATGTAGGTCCTATTTTGTATTGATTGGTATGGAGTAGTTTCCGAGATCAAGTTAACTTCCTTATGATCCCCTTGTTCAACCAAAATTAACTAATCATGGCTTAGACCCTCAACAACAACGGAGAGTAATAGATACAAACCATACATTGTGTGACTCGTACTGTCCCCCTCATTTTGGGGGGAAAAAACGGTACTTTACCGAGAGGGACAGTAACAGTGTAATAGGAGAAACTGACAACTAAGGAGAGGTAGAGGAAATTAATTCCACCGTTATTCAACTAATACACTGGTATCAGATAAATTTGGAAATGTCTATTCTGTTTACAAGTTAAACATTCCACGTGGCATTAAAATTTAACTACATTTTATAAAATTTAAAAATAACGCACAAAAAAATGTTTAATTGTACAAAAAATGGAAATGTGGAAAAAACGGGTATAAATACCTTTAAAATGGAAGAGTTTAATTTGGAGGGAGTTTTTCCCTTTTAAAAGGCTGTTATACATGAGTACTCTATGATCCTGTTGAAGGCTCCAGCCGAAACACGTTGGTCTTTGTTTTGCACCTATGGTTGCCACATTGTGATTAGCTAAATAAACTCACCGAGCTGCTGAGACCTGGCTATATATATATACGGTGTGACAGTCTAAAATTGTTTTGAATTTGCAGAAAAAAAGTAAAGCTCTGCCCATGAAGCACTATGCAGTACTGTTTATAAATGGCACCTTTTGTCCGCAGAGCATCTATGTAACATTTTGTACACTGATCGCTATAGAGATGTTTTGAAACCGAACACCTTCTTTTCAAGGTGGTACTAATAGGAGCATGCTCTTTTGTTTTGTTTTATGCGACATGTATGTGACCATCAGTAGAATTGACATAGCCAAACCCATTGCCGTATTCTTCTAACAGGCACCAACACCGCAAAGTGCTTTCTTAATTGATGGAAAGCACTCTCTAGCAGTTGCCATTATCTTGCTTATGTAAATGTTACTTTTTGTTTAGATAGGTTTCTTTGTGAAGTGTACGTTTGCTTAGTATGTGTTTTTTGGTACTGTTGTAACTTTGGTTGAAGATACCCTTTGAAGTCTGAGGCCTTAGCTTAGAGTCATGGTAGTTCTTTATTATTTGTCGTGTTGTGAACAGATTAGGAAAATGGAGAGTGCATGAGTTTGTAGTTAGTAGCTTGATGAAAGAGTTCGGAGGTGGCGTGTTATGACTAAACATGGCCAAGGTTGCAAATGGTCATGAATACGAAGGTTTGTGTCATCTGGTTCCTGTATGTGAGCGTTTTAAGAGGGTTAGGGTTATTTCTTCAGAAGATTCCTGAAAGTGGGAAGTACTGGGCTGTTTAACTTTACTCTGATCCTGCTATCTGTAGATGGGAAAATAGCATTGAGTGTTGTGTGTTTTTGGTTTTTGATGCTGTACTTCATCAGTGGGGTACAGTGATTTGTAAGTGATGTTTGCCAGGTAGTTCTTATCCGAAAAATGTTACTATGGAGTGGTGAAGTGGCTTGCTTTGTGGTGCTTTGTTTTGTAGTAGTGTCATCTAGAGGTCTCAGATATGGAGGAGCATGTACATATTAATGTAGAGTGCCCTAGAAAGGCAGCTCATCTGCTCTGATTACCACAGTGTGGAATATTGATATGCAATGTGGTATACTCTGTACAGTGGCTAACTGTCCTACATTTTTTAGGTTTGTCCTGCAAACAGGGCACCTGTCCCTCTGCACAGACAGAGGTACAGAGGAACTGTGGAATTCCCTTTGTCTCGCATTTTGGTTCCTTGTCACTTTTAACCCTCTCAGAGCACAAGAAACTCTCACTGTATCAGGCAGTTTTGAGCTGTGAAAGAGGTACCTGCTGATGGCTAGGAGGGGGGAGAAGCACCACAGGAGGTGTCTTGCACAATGTAGCTTCAGGATCATGTTCATCTGTTGTTATGGAAATCCAGCCATCTCTGATAGACAACTCCAAATGTGTGAATGAAAATAATGTTGGAGACCTACCCGGGGAGTATGCACTTGGTGTTCATTTCTTCCTTTAAGCCTGTTTCAAAGTGCAGATATATTGTCATCTCGGTGGACAGAGGTGCAGGGCAAATATGATTTTCCAACGATCAAACCGCTTCTTAAATGGTGAATATACCATTAGACTGGGCACGTTTCCTCTCCCCTAAGTAATATCAAGTCTATTTTTAGCTGCCTGCTTATTTGCAGCTTTTACTTGCTTCTGAATGCTCCCAGTCTTTCCAGACAGGGTGCAGAGGAATACATTTAAGAAGTCAATACCCAAGAGCAGAGAGTTTGGCCAAACTGGAGACCATGACTAAAAACCCTGTCTCCTTGTTCTACGTTTTCAACTGGTCCAATAGGCCACAAATGGGATGGCCGGGATTTTGATAGCAAGGCCAAGGGGCTGCTCTTTCCAGGGAAATATCACTGTGTTGTAGACCCTGGCCATCTTTAGAATATAGTGTTTATTTTAAGCATATTTAGGAGAAGTGGTAAAGTGGAGTTGAGTTGTCAAGTATCCTAGTTACATGGCTAAATCCTACTCTCTGGACAAGGTCCTGTGGCAGTAGGTGGTTCATGCGCAGCATGCATGGTAGATACTGATATTTACCCTTGGTGTTTCAAAGTTTAGACTCTTTCATTCCATTTGGATTCCAGAGGCATTGATTTTCTAAACACGTCTCTCAAGAGTTACAATAACGAGTAGTCCAGGCTTATTCCTGGAGGCGGTAAAGGGATTAGAATTTGAATACAATATGAATAGTTATCGCACTCAATAAGCTCAATCTCAGGCGAGTTGTATCTTCTAAGATGGACTGATTTAGAGAAGGGATTCAGAATGAAAGCCCAAAAATGTGCCAAATGAACTATAGTCCATCCACTCACCAAGAAACGTCTTCAAATGTCTCTGTACATGCTGTGTCTCTCCAGGCACACAAAATGTCCTGTGAAGGCATAATGAGAAGTTGCCAACCCCAGGTATAGTGGGATGTGTTGGGTTGTGATGCAGTATATAAATTGGTGGTGCTGTTTGTGATCTGTTGTTACTTGAGGTGTTTGGAATGTTTTGGTCTGCTCTGTGCTGTGAAGCTTTGGATGAAGTGGTGTTTTAGAAGGGTGATGCACTAAATTTGCCTTTTATGTCACTGCATGCTCTACAAATGACTTATAATGTTTTTATGTGATGTGGGGTAGAACATGTGATGTGAGGTGGCAGGGCAGCTTAATTTAGCTAAGAGAGGTGGGTAGCGATTTGGAGGGCATTTAAACTCTCATGCCAAATCCATGTACATCTGTACGTGGTCCAGGAGGGGCATATCTTTGCAGCTCTTAAGTGGGGTGGGAAATGCTCAAGTTTCATCATTTTTACCCCTTAACGAATTTAGAATGTTATGCTTTTGTCATTTGATGATGGTTGCAAACAGCAGTCAACCAAAGCGCTGACACCAAACACTTAAATACATTTTATACAGTAAAAGCTGCCATTTTAAAAAACCTTACTAGTGTGTCCCAAACGCTTGTTTAAAAATGTTATCACTAAGCTCAAGTTTTTGAAATTCGTTTTTAAGCATTAGCTCAATTTCGCAAAATGTTACAGTAAATACGCTCAGAGTCTGCTTGTGGCCCGGTGGCTAACTTAAGATCAGAGAGAGAGCCCCTAGTCTGACGTTCTCCGCTTCAACACGCCATATTATTCTTGGGCAGTTCACTTCATCTTACTGTGCCACAGTTCCATTGCTGGCCATAATTGTGAGCATTTACTAAGTTCTATATCAATGACTGGTCAATTACATTTTACAACTAGATAAACTGGAACTCTTCTCGGAGTCAAAATGTCATGGGCTATCTCTGCATGTAAGTTTGGCTTACACACGCAAAAGTTGTTTTCACCCATGGAAGTATTTACTTCAGTGAAGATTTTCATGTGAGGGAATCACTCACAAGGGCTATGAGTAGACAGGTGGTGATCTTTCCAGGATTGGAATGCCCTCTGAGTTCCCACTTCTTCCCATCCTGGAAAAGGGAGGGAATTTACTTCTTATAAAGGCAGGAATTAAACTTTTTCCAAGGAAGGTGGGAAGGGAGCTTCTCGTGGTTGGAGAGATGGATACAATATTTTTCCCCTGGAGAAAAAAGAAATATGTTTTAAGAAGTGACCTTACAATTGTGCTGCAGAATTTTTCAAGAGCCAGTATGTTTATTTACTCATGCTATAATGGAATTCATAAAGGTTTGCTAGGAGTACGCCAGTAAGCGTGAAACTATTGTAGGTTTTCAGACCTACTTCTATAATGCTTGTGTATTCCTGAAAGTCTTAACTCTGCACCATTTCAGGCTTGTAGATCTGGGCGCACTGTGGTGACTTTCTTTTGAAAATGGGCTCCCTATTGGTTTTATGCTGCTCATATTGATTTCACATAGATTCTCCAGTATTATTTTTAATGTTGTAATGCTTCAAGCACATTTAATTAAATGGTGCTTTAGCGAAAGATTAGTTAAAGTTATCCTTAAAAAAGTACACCATAATTTAGCTAGACTGTCTCTGGTAATAGTCTGCTTTTTACACGGTGCAAATATTTTTTTGATGCATTTTATTTTGAGAGCAAACAAACTACACAAGAATTTAGCAAAACAGTCTGCAGTCTTTATCTGTTTTTTTCAATTTGCAAATATTTTTGGGGTATATTGTCTGCTTTCAAAATAAAATCTGCAATCTTGCTTCCATTATTGTGCATGTATTTGCATATAATATAGGAATATTCTGGGGGCAGTATAGATATACATACTTTGTTTAAGGTAAACGTGTGCACGTTTTTTGTATTGGAACAACTGTATTAATGCAAGCTGTGTTTACAGCTCACTGTATTTCTTTAGACCGCTCAGCCTAACAGTGAACACTTTGCATTAATGAACCATATATACTATTTTTAAGCATATACATATTGATGTATATTTTGCCTTAGCAGACGTTTTTAGGTCGAGCCTGGACAGCGCCTGCGCTGCTCTGCGAGGCATGCTGTATTCAGGTATGGAGTTGAAGCTCCGCCCATATTTTTCATTGGCTTGTGTCATTCTCCACTGTAAACTGTGGCTTTTCATTTGTCAATATGCTTAGTAGTCCCTCCTTAGTACCACCTTTTCTTATTTTGTAACCTCCCATGAGGACACCCCCTGTTATGTGTGTTGTTACTCGGTAGGCTTTAATTACAGCCTCCATTCCCTATTTTCTCAAATAGCTTTGTTCTGCCTGCTGTTGCAGGCAGGACACGCTCTCTCCTAACGCTTTAAAAAAAATCTTTATAGCAGAGGCGCCGAACACATTTGCAGTGCAATAGGTCTCGCATTTGCGAGAGGTTAAGCTATTGCCATTGTAAATGACCATGCCTTTTATATATCTGTTTTAAAAACAACACAAATAAAAGGCATTGTCATTTACAATGCCAATAGCTCAAACGCTCGTAAATGCGAGACCTGTTGCATTGCAAATGCTTGTTTCAGGATGGTGGTCAGTCCAGACACTTCTGCCTGAGGTTCCTAATCCAAGATAAAGTTGAGTCATTACACTCACTTGTCACAGATTTTTGCTTTTTGAAGTCTGAGTTTCCTTTGAAACACCCACAGCTTGTATTTGCTTGGCTCTTTACTGATGTCAAGATGAGTTTATTGCCAAGCTTATCTACTTCTGCCTAATTGACTTCTTTAATTTTTATCTTCCGCCTAACTGGGTTCCTTTTAAGGTGACTCTCAACACCTTTCACGTGTGTTGTTAACTGCATGGCGGAACCTTGGCTACTGGATTATGTCTCCCTTTCCTTAAGCAATTAAGAAACCTTGACAGACCTAAGCATCTAGTCTGACAAATGTAAGAGAGAAGATTCCCAAATATATTCCTTTGTAAAGATTTAAATGTAACATACCATGCTTGTGCCCCATGCATACACAAACAGCACCAAGAAAAAATCGAAAACCTAAATATCACAACCTTATACTTAAGTAGTGAAGACCTAGATATTGATGGCAAAAATATTGCAGTAAACATATCTAACATAAAACAATTTCGAAAACAAAAAAAGGAAATATCAAATATCGCTTACACATTAAAAGGAAACCTAACATTAATCAAAAAATCCAAACTATTGAGCAAAGGGAAATCAATATAATTCGAACTAAAACAATATTACATAACATACACATACCCATATTACCAGATACTAAGAGCGAAATGCATTATGCATGGACGACGTCCCTCTGGTTCTGGCCAATCCCCATCTCTCAGTACCCCGGTGCCTCCTAGAGCTCTGCGAAGAGGCCTCCAGCCATCTGGTGAACAAAATGAAACTGCTTCTAGGTCCCATTCCAGGGGGATAATGTAGGAAAATGATATACTAATACGGCGCCTAAGATTTCCCTATTTAGGCATTCATATAGCCCAGGAACCGGACTTGACATGGAGCCTCAGTCTTACCCCTCTCCTGACCAAAACGAAAACAGATCTCCGGCGATTGGTACTCCTGCTATTCAACATGCTTGTGAGGATTACTCTTTTTAAAATGATCGTACTCCCACGCTTTTTGTACATCATCCAAAACTTTCCACTGATGCAAGGGTGCAAGTTATTGTTACCTTAGGACACGAGTTATTGATATCTTGAGATAACTATAACTGTTGAATTTCTATGGTTTTGTTAGGTTAAAGTAGCGTTATAGTTAGGTGAATTTCTCAGTGACAACATTGGCGTTTCAAACTAAAAAAACACAGAAATTCTGCAGTTATAGTTGGCAATGCTAGCTATAACTTGCACCCCCGCCTTGCACTGCTTATGACCTCACATATAACATCACTCATGATATTTCTATGACATCATTTATGATATCACTGATGACATCTCAAATTTTATCGTTGATGGCATCACTGATGACATCATCCAATGACTGTGCTGGTTTGTTTTAAAGCTCACAAAGTGGCGGGTAAGTACCATATTACTTGTCTACCTAATTTGTAAGAGCATGGGTCCAGCTAATGGGTGTAAGTGTTTACAAAACACATCTGCTCCTCATGCACCATAGGTGGGTAGAGGTATTGAACATGTTATATCTTTGTATTCAAGAGTAACTCTGTATGCAGGTAACAGTTGACGACTTGGTTCCTTATGTTCCACACAAGTTTTTTGGTTCTGCAGAATTCTTTTTCAACAGGAGTAAGATTCTACGTAGTAGATACTAACTTTTGTAAGCAACCTTGAGGATTAGACAGAAACGTGTCAGCATGACAATTTCTACATAACTTAGAAGAATGCGTGCCCCAGGTACTGACCTATATACATTTGCTTGTTTTGCTTGAGAAGATGGGATATCTGTAAATGTTTTACGATAGTATAAAGGGTGCCAGCAGTAGGATATTTTGCACCTTTAGATCTTGGTTATGTTTATCAAATAGTGTCTTTTTTGACGACTGTTGCATAGTGTACACTGCTCTTAGTAGATATGTTTTAATACTCTGTAGTATGTTTCTTATGAAAGGTTCTCTGTTGGCAAACAGTGTGGTATAAGTAAACTTTCTCCATAGAGTAAGCACTGTTTACAGTACCCAGCCCTTTACTGATATCAATTTAATTTCTCAGTGTAGGTTTGGTGAGTTTCAGGTGTTTGATACAAATAAAAGCTGTCAGTAGTACATCATTTGTTTTGGAACCGACATTCCCAATTTTTTGGAACTTGGCTTTCTCTGAACAGTTGTATACAGATTGAACACCGTACTCAATGAGAGTTTCCTATATTTCTGGGGTTGATTGTTAATGTGAACTATGCTAGCTGTAAAGTGCATGGTATAGGGTCAATGTTGCACATAATACTTGTTTTCTTCACTTACTGGAGTTGTGTCTGTGATGGCAGTAATCATGGCTGATATTATTCTGAGCCATTTTGTACTTACTGTCAGACCTTTAATGCCATAGTAATTTATAGACCAATATGCAGGAAAACAAAGCTTTGAGGATGTCATCATTGATGTCATAAAACATGCCATTAGGGATGTCACATTCGAGGTCATAAGCAGTGCATGGCGGGGGCCAAAGTTATAGTTAGTGCTGCTAACTATAACTGCTGACTTTCTGTGTTTTTTTTAGTTCAAAACGTTAATGTTGTCACTGAGAAATTCACCTAACTATAACTTTACTTTAACCTTTGTTTTTTCAGTGAATTTCTAAGGTTTTTCTTAAATAAAAACAAATCTTTTTATTACACCTAACTATAATGTTACCTTAACCTTTGTTTTTTTCAGTGAATTTCTAGTTTTATTTTAATGTAAAGTAATATTTAATTACCACATGTAAATGCAATCCACCGCTGTGCATGGGCCGAAAGCCGTGAGCAGCTGGGAGTATTCTGCAGGGCCTAGCCTGCAGCCAGTCCCTGCAACCAACCCCCACAAGGTGATACCTCTCTCTTGGATGAAATGAGTGCATAGTAGGGGTGAGCAGGTACTGGCCCCTCCACTGAGTCCTGTCTCTGCATGACAGAAGGGCATAGTAGGTTGTGGGAAGGGATTGACCTCTGTTCAGACCTCTTTTTTGCATGACGGGTGGGCGTGTGTGCATGGACTGGCCTCTCCTTTGAGACCCCTCTCTCAGATGAAAGGTGTTCATAGTAGGGTGAGTGGATTGAGACTGGCCTCTCCTTCAAGAGCTCTCTCTCAGATGAAAGGTGTACGTAATGGGGTGTATAGGGAGTGAGTGGGCTCTCCTTTGAGACCTCTCTCTCTCTCTCTCTCTCTCTCTCAAATGATGGGTGTGCGTAGTAGTGCATGGGGAGGCACTGGACTCTCATTTCAGACCTCGCTCAGATGACAGGTGTGCGTTGTAGGGGTGTGTGGATGGAATTGCCTCTCCTTTGAGAACTCTCTCTCAGATTACGGTTGTGCGTAGTAGGGTGTGAGGAGGGACTGGCCTCTCTTCGCTGAGACCCCTCTCTAGGATGATGGGTGTGCATAGTAGGGTGTGGGCCTTAACTCTACCCGTAACTCTTCCCAAACTGATGGGCGTCAATAGTAGACTCTGATAAACACAATCTCCACTAAGACTCCTTCCTACAATAACAGGTGTGCATACAAGAGTGTATTCCAAGATCACCTACTCCTTCCTATCTTTCACAATCCCGCAAGAGTCTCGCAAGATCGTAACATTTAAAAAAACAAATTAGGCTTCAGTTCATCACAGTTCTTATGTCTTACACACCTATTCTCAATAACAAGGGCCACAATATGCACTTCTACTAGAAGAATGTATTGAGAACTCATCTACTCATTTTTAGGTCGGGCCTTCAGCGCTTGCTCTGTCAGGCGATCTGTTGTATGTACTTTGTGGGGTCTGACTCGTCCCATCGCTTTGAATTGGCTTTTAGCTGTGCCACTCAAAAATCGTAGCCTTCAAATGGCTAATCATTGGTGCATGTCCCACCTTTCCTCATAAGTTAACTCCCATGGAGTATTGCCTCGGAAACGAGCAGCCACGCGCACGCTGCTTGTTGTCTTTTGTTTAATTTACATTACGCTTCACTTGCCTGTACCGTCTCTTACCACCCTCTCGCCCCTCCCACAACACTGCTAGCCCACCCCCACCACCCCTCCGAGATCACTGCTTTTTGTGTGGCTAATTTAAATTAATAGAATAATTTTTTGGTCTAACTTAAATTAATAGAATACAGCGCGAGCACGGAGAAGATTAAATGATTTGCCCAGATTCACATGATGTTGATCCGACGCTGAGGCTCGAACACGGATCCACAGCTCCAGGGTCAGCAGTTCTCACAGCTGCGCCACATCGTTTCTCTAACCTCTAGCGTTCTACTAGAGGCTTGTGACAAAATGTGTGATATACAGCGACTCCAGAACAAGAAAAAAAATGGTCATTATACACAGCGTTGCAAAATTATAAATCCTAACTTCTCAGAGGAAAACATTTGAATCTTAAAGACTTCAGTGTGTTTCTTGTTTTTTTCACAAATATTAATGTTTCCATTTTTAAAACTGTTTTAAATGTGTTATACTTTGTTATAATCATTGTATTGATAATTGACAGTGCCTGCAGAGCCAGATTGCCTTCCGTCCCTGTCCCTCACCCCTCTGTTACTTGTTTAGTTAGAGGGAGTTTTAGCTGGTGCAGGGCACAGTGACATTGTATTACGATGCACTGATGCCACCACACTATGCTCCCAGCAACTGCAGAGGCTGAAATATGTGCCTCTTGCAGGGCGTTCTAGTTGTTGCAAGGTGTGGTGCTGCCACCATATTTTGATGCAACAATGCCTCTGTACCACATCCACAATAACTGCATAGGGTGAAATACGGGCCGCAAAACTCAGTTGTCTGTTCATCGGCTGGCAGACGGGGCACTAATAGGTGTTTCTGAAGGCACATACTTTTGAGGAAGTAAGCGGGGGTCCAGCAGCATTCAGCTATATGGTTTCAGGCACATTGGAGTTTCAAAAGGATAATGCCAACTCCCTTACGGTATTCCTGTTATTTCTGTGGGCACACCTGGCCATTTTGTTTCCCCTTAGGAGTGGCATCTCCGTGAGGCATTTCAGGCAGTCTGAGCTGCATCTCACCTAGCCCCCAACCGGCATCCCGCTCCATAATTACCTAAATGCCATTATAACCAGAAACTAAGGCACTGGACCTTCCTGTAATTTTTTTCATTTTTCATTGTAAAGCTGCTGTAACAAGGCACTGTGTTTTCCTGTTTTAGCATTGCAGGGAAATCGGGGTGTGGCCGATGTAATTAAGGGCGTGTCTTCCAAACACCCAAGATAAAAATCTGTGCTTAGCATAGTGTGCCACCCGACTGGTATTTTTCTGCTTCTGTCATTGCATCCAGATACATAAATCAACAAGTAACATTACACATAAAACAAGCCAGGACTATTGGCTTTGCCAATGGTTGTTACTTGCGTAAGATAAATAAGCAACAACTATGGCTTCGTTGTATATAATACTGATAATGCTTTGGTTCTAAAATGATGAAACTGTGAAAGAACTTTAACGAGTCTCTTTGAAGTTACCTCAAAGGCAGTGAAGAGTGGCACTGCCGCAGAATGAAGATTTTTTTTTCACCCAGCGCTTCGGAAAGTGCACCTTAAACCTGTGTGTAAATGTTGCTGCCATCAGGTACCGAGAACTCCAACAGCTCTGCCAATTGGCTTCTGTCCGGACCTGCTGCACCCTTATTATCGTACAGGGGCGCGCATAGCTCTGGCAATGTGTCTCAGTTCTGATTCCTGACAAGCCACACCCTCTGCTATTTCAGTACCTGTGTGTGCACAGCCCTGTCGGTGTACCTCATTTCTGACCTGCCTCATCCTCTGGTATTTTAGTTCCTGGGCGAGCATAACTCTGAAAATGTACCTCAATTCTGACATGCTTACACTCTCCTAATTCAGTACATGGGCGCACAGCGCCTTCCTCTCCTTTTTCAGTTCTGGGAGGCTCACAACTCTGTCAATATACCTCAGTCTGGAACTGTTGCACCCTGTGCTATTTTTGTACTGATCCACATGCAGGCCAACCTCAATCCAGACCTGCCTCACCATCAGCTCCTACAGTACTGGAACGTCACAGCTCTGCCAATGTGTCTCAATGTGGACTGGCCACACTCTCTCCTATACAATATGGGGCACACTCAGTTCAGCCAATGTATCTCAATCGGGACTAGCACACCATCTGTTGTTACAGTACCACGACATGCACCACTGTGCCAAAGTACCTCGATCCAGACCTTACACACCCTCTCCTATAATACTAATGGGGCACACTCAGCTCTTCCAATATACTCCAATCCTGACCAGCCACACTGTAAGCAATTACAGTATTGGGGCATACTTAGCTCTGGCAATGCACCTCTATCCAAACTTGTCGTACCCTCGGCTCTCACAAACACACATTCTCCCCCCCCTCAGTTCTGCCCTGTGGCTCTCCATCTAATTCATGGTGTCACCCACTCACAGCTCCCCCAATGCACCTCAGTCATGAGCTACAGCGGTTTCACTACTCACTCACATAGACACACCTCCTAATGTGTGCAGATTGTGACACACCTCCCTCACTCAAAACACATTACAGAAACACTGACCACCCAGAAAAAGACAACACAGCACACACAAATACGTATTCCATTAACACTTGCATCACAATAAAAACGCAGATCACAAGTGCACACACTACAGCAACAAAAACACATATATCTGAGGCATTGCACTATAAAGGCGAGACCTATTGGCTTTGCCAATGCTTGTTAATATATGCGATCCTGCGTGAGTCCTGCGATTTGATTTTGTAAAATATTTTTTAAAAGCAATATGCATTTATTTTTATTACAGCAGTTCTGCCTTAGAGACCTCCTCTCCAAATCTAGGGGAACAGGATACCTTTCTGCTACCCCTTTATACAGTTTTTTTTAATTCATTTCCACAAGACCTGCAAATTTTCACAGTAACCGAACGGCGGCCATTTCATTTCCACAGCCAGCCAATCGGTCGTGAAACTTGCGGGAGCCTTCACACGCCCACAAGAGTGTGAAGGCTCATAGAAAAAACAGGCCTCTCCCCAATCACAGGGCTCCATTTTTTAATTTGAGCTCTCACGGCACGCTCGCGAGCATCTTGCAAGCACAACCGTCCACATATCTATATTTTTTTGACCCTTAACATCTCAAAGACTACTGAACGGATTTACACCAAATCATAAAAAGTACAATCTACGGACCAAGATCCAGCATCCTGCAAAATTTGGTGGAATTCCGTTCAGCAGTTTTTGCTGTAGCCTTATCTAAAGAAGGCTATGGAAAATGCATGGGGATTTTGCGTTTTGAGACCCCTCTTTTTTCCCACCTCCCGGTTGACGGATCACCCTGAAACGTTCAAGGAAGGAGCTGAGGTGGATGAACTTTTTTTTTAGAAAGTTTTGTGAAGATTCATCATATGGGGCCAAAGTTATCAGGCAAACCAAAAAACGCTTAGTCTATGGAAAAGCAGACCTAACTATAACTACCTAGTGGCAATTGCCACTAGGTAATAGATAGAATATTTGTATATGTTTCAAAAGGTATCACAATCAAGTGGCCACATCCACCAGGTGTGCGGGGGCTCTCACACAGGCGCGATTCTCTGCTATCAAGGTTCACACAAACTTTGGAAGGTTTGCCACTGGTTATCAAACCGTACACCAACTTAATGTAAATTCTTGATAGCAATGATACATTGGTACAACACTTCATGGTGTATTTCTTCAGTGTTACAAATGTTTTTGTATTTATTTTTAATGGTGGTGGGGCTTGTCACCTTGACAAAGGCGCGTTATATTCACACAAACTTTGGAAGATAACCAAGGAAGACCGGCACTCCAGTATGGCATTATATCCACATTTCTTTATTGCAGCAAGGAAACCCCTGTTCCAACGCGTTTGGTACATATTCCCAAGGAATCCAGCATAAGAGATAAGGACACAAGAATACTCACACTCCACGTTTCATTACATTTCTAGAAAATGTAATCTGCAATGTGTTTCAACCTCTCGGGATCTTCGTCACAGCCTTGTACAAGTGGAGTTCCCGTTGACAAGGTTTTGCAGAGAAGTCTGACTTGCAGTGCTGTTCCTGAATGTTTTGGAGTGTAAGTATAAATAGGGAGGAATGATACTGTGAGTTGTGTCTTTGAGGTGTCCTTGGTGTATGCCAAAGTTGAGATTGTGAGATGGATTGCTGTTCTATTTGTGAGGTGTTTGGGTATGCAATGTATTTTTTGGACTATATGGTGGTTTATTCACTGTTTTTTTGATGAAGTATTCTTATTTGTCATTTTATCCTAAGGATTCTGTCTTATTATTGATTGGTTTGGTTATCAAATTTTTTGAAAATCCAATATCTTGAGATATTGTGGTTTACTTGCTGCATAAGATAGTGTGTAATGCGAGCCGCCGCATGCATACAGATAAAGGTTTTTTAATTAACAAGTTTCCTTTTCAGGGTTCAATCTGGGTTGATGCAGCTTGCTCTTCAGTGCACAGGAGTAAATTAACCAGACTAAATTGCTGCTGGATGGGGGTCTGACAAGTGTGAGTTGTGGTTTAAAACGGTGCAGTGAAGGGTGCTGGGTTTTTTGGGCTCTTGTGTCTGTTGTTTGCAAGGTTTGTTTTACTTGAACTTGCTGATTTTTCTTCCTATTTAGATTGCAGACAAAGCTTATTTTGTTTATGTAGTAGATATGTTGAGAAAGGCTTCGCAGTTGTTTTCCTTATTCACGGAGAAGTCGCAATGTGATTGGTTAGTCAGCCAGGGAGCCGCGCTGGGATTGGTGAGACATCACCGCAAAGCTGCGCTGTCATTAGTTGGTCACTGACAGAGCAGCGCTGTGATAGGTTGACCTTTGCAAACACAGGGAGATGATGGACGGAGCGCTAAAACTTTTCAGACACTCACCCCCAGTCACAGATCTGGGTTGAATCCATCATCGTTCTTTAGCTCACTTCGCCACCCCAGTTCAGACACAGCTATATGCAAATCAGTCTTGACCCTGTGCCTCATGGGAGCAGTCCAGCCCGAACTGCCAAGCCATGTCTTCCCTGGCCCGGAAACAAGCATCCTGAGACCGGTTTCGGGCTAACAGCCCTCATCAGCCAGGCTAGCTTGAATCCAGTGGCAAAGTGAGCAAGGGACCCACGTCTGGGCATACCCTGCCAACTTAGGGCGAACAAAGCATACACAAGGAGATGATGGACGGAGCGCTGAAACTTTTCAGTGCTCCCTCCATCATCTCCTTGTGTTTGCTTTGTTCGCCTTAAGTTGGCAGGGTATGCCCAGACGTGGGTCCCTTGCTCACTTTGCCGCTGGATTCAAGCTAGCCTGGCTGATGAGGGCTGTTAGCTTGAAACTGGTCCCAGGATGCTTGTTTCCGGTCCAGGGAAGACATGGCTTGGCAGTTCGGGCTGGACTGTTCCCATGAGGCACAGGGTCAAGACTGATTTGCATATTGTTTAATTAAGTAATTAAGCCATTGAGAAAGCCATTGTAGTAAAGAAGTAAGTTTAATCCAGAGAATGAAAAGTCCCATCCATCAACCAGCAGGAGCCAGGTGCAACTGACTAATTTCCAACATTCAAGATTCCATCTCCATGGTGCTACTCAAAGGAAAACAATAGCAGGCATGACATGTGCAATGGAGAGGCATAGGGACAAATGAATACAAGTAATAAGCACTATGCTACACACCTTCCCTCTATACTAAAACAGAGACCAAAAGGAAAAACACAAAAAAAAACAAGAAAACACAAAAAATATATATATATTTGCATGTGAATGATGAGAAAAACCTTAAATGTTCATTACAAAATCTTTGAATCTTGAAGGTTTTATTCTGGTTCTTGCATGTCTCTCCCTCTGGTTAGTGGAGGGAAGACTATCAAATGTATCATCTGATGGATTGAAAACAGAACTATTCCTCAATACGGAGGTGTTTTTGATGACAACGACCCTATTGAGGTTCCAGATGCGAGAATCTTCAGTCTTAATTGCATTAGTTAACACTTTGACAACCTTGTGAGGTTTTAGAAATAAGCCAGAGGCCTTCCGTCCCATGGGAGCTTTGATCATGACCAAATCACCTACATTAACAACAGTGGTTTTGACAGCTTTCCTGACATCAAACCTTTGTTTACGCGCAACAACCTTTTCTTTTTCTTTGTACTTCCACAGATCTTGTGAAGGCACATTCCCATTCTCTCTCTTAGATTCCACATCATTAACCCAAAAAGGCGCTACCAGAGTATTAGGATGTCTCCCTTTAAGCAAATCAAAAGGTGTGCGTCCAGTTGTTGCATGAGGGTGAACCTATATACCTCAACCTTTTTGTTCACTTCTCCTTTCCAATCCAGCCCGTTTTGTTTTGACATGGAAATGGTTTCCTTAAGCACACGAATATAGCGTTCCACCATACCATTCGTTTCTGGATGATAAAGTGAACAGTATTTGTGCTTGATGGAACATTGCTGTAAAAACTCCTCCATTTCAGCTGACACAAATTGTACCCCATTATCAGTCAATAAAAACCCTGGAAGGCCTTCGCGCGTAAAAACCTCTTTTAGAAAAGAAATGACATGTTTAGAGTCAATGGATTTAGTAAATTTGATTTCAGGCCACCTGGAGTACATGTCAATAAGAACAAAAACATACGTCTCACAACCACCACCAGTAACAGGACCCAAAATGTCAAGGGCTAGTTCATGCCACGGACCTTTAGGACACTCCCTGATGACCATGGGTTGAACCCTGGGTTTGATACATTTTTCACTTAAAGTACATGGTATACACTCTCTAATAGATCGCTCAACTTGAAGGTCGATTCCTGGCCACCAGTAATTAAGTCTTAGTCTCTCTTTGGTTTTAGACATACCCTGGTGACCTTGGTGAGCCAGTTCTATTAATTCCCCTCGAAACACCAAAGGAGGAATCAACTTGGAACCTCTGAAGATAAGGCCATCAACCTCAGACAATTCATGTCTGACATTCCAATATTTTTCTAAATTACCATGAACTTTTTTACTCCAGCCCTTTTTGATTAAAGAACACAGTTCTTTAAGATCCACATCAGACTTGCACTCCTCTCTCCACTTGTCCTCCTTTATTCCATCGTGTTCAATGTTACACACCCATTCATTCAATTCTAGATCTTCATGGTCAACATCGTCCTCATTCGAGTGTACGAGCCTTGATAGGGTATCCGCAATGCAATTGCGTGCCCCGGGCAAGTACTCAACATTAAAATCATAAGCTTGAAGAGCCACAACCCATTTAGATATTCTGCTAGAAATAGCATCAATACCCTTTTTATTAAAGACTTCACATAAAGGTTTGTGATCCGTTCTCACACAAAATTTGGTACCCCAAAGCAAATTTTGTAATTTCTTTGTGGCCCAGTGCACCGCCAGAGCTTCTCTCTCAATAACAGAGTATCTAAGTTCTGCCCCCTTTAGACTTCTAGAGAGAAATAATATCACGTTGACCATGTCACCTTTTTCTTGTTGTAAAACAGCTCCAAGCCCTTTCATACTTGCATCAGTGATTAATACCGAGTTCAAGGAGGGATCAAAACTCCTTAGTTTAGGAGTTTTCTTAAGATGTCCCTTTAAATTGTTGAACTCTTCTTCACACTGTGATGACCACTCAAAATCAACTCCTTTGCACAACAAAGTTCGCATGTTAACACTTTTCTCAGCAAACCCTTGCACAAATTTGCTACGGTCTTACCCAGGAATTTCATTAACTCTTCCTTGTTTGTTGGCGCAGCCAAGTTTTGTATAGCTTCTATTAACTCTTGCTTAGGTTCCACGCCATTCTCCGAAATGGTGTGGCCAAGATAGTTAATGGCAGATCTTCTGAACTTACATTTGTCCAGTCTGACCGTGAGGTTATGTTGACTAAACCTCTCCAGCACTTGTCTTAACCTTAGATCATGTTCTCTCTCATCACTTCCAAAAATCAAAACATAGTCTTGATATATTTTAACACCAAGTTGACCTTGCAATACCTTTTCTAACGCTCTTTGGAAGACTGACGCCGCCGACACCAAACCAAACGGCAACCTGAGAAATCTGAAGGTTCCGAAAGGAGTAATGAAGGCGGTGTAATCTTTCGAGTCATTATCTAACTTAATTTGATGATAGGCCGATTTGAGATCCACAGTTGAAAATACTTTTGCATCCTTCAACAACATGAGCATATCTGAAATTTTAGGAAGTGGGTACCTATCAACAATGACTTGTTTATTTAGGGCTCTCAAGTCAATACATAAACGGAGACTACCATCAGATTTGCGTGCTGCGACAACTGGCGCCAACCATTGGGTCCCCTCAACCTCTTCAATTATGCCATCAGACTTCAATTTTTCTAACTGTTTTTTCATTTCTTCCCTCACCGAGAATGGAACACCACGAACCTTACTTGAGACTGGAACAGCTCCTGACACTAACTTGATCTTATGTACATAATCTCGAAGACACCCCAGTTCACTGCTAAACACCCTGGGAAAGGAGGCCTTGAGATTGGCTGTGTAATCTGCATCACCATCATTGGTGTCAATTTTATTCACCTTAAAATTTTCTTTTAACAAAATGGGAGGATTACTATTAGGATCCAACATAACACCCAGATCCCTCTGGTGAAACCAACTCAAAATGCTATCGCCTTTGTGGGAAACATAAACTTTACCAGAAATGAACCTCCCTTTATATTCTATCAAACCTTGAAAATACCCTATAAGTTTTATAGGTTCACCACCATAAGCCAAAGGCTTGATGTCAGCTCTGAGAACCTTAATTTTATCCTTTAAATACTGGGAGTAAAACTGTCTTGAAACAATGGTTATTTTTGCTCCAGAATCAAAGAGTACACGAGTCTCCTTACCTTCAACCAATATCTCATCAAAAGGACCTTTCTTACTATTATTCGTAATCTGTGAAACTATTTGCCCACAGTCAAAATCTGAATCAGAATCATCCTCCGCATAGCTACTTTGAGTAATCAAATTGACTTTAGCTTTGGTTTTCTTTATTCGGCCGTGAAGTGACCAACCTTTTTACAATTGGAGCAAGTGCTTTTCAACGCAGGACACCTTTTGTCATTTGCCAAGTGACCGAGATTCCCACATCGAAAACATTTGGGTTGAAAACTAGGTTTCTGAAAGGAGCGAGAGACATTAGATTCAGTAATAGATTTAAAACCCTTTTTAACAAGGTTCCCTTTAGAAGATGTCTTTACTTCATGTACAACCTCACTGCCATTTTCACGTTTCGTAATGATTTCCACACACTTCTGTGAGTGCTCAATTTGTTTGGCAATGGTAATGACCTCCTCTAACGCAGGTTCATCCTTTTGCCAAATATCATCTCTTACTTTTTGTACATTGCACCCTAGCATGAACTGGTCCCTAATTCTTTCTTCAAGTAAAGCACCAAATTTACAGGTTGACCCTAATTTCCTCAAGGTTGTGATATAATTCTCTACTGTTTCACCATCATTTTGTTTCCTGCGGCCAAAATGATATCTCTCAAGAATCGTGCTTACCTTAGGTAAGTAATGCTTGTCAAGCTTGGAAATACATATTTCATATTCACTTAAACTAGAGTCATCAATATCTGGAAGATGGTCAAAGACTTCCTGTCCTTCTGACCCAAGGCAATGTAACAGAAGTGCAGTCCTTCTTTCCGCACTAAGGTTAGTGTCACATACTTTGGCATACCTTTCGAAAACCTTCTTCCACTTTGCCACCGGATGGGTGGATCACCGGGTGAAGATAAAAAGAATGGGGGTGTGGCAACATTCTGCATGATGCAAATAAATATGGTAGTGGTACTTCTCTAGATAAGGATGTAAAAGTTACTCATACTACAGTGTAAAAGTGGAAGGAAGTAGGAATTAATTAACTGCCATAGATCTTCCCAACTAAATCATTCTACAAGTAGATAAATATGCATTCTCCCCTTTTTTTTTTGAGAATATAAATGTCAACAATTATAAAGAAAGTGTGTAGATACCATGGGCAGTTCAATCAAAGCATAAATGCAGCGGTGACAGCAGCGCTAGGGAAGATCAGAGTAACTGAAGAGATTACTCCGGCGTTAGCAACTGCAACTTCCTGAAAACAGAGAAATATTAGCGTACACTAGAGCACTCAATTGCAACACACTTTACAGTACGCTTCAAGTACTTCCAAAATGGCCGCCACGTTACGCACGTAGCGTGCGGCGTAACGTGACGACGTAGGTCCAGGAGGGTGTCGGAGATCTAGCAGCAGGAGGACGCCGAAGTTCCAAGTGGGGCCGCGAGGAAAAAGCACGAGACAAGGTGAGCCATGCCCCGTTGTTGATCTTCAAACGAGGGAGGTAGGGAGACACTTTCTCCGAAGTTGACAGATTCCAATAATGCGCAAGGTTCCCAGTGCTTAGTCCAAGAACAGGAGAATTAACAAGCAGTCATACGTGGGGTAGGCACTGACCAAGTAAGTTACAACGAAAAGATTAGGCAGAGAGACACTTCCAACGAAGATGTCAGGTTCCAATAATGCGCAAGGTTGCCAGTGCTTAGTCCAAGAACAGGAGAATTAACAGGCAGTCTTACGTGGGGTAAATAACAACGAAGAGATAACACTCCGAAAGTCCCCGTTTCCAATATTGCACCTAATTGGCAACACTTAGTTACGCTCCAACCGGAGTAAAAGTCAGTTTAACGTGAGGACCAATCACATTCCAAAATCTCAATTTCTGACTCTCCTCAACAACAAGAGAGTATGCAAAGAGAGTACAGGGATTAAATGTCATGAGCCCACATCGAAGCCTCCCAACCCTTCCAAGTTAAACTAAAGGTGAGGCATGTGGCGGATGCTCAGTTTCCCAAATGAAAATTGGTGAACACTCACGTGAGAAGTAGGTAGGCTGAAAAGAGAAGTCCAATGAGGAAGTCCTTTTTCTTGGTTTAAGGGGAAGTTCTTTACCTTGGTTTAAAAGTGATGTTGGGACTGATCTTGCTTCATCTGGAAACGCAGGGTTGGTTTCAGCAACTCGTCGCCAGTGTAAAATTAAGTAATCAAGCCATTGAGAAAGCCATTGTAGTAAAGAAGTAAGTTTAATCCAGAGAATGAAAAGTCCCATCCATCAACCAGCAGGAGCCAGGTGCAACTGACTCATTTCCAACATTCAAGATTCCATCTCCATGGTGCTACTCAAAGGAAAACAATAGCAGGCATGACATGTGCAATGGAGAGGCATAGGGACAAATGAATACAAGTAATAAGCACTATGCTACACATATAGTTGTGTCTGAACTGGGGTGACGAAGTGAGCTAAAGAATGATGATGGATTCAACCCAGATCTGTGACTGGAGGTGAGTGTCTGAAAAGTTTCAGCGCTCCGTCCATCATCTCCTTGTGTTTGCATAGGTTGACCTTTGACAGAGCCGCACTGGGATTGGTTATTGTTTTCAAATTGTGATTTGTTTTTTGTTTTTTTTAGATCGTTTTGAGCAAAAATAATGAGTGCCGTGTTGAGAAAGCCTAAAGTTTCTGTTGTACCTTCTAGAGGGTCAGAACTTGCCTGTCAAGGGAATTCTGGCCTACAATATGCTGACAGGCATTGGGTTACATACGTGTACCTGGATTCCTGAATTGCATGAATATACCACTTCTGATAATAACTTACAGTTTCCTGTAGAGGATACCTCTATCATTAAAAAGCTAGATTCCTGAGACAAACCATGAATGACAGAAAGCCATTATCTAGATCTACACAGTTTGAGGCACTGAACAAATGGGATCGGATGGCCACAACGAAGGAAGGAAAGATATTAACAAACGTACTAGTGATTTAGCAGTAAGTTAGCTTGTGGCAATTGGGTAGAAGACAATGAAACAGACATGTTTAAGGGTAAGGGCACTGGCAATGAGATCCAGTTAGCAGGCCTCAGTCCACTCTCAGTTTCGAAAAACCAGCAGCATCTGCCAAACGTTTGGGGGTGACCATATAAAAAGAGGCATTTCTTTACTGGGATGTTGAGTTGAGGGAGTTTGTTTATGGTTATTACCCTGAGTAATATACAATAATGCTTCACTTAGATGGTGGTGAGGGGATTGCCAGAGAGGCAGAGGGCTATAATATAACTTTGATGACAGAGGCTAACATACTGGGAACTGAGTTTACTTTTCTTGCCTGGAATATTGGAGGCATGAACAACCCTGCAAAGATGTATAAAATATTTCCATACATCAAAAGGAGAAAATCCCACATATGCACAAATCACACATAGCATTTTTCCAGGAGACTCACTTAGTAGGAGCTGGGGCAGAGGAACTGGGAAAGATGAAAGGAACAGTTATATAATACCACATACTCTAAATATGCAAGAAGGGCACTAATATGGGTAAGGTTGGGCACAACATTTGGAGTTTTGCACAGAGAGATAGCAGAAGGTTTGTACTGGCACTTCACAACTAGATGGGAGGGAGTTGTTGGTACTTTATGTATATGGGCCTAACACAGATCAAACTGGATTTCTTCACAAGCTCTCAGAAACATTGGCGCAACTTGCACACACTCCTATTATAACCGGGGTCTGGGGGTGTGATTTAACTCGATAGCTGATACTGCCCTAGACAGATCTCATCCAACACTGCCCCACTCCTGTGGTAAAGACAGCAACAGCTTTAGTGGACTGGTTGGGGAAGTGGAGATTAGAGGATGCATGGCATTCAAATACCCCATTAGCTGGAGAATACTCATAATATTCACCAATGCATGAACTACATGTGACATTGGCAGGATATATTGCACTCAACACAAGTGACGGATGTTCTTAACGCAGAGTATTGGGAAGAACACTAATCCACCATAGCCCTCTGGTCACCATTAGATGGGTTAAAGACAGACAGGCCATTCCCATAAGAAGGCTACAGCCAGGTATATTGGAGGATGTAGTGTTTAACCCCTTTCATGCTGGCCAACATTTCCTGCCTCCCCAATATATCTGTCAGCCATTGGCCGACATTAAAAGGATCCTCCTGTGCTTACACCAGAAGATTCCTTTTTTATTTATTTTAAAGGTGGAGGCGAAGCAGAATTACTTCCGCTTTGGTCCCCTCCTACCCCTCCTGCCCATCTGTGCCGTAGCGCACCTAAGTTACTGATTGCCACCAGAGCGACAAGGAGAAGCAGGTGAGTGTCCTCTCACGCTCCGGTGGGGAATTTAGGCCGAAAACAGCCTCCCCAGGGTTGAGGGAGACATCCTTGGAAAGGGGAGTACCACTTTCCAAAGATGTCTTCCTCAATCAATTACCTGCACATTGATCATGGTCACGCCATGATACATGAGCAGAAAACCCATTAGGGATTGTGTGTTTTTTGGTGGGTCGCCCCCCGACAAATTGACCAACCCCCTTGGGGTCTGAAATAAGTATTAGTAAATTAATGTTTTCACCTGAGGGGCACAATTGCGCTAGCAAGGAGGGTGCAATGGCACCCCCAGGGTAAAACAAAATGGCACAAAATATTTTCAACATTTTTGTGTTTTTGGGGTGTCAGAACCTCCTCAGATATTTGCCAACACCCCTGAAGTGTAAAATAAAGATTTAAGATGTATGTTTCTCTTGGGGGGGGGGGGGGGCATGATTACGCCTCCAAGGAGGGAACAATTGTGTCCCCCAGGAGAAAACAAATGGCAGGCATTAGTGTCCGTTCTTTGTGGGAAATGCCACCCCCGGGGGATAATGATTTATTTAGAGGTATATTTTGCCTGGGGGGAGAGGGGGGGGCGCACTCGCACCATCAAGAAGGCAATGGTGCTGGAACAATTTTTAGAGTGTGGGTCCTGCCATTATTGTTATATCACTTAAATCATAGGGATACTGAATAATCCAGTTGTAAAAAAAAAACCACAAGCATAGCAAATGTGCCAGGCCCATTCAAATGGAGAGTGACAAAGGTGTAGCATGTAGCCGGTGGTTCATTTTGGAGTACTGGTGTGGTAGCGCACTGGCTTTTACAGACAGTGCATTTTCTGTTGAAATGGACACTAAATTTGCATAGACATTCCGTTTTACTGATAAAAATATATAGCGCACAAATGACATTGTATGGAAATACGGTTTCAGTGAATATTTCTCATTTGTGTATCACCAAATAAGCTGTTTTGATTTGTTTTGATCCTATTAATGTTTGTTTCCATCACACTTCAGAATTACAAACAAATTTGCTTCATATGTTCTTTCTTCATTTCTGACATATTTTGAAATACGGTTATTTATGTCTTGTGTGTTAGAAAGAAAACTGAACTGACATCCTTTCTTTCCAGTTCCTGAACCCCAGCAAAATTGTCACCTAGGTCACTTGTACAAAATCCTTTCACTTTGCAGTCAGAGAAATAAAGTAAACACCAGTTTCTGAATATGCAGCAGAAGACATAGCTTGACATTGATCTTTGTCTTTCAACCACAACAAATGTGACAGGATAAACACAAACGTTAATGGAATCTTTATTGCTCCTTCACTTTCTGAACTTCAGCATGGTTATTTTTGGGGGTGCAACACCCCTACTACCAGCGCCTATGAAAGAAGGGCACAATTGCTCCCTTTGACACATACATCTCACAGACTCACACACACCCCACAGGTTTAGAACCATACTTATGCCTTCCATGTAGGATAAAGTGTTGTTTTTTTTGTGTTATAATGAAGGAAGATTTTAGACAGTCAGCAGAGATGGCGTCTTGGTGGATGGCTGCTGCCCAAGCCCTAATTCGAGTGATGGAGGACAGCTCTGAGGCAGGATCAGATACTGAGACAGCATTAGAGGGAAAGGAAAATTGAGCAGAATCTGGAAGTGATTTTTCAGTCGGCAGAGGTCCATCTGATGACTCGTCTTCCAGTGATTCTAAGGAACATGGTCATGGCAGTTGTGATGTCTCTTTGCAAGCACAATCTGTGCAGAAGAGCGTTCATAACAGGGAAGACCAACCCAGAGAGCAAGCACCTGCGGCGGCAAGTACAGTCGGAGTGCTTTCATGGCAGGCCCTCAATTTAGTGGAAGCCCGAAATTCCCCCACCCACTGGAGGCGCTGGATATAAACTCGATACAGCAATTTTTTTGCCAATTTACTACGTCCAACTCTTTTTGGATGTTTTCTTCCTCGAAGAAATTGTGCAGCAAACAAATTTGCGTGCAGAGCAATTTCTGATGGAGCATGGAGGCACTATTGGGCCTCTTTCTAGGAGACAGCAGTGGATTCTCACTTCACTTGAGGAGTTGAAGACATTTTTGGGCTTTACATTCAAAATGAGTTAGTGCACATACCAAGCTTGCAGTCCTACTGGTCTACTCGCACAGTGTGGGTAATACCCATCGTCACACCATAAGTGAGCAGAGATTGTTTTTTGCTATTGCAGCGTATTCTGCATTTCAGTGACAATTCTGCTGCATTGCCTTGGGACCATCCAGACCATGACAGGTTTGGAACATTTGTCTGCCAAGTTTGCAGAGAATTATACTCCTGGAAAGGAATATAGCCATTAATGAGTCCTTGATCCTGTAAAAGGCGGCTGCTGATCATGTAGTACATATCGAGCAAAAGAGCTTGTTATAGCATCAAGTTGTACATGCTGGGTCTGATTCACAAAGGGCCTCCTCACTCGTGGTGGAGGCCCCACAGTCATACGGGAGTCTCCGCACTCAGAGCAGAATCTTGGCAATGAGAATTCTCACTGCAGAGATTTTGCCCCAAGGGCGGAGACTCCCCCACGACTACGGGGCCTCTGCCACAAGTGCGGAGGTCTTTTGGGAATCAGGCCTGCTATGTTAGAGCTCTGCTGGCTATGTCTATAGCTTGAGAGTGTATACAGGGAAGAACTCTGCTCTAAACCCTGTAGGTTGCCCTTCCATGCTAGGAGTCATGGCAAAGATTGTATGGGAGCTTATCTAGCCACTCCTTCAAAAAGGTTATAACCTTTATGTGGACAACTTCTATATAGGAGTAGAGCTGTTGTGTGAGCTGTACAAAGCTGGCACTGTGGCATGTGGTACAGTTCAATGTCGCCGCAAAGGATTCCCACAGGAGCTTGTTTATAAGAAGCTTAAAAAATCCCAGAGCACTGCATTGCCTCCCAATGAAATTCTCACAGTCAAATTCTCTGATAGGCTTCATGTGGACATGCTCATTACGATCCATGAGGAGTGCACTTCCCCGTTACGGTTTGGCTGAGGTTCACAAGCCCACCTGATTACTTGATTACATCAAGTACACGGGTGGAGTGGAAAAGAATGACCAGGTTATTTAGCCATAAAACACAAGTCGTAAAACTCGCACTTGGATAAGAAGCTGTGTACCCACCTGATCCAGATGGCATCATACAATGCATATGTTGTTTATCGTCATACAACCACAAAAAGCCCCATGTCTTTCTTTGACTTTCAGTTTTCTGTCATTGAAAATCTTACTGCTACAGATTCAGCAGCCTCCACTTCATATGCTGTGGAGAATGTGGCACGGCTTGGAGGATCGACACTATGCAGACCGCATTCCTGCAACAGCTCGAAAGACTCAACCCTCTGATCATTGCAGAGTCTACTCTTAGAAAGGAAAGAGGCGGAGACTCGTTATTGCCCCCAGTGCTTATCTCAGCCAGGCCTATATTTCCAACTTGCCTTATATTGTACCATACAAAAGTGAAGTATTGGGAAATTGATTGAGGTGGAGCTACTGTAACCTATACCTATCAATGGCTATGCATGGGTACATACCTTCCATGGACCATCACTTCACTAGACAGGCAGCCTTACAAATTGTTTTTCTCTACTTGAGGAAATCATGTGTTTGCTTATGGCTTGCTTGACACCTTTATTCACAGCCAGAAATTGGTAGGTGTTCTGTTCCCCGTATGATAAGTGGATTACAGTCACCAAACTGCACATAATGGCGAACAGAACATAAACCATGTTGTCAAGGAGTACCCTGTGTGGCAAAAACGTAAAGTCTTCAGTAGTTTTTTAACTGCTCTTTAGAAAAATTAGACTGTCTTCTGCACCTTTCATGCACCTTTAGTGCACTCGCTGTGCTGAATCCAACTCCTTCCAGCCTGTAGATGCAAGTTAGGGGTATCCGAGACTGCCTTTGAAGGCTCACATTCCTTGAACTGAGTGAGCATATCTACCTTTGAAACTAAGGCAAACATGCTGGGGAAGATGCTTCTACATCCAATGTGACCCCTGGTCCAGAAGATACCATCATTCCTGAAGGACACAAAAGAAACTCTTCGCCTTATTGACAGTCTCCCTAACCCACAGGAAATCACCCTACTTGTCACGTTGGATGTAGAAGCACTGTATCCCAACATCCCCCAAGAAGCTACCATCAGGGTTATTGAGGAAACCCTGAAAACATCCACAACCACAGCACCAATACCTGTCGACTTCATCATGGAGTGCACTGAGCCCTCAAGAACAATTTTTTCAAATACAAGAATCAACTATACCACCAGATCCACGGAACATCCATGGGCAGCACTTTCGCGCCAAGCCTAGCATGCCTATATATGGCCCATTTTGAATCATCCCATATACTGTCAGATACCAACCCATACTTGAATGAGATCAAACAATGGAAGCACTATATCGACGACATCCTGGTCTTCTGGGCAGGAACGGAAGAAAGATGTATTGAATTCCATAACTGGATCAACAGTCAGGATACCTTCCTCAAGTTTACACTATCAATATCCACCAAGGAACTCCCCTTCCTGGATCTACTCATCATACTGGACATCGGGAACCTTATAACTAAGACATACAAGAAACCAACTGACTGCCACAGCCTCCTCCCCTTGAATAGTCATCACCCCAAAGCACTTAGGGAGAACCTTCCCTAAGGACAATTCCTAAGACTGAGAAGGAATTGCAGCAACGTCTGTGACTACGAGATACAAGCCGATACCCTCAGCCAGAACCTCCAGAGAAAGAACAACCCCAGACAAGTCATCAGAAACGCGAGGAAGAGAGCACGCAATAATCACTGCGATGCACTGTTAGAAACCAACACCAGAACACAAGAAGACATCATGACCCGTGTAACTACATTTACCCCCACCTCAAACAAATGAAAAACATCATTCTCAAACACTGGCACATTATAAATACAGGGGACCTGCACTTGGAACGCCCCAGGTTTGCATTCAAGAGGACACAGAACCTAAGAGATTTGCTAGTCCATACCAGACCTCAAATGAGATAATCAACCAACCAGACAACCCTATGGGACCTCCCATCAGTGAAAGGGCATTACCCAGGTGGCAACTGCAATGTATGTACCTCCACCAGCCACACCAAGGAACTCCAACTAGGCGCCCTCACATGGACTCAACGTAAACACACCAACTGTAACACAAAAAACTGTGTATACCTAATCAGGTGCCCATGCAGCCCTCTGTACGGGGGCATGACTACCAGACAAGTCAAAACTCAGATAAATGAACATAAAAGTAACATCCGCTGCGGCCGCAGCACAACGAAAATGAGTGCCCATTTCATAGAACACAAACGCACCACAGACCAACTCCAATGGACCATCCTGGAAGCCAATATGGCTTGGAACACCTCTACCCTGTTCCGTACAGAACAACGGTGGGTGTTCAAACTACGTTCCAATGTAAATGGACTGAATGATGAGATCCCTTGGATTGAATTACAGACTTGAACTATCAATCAATCAATAAATCTTTATTCGGCTTAAGCAGCCATAAAAGAATACAAATAAAAGACATTCAGCACATTAAAAACATCACGTTAAAAGATCCATAAATCTTGTCAATACATGGGGTAAAGTGCATTTCTAGTAGGCTTAACAACAACTAAGTAAACCTCCATAATTTCCAGAAATTAAAAGCCATAGCCTTCAAATAAACACACTTCCTACAATTCAGCATCTGGGAGCGCTTCATAACACCAAATCGAATTTACAAAAAACATTATCACAGTATATATTAACCAACTGGACATTATTTTAAAAAACAAATCCTAAAAAACCAAGGTCATGCGGCTCTTTAGTTAAAACAGTATCACTGGGACAACTCAATGTGTTCTAATTCATATCTTTTCCTAATGGCCAAAGATACTTTTATGTAACTGGCTATTGCACTACAGATGTCGGGGGTGGCCAATGATTGCAAATATTTAAAACCATCAAGATGTGTACAAGGGCGAATTTTCTTTAACAAAGGAATTATAAATCTACTCCTTGCCGTTTTGTATAAAGTGCAAAATAAACTAAAGTGCTTTGACTTGTGAGGTTGTCACAAGGACAAAAAGAGAGGTCATTCGCCCAACCACACTGTCGTGGGAACGCCAACAAAAAGTGCACAGTATCTAACCGGAATCTAGTTAGATGAAATCTAGTCTGCGAGTTAATAGTAAATGTTAAGTAATATTGCAGTGGAGCAGGGGGCAAGTGCATCGGACCGATTTTGTCTTGCTGAAAATAGCGCGTGTTTCCCTTTGAAAGCAAAGCCTCTTTGATGATAACTTTGGCGTTCAGTGGGAGACTTTCATGGTTATCATAATAGTGGCCCAGGCCTATTTCATGATATTTGTCTTTCAAGAACCGAAGCCATGGTATTTTAAGAGAGTTGGCCAGATTTTGACAATCTTTTATAATTTCTCGTGAGAATATTAGTTCTTCAGAAAGCCAAATTTTCACCCATAATAGAAGAGGGGCACCAGCTATAGGTCTGCCAACAGTTCTAGGCCTAATTCATCATGATATAGGCGGTTAGGGGCACTATTGGGCGTCATCAGCAGCCTTTTAGTGAATTTATTTTCCACTACTTGTAACTGACGTGTATTGTGATGCCCCCACACCCCTGCGCCATAAGTTGCAATCGCGAGACATTTGGCTTTATAGAGAGTAAGAATTTCCCTCACAGGCTTGTGACCTAATTTAGAGACGAACCGGAAGAGCCCATCCACCGCCCTAGTTGTGTGATGGGCTCTCGCTGTCACAAGTGGGTCCCAGCTTAATTTATTGTTAAATAAATTATCCAAGTACATAAAATTCTCGACCTTTTCTATTATCTTGTCCCGTGCTACAAAGATCTTGGTCTTTGGGCCGCAGACCATGATCTATGATTTAATAAAATTGACTTTAAGATCAAGAGACGACATAAAATCAATAAAAGTATCCAGGGACTTCTGAAGGCCATTTGCTGTCGTGGCCATTAGCACCGTATCGTCAGCGTAAGATAACAAGGGGACAGATTTGCTACCAATCTTGGGGAAATCCAGCCTTTTGTTTAATAGGGCGGCCTCCAGATCATTAGTGTAAATTAAAAACAGAAAGGGAGCTAAAATACACCTTTGCTGGACGCCCTCTGTTGAAGCTATCTGATCTGTTTTTTCCCCTTGGGTGCCATATCTTATGGCAACTGTGGTATTAAAGTGTAACCTACGAATAAGCGATACCAGGGCTTGTTCCACTCCCAAGCTTTCCAGCATATCCCACAGTTTCTCTCTATTAACAGTGTCAAAGGCACTAGACAAATCCATTAAGGCTAGGTGGATTGAACCCTTCCTGGCCTTCACGTATTTGTTAATAATCAGGGACAGGTTCAGGGATTGTTCAGTCGTACCAAGCCCCTTCCTGAAACCATATTGCGTATTGGATATCGCTCCTGTCGTTGTTGCCCTTGTCTCCAGCCGGGCGAGGAGAACTCTACCCAGTATCTTGGCTGTGGCATCAATGAGCGATATTGGCCTATAGCAGGCTGGGTCACTTCTATTTCCCTTTTTAGGTCTCGCCTTGCGTTGCTGTGCTTATGCGCAGCTCGCTCGGCGAGATTTATTGCAGATGAGTACTTTCAGAAAAGGGCTTGAAGCCCCGCCCCTTATTCCCATTGGCTTGCGTCACCGTTTATGTTAAATGGTGGGCTGCCATTGGGAATAAGGTTTCTACGGTGCCTCCTTTTCGCTTTTTTGGCCGGCCCACCCGGACTGGCTCTCCTGCTTTCCTTCTGTCGTAAGGCTATTCTTATCTTTAGTGGGCGTGTTTTTTTTTATGTGTTCACCGGACCGTTGCTGTGCGTTAGCGGCTTGCAGCATACAAGAGGGAGGAGCGCTTCCACAACGAGGTATGCGACTGTTGTTTTTTTGGGTATTGTTGTAATACATGTTATTTTAAATATGTTTTTCTTTTTGCTTTTGCAGGCTTTGCGATCCTCGTGTTTTGTGCGCGATGTTTCGACTCCCAGCCTCTTTGTTGGAATCAGAGAGCAGGTAGGACTCTGCGCCTTCCTTTTGCAGCAATGTCTCAGCTCTTCGCTAATTGCCGTACAGACGAGGTCGGAGCGAGTGCACAATAAGGGAGGGAGGAGTGCGTGCAGAACAATTGTGTACTTTTTATTTGCAGATTGTTGCGACCTTTAGCCACTTTGCGACGGGAGCAGGGAGGAGTGCACGTGACCGCAATCTTCTGTTGGGCGTCGTCACAAAAAAAGTAAGCTTTTTAAAAAAAAATAGATCGTCGTTTATTCATTGTGAAGTACGCTAAGCTCTTTTTTTTTGCTTCTCAGTTGCGGCGGACCAGCGGTTTCAGCAGTACAGACAAGGTCGGTGCGAGTGCACAGTAACGTAATAGTGTAATTTTTATCGTTGTACCTGTGTGTTTTATTTTTAATATGTTTTTTTTTTTTTTTGCAGGCTTTGCGACCCACAGTCCCTTTGATGGAAGCAGGGAGGAGTGCCTGTTTTGTGCGCGATGTTTCGACTCCCAGCCTCTTTGTTGGAATCAGAGAGCAGGTAGGACTCTGTGCTTTGCTTTTGCAGCAATGTCTCAGCTCTTCGCCAATGGCCGTACAGACGAGGTCGGAGCGAGTGCACAATAAGGGAGGGAGGAGTGCGTGCAGAACAAGGTAAGTGGAGTCTTTTTTGGTGTTGTATTTTATGAGCGTATTTTATGCTTTTTTAATTTTGTACTTATTATTTGCAGATTGTTGCGACCTTTAGCCACTTTGCGACGGTAGCAGGGAGGAGTACACGTGACCACAATCCTCTGTTGGGCGCCGTCACAAAAAAAAGTAAGTTTAAAAAAAAAAAATATTTAGCATGCGTTTATTAATGTCTAACATGTATTTTTTATTTTTTATTTATGTAGGTTTACGTGCACTTTGATTCTGGTTTGCTTCTGTAATTTTTTTAACAGGATCGTCCTTTAATCACCACAAAGTACGCTACGCGAGCAGTAAGGAACACCTGGACAGGAAGGTAAGAGACTTTGCTTTTTTTTTTTACATGTGTTTATTGTATAAAATAAACGTTTTTTTATGTTTATGTAGGAATAGTTTTTTAGTTTTTATGTTGTGGAGATGCTTTTATTATTTTATAATACACATGCTTTTACATTAACTCTGTGAATATTAGTCTTTTCCGGAAATTTCTTAGGCTCACCCAAGCACAATCCACGGCGGGGCGCAACTATTAAAGGTAACGTTTCTTTTAAGCTTAACATTAGTTTTTGGCCTGTATATTTGTGCGTTTTTTAACTTAATGTTTACATGCTATTTTTCCCTTTTCTGTTACAAATGTTTTTTTCGATATTTTATAATGCACGTGTTTTTTCTCGAATCTGCCACCTGTGTGTATGTTTGGGTTAGTTATTTTGGCGAACGTGAGCACAATCCAGGGCGGCCGGGACGCGCAGCTACAAAAAGGTACTTTTATTTTTTAAATTTAAGATGTAGTTTTTAATCTTCATTAAATGTGTTTTTTACCCTTTGTTAGAATCCTTTTTTCCCTTTATGTTACAAATTAACTTTTTATATTTGTAATACACGTGTTCTTCTGTCGAATCTGTTAACCGTAGCTATTTTCTGGGGAGTTGTTTTCCCCACGTGCCCACAATCTTCTGTTGTACGCCGCCACAAAAAAAGGTAAGATGTATTTTTTATGTTCAGCACGCGTTTCTTAATGTATAACATGCTTTTTTTAATCTTCATTTAGGCTTAAATGCGCTTTTATTCTGTTTTGCTTATGTAATTTGGGCGTTTTTATTTTTTTGGGATCGTCGTTTAAGCACCATGGAGTACGCTACGCGAGCACTAAGGAACACCTGGGCAGGAAGGTAAGAGATTTTACTTTTTTTTTTTTTTACATATGTTTATTGTATAAAAAAAGTGTTTTTTTATGTTTATGTAGGAATACTTTTTTAGTTTTTATGTTGTGAAGATGCTTTGCTTATTATATAATACACGTGCTTTTACATTGAATCTGTGAACATTCGTATTTTCTGGAAAGTTCTTAAGCGAGCACAATCCAGGGCGGGATGCAACCATTAAAGGTAAGGTTTCTTTTAAGCTTAACATTACTTTTTTGGCTGTATATATTTATACTTTTTTTAACTTAATGTTTACATACTATTTTTCCCTTTTTCCTTTTCTGTTACAAATGTTTTTTTCTATATTTTATAATACACATGTTTTTTCCGCGAATCTGCCACCCGTGTGTATGTTTGGGTTAGTTATTTGGCGTACGTGAGCACAATCCAGGGCGGTTGGGACGCGCAGCTACAAAAAGGTACTTTTATTTTTAAATTTAAGATGTAGCTTTTAATCTTCATTAAATGTGTTTTTTACCCTGTATTAAAATCCTTTTTTTCCCTTTATGTTACAAATTTACTTTTTATATTAGTAATTCACGTGTTCTTCTGTCGAATCTGTTAACCGTAGCTATTTTCAGGGGAGTTGTTTTTCCCACGTGCCCACAATCTTCTGTTGTACGCCACCACAAAAAAAGGTAAGATGTATTTTTTATGTTCAGCACGCGTTTCTTAATGTATAACATGCTTTTTTTTTTATCTTCATTTAGGCTTAAATGCGCTTTTATTCTGTTTTGCTTATGTAATTTGGGCGTTTTTTATTTTTTTGGATCGTCGTTTAAGCACCACGGAGTACGCTACGCGAGCAGTAACGAACACCTGGGCAGGAAGGTAAGAGACTTAATTTTTTTTTTTTACGTGTTAATTGTATAAAAAAAGCTTTTTTTTATGTTTATGTAGGAATACTTTTTTAGTTTTTATGTTGTGGAGATGCTTTTGTTATTTAATAATACACATGCTTTTACATTGAGTATGTGAACATTGGTATTTTCTAGAAAGTTCTTAGGCTAACGCGAGCACAATTCACGGCGGGGCGCAATCCTTAAAGGTAAGGTTTCTAGCTAACAGCATGGAAAACTACTTTCTTAACAAAAAAAAACATTTTTAAGGCATTTCAGGGGTTCCATTAGTATAAGGGTCACCACCCAGGCAACATTTGGTTAAACATATGCTTCCTAGGGCGCAGGTACAATCTTTACAGCAATTTGTTAACTGTCTGTTCTGTGAGTCTGGCTGTGTAATCTGTCGCCATCTTAAGTTAATTAGGAATTAGCAACTAAAAGCAAAGTGCTCTGTTCTTTAGCGTGCATCAGTTGTGCCTTTTTAACCGTTTCTTTTATTGTAAATGACGCCCTACAGTCTATTTTTTTTAAACAAATATTAGTAGTAGCTCACACAGAAATATTTTAATGGTTTTCCTTTATGCGAAAGTACGTTTTAAACAAATCATTAACCTGTTTTTTTTTTGTTTTTTTTTACAGAATCGTCATAAAGCCACAATAAGTATGCAACGTGTAAGCAGGAAGGAGCACTTGGACAAGAAGGATAAGTATTTGTTTTATCTTTAGCGTGTGTATATTGTATAACAAAATGCATTTTTGTTATATTGATGTTTGAACAGGTTTACTTTTCATGCTACGGAGATGCTATTGTTATGTTATAATACACGTGCTTTTATATCATCTGCGAACATTGTTCTTTTCTGCAAAGTTCTTTAGCGAACGCAAGCACAATCCAGGGCAGGGCGCTCTCACATAAAGGTAATGTTTATTTTTAAATGTTAAGTACGTATTCCTTAATGAATAACAAATGCGTTTTTTTTATCTTAGTATAAACTTAAGTACGCTTTGCCTCTGTTTTCCTTCCGTAATTTGTGTGGTTTTTTACAGCACCGTTCTCAAGCCCCAGTGAGTACTCAACGCAAGCAGTAAGGAGCACCTAACATGGAAGGTAAGAGTATTTGGTTTTATCTTCAACATGCGTTTATTGTTTAAATAATGCATTTTCTAAAGTTTATGTAGGAATACTTGCCTACTTTTTATGTTGAGGATATGCTTTTGTTATTTTATAATGCACGTGCTTTTTTATCGACCCTGCGAAGCGTGGGTATTTTCTACAAAGTTCTTGTTTTTTTCCATATCTTATAATACACGTGCTTTTTCCGCCAATCTGCCACCCGTGTGTATGTTTGGGTTAGTTATTTGGCGAACGTGAGCAGAATCCAGGGCGGCCGGGACACAGCTACAACAAGCATTAAAAATGCAATAGGTCTCGCTTTTCATTAAGTTAAAGCCATTTGCTTTGCTATACAATACCTTTAGCAAAGCAAATGGCTTTAACTTAATCAAAGGCGAGACCTATTGCATTTTCAATGCTTGTTGAAAATGAGGACCACTATTGCCTCCTTCCAGGTCATGGGCATTGGGCCAATAATTACTGCCCTAAATACATTCGTCAGCAAGGGAGCCCACAAGTTTGGATTATTTTTAAAAAGGTCAAGGGGGACCCCATCAGGACCTGGGGCTTTCAGGCCGGACCCCAGGGCTAGCGCCTCCTCCACCTCAGTTACTGTGATGGACCTACTGAATTTTGTAGCTGCCGCTAGATCTACAGGCAGGTCCCTTGAGTGTTCTTCCACCCTTTTGTTTTTAGGATTAACGATACCATTAAAATGGGCAACCCAATCAGCTCCCAATATCACTGAATCCATCTGCCTGGCTTCTTCCACAAATAGCGGGCGATTTATGATTTCCCAGAATTGTTTTGTATCTCTTAGGTCTCCTGCTCTCTCTAATTCTTCCCATGCTAAGCTTCTTAATTCAGCTTTTCTCCCCTCAGTTATTATTTTATAATTATGCCTTGCCGCTCTGATTTGCTCTCTGTTACGGGGGCAGGCTTGGAGCGCCCTTTTTAGTTCTTTATGGTCCCTAGAACAATCGGGGTTAAACCACCGAGCCTCCTGGGGATCCCTGGGCTTGGGGCTCCTTGTCAACCTCGCGGCTACCTCAACACATAGTGAGCCAAACTCCTTGACAACATCCTCAGGGGGTGAGTCTGAATTTAGACACCCCAAGATTAGATAGGGATGGCTTTTAACAATATCTCCCTCAAATTCTAGGGGATCAATCTTGCCCCAGTTGAACCTGACACCCTTGTTCCGATGGAAATTGATCGGGCGATCATCGCCCTCTCCTACTTGGGTCTTTAATTCAAGGGAGACGATAAGGGGGTTGTGGTCACTTAGACAATGGGGTTCCACCACAAAGTCCAAGATACATTTTAAAAAGTTTCTGGATATTAACATGAAATCAATATAACTAGCCCTGCCACCTCCAACATAAGTGGGGCACTGCAATGAGAAGTCCTTGGCCCAACAGTTAATAAGGCCTAGGTCGTTCCCTATCAGGACAGAATTTAGAGCTTCTCCCTGTTTTGAATTGATAAAATGGGGTAGGGGCTGTCCCTCCGTATCTTCCAATCCACACACACGTTGATTACTGTGCTTACACAGTGTACAATTAAAGACCCCTACCCAGACAATACAAAGTGGCTGCCACTTCTCAGTGATTTGCGTGAGCTCATATTGAAGGGTCTCGATGGCCATACAATTGTGTGGGTCAAAAATATTATGGTACCAATTGACCAAAAGTATTTTGGCTTTACTTAAATTATCAATCATAATCAGTTGGTACCAGGGTGATGAATGTATACTAGTAGCCTTTAGAGATCCATATTTTACTGAGATGAAAACTGCAATCCCACCCTTGGCCCTCCCTGCAGCAGAGGGTAATGCAGGTACACAAAAGGAGTGATAACCATCCAGGAATATGTCATCTCTCGACCAAGTTTCCTGGAGGCAAATGAGGTCAAAGCCTCTAATATATCCTAGCCACTCCTCATTCCCTAACTTCGAACAAAGGCCTGCGATATTCCATGAGATAATTTTGAAACCGGAGGTAGATTTCTCCTGATTTTTTGTGCCCCTAACTCTGTCAATGGGGGATGGGATATGGGATTCACTAAGGGCTCAGGCCCTATATCTGCGGTTTCTGCCACCTCCGCCGGTCTGCTTAAATTGTGGCCAGCCTGTATGATTCCCCCCTCCTCAGGAACCTCTTTGAGATAAACTGACTGTCAATCGATGTCAGACTTGAACTATCTATCCGTAGCAACACCTCACACCTTGTAATGATACTTGCCACAGTAGCGATACTGATACTCCAAGAAGACATGGACTACGTTACTTTTTTCCTACTCTTTGCTTCCTACTAATGTTCCATCTTTGCCCATAGTCCTCTGTCACCATGCATCCACTTAACTACACCATAGCGCTTAGGCCTTATAACCATGTCGCTCCACACACTGGTCTCCCGCTATACAACCCTAAACCTTCTATGCCAAATTTGTGTCATTATGTTTCTCCAACCTAGCGCATACTGGGCACTATTATATAAGTGTAACGTTCTAACATTCATTAACTACAAGGGCAACACTTCTTTCAAACAACCGCTGTTTGTCTGCTCCCATAGCAACTCATAGGGCCACTGCATGGCTGCCGGTCACATGACCCCCGGGACCTTGCTAGTTACACATTTGGGCCCCTTTGCAGTAGCATCCTCCCAGGGCTGTGCTGCTCGGGGGTGCACACCATCCACTACCCTGCGGGGCACCTCCAGTCCAACAAGGTACACCTTGCTTCCTTACCAGCGTTTACATACAGTGTAACCCACTCTAAGATGGCGCTTACTTTTTTGACGCGCACACGTGACTCTCACGTCACATGCCGGGCGCCCACGGACACACCCCCACGACCCCCAGCTGACACGCAGCACAAATACAGAGGGAGCCGCAATGAACATCCTACCGAGGTGGCGAGAGGTCGGGTAGTTTAACAGACCTGCAGATCCTACGAAACTGTAAGTACAGTCCTTCCTGAACCCCCTGGCCCTACGCGTACAGCTGCACGCTACTCTGTACGCATTGAAGCATCTAATGCAATGACTTCTTGCACAGATTTCGAGGATCCCCTCAGCTGTACCTCATGGGACACTAACCCCGTTTTGTATAGGTAAGCGTACGCCACGCTAGTAATCCCATATGAGCACAGTGACCTGAGGTCTTGCCATCAATGTTCTACCTTGAATAATTATATGTTTTCGCTCACAATACCGCGATATCTCACCACGATACCAATCCAGTTGGGAATACTCACTGGTTGATATACCAGTGTGACCGGCCCTTGACTTTGATCTTTGGCTTAACTTAATGCATTTATGTGTTTGTTTGTCTATGCCAGCACATCAGTATCATGTTTTTAACGAGTATCTTCTATGTTTACAGGTCTGTTCGTCCACCTGGGCATCACCATCACACTATATATGATGATAGCTTACCACCTGGTAAATAACATGCTAGGTGATTACAGTAGTTGGTAAATACCACGAGCACACGGTCGACCAATGTGGGACCTTAGCTCCTCTCTCTACCCATACCCTTCTATAAGGGTTTATACGTGCTATTACATTCATTCTATTCCTTTTATTTTGTCTTTTTTGTCGTCCCAGATTATTTTACTCTGACAAGTGGCACCACGTCTAATTGAGAGGCCACTACACTAGCACTCAAGGCACCCTTTTTTATTGATCCTGAAGAAGCGCAAGGGATCTCCTCCTGAGTCCATGAACTGTGCGAAACATGTCGACCTTCAACATGCCCAATATGGGTATGATACTTGTCTAGCTACCGAGGGCCATTACCGCCCTCAAGCAGCACAACCTTTTGGTTTTTTATTGATGAAAGAGGGGCTATTCCCTATTAAATTTACTAGTCACCCCTCCAGCCATCTTTTAACTCCACTGCCACACCGACCCACACACACCCTTACGGCTTTATTACTCAAAAGATCTCTGATAAAGTGACCCTTCGGGGGACCCGTAGAGCATTGCAGCGCCGGCCCGACGAGGAGCATTGCCCAATGATGAAGCATGACATCCTTCGGGGTGTGTGAGGGCACCAAGACAAGGACACCCTGTCCCCAGGCACTATAATTTGAGAACGACTTTACCTCCCCACCTCCTACTCTATTTCTCTTTCAGAGGAACTGTGACTCCCACGATTTGTGACACCTAGACACCCAGGGGAGTCCAGGGAGGTATGGCTTAGGTGGATCCCCCAACGTTTTCCTACCCAGAATCCCCTCCATACCTAAAATTTAGCTGAAACATATAACATTTTTCTCAAATTTCTGTGTGGGAAAGTTGTGTGATCACTGGGCTGACACAAATTTCCTACCACCCAGCGTTCCCCCAGGTCTCCCGATAAAAATGGTACCTCACTCGTGTGGGTGGGCCAAGTACCTGCAACAGGCAAGGGCCCAAAACGTATTGTGGAGACAGCAAAATTACCTATCCCAAAACGACCTGGTTTTTCAAGGGGGGGGGGGGGCGCACCTGGGTTTTTGGCCTCGGGCTCGGCAGCCATCTAGGGAAACCCACCAAACCCACACATTTCTGAAAACTAGATACCCTGGGTAGTCCTGGGAGGTATGGCTTGCGTGGATCCCCCAACGTTTTCCTACCCAGAATACCCTGTAAACCTCAAATTTAACTGAAAAAAAATCACTTTTTCCACACATTTTTGTGTCGGGTCACTGTGCCGGCACAAATGTCCTACCACCCAGCATTCCCACTCGGTCACCCAAGTAAAATGATACCTCACTTGTGTGGGTGGGCCTAGGGCCTGTGACTGGGACTGGGAAGGGTAAAAAACATAGGGATTAAGGGTATAGCACAGCGAATTCTAAGCTCTACATTAAAAAAAATATATGTTATTAGCCGATTGTGCATTGGACAGCCACACAAGTGAGGTATCATTTTACTCGGGAGACCAAGGGGAACGCTGGGTGGTAGGACATTTATGCCGGCATGGTGATCCCACACAAAAATGTGTGGAAAAGTTTATTTTTTCAGCTAAATTTGAGGTTTGCAGGGGCTTCTGGGTAGGAAAATGTTGGGGGATCTACGCAAGCCATACCTCCCTGGACTCCCCAGGGTGTCTAGTTTTCAGAAATTTGTGGGTTTGTTAGGTTTCCCTAGATGGCCGCTGAGCCTGGCGCCAAAAACCCAGGTGCCCCCCCTTGCAAACCCAGGTCTTTTTGTGATAGGTAATTTTGATGTCTCCACAGTACGTTTTGGGCCCTTGCCTGTCGTGGGTATTTGGCCCACCCACACGAATGAGGTGTCATTTTTATCGGGAGACTCTGGAGAATGCGGGGTCGGTGGAAGTTTGTGGATCCACGCAGATTCCAGTTCTTTCCATCACAGAAATGTGATGAAAATGTGTTTTTGTTTTTTTACAAAGTTTGAGGTTGGCAAGGGATTCTGGGTAACAGAACCTGGTGAGAGCCACACAAGTCACCCCATCCTGGATTCCCCTGGGTGTCTAGTGCTCAAAAATGTATAGGTTAGCTAGGTTTCCTTGGGTGCCGACTGAGCTAGGGTTCAAAATCCACAGCTAGGCACTTTGCAATAAAAGGGTCAGTTTTCACTGTAAAAATGTGGTATATCCATATTGCGTTTTGGCCCATTTCCTGTCGCGGGCACTAGGCCTACCCACACAAGTGAGGTACCATTTTTATTGGGAGACTTTGGGGAATGCGGCGTGGGTGGAAGTTTGTGGATCCACGCAGATTCCAGAACTTTCCATCACAGAAATGTGAGGAAAATGTGTTTGTTTCATTACACATTTTGAGGTTTGCAAGGGATTCTGGGTAACAGAACCTAGGAAGAGCCACACAAGCCACCCCCTTCTGGATTCCCCTGGGTGTCTAGTTTTCAAAAATGTATAGGTTTGCTGGGTTTTCCTAGGTGCCGGCTGAGCTAGGGCTAAAAATCCACAGCAAGGCACTTTGCAAAAAAAAGGGTCAGTTTTCACTGTAAAAATGTAGTGTGTCCACGTTTCCTGTCGCGGGCACTAAGCCCACCCACACAAGTGAGGTACCATTGTTATCGGGAGACTTCGGGGAATGCGGGGTGGATGGAATTTTGTGGATCCACGCAAATTCAAGAATTTTCCATCACAGAAATGTGAGGAAAATGGTTTTTTTTACAAAGTTTGAGGTTTGCAAGGGATTCTGGGTAACAACCCAGTGAGAGCCACACAAGTCACCCCATCCTGGATTCCCCTGGGCGTCTAGTTTTAAAAAATGTACAGGTTTGCTAGGTTTCCCCAGGTGCCGGCTGAGCTAGGGTCCAAAATCCACAGCTAGGCACATTGCGAAAAAGGGTCAGTTTTCACTAGAAAAATGTGATATATCCATGTTGCGTTTCGGGCCGTTTCCTGTCGCAGGCACTAGGCCTACCCACACACATGAGGTGCCATTTTTATCGGGAGACTTAGGGGAACACAGAATTGTAGAGCAACTGGTATTACCTATTGACTTTCTATACATTTCTGCCTTCCAAATGTAAGACAATGTATAAAAAAGAAGTCACTTTGAAAAATGTCCTATAATTCACATGCTTGTATGGGTACCCACAATTTCGGAGATGTGCAAATAACTACTACTTATAAACTTTATATTTTGTTCCCATTACAGAAATACATAGGTGTCCTTGATAACTATTTTTCACTCTTTATACTTTACCAAATTAATTGCTATATACCGGGTACACAATGAAAACACATTGCAAGACGCAGCTCAGTTTTTGGCTCTGGGTTCCTCAGGTTCTTAGTGAACCTACAAGTCCTATATATCTCCACAATCAGAAGGGTCCAGCGGATGTAACGGTATTTTGCTTTAAACAATCTGTCATATTTAGAAGAAGTTGCAGGTGAAAACGTTGGTACAAATGGCTGTTTTTGTCAACTCATTTTCAATATTTCTTATTTTCAACTGTTAGTTTCTATAAAAAAAGTTAGAAGGATCTACACAGATGACCCCTTGCCGAATGGAGTATTTTGTCTACTTTTCAAAAATGTATAGCTTTCCGGGATCCATTATTTCTTTCACACCCATTTCTACCACTAATTGGAAGGAGGTTGAAAACACAAAAAGTAGCAAAAATAGGCTATGTACGAGTAAAATGCCAAAACTGTGTAGAAAAGTTTGGTTTTCTGACAAAAGTCTGCCTGTCCCTGAAAGCTGGGAAGATGGTGATTTCAGCACCACAAACACTTTGTTGATACCATTTGCAGGGAAAAAACTAGACGCTGTCTTCTGCAGCACTTTTTCCCCATTTTTACAAAAAAAGGGGAATCCACAAACCCTGGGTACCTTTAAAATCCCCATGATGTTGGAAGAAAAGGATCCAAATTTGACGTGGATACCTTAAGTGGACATAAAGTTACAGGGGCCTAATCGCGAACTACCCCAAATAGCGAAAAAAAGGCTTAGCACGGGGGGTGGAGGCCTAGCAGTGAAAGGGTTAAAGACATAGCATTATAACACATACCCTCCCTTTCTACTCAAAAAATAAAAAGGAATAACAGAGGATGCCAAACACACAAAACATAACAGAAATGACCCTCCTGATAGGAAAATGAAATATCATTTTGAGTTTCCATAGAAATATTCACTGCCCCTGTATGGAATCTTCCAAATAACAAGGCGGTCTGTGACATCTTTGAACACGTACCTCATTATCACCCACACGAGATACGTGAGTGCTGCACTCACCACTTTTCACATCCACATGATCATCTTCATGTCTTAATTTACTACCAGCCGATTTTCTATGATTTCTCTATCATCCATCAGCATGAAACTAATACTTTGCTAGCTGTATTGCTCCTCCTTGTTGTCAATACTCCCTTTCTGATACAGAGCCACCTTGCGATGATTCCATTTGTTACCGTTAACCAATTCAATGTGCCCCTTATGCACCTCCTTCACTTTGAACAGGCCCCAATATTTTGATACCCTCCTTTCCATGCTTCACCTTTACCCAGTCTCTCACCTTTATTATCCCACCTGCAACACCACAAGATCAGTCCTCCTTTACCCCGCTATCACAATTTAACATCCATGCTGGTGTCAATTTTGTGCCTGGCTTCTTTCCTCTTATACTTACAAAAGGTGATACCTTGGTCACCCCGTCCTCTGAGGTGCGATGGGCCCATACCATGCTATTCTCCATGTCTTCAACTTCACCCCCTCCCTGAATCGACATCAGTATTGCACCTTTAACCAATCAGTTGGTCCTCTCCACCATCCCATTGAATTGGGGGTTGTACAGCGCTGTGCGATTATGTTTTATTCCGCTCCATTCCAAATATTATCTAATTTCTTGTGAGGTGAGTGGTATACCGTTATCAGTAATGAATAACTGAGGGAATCCTTCCTCCAAAAACACCGTTTCCAGAACTGCAATGATACACCTGGTGGTTACCTCTTTCAAAAACTTTATAATTAACCATTTGGAATGTACATCCACCATGACCAATGCATTCTTAACTCCCCCCCCCTACTCCCTGTACAAGCCCTATGAAATCCAAACACACCGTACTCCAAGATTTACCTATATCCTCAATATGACCCAGCACTGCCTGCACACCTGTTTTGAGTCTCTTTTCACTTTCTTTACAATTTTCATATTTCTCTAACCAAGATATGATCGAATCATCCATCCCTGGCCACCAAAATTTTTCCTTTGCTCTCCTTTTAGTTCGGGTTTGTCCCAGATGTCCCTGGTGCTATTTTAGTGATTTTCTCCTTCAAACCCTCGGGTGGAACGAATTTATCATTTCCCATGATGCCATCCCTGCCACACAAAGTCAACTCATCCAACACCTTCACAAAACAAAGGCATCACGGAAAGAGAAACAGTGTTCTGACTCCGTCCGCCCCCCACCACCATCCGTTTTAGACAACTTTCAATTTTTGGTCCGACTCCACACTATTGCTCCATTCCTTGCCAGTAAACACCCCACACCCACATTCCTCCACATCTGACTGTCATACCACAGCTCCCCCTTGTTCCTTGGCCAAGACAGCCTTCCTATCAACTCAGTCCAATCTAGAGACATATGCGACAGACAGTCTGCCTGAGCATTCTGCCAGCCAGGAATGTACTCAATCTTGTATTTGTATTCCTGTAGCCTAGAAGCTAACCTCGCAGATCCTTTCCCTGCCCCTCCTGGAGTTAGAACGTTGACCAAAGGATTGTGATCCATGCAAACACAGAACTCCAAACCCCACCAAAACGTTCTGAAGTACTCCACACTCCATGCTGCAGCTAACGCCTTACGCTCTATGACCGAGTAGTTCCATTCACTCACAGTCAATGAGTGTGAGGCGTACGCCACGTTTTTTTCCACTCCTCCATGCAGCTGGGACAACATGGCACCCACACCGGAAGCACTGGCATCCACAGTCAAGATGTTTTTTTTTAACGTGTATCGAATGGCACTAATATCCCCACCTTACACATTTCTCCCTTATGTTATCAAAAAGTTCTTGTTGTCCTTTTCACCACACAAATGCGTACCCCTCCTTCAACAGCCACCTCGTGCCTTCTGTTTTCTCAGCAAAATTATTCACAAATTTAGAATACTAATCGATAAGTCCCATAAAGGATCACAGATGATCTTTGTCTTGGGGTGTGGGAGATGATCTGACAGCTCTAAGTAAATCCTCCTTGGGTTTGACACCCATCACCCAAAATTGTGTGGCCCAAGTATTCAATTTCCTCAACTAGGTATCTACATTTATCTTTCCTCAGGGTGAATCCAGCATCCCCCAACCTATCCAACATTGAACTCAAGGCACAATTATTTTCTTGTACAGTCTTCTCAAACCTTAAATATATTCTTGGAAATAGATGATGTTTTTAAGTCCTTTGAACACCTCAGCCATCATATATTGAAAGACACTTGCAGCAGAGGATAACCCGAAGGACATTCTGCTAAATTGAAATGTACCCTCCATCATGGAAAAAGCTGTCAAGCTCTTTGATTCCTCATGCAAACGGATCTGGTGGTACACACTCTTGAGATCGAGTTTGGAGAAAAACATTTCCCCTCTGAGCAATAAAATTAACTCATTCATATTTGGTAAGGGGAACGTTTCAGTAACAATGTCCTTATTAAGGCTTCACAGGCCCACACAAAACCTCAGTCAACCATCAGCCTTTGTAGTTATGACCACAGGCAAGACCCAACTAGTGGCCTCCACAGGCTCAATGATACCCTCTCTCATCATATCTTCCAACATTTTCTTCACCTTACTCCTCACAGCCACAGGCACCCTTTTCAATCTGTGCTTTACTGGAATGGCACCTTGTTTCAGAACAATTTGGTGGATATATCCCTTCAATTGTCCTAATTTGTCACTAAACACTTTACCCATATCACTCAGCACATCAGCAATACCAATATCATCAACCACCGTGACCTGACTAGGAGTATGCAGATTAATGATGATGTGTAGGTTGTACTGATGCACCCATTCCAATATTGGTGGGCCATTCTCTGGAACATATACTTTTCCCTCGATTTGTCTTGTCATAAAATTGACTGGGGCCTGGAAGTATCTCAATACATTCCTCTAAGATAAACATCCTTGGGCACTTGAGGCCACTCCCTCTCAAACATACTCTTTGGGATGATGGTGTGTAAAGATCCAGAGTCAAATGTCCTGTCTTTGGCCTCACTGGAAGCCTTTGGTCATATTTTTCTTCCTTCCTCATCACCTTCCTGATACAAAACCAGCACTCAATCTCCCTGTCCGTCTTCCTGTGCTTCTTCTGTAATCGCTACCCGAGACTTGTTGACCTCATTACAAATGCAAGCATAGTGTCCCTTACGGTCACACTTTCTGCACTTCTTACTGGCAGCAATACACAATTTTGAGTCTCCAGAATTAAACATATGACAAGCTGTGAGGGGTTTAGCGTAGATGCTGCCTCCTTTCTCAAACTTATTGTTGAGTTTGTTGCTTGAATTGACCACTCCCATGTTCTCTTGAGGATCTTCCATTTGTTAACCACAGATACCTCATTTCCTGCGCTTGCCAAGTCTTTCTTGCACACCTCCTTTACGCACAATTCTGAGTCCTCCACAACATTAGCTGTACATAGTGCATAAGTTGATGAAAGGTTCTTCGCCGTCCATAGACACTCTTCCATTTTTTTGCTCCACCATTAGATGCTTAACTGCTCCCTAATAAGCTCTTCCGTCATTTGACCAAAGTGAAAGTTGAACGAAAGCTCATGTAAACTAGATACTAAGTCTTCCATTGACTCCTGATTTCTGAGGGTGAGTGTAGAATTTATATCTGGACATGATAATGTTCTCCTCTTTGGCAAATCTACATCCAAACACAGTTTGGCTTCCTTATAAACGACCTGGATAGGTTACTCATCATTGTCTCGTATTTCTGAAAGAAATTTGAACATATAATGTCCTTCTTTTCCCAGTGAACTCAATAATAAGGCTTTTTTTCTTTTCTGGCCTAAAATCCTGCCCATCTAATGCAATCAGATAATTTTTGAATATATAAATCCAATCCTTCCACTGAATGGATGGTGTGCCGTGATGTGGCAAAAATGCAGGAAGAATAACTATTCCGAAAGATTGCATTTTGAGATAAAGTTCTATTGTAGGCTACAATGTTTTTTCTTTAGAGGAAAAGGAAAGTTCTTTCCTTTAATGAGCACACGAAAAGGTGCTTTCCTCTAATAACCACGTGGTAGGACCCTTCCTCGATGAGCACCAGCACCGTTGCGAAGATTGTGTGGACTTAGAAGGATAAAGGTAAGGTTTGTTTGTGCTTTGTGGCATGAGAAACTATGCAGCTAATTTGTTCGGGGTGTCTGAGTCGGGACCAATGAGTGAGCGTCTCCATATTGCTCTCTTGCGTCTCGTGTAATTGCCTCACAGTGGTTGGACCACGTCTTGCACAGTAGCTGTACTTGGCCTTGCGCGCATCTTGCAGTTGCTTTCCTTTGGCTCGAGCACGTCTTGTGGCATTAGCTCGAGCCGGCAGTTAATACAAGCAGTACGGTGCAGCGCCAATATATATAAAAGTTACTCAGTCGCCACACCAACCGTGTACCCAAGATCATCGGCGTCCCTCTGTTTCTCTAGTTAGAGGATGTCTGTCTAATGTTCTGTGCTCATCCAATATCGTTCATAATGCAGCTGTGGCACGCTCAGTAGGGTTCCATGATCACCATCCAGACTGTTATGGCTGGCAAGTCATCATCAAAATGTGGTAATGGAGAAGTAGAGTCCAAGTAATAAAGCATAAAACATTTATTGTGAACAGCCTGGAGAAGTGTGATCCACTCCTGCCAGCCATACATCAACTGACAAAAGTAGAATTCCCCCTCCCCAAGAACACATTACATGGAATCGTAATAGAATGGTAAGCATGATGGTTCTATGTCTTAAAGACGTTGCATTATAACATTTCCCTAGTTGCTGGCTGAACTATAGCCCGAAATCCACAGCTACCCACATTACACAAAAGGGTTTGTTTTCAGTGTAAAAAATATGATGTATCCATGTTGCGTTTCCGGCCCTTTCCTGTCGTGGGCACTAGGCCTACCCACACAAGTGAAGTAGGATTTTTATCGGAAGACCTGGGGAAAAACTAGGTTGTAGGAAATTTGTGGCTCCCCGCAGATACCAGAAGTTTTCTCACAGAAATGTGATGAAAATTAGTGTTTTTAGCCAAAGTTTGAGATTTGCAAAAGCTTCTGGGTAATGAATCCTGGTAAAAAAACAGGCAAGTCACCCACCCTGGAATCCCCTAGACGTATAGTTTAAAAATGTTTACAGGTTTGCTAGGTTTTCCCAAGTGCCGGGGGAACTAGGACACAAAATTCACAGCTTCCGACAATGCAAAAAAAGGGTCAGTTTTCAGTGGAAAAATGTGATGTGTCCATGTTGCATTGTAGGCTGTTTCCTGTAGCGGACACTAGGCCTACCCACACAAGTGAGGTACCATTTTTATCGTAACACATGTGGGAACATTAAATAGTAGAACATTAGTTATTACCAATTGGATTTCACTGCATTTGTGCCTTCCAAATGTAAGCCAGAGTGTAAAAAGAAGACATTTTGACAAATGCCCTCTGAATTACATGCTAGTATGGGTAAGTACAAAATCAGAGTTCTACTAATAACGACTGCTCCTAAACTCCATATCTGATGGCTATGTCAGGTTTTCTTGATGAATTAAAATGGATGGCAATGCACTCCTGTGTTTATCAGTGTTTCCTCAATGCTTAATTAAGTTCGTTGTGTGCAGGTGAGTATCATCTCCTGATCCTGGGTGTAAAACGACATAAGCATACAGCTCTGTTCCTATCTGGGAACAGCGTTCCCTTCCTGCACTCCAAAGGTTCCTTGATGGGAGAAATTGATCAGTGTTTCACTAGAAATGTTAATACAGCTTTCCAATGTAAATTCTTGAACCACAAATTGTAATTGTCAAGGGAAAAAAACTCGTATTTCTCCAACAAATTTGATTGTTTGGTTTAATTCTTCTATTGTCGTTTTGTTAATTTGACATTACAATGTGTCATCGTCTGGTATGTCACACGTTTCAATGCATTTTGGGCCACTAAGGTCCTTCATCAGGGGACGAAAATTCTAAAAAGAAAATAAATATGCAATTTTACCATCAACTGTACTAAAAAAGGATCGAAATTGTCAGAGCGAAAATGCATGTCACTTAAATACTTTCTTTGTACCGTCGATGTCAGATCATTATATACTACCATTCCACACTATATGGGCATAGAAACTGTAGAACACAGCTTTTTAACTATAGGCATGGACAATGATTTAAAGATATTTTTGTTAAAACTACTACAGTTCACACTTTCTTACCGTTATTTCTCTTGGAACAACGAGCATACTGGAACATCAATGGGAAATTGCGCAGCGCCATGTAATGCCAATTTGTTCATGTACAAATTTAACAAGACCAGAATAACTTGGTAGCCTATTGTCCATACATAGATGGCATTTTCACGCTATGGAAAGGTTCCAAAGAAGACCTCATTACTGACATTGCGGATCTCAACACTATTAATAATCGTATAGGTTTTACCTATGATATAAGTGAAAAACAAATTGGATTCCTGGATGTTGAAATCCCTCTGGAAGGCAACAGTTTAAACCCCAATATTTATGTTAAACCAACAGATCTGAACAATCTTTTGCACTACAACAGTTTTCATCAACAATCCTTGAAAATGCATTTACCTTTTTCACAACTGTTACGTTTGAAACCAATTGTTTCCAATCCTGTTAAATATGAAGAAGGCAAAAACATGATGGTCAAATAATTCAAATACAGAAGTTAACCCATTGAAATCATTCAAAAAGCTGTGGATAGCGTGGAAGCAAAAGATATAACACAGTTACTGATCAGCAAAAGTAACAAAAGTGAATCTTTAAGATTGGTTTTCATATCTAAATTCTCAACTTGAAGTGGTAAGTTGAAGAAAATCATTCTGAAATATTGGTCTATGCTCCAGACAGAGTGAGTTTTGTAGGATTTTCAGTCAAGTACCACTATTTGCCTATGAGAGATCAAATAATTAGAAAGAATTACTTGAAAGAAAAATGAATGACGAGATCGAATATAACAGCAATATCAAATATTGCTTGCTACAACTGCTGTAACTGTAACAACATAATCAAAGGCACGGAAATCACCCATCCATCAAAAGGGACCAAGGTCAGATCATGCACGACTGCTACCTACGACTCCAAAAACGTGGTGTACCTACTGAAATGCCCTTGCGGCCTAGCTTATGTTGGGAAAACCAAACGCAAGATCAGAGTTAGGATTACCAAACATAAAAGCAATATACGCATCAAGAATGACAAATCATCAGTGGCAGTCCAATTCAATTTACAGGGTCACAATATAAGTCATCTCTGTTTCGCTGTATTAGAAACAGTCACCACAAAAGAAGGAATTCGAAACAAAAAACATTTACTAAGAAGAGAAATTTATTGGATAAAGAGACTGAACACTCTAGCTCCCAATGGATTAAATGACCGTATGAAATTCAGTTGCTTTTTGTGATCTCAAGTTTCAATTTGCGAATCATTGTCTATTTCCATGATTACGTTCTTTTTTCCATGATTTATTTTTCATCTTTGCCACACCAGAATACATCATGCCTGACCTGCATTTTATGTTATCAAAATGATGTACAGTACACTATTCAACCTTACTTTGTCTCTTTAGCTCACATCAACTGCCTATTCCAGAGGCCTATGCAGTATATTGACTATTTTTTCCCTACACCAGATAGCAAAATATAATTGTTTTACTTTCATTTTCCAAATGTTGCCTGAATGTTGTTGTTTCAGCGAGTGAATGTTGTTTTTCTAGGGAGGCAACAACATGTGATATTGCAGTTTTCATCCTTTCTTATCGTTTTTAGTTTAGTCGGGGTTTACCTGTCAATCTCGATCATTTTGCACCCACATGCTCTTTAGATTCCTGCGAGGCCTCTCCATTATTTTAGCAAGACATCATGCCATTTTAGGCATGGGTGCTTTATTGAGGGTATGATGGGTATTTCATTGAGGGTATGGTTGTATCACAAAGGATTTTTTAACCATTTTGGGGTTTAGAAACAGTATTTCACCTATACCCAAAGATTATTTTCCCCTAACTTCATCTTCACGTGTAGAGCTAGTCATTTCATCGTATATTGCTTATCGTTTTTCACTTTTTAGTATTGCGTGTTTGGGACTCGTATAGAGGTGATTGAATGGGTAAACCCCACTTTGACACTTAGGGCGCATTCCTTACATACCTGGACCACTATTGCTTAAAGATGGCCACTGATGTGCTTATTTGGCTGGACACCATAAGCTCTATATCGCTATCAAGCTGTTTGACACTGTATGTATGGCGTTTTATTGGTATCATTCAGCTGTAGTTTCTTGACTAGGCAACATCTGTTGCTGTTTTGACCTTCTTGAACCTTGTGTTTAGTCACTAGTTCTAATTTAGCATTTTTTACCATTTGGTATAACACGATTGGCACATTCATAGAGGTGATAGTATGGGTTCACCCTACATTGATAGTATGGTTACCATTTTAACTTACACAGTTATTGTGCCAAGATGGCCACTGATTTCCCTGCCTATTCTGTTAGACTTATCGGATCAATCACTTTTGAGCGATTTGATACCGCATGCATGTAGGTACACGTTGTTTTTTACTTGAATTATTGAGTTATAGTTAACTGACTGGATGACACCCATTGTTTTCTTGGTTTTTACAAAAATTGTTTATCAATGTTTTCAGTTGATTAGTCCTATTTTTATGTTTCCAGTCGAGTATATATAATGTCACCACAATCGCGACTTTTCAAAGACGCCGAGGACATTATCCATGCAGGTTTATGTTGTGTTTTTCTAGTATGTTTCATACTTGGTTTTGCTTTGGATATTTGTTGCCAAGAAGACAGTGGGACACCGATGCCTAATTGTAGTGCCAGTTTCTTTAGCGTAATTAAACATTAGATAATTCAATTTTGTTCATCAGTTTGGGGACTAGCACTAAGCACGATGATACCAATATGATTCGGCATGGAGTTATAAATGAGTTATTATTGCATACCCTGGATTTTCTGGGTTTGGAATAATTAGATTGGCAGCCCATATTTTTTCAGAACACGGTGGTTTACAATGCCGATCGGGGAGTTCGAACAGTTACAACATGGTTACCACCTGCCAGTACACTTTTGTGTTTGCTTAGCTTTGATGATGGGGCTATATGGAGAGATTTTTTTAACTGTTCCAATATGGCACAATCTAGTAATTTAATCATTCATAGTTAAGCAACCATCTGACTGCAAGAGCACCTTTGGATTTGTGTAGTTTTGATGAGGGGGCCATATGGAGAGATATATTTACTGTTCCAACATGGCAGCGGTTTTGACACCACACAGATGCAACATTGCGATTACTTGGTGGTGGTTTTGTAAAAGGGCCCAGTAATGCAATTGGACGAATTCCGCTCAAACCATAAGAGGTTACATTGGGTGGCCTTTGAGCATATGCTGTTTTGATTGGTTACACTCTTGAGGAACTTCTGCTGTGAGGCACATTTATCCAACCTGATGACAATCTCTTGATGCCATAAGAGATACTCAGCACTTTCTGTTTATTTAGTTTATCTCGCTGTTGGCAAACCATTCTTAGGCTTTGATATTTAACCTTTATTCAGTTGTTAAGTTGATGAATACTGACATATACAGGATAAATCGATGGTCATTGACATGCACCGGCCCAGTATTCAACCCGTTCTCTCATGTGGACAACACATACATTACAAGCACAAGACCGATGATACAGTTTGATGTTTTGTTTTGAGCACCATATTCTGACAAGTGTGTGATTTGGTTGTTAAAAATGGCAACAATCATGGCAATGCTGTAATAATTATGCCAACATTTAAGTGAGATGGATTTTCGTTCTGACAATTTTGATCCTTTGTTTGTACTGTTGATGGTAAAATTGCATATTTATTTTCTTTTTAGAATTTCCGTTCCCTGATAAAAGGCCTTAGTGGCCTGAAATGCATTGGGATTTATGATATACCAGTTGATGACACATTCAAATTCAAATTCAGCTTTATTCGATTGTAAGATATTGCAATCATAAAAGCAATTCGTACACATTATGATCATATTAAAAGACTTAAAATTGAATATCGATTTTTCAAATAAATTCATTAAAAAAAAATTTTGGGCAGCAGCTATGATCATTATATCGCGCTTAATAACATCAATTAAAAATTAATAACGTTTCATTAATTCTAAAAACAATATTCTTAAAAAACAATTTTCCTCATGATATTATGCTCTTCCTATAGCTGACCACTTTTTTTAAAAACATCGCAATTTTCCAAATCATATTAGCATTGTCCATAGTTTGTAATGCGATGTAAGCTGGACGACATTTTCTTATCCCCATAGTTCTCAACATTGGCAGAATCCAGACTTTCCTAATGAAAGTATAAAATCCACAAAAGAAAATAACATGGATAGTGGACTGACTTGAGCAATTATCACAGGGACAGGGTATCATAGTTCGGCTCCAGTCATTCATATCGGGAAAACTAATAAGTCTGTGTACCATTCCAAGCCTGAATCTTGTTAGTAGGAATCTGTCGTATCCTTCTGATACTATCGCCAAATATGGCTGAATTTTAAAAACACTTAAAATCATTTGATTTTCCAGTACCGTGGGCTTTAATATTTCAGTCGTCAACCGTGACATTTCCAACATCACAAGACCCTCTTTTTAAGTCTTTCCTACGTACCGCTTGCATAGAATCAGGATCAGTGAAATACTCCAAATGTCCCAGATTCTGCAGGAATTTTCGTACATAACTGACCCAGGGTATCCTTAAGACTTTTTCCATTTGTAAAATATCCTTTAAAATATCCCTGTTTAGCTTGGTTTCTTCTTTTGTCCATACTCGGTGCCATAAAAGAACCGGCTCCAGTTTAATGAGATCAGACAAATAAGTTAAGCCCAGTTCAGCGTGGCACACATACGAAGAGGTTGATCTAGGTACTGACAATATATATCTTAGAAAATTATTTTCCACAAACTGTAATGACTGGGTATTTGCAATACCCCACACCCCTGAGCCATAGGTTACAGTTGAGATACTTTTTGCCTGGTAGATCTGTAAAAGCTCTACCGGGGTCTTCTCCTAACTTTTTTGAAAATTGGGCGAGTGCTGAGATAGTTCTAATAAAACTTAATTTTTTAGCTCTAACTGCCTGAACCCATGAGTCATCTTGGTGAACCGGTATTCCAAGATATGAAAAAAGTTTTGTTGCCTCGATTTTTCGATCACCTATGAACATCTCACGACATTTTTTACTGCCCCTACCACATCTCATGACATATGTCTTAGATGTATTCACCGTAAGTCCTAATTCATTCATAAATTCATTAAAACCATTTAAAACTTTTTGTAGACCTACTTGAGTTCGTGACAATAAAACCGCATCATCAGCGTATAGAAGTGCGGGGATAGGACGACCATTTATCTTGGGGTAGTCAACCTGTTTCTTAATCAATGCTTCCTCTAAATCATTTATATACAAATTAAAAGGAATGGGGCAAGGACGCATCCTTGCCTAACTCCCCTACTTATTGGAATTGAAGTTGTACATCCACCCTTAATGTCAAAACGAACTTTCGTCTGAGCATTACAATAAAAACGTCGTAAAAAATAAATAATTTGTTGTTCGACGCCTATCTTTTCTAAAACCTCCCAAAGCTTGGCGTGTATTACAGAATCAAAAGCAGCGGTGAGGTCTACAAAAGCTAAAAACAAACTTCCTTTTGACACATTGTAATGTCAAATAAACATGACGACAATAGAAGAAATAAACCAAATAATCAAATTTGTTCGAGAAATACCCCAAAAAATTCTTTGAGAGTTACAATTTGTAGTTCAAGATTTTTTTTTTTTTTAAACGTATTTTATTCGTCAATTTGCACATATAACGCAGGGCTCTGCACACCAGAGACATCTGCCGAATCAGACTATACTTAATCATGAAAGCAATCGACTTTTGTTTTGCCAAGTCAGCTATGCATAACAAGGACCCATTAAATGATGCAGAACCCCCCCAACTCCACCCCTCCCTCGCCCCCCAAAGATCGCACTAATCCCACATAATCTTATCCACAGCCTTGATGTAAAAACGAATAACCCTATCATAAATACACACGCCCTCCCAGCCCCCCCTCCCCTCCCCGCCACCTTCACAGACCCAGAATCTTAGCCCGATAACTGAGGCTCCACCATCACTGGCGGCTCCAACCATAAGCCCCGATACTCCGCCCATCGTTTCCATATTTTGTAATGCTTGCGCGGGCATCCCCTGGCTACAAAGATAGGTTGTTCCAGTCCCATACAAAAATCTAATCCATTTTTCCAGGCAGCCACCGAGGGGGCCCGCACCGCCTTCCAAGCCTTAGCAATGTCTCGCTTCGCCAGTGTGAAGCCCAATAACATGAGGTGGCGTTTGTAGGCATTGCCACCTATCCCCGCCATAACATGAAGCAGGGCCAACTGCGGTGTGCGAGGAAGCTCCCATCCCAAGACCTCGGAAAGACATGTAAATACCCCCCTCCAGAAGCTATCCAGCGATGTGCACTGCCAGACCGTGTGTATAAATGTACCCTCCTCCCGACCACAGCGGAGACACTCCGGGGAGGCGATCAGCCCCGCCCGCCACAACCGTGCCCTAGTAAAATAGACCCTGTGGAGGTATTTGAACTGGATCAGGCGGAGTCGCATTGCTATAGCCGCCCCCGCGGGGCTGTCAAGGCCTCCGTCCAGTCCTCCTCTTCCAAACTGCCCACGTCTCCCTCCCAGTCCCCCGGAGCTTCTGAAGTGTGGGAGAGCAGTGAGTGACCAGGGACTGGTAGATTTGAGAAATCTTATTTTCTTTTAAGTCCCCCATAAAAACTTTTGCTTCCAAAGGACTAAATTCAGGGAGGGACTCCAGACCCTGCAGACTGGGGGACAGGGCATGGCGGAACTGGAGGTATCGATAAAATTGTGACTGAGGCATGAGGAACTCCTTCTGGAAATCCCGGAAAGGCTTTAGCGTCGTGCCCCTCAGGACATCTCCCAGAGTGGAGACACCAATGTTGTCCCATCCCCGAAAGCCCGAAAGGGCCGCCAATTGGGGCAGATGCCCATTATTCCACAAAGGGGTCTCCCGAGTCAGGACATTCCACCAACCCATACGCTGCAGCGCCTGTCTCCATATCAAAAAGACCACCCGTGTGGCCGATGGCAACGTACCCCGCAACTGAGCAGAGTACAGAAGCGTATGTAGTGTGTGGCGTCCCATAAGCTGTCGTTCTAGCGCATACGCCGGGTCTCCCCTATCACCGTACCACCATTCATTAAGGACCAGTAAGTGCGAGGCCTGATAGTATGAGAGAATATCCTAGGACACGAGGCCTCCACAGTAGGTAGACAAGAACCATGTACGCAGAGCCACGCGCACCTTTCCCCCCTCCCACAGAAACTGCCCAAGCACAGAATTCACCAGCCGGAACCATCTAGGCGGGATCGGGTACGGGTGATTCTGTAGCTGGTAGAGAAGCCAAGGGAGCGCCACCATCTTGAATATGGCCGATCTACCGAACAATGTCAGGGGCATACGGGACCAAGACTTAAGGTCTGCACGGACCCGCTCCCATACTTGTGCCAGGTTTCGCTCCCAGGCTATTGCCGGTACGTCCGTGAGAAACACCCCCTGATATTTCAAGCCTCCTGCTGCCGACTCGATCGAGGACGCCCATGCGCCCATTCTCGTCTGACCCCCCCTAGCCCACAATGTGGATTTGCGGGGATTCATGTATAGGCCCGACGTCTCCCCAAATATCTGCATGATACGCAGAAGCCGTGGCCCCGTCCTGTCAACTGCTGTAAGAAAGAAGAGGACATCGTCCGCGTATAGCGCGATCCTATCGGACAGTCCCGGGGCCCATTCAAAGCCCCGCATCTGTGCATCCATGCGCACCCATGCTGCCAAGGGCTCCATGGCTAGGGTAAATAAATATGGAGACAGGGGACATCCCTGCCGTGTGCCCCTTTTAATAAGAAAGGTTGAGGAGGTCGCGCCCGCCACCCGTACCGACGCCGTTAGATCCGTATACAGGAGTTTTATATAGGAGAGGAAGTGCGGGCCCAGATTGAGTCTGCCCAGCAATGCGAAGAGGTAGACCCAGCTCAGGGAGTCGAATGCCCTATCCATATCTGCCAGGAGAAGTGCCGCCGGTTCCCCGGTCTGCCGAATAGCTGCTACCGCCACATGCGCCCTCCTAATGTTGTGTCTGGGGGCCCTCTGGGGCATAAACCCCGCCTGATCAGGGTGTACAAGTGTTTTAATATGGGGCAAAAGGCGGTTGGCCAGCGCCTTTGCCAGAATTTTGGCCTCCACATTTAGGAGAGAGATGGGGCGGTATGAGGCATGCTGCTCTAGGGACGACCCGGCTTATGGAACACCACCACCTCTGCATGTCTCCAGTCTGGGGGGAGCAGGCCTTTTTCCCGGGCCTCTTCCACCACTGCCCGATAATACTGGGCCAGCTGTACATTATAGCGGCGAAAAAACTCACTAGGAAACCCATTGGGTCCAGGTGTTTTCCCGGGGTTGAGCTCTCCCAGGGCCGCTCCCAACTCCTCATCTGTCAAGGGGGCCTCCAGCTGATCCCGCACCTCATCTGACACCGTTTTGGGTGGTAAATCTGCCATAAATGTATCAATGGTGGACGCCGGCAGACATTCCCGGGGGGCATAGAGATCCGCGAAGTATGTGGCAAAGCTCTCTGCTATGGCAGGAGGGTCTGTAATCGGTGTTCCCGCCGAGTCCAAAATTCCCGGGAGGACCTGGGAGTGGAACGTGCCCTGACACAGTTGATGCAACATCTTGCTGGACTTGTCCCCCCCATTGGTATATCCTGCTGTGCGTCGCCAGCCATACCTGGCGTGGTAGTTCAAGAATTTTAATTGGAAAGATGTATTTTTATTTGTAGTGAAACATTGATCAATTCCTCCCATCGAGGAACCTGTGGAGTACAGAAAGTGGACGCTGCCAGATAGGAACAGCACTATATGTTTAGGTTTCTTTGATGCACTTTTTTCAGTCTATATATTTCACCATATGAATGGATCTATACTAGGTACACAATGAAAAGCCATTGTAAGATGCAGCTCTGTAGTTGGTTTTGGGTACCTCTGGCTCATAGACAACCTATCTACCCTACATATCTCCACAACCAGAAGGGTCTAGTGGATATAATGGTATATTGCTTTTGTGAATCAGCCATTGTGACAAAAGGTTACAGATTAAAATGTCACAAATGGCCATTTTTTCCTACTCACTTTCAATATTTCTTCATTTCAACAGTTAGCTTCTTTGGAAAATCTTTGAGGTATCTACACATATGACCCCTTGCTGAATTCAGAATGTTGTCTACTTGTCAGTAATGTATAGCTTTCCTAGATCCCCCATGGGTTTCACACTGGTTTCCACTACAAACTGAAAGGAAGTTGAAAACACAAAAAATAGGAAAAATTGGCTACCTCTTTGAAAAATGCCAAAACTGTGGTAAAAATGGGGTTTTTCATTCAGCTCTGCATGTTCCTGAAAGCTAGGAATATGGTGCGTTTAGCACAGTAAACCTTTCATTGATGCCATTTGTACCGAAAAAAACCAGACACTTTTTGCAGCGCACTTATTTTCTATTTTTCCCAAAAAGTCCAAATGTAGCTATACTTTGCTTATTTTCTCGGTCTCCTCCAGAGGAATCCACAAACCCTGGATATTTTTAGAATCCCCAGGATGTTGGGGAAAAAGGACCCACATTTGGGGTGGATTCCTTATGTGGAAAAGAAATGATGGCGGCCTAAGTGTGAACTACCCCTAATAGTCATAAGAGGGCTCAGCACCTGTGGGGGACCTCAGCAGTTAAGGGGTTAAAAAAATAATAGAGACAAAAATTAACAGGGATTAGAACCCCTTGTGGCCCAATTATAGGAACATGAAAAGGTATTGGGACTGCAAAGTAACTGGCAAATAACCTGCATATTCACAATCTGACCCAGGGACATTGCTGAACACATACCTGCCCTTCCTGTAAACATCAGATGGAAGCCCATAGCATTTGAGTACCTAGGTTTACAGAGAGATTTTTGATGTCATAGATGGCAACCGTGAGAAAGCAATCTTATTAATATGAAAGTGTGTAGAGTTTTGGACTAGTCTACCATTGTCACTAATGGGCAGAGTCACACTGGCAAAGATGGTGGTCCTGTCCAGGCTCTTGTACTGTTTTATGAACCTGCCAGCAATATTGAGCCCATGATTGCTTAAGGAGCTTAACAGAATCTCAGCTCTTTGATCTGGATGGACGGCAGGTGCATATTCTCCCTGTAAATGTTGAAATGTCCGCCTAATGAAGGAGGTCTGGGAGTTCTGGACTTAGCTTTATTACTGGGCTGCACAGTTGCAGGGGCTGGCCTGGTGGAATGTCTCACCTAAAGCTCTGGAGCCAAAGATGAACCTGTCCAGACTCTGGAGAGGAACTGGAAATACTGTTGCTTGACTCGGGGCGAGACCTGGGGAACAACCCGGGCTTCTCAAATTAGCTCTACAGTGATGGCGACTGCATTAAAAGGGCAAAAAAAGCTCCTTATGCTACTAGATCCCAATAATAGTCCTCCCTGGGCTGAAGGGTATGGAAGCGACAACCAGAATTAAACTGTTGGAGGAGGCAGGTGTTGAGAAAGTGGGTGATTTGTATGCCAATGGAAGGATCAAAGGTTTCACAGATCTGGTCCAAAATAATGATATCCATAAAGGGCAGTTCTTAATTTTGCCAAAATGATGTATGCACTCAAGAAGTTGAAGTATAGCTTACATCAGCGGTCCTTAGCATTTTGACTTTTGTGGATCCCTCACATCATAGACAATAGTGGTGTTAATGATAGTCTTCTCTGGCCTTTGCAATCATGTAGCAGTTTCAGACGTCCTCATATTCTGCCTAGCGACCCAGTGGTGACAGTTACAAATTCTGACACTGGTCACGAGGTGTCTAGCCAATCCACTATTCAATCTACCGCACAATCTTCTCAAGGCCCAGTGGCTGAGAGGCAACGCCTTACAGGAAAGGCCTTGAATACTATGGGAAAGCAAACACAATCAATTCAACAGCTTAAACAAGAATAGTTCCTGAAGTGGACACAACAGCCAACACAGTTACAATCACAGTCAACCCAGACATATGATATACCCCAGCAGGATGTACCAGGCAACTTATATATGCAAAGTTAAACTCTATTCTGGAAGAAAAACTGCAACCGTTATTGAGCAGACTTGGTCGCATTGAGAGCCTTATAGATGGATTATCCAATAAAAGTATCCCAAGACTGAAAATTGAGGTCCTCTCCCTCAGGCCGCATCCACTTTGTCAGCCAGAGAATAGCAACATGCCCAGACCAGGTAAAAGTGTTGTACTGACCTCGCTTAACACCTGTAATTCTACATTAAGCAAAAACGCAAGACCATGAAGTACCGCGCATTTGGCAGATGAGAACATCCACAGTGTTGCTGTAACAATGGACAGCAGCTGGTCCTTTGAACACAGTATGACTACTAGGAGACTTGCTGGGCAAAACATTAATTCAAGAGAGGATGTTCTGTGTTTGCCATTGGCGGCCTGTCCATATGTTTTAGTTTTAGCAGAGGTCCCCCCTCTTAAACCAGGGCAATATGAAACATGGGATCAGTTATGAAACAATACTGCTCACTGGTTGAACAAGCATAAATAAACCCTTCATTGCACGAGGCCTTGACGAGATTATTATGGCTAGGAGAGTGCGATGTATGGGGTAGTCAAAAAAAGTCATAATGGGAGATTGCATTGTGATAAATTTTCGAAATCCCCAATGTGTTGGAAGGATATGGAGTATGAAGGAATTTTTCTGCCGTACGGAAACTAGAACTACTGCATTACCAATTGATTATTTTTATAGGCTAGTGCCACCCCATTCCTGCCTACATGCTCCCCCCCCCCCCCTTCTCAGGTCCCTACAATTACTTGTATCAATAGATTTGCCCACTGAGCGACTTAGAGGAAGTGGAAGGTGCCACCATGGGATTTATTGGTGCAATCGAACCCAATGGTCATTAATGATGGACCCTCGTTGGATTCACCTGATCCCCTTTATTTACTTAATAACCACACAGATTCTATCTTCTCTGCTAATGCATTCAACTTCATAACAGATTGTTCTGGCCTTCCTTCTAGCCCTCCTGCTAATCTTTTATTATCTAAGACCTTGATTATGTCCTGAAATATAGCAGCCCTAAAGGCCAACCTGATGTTACCCCACTGGTGTGAATTTTTTGAACAGCATGACATATGCCCCTTTCAAGAGACGTAGGGACTGAACCTTTGTTTAAACCAGGGTACCTATCATACCAGATCTTAGCGAAACCTAGTAAGGTAGGGAGGCCAGCGGGTGGGCTATTAATATGGGTGAAGTCTTCCCTAAAATGTAAGATCCGTCAGTTGGTCGTCGATAGTCCAGATATTCTGGGCATTAAACTGAGTAGAGGTGGGATCCCAAGTGTGAAGTTTTTTTTAATATCTACTCTAGAAGGGTCAGGAACTGCCTTGTATCCCCCCAACTACTCGAAGCATACTTGGATAAGCATCAAGTAGGTGCAAATGTGATTTAGCAGAGGATTTTAACACGACATTCGAGCCGCTTGACATAGATGACATTAATCTTACTGCTGATGAGGATGATTTATGGGCAGTTCCTCAGCTAGGGAGTCTATGGACCCAGGCAGCCCTCCAACTAAAATCTCTCACTATTGAACTGGGGGTCAGGGCCACAAATGGTCGGACCAAATCTGGTACAATGAGTGCATACACATTTAATAATCACGTAAAGAAAACCCGATTGATTATCTTTGGGTGGACCTGAAGATTATGGTGCTCAGTGGAAGACATGATCATCCAGGAAGGAGAGGAAAGGGATCATAAGCACTTCTGCCTTAGGATGATTGATGTCTTTAAAAAGTTTGTACTGAACCCTTGCTAGCACGGGTGACATTGTGCAATCATCGGATAGGCGTCATTTGAAATAGCGCCAGTTGAATCCTGAACTCTTGCAAAATATTAGGTATGATATACAGGAGACAGTATCTAAACTAACTGATCCTAGTGATGCAAATATATGCACAATGACCATTGTCAAGATGCATACAACCCTCTATGAGAAAATCGTAGCTTATTTCGCATAACCCCTGCAACTAGTAGGAAATCATCGCAGAGAGGCAATATCTGGTTTAATAAAGAGTGCAGAGACCAAAGGCGTGTATTGATAAAGGCTATTAAACAAAAAAACAAAGCCTTGATTACAGACGCAAGCAAAGCTTACAAACTTCGCATATTCAAGGTGAAGAGAGAGTTGGATATTCATGATTGGCAAGAGTAGACAGAAGCCTGCATCTCTAAGGATTATACACAATTCTGGAAATTGCCTTTAAAGTCGAGAATGTAGTGGAACAAGAGCCTCAAAACTATGTTGCACCTTCCGATTGGGTTAACCATTTTTTAGCCTTATATTATAATGAGGCTGACCATGTAGTGGAGGATACCACATCACGCAGTTGTTCTTTGGGTTTCAACGCTAACCCATAGCAGCAGATGTGACAGACTCCTTGTCTGCTTTTGCCAGAGGGAGGGCAGTCAGCCCAGATGGCATAACCAGTTGATGTGTTTATCCACAATCTTGATATCTGGGCTAATTATATACTAGCTCTGGCCAACGCAGTCTCTATGGGGGCTCCAATCCCCGAGTCATGGCAGGGAGCGGAGGTGATACCGGTTTACAAAAAGGGATATAAGAGTCTGCTGGCTAATTATAGGCCGACTAGCTTTATAGACTGCAGCCAAAAGGTATTTTGCAGTATGGTATTAGCAAAAATTCCGGCTTTGGCCATAGAGAATGATATTATCAGCCCATTACAAGCTGGGTTCTACCCCAAAACATTGACTATAGACCAGGTCTTTTGCTTTGTTATGATGTAATGGAAGACGGTTTTGCTTGGCAAGGGCAAGTTGCCTTTGTTGACCTAAAATCTGCCTTTGATTTGGTTCCACGCTCACGTTTATGGCAGGTTCTTGGGAAGCTGGGATTGCCCTCTAAAAATTCTATCCTTGTTGATTAGGCTCCATGAAAAGAATTATGCCCATGTGTGATGGGGATCCCAGGGCCTATTGATGGATAAAATTCTGGTCTCGAGAGGTGTATGCCAAGGGTGTGTATTGGTGCCTACCGTTTTTACATTGTACATAAATAGTCTAGTAAACAACCTTTCTGAGATCCTAGCTGATGCTCCCTCAATAAATAATATTAAAACACCCATATTGTTGTTTGCAGACGACACCCTTTTAATCCCTATAACTCAGAGTGGTCTGCAAAAACTACTTAACAGATTTGGTGCCTTTTGTGTGAAGCATGGCCTGGAGGTTAATGTCACCAAAACCAAATTTATGGCATTTAATCATCTCACAAAGGAAGACAGTCTGTGGGTGCCACCTTGAGATCACATCGCAATACCCATACGAAGCCTATAGCACCGGCGCTACAAGTTTATGAACCCCAGGCCTTGGGAGCAGCATTGTATGGTGCGGCGTTATGGGGTTTTAGTGACATCTCTGAGTTAGTGAAATCAGAGAATAAATTCTTGAGATCAATTGCCTCTCTCCCACCTAGCACTTCGTTGCTTCCCCTATTTATGGACACGGAGCTGAAAAAGGTAGTTCTCAAAGCCCCTCTTTGGCCATTGCTACTTTGGGGCAGAATTTTGGCTACCCCTGAGCTGGCACATTATGCAGCCGCTCTAGAAGATATTATCAAGGCTGACAAGTACCATAAAATTCTCTTGTTGTATTCAATTAAAGGGTTGCTGACCGCCTTGGGGTTGGGTTAACTTTGGCCCTGACCACTGGCTGATAAAATTCCAACTAAATATGTACTTAAAAAACATTACTGGACTGTTATGTTACACAGGGAGGAACAGAAATTTGCAGGCACCAAGTTAACTGGGGAATTCTTGAACTTTTTTAATAAACTTTATTTTTGGTGGTTTTTTTTTTACAACAAAGTTTTGAGCAGACATTGGTGCACAGTCATTGTGTGCACAACAGTTAAAGTTCCAAGGCCAACATTTTGTTTACATACAATATTACAAGTGACAATGAGGGGTACTGCATAGGTATCATCATATTTATCAGTAAGTATTGGGGTGAGCATTCATCCAAGCTGCACACTCATCCTACTCTCATCGTTCATTCTCATCTGCCTCCGTTCCACTCTCACTGGGTTCATTATCATGGAAATTCTTGAACTTTAAGTCCACTTATGGCCTTGAGCAGTATTGGGAATTGGGACCTCATTACAACTCCATTGGATAGGGTATTGTATCATCAATTCAGAGTTGGGTCGCTTCCATTGCAGTTATTCACAGCAAGGTGGGTGGGCTCAGCTCAAGGGGAATGCCCCTTCTGTGAAGGCCACGTTGAATCTACACCGCACGTGCTATTTGCATGTCCTGCATACGCAAGATCTCGCTCCTTAGGGTTAGTATCGATCTGTAAACAACTAGGCACTCTAAATTACAGCGAGGCAGTGAGGATTTTAAGAACTGACTCTTATCCTCTGTTTGTGTGTGGGGTTTCAAAATATCTGGGCTTGATGTGGGCAAAAAGAAGGTCAGCAACCACAACCAAAGCTCTAGTATAGTGCTGAGTGATTGGAACAGCTTTGATATGCAATTTTATATAAAGTAATAGGCAGACATAAGTTTTAGATTTACTGTTTATGTATGAGCGCAACATAGGTCATGTTATCAACGAGGTTCCTCATGCTATACGATGCACATAATATTGCAAATCCAATATTGGTGTCGAACATATGTTTTGCTACCAAATGTAATATATATCTCCAGGAAAATCCCCGCCACTGCTCATCCCTTCCACCACTTCGGGTCCAGTGCGAAAAACAGGTGCCAGGGCCCGTTTAACATATTTCAGAAAGTATGCACCATGATGTAGATGCACACAAATCACACTCCAGGGTCGCGTTTTAAATTCTTTATTCACAACGGCAACGCGTTTCGACCTTGCGGTGTTTTTCAAAAGCCATTTTGTTTCTGACCATTTTCCATACATATAGTGTGCACAGTTATAAACAGTGAAGACAGACAGCATTTCAGAGCAGGGCATGGATATTGAAATAAGACTTCCCACTCATTCGAAAAGCCTTTACCATATTATGCCTTTTGGTTTATGTTACACCCTCCAACGGAAGACATTTTATATGTATCAGATGAATTATACCAATGATTATTACACTTTATTTTTCTTTTACTATTTTTCCTTTCCAGAGTGACTGTTACTATTTCCAATTCTACACCAGTATGTGAGTATTCTCATCTCAAACCTATGATAAGTACCATAAAAATACAAAAAACTCAAAAAACAGAAATCAGTAAGTCCGTGAGTATTTAACTCGCCATAATCACATAAAAAAAAGAAATTCTATAGAAATGTTATGCCTTTTCTAAGTAGAGGAAGTACCGGATACTCCCCCATATGAAATCACTCTAGACATGAGTTTCTTGTAAGTGCACTACTGGTTCTCTATTATGGGTTCCATTTGCACTATCTAATAAAGTCATCAAATACATATACAACATTTAATTAACAACATTCAAATTCATCATTATTCTGCTTTCAGTATGCCAATGTATGTTCTCAACCCTTCTGTTTACGCATACCCTAGTATTTCTGAAAAACAACGACATGTGTAGGGACACCGTGCATGAGTGAATCAGGATTTAAAGCAAAGAGCGGAAGCTCCAGCCGGAGCCCCCAGTGTGGTAGCACTGATGAAGTAATTTCAGTTGCGCGCATCCACCTTTCAAAAACTTGGGTTACCCTCCTATTCTATCAATTAAGATACCTCCTGCAGTTAGAATATACCTGCCCGTGAAAATTTCAGTCTGGCAATACTGAGGGTTAGTAGAATTCTTCACCAATGAGCAGTATAATCAGTTAAACATTAATCACAGTGGAGCTCATCTTATAATTTTTTTAAAACAGATCAGAAGTCAACGGGACAGGAGAAAGAGGAACTGGTACTCATTAGATGTGGACATAAAGTTCTTCGTCCTCATTAAGGCCAAAGGGGGACATGCTGCTGAGAAGGAGAATGTACTTGGACTCCAAAGTTCTCAGTTGTCTCTCTCTGTCACCCCCCCCTCGGAGTCTGGGCAATCCTGTCAATTCCAAAAAAAGAAAATTTGTTAGAATCCTTATTATGATGTTTTAACCAGTGTCTTGCAATTGAGTAGCTTAAATCACCATTCCTGATCGCTCTCTGGTGTTCCAAGATTCTTTTTTTGATAAAAAAAATAGTACTTCCCACATATAGGAGATTACATGGACAGACAATAACATAAACACAGTAATCACTGTTGCAATTCATGAGTTTTCTAATCTCTCCTGTCTTCCCCGTGGGTAGAGGAAAGGTTTTTTTCTATTTCTACTCCTCATACAGGCTTTGCATCTTCCACACTTGTAGAAACCTTTCTGCTTCTATAACCACCCTTCCTTTACACCTGTGCCCAAATAGCTCCTTACAAACATGTCCTTCGAGGATCTGGCTTTCTGGTATGTCCCTAAAGGGTGCGAGGTGACGTGCAACCCTATGACTCGATCAGCTTTAATCATATGCCCATGTTTGTTAAGGATCCTCCTGACCGTGTGTGATTCTGTATTGAATATCATAATCATTCTTACTGGGTTAATTTTGCCAACATCCAACTGTTTATTCGTCAGTAAGCTTGGCATCTGTAGGCTTGCCACCTTTGTTTCTGTAGCTTTTAAGACGCTAGGTGGATACCCCCTCTGTCTGAATCTCGTAAACATCCTGTCCCTCTCTTCCTCATATGCCCGTTGTGTGCTACAGTTGCGTCTTGCACAAATAAGCTCTCCATAATGGATGCTCCACTTACGTTTTTTGGGGGTGATGGCTAGATGCGTGTAGGATACTGATGCCTGAGGTCTCTTTCCTATGCAAACTAGTTTGTATCACATTATTTTCTATTTTGACATTTACATCTAGGAAATCCATTTCACTCTGATCACTCCTATTAGTAAATCTCAAATTGATCTCATTATCAGCTATCAAGGCAATACATCTTTCTAGCTTATATTTAGGACCCCTACATATCATGAAAATATCATCAATGAACCTTGTCCAAAACAAGATATACTTGGTCAGTTCTTCATTCTTTTCCATCCATACATACTGATCTTCCCACCACCCCATGAAAATACAGGCATAGCTCGTCGCGAAGCAGCTTCCTATCGCTTTTCCGACCACCTGTTTATACCATTGATCCTCAAAGAGAAAGAAATTGTTCTCCAAACAGAAGGTCAACATATCAATTAACATTCCTGAATGCTCATAGAGAAAGATAGACTTATCTCTAAAAAAGTGTTGGCATGCCTTAATCCCCCATGTATGCTTGATACAGGTATACAATGAAACCACATCAATTGTTACCAGCCAGTAATTCTCCTGCCATGGAATTCCCTCGATCTTGTTAATGAAAGCAGTGCTGTCTCTGCAATAGGAGGAGGGAAGGCTTAGTACATATGGGAACAAGTAGGAATCTAAGAATATGGAGGTATTTTCATGGAGGCTATTATTAGCAGATACTATAAGTCTCCCGGGGGGGTTTACACTGTCCTTGTGTATTTTCGGCAACATGTAACAACATGGTGCCGTTGATTTCTTTATGTAGAGGAAGCGAAATTTGTCTTCCTCCAGTAAACCTCGTTGTTTCCACTGCTCCAGAAAAGTGTGAAATTCCTGCACAGCACCGTCGTAAGCCTCCCTGTTGGTTCTAACATAGTTACCTGAAGCAATCAGTTGCGTATTCGCTTCTTGTCTATACTTGTCAATGTCCCAAAGAACCACATTACCTCCCTTGTCTGCTGGCTTGATGGTAAAGCTGGGATCGCTATTAAGTGTATTCACGCAAGTTTTTGCCCTGAGGTCAGATTACGTGCATGATTATTTTTAGTACTATCCCAAATCTTCATCAGTTCACATGTTATAACCTCATGAAATGTATCTAGGCTATCATGTGCCATATTGGGTTTAAACTTTGATTTCAGCTTAAATTTACTGGTTGCGGTACCACCTGTTTCAATGGCCAACCGTTCCAATAGTTCCCTCTCATCACTAAGTGAGAAAATTGGTGAATGGTCACAATTTTAAAATATTTTATGCTTTTATGACTGAAGCCGAAATAAAGCTATGTTTGACTTTGATAATTAGAGTCTAAGAATATTAAATATACTATTCCCTCTCTTGTTCATGCAACAGTAGGGAAAGTGTTGGTCTTCAGAGGGGTTAGATTTACTATTCCGACTCCAGTCACCGCAATAATAGGGAAAGTGCTGGGCTTCAGAGGCATTAGATTTACTATTCCTACTCCAGTCAGTGCAACAGTACAGAAAGCGTTGGACTTTGGAGGAGTGAAATTTACTATTCACAGACCAGTGTAAGCAACAGTAGGGAAAGTGTTGGACTTTCCAATATTTCTGTCTCCTGATATTTTTAAATCAATATTTTGTCCAAACATCATACAATCTGACGGAAGCTTGTAAGGCTTGGTTTTTAATTGGTGTGCTAAGTTTTGTGCCAGTCCTTTAAGGTGGGACAAAGTAGGGAAGGCGCTATACAATATTCAGTTGCTTATAACTTTAGCACTGTTTTATGAATTTGCCTCAAATGTGGCAGGCAGGTAGCAAAATTATAACAAGTATGGGTATTTCTGATTTTGTGTAGGTCCAATTGTAGGTGAGTGAAAAAGGGTCAACACATTTTGATTTACTAATACGTTTCTCAGCATGCGATGAATCGGCACTAAATTTTGCAGAGCAATAACATGTTCAGCCTACTCTTGTGTTTTTTTGTTGTTTCATACAGGGTCATTGGGTGCTGGGGCGGGGTGAGATTTTAAGGGAGTGAAAGAAGTGTTCATCCTCTAATAAATTTGGCACCATTTGTTAACCCCACTCATAATCTTACCAACATTTTGGAAATTTTTGCCCACTGTTGGTTATGTTCCGTTTAGAGCAGATTGTATTGTATTGTATTGCAGCATTTATATAGCGATTACTACCCTTATGTGGTACTCTGCAGCACTTGCCTACATGAGAAGCACTATTTCTGTTGGGGGGAAAATATAAATGGGAGAGAAATGAAAGTTTCATTCACTAATAACTTTGCTGCTGTTCAATTGCTCTACATGAAATTTGGCAGCTAACAAATCAAGTCCAGTGCAAGAGTAAGACCAGGCAAGTACAGCAATCAACTCTTGCCACACTCAGCCAAAGGACTTTGGACGCAGGGCCTAGTCTAAGGCTGAGAACACCACAGAATAGGTATATGGTGGGTGAATGTGGTACATCATAAAAAATCTTCATGAAATTGACTGGAAACAACTACAGTTAAAAGACATGTCATCAGCTCAAGTGGTGTAAGTCTGTTCAGCCATTTTTGTGTAAAATAAATGTTAAAAATTTAGTGATAACAGTTGACCTCGCTGGAGTCCCATGGCACTCTCGCTGTACCAAAAATTAAAAAAATAAAGCATTCTTATTGACTGAGAGGGCTTTTTTGCAAAATAATAATTGCTGAGTTCCATATGTTTATATAGATATTCTTTACTCGAACGTGAAAAGTTGGTTTATAAATGGAGACAATGGCTGTGATAGCATCCCGTTCACTCTTTTTTTTGGTAAAATCAATGCAATCCATGTATGCAACCACCTACAACACGAAATAGCAGCTACAACACTATAAAAATCGCTTTGATTTGTGTGAGAAATTGGGTGTCTGTTGCTGTACCCCCATACACTGGTTTTTGATGCAACTTTGATTGAGGTGTGCTGGCTCCCTGCCAACCAGGCTCCCAGTACCAGTGTTCTTTCCCTAAAATGTACCACAATTGGCACCACTTCAGCAACCCCTTAAGTCCCTAGTAATTGGTACCCCTGCTACGTAGGGCTTTGGATCTACTAGGGCTGCAGCACAAATTGTGCCACCCTAGGGACCCCTCACCAAGACCATGCAAACTGCCATTGCAGGCTGTGTGTCTTGGTGCAGAGAAAACCGAAGAGTTGACATGCCACACATCCCTGTGGGCCATGCCCCCATACACTGCATGAGGTATAGGTAAGTCACCCCTACTGCAGGTCTTACAGCCCTAAGGCAGGGTGCACTATATCCCATGTGTGGACATATCTGCATGAGCAGATATGACCCTACAATATCAAGTCCATTCTTCAATAATGTAAGTGCACAGGGAAGCCATAGAGAGTACATGGGCTGGATACTTGTCATCTTGAGTTTCCCAGCTCCATGATGGCTTCACTGTACCCTAAGATATTTGGCACCAAAATATCTTGTCTTAATAAATCCTCACTAATGCTAGTGTTGGATTTATTAATAAATGCACACAGGAGACCCTTTAGAGGGTCCCCTGAAAACCTAACAAGCACTTGTGTGGCCTCTGAGTAGTTTTAGCCAGCCTGTCACCACATGTTTCTGACCTCATGGGGTGAGGACCAGCGCTCTCAGAGGCCAGGAACAAAGCCTGCTCTGGGCTGAGGTGCTTCACACCTCTCCCTGGACAGGATGGCGTTCCAAGGTGGGATGCTTCAAAGGCTATGCCGCCTTTGAAATGCAACACAGGCAGCTCCAGCTAGTGGAGGATGCCAACCCCCTTTTCCTGCTCCACATATGGCGGGAGGACAGGCGGGAAAATTAGGTAAATTAGGAGGTGGGTCCCCATTCAGCCAGCACCAGCCCTAAGGTGGGGCAGGCGATGTGGAGCCCACTTCTCATTTCCCTCCATCTTGGTTTGAGGGGGAATCAGCCAATTAGGGTCAGGGTAGTGCACCTTCCCACAGGAAATGGTCACTTAGAAGGGGTAGACATCATAAAGGTAGGTAGCCCATTGGCTACTACCTGTCGCTCCCTTTAATGCCCCTAAATTTATTATTTAGGTGGCATCCCTGGACCCTGAACTCGGATTCGATGGACACAAAGAAGAACAGGACAAAGAAGAGCTGCTGACCCAAGGACTGAAGCCCTGCTGCAGAAAATTGGTTCCAAACCCTGCTTGCTGCCTTAAGGACTCCACAATTGTGGTGTGCTGTCTTGTCCTGCAACTCCAAGAACCCCGGAGCTCCTCGGGCCTTCTACAAATCACCAAAGAACTCCCTTGGAGTGGAGGTACCGCTCCTCTGCAGTCCGCAGGCATCGAACCACAGAATCCAGTTATACCAACTTGCTGTTCCCTGGTGACTCTGACGCAGCACCCAAACCAAGAGAGGTACATCAGCTCCGGTGGGTCAGATGTCTCTCCACCAAGTTTGGAGACACCAGGACCTACCAGAGCTGTGCCGCACCAATACCTGGGGTACCGGACCCTCTGCAGCATTCACCAAGATGAAGAATCCAATCCGGAACCAACTTCCCAGGAAGCAAGCACCCATCTAGGTACTTCGAGACCCCTGAGACCCACTTCATGAGTGGCCCAGCTCTCCCGAAATCGCCTCTCCAAGGCGCCGGCTCCTAACCGCAAGGATATCTTGACGCGCGCCGCACGGCTGACCTATTTACTCTGCACCCAGCCCTCCCGGCCTGGGTACTGAAGAACCAGCTGTGTCCCATGGTCCAGAGTCCCTTGCAACCTGCTTCTTTGAGTGGGACCCCTCAGACTTACCTTCAAGTCCCCTTGTGCAGTGTGTTTTCAGGTGGCCCCCTTCTTCGTAGCGCACCAGCTACCAATGAGCTCAGCTCCCTGCTCCCAGGCGAATCCAGGACACTTCAGAGAATCTGCTGGTGGAACATTGGGCCTGACCTTGCTACCTACTTAAATTCCGACGGTGAACCTTGAAATCAAACTGTGTGATTTTATATGCATTTTTCGCTTTTCTCCCATTGACTTCAATAGTGCGTAATAGCACCCAAAAGTAATTCATTTTGCGATCTTGAAAAATTTATAACTTAAAAAACACTTATGGTAGAACAAAGTTCTTGGTCTGAAAAATTACATAAAAATCAGTGTTATTTTTATAAATTGATCTTGGATTTATTCTTGAGTGTGTGTCTCGTTTATTGCCTCTGTGAGTACAACAAATGCTTAGCACTACCCTATAATAAGCCTAACTGCGCGCCCACACTACCACAAATAGAGCGTTAGTATTATCTACTTTTGCCTCTGTATACCAATCTGGGTCTCACTAGTTTCTCTGCGCAGTGTACTTCATTTTAGTGCACTGTATAGAAAACTAGCATCCTAAAATTTCTATTTACTCCTGCAAAACTACTGAGTTGGACGCCACAAGATGAGGACCAATATCAGTACCCTTGTTGTCAATTTATCTCGGCTCACCATACACATTTGTTTACAACATGCGCCAAACTGTGGGCATTCGGTAAAAGTGGTTGCAATTTGCACAGCAACTTTTACCAAATGCTTTGGTATTTTCTGCATCGATCTATGTACTATTAAGTCGGTTCACAAAATGCTGAATCATAGTGAGTCACAATTTGATTTACCTCATTAATATTAATGAGGTGGGCTTCAAATTGTGAACCACTATAGTTTTCTGCCATCACGGGCATGATGGCCTGCTGTGGTCAGCAGCCCACCATGTCCTTGACTGCTTTTAAATAAAGCAATCTTGTTTTTAAAATGCAGATCGTTTTCCTTAAAGGATGCATTTAAAATGCCCCTTCCAAATACCAATTTGGTATTGTTTCCTAATCCCATTTAATGATTCAGAAAACCTTTTCCGAACTGTTAAATGTGGTAGTATATTTGAAAAAGGATTTTAGCATATGCAAATCCTCTGATTTAGCAATTCAGAGCATATGTAAATGCTAAAACCTTTTGTACATGAGGCCTTGTGTACCTTCTAGCAGGTTGTCTTTGATTGTCTTTCAAAATGTATTGGCCCTCTAGTGCAATTTTCTAATACCACCATAATTCTTTGTACTAACAAAAATGATTTTCTGACAGAGATTTCTACATGCAGGTTCCTCACCTTTTGAATATTTCACAGGCGTCAGACTGGATCCAGAAACATTTCAGCTGTATCTCTGCGTGCAGGAATGTGGTGCCGTGCCACTCCACACTGATGCCATTCCGCTTTAGAAATGACGTGCTGAGTCATTATAGGCACCATTCCTGTGCAATGAGGTCAGTTCCTTTCTTTCCATGCCCCAGGCGCAGATCCAGAGCTACCTCTCATGTGCTTGAGACCCTTACCTCAATCAAATTCACTTTTTCAGTGCGCAAGGTACATATTTCCTCCCAAAACCACAGGTTTTAAGCCCTGTGAGGACTGTTGCAGAAAAATGTCTGGGACTAGTCCTCACAAAATTTGCCTGTGGTGCCTGGGGTTGAGTCACACCTCTAAGACCTGCAGTGACTGCGCGTCGATGAATCCAAAATCCACAAGAGAATGCGAGGCGAAACTTTACATCACTAAGCACCAGAAGACTCCGCAACAAGTCTAAAGTTTGCTCCAAGTCCCATTGAAGATCCAGAAGATGCCCGAGACATTCCAGGGGTCAGTTCATATCGTCGGGTAAGTAAAAGGAAAAAAACACAAGAAATCTAAGTGGGACTTGGCCCCTTTCCGCCACTCACTTTGACCCAAGACGGGTTCATACGTCTCAATCTTGCTCCTGATGTCTTTTGACTTTGGACTCGAACCCTCAACTTTATTCTGGCACAATCTGAGGTTCCTGTGCTGTCCGCCACTTCAAAACTTATCAAAGTGTTCCGCAAGGCCATGCTCCGACTCTTCAGGTCCTTGTCGACTCCTTCTGGTGCCCCTGTGGGCCCCACAGCGCTGAGGAATTCTCCACCTGGACTACCCTCTGCGGGTTAACCCTCTGTACCTGTTGGGTCCTCTGAGCCCATAACAGGGCTACCTCCAGCTCCAGTCTTGACTCCAGCTCTGGCACCACAGTCTACGTCTGTTCTTTGCCCGATGCCTCTCCATCGATGCCAAAAGTCGAGGCCCCAGTTGTCCTCTCGGATGTCAAATCGGTATTGGTTCTACCTCAACCAAGGCTGCACTCAGCCACCAAAGAGGCTCCACTTCCTCCACTTGATCTGCCTCCACAACAACAAACTCACACGCTGCATTCTCTGTTCAGCACGTATTCGGACAGTGACTGTGATGTAGGTGATGAGATTGGCCAACCATATCATGAGGAGAATTGGTATGATGACCTGCAGGATGCTAGTGGCCTTGATACTTCCACTGAGTTGTGGCTCCTCTCATCCCCTCGTACTGCCACTGAGGAGAGTGCTTCCTATGGCACGGTAATGTATAGGGTGGCCTATGTCCTTGACCTCCAGCTTTCCAACTTGAAAGACCAATGTTCTTACAGAAGTTCTTCTGACGGGGCAAACATCTACTGAGCCACTCTTACCTTTGAAGGAGGCCCCAACTTTGTTGGGGCATGGGCCAAATCTTGCTCAGTCCACCCGTCAACCACTAAATGGCATGACACCACCACACTGCCCTAGGCGATCTTGCATTTCTGTCTCAGCACCCTTCATCTGAAAGCTTCATGGTGCAGGTGTCTGCAGCTCAAAATAATGCCAACATATTTCAAATTACTCCTGCCGATAGGGAGTTAAAACGGGTGGAGACATTCAAGAAGAGAGTCTTCTCGCCCACCAGTTTAGCGCTTTGGTCAGTAAATACCAACTCTCTGCTGGGGCCCTATTCAAACTGTCCTGGTTCACGTCCTCGGGTTCGGGGTGATGCTGATAATGGTCCACCTCTCAATAGCTTCAAGTCTGACTTGCTATAACAGCACAGACAATTGAAGTGATTAAGTGGGGGAAGGAAAGGTAGGGTTCAGCAGGGAGGGAGATCTGTAGACAAAAAGTATCCAGACTGAATCCTAAGTATATAACAAGTATGCACAAAAAGATACCTGTAAAATAAAATATGATTCCACCTTATGAGCAAGAGTTGCAAAGATAATTGGAGCAATTTGAATAGTGTGCTATGTGAAGCTGTGAGGAAGAAAAGAACAATTAGCATATCCACCTCGCTTCGTACCTTAATTACTTTCTATTCTTTGCTATACTCCCTACATTCCCTTGGTTCTGAAAAGCTGACATCACAGGGGAGGTGGAGCAAAGCTCTTTCCATTGGTCCGTACACAACCTCCTGTTGAAAGGCAAAAGAAACAACAGAACATACTCAAATGAAATCTGAAGCTTCTTGTAACACACAGAATAAGATTTCTTGTATTCTATCAGTTCACTACTTATTAGACATCATAAGTAATTCGAAAGCCGGTAACCTTGGTCTCAACCACATGTCACCATGAACGAGTGAGTAAAACAACTTAAAAAAGAATCCAGCCTTGTTCAGAAATCTCCAAGAAATATATGCTCCACAATAATCAGGATAACTAAATCAGGTTTTCATTTAAGTTCGGACATTATTAGACGTTTTTAAATCCCTTTCCCGCATGAGTTACAATGGTGTAACCCGCCAACGGAAAATAGGAATGCAAAATCAAAAGGAATATACCAGTCTTACCGAAATACTACGGTATACTGGAACCGAGTTCAAAAATGACGTGAGGAAGAACTAAACATTGCTAACAGCACCCTTACCACACTGGTACCGGAGTTCTCCCACATCCAGGCACCACCAAGGAAGGTTCAAAATAATCGGCAGCATCCTCCGACCCGGAAGAGAATATAAACCCAACAGGATGACTCGTGGATGCCTGTGTGTCATTTCCTGTTGAGAAGGTTGATGGGAGATGTAGTTCATTCCCCCCGTGTATTGCAGTTAGGTTTTGTGGCGCATGGCAGTGTTCAAGCCTGTACCAGAGGCTTAACCTGATGGGATTTGACACAAACACCCTTTGGGATTCGTTGGCTCAGTTCCTCCCAGGTGTCCATAATGATCTCTGACCTGTCCTCACCCAGGCCATACAGGACATTTATGACATGGTCAAGTTCACAATTTGTTGTGGCTTGGACACCACTGACTCTATCGGGCAGGCCATAAGCACCAGTGTTGTCATTCGCCACCATGCTTTGCTGCGGACCACCAGTTTTTCAGGCAATGTCCAGTCGTCCCTCATGGACTTGCCGTTTGATGGGACTCACCTGTTTGAAGATAAGGCATACTCCACTCTCAAGCTGTTCAAGGAGAGCAGGACCACAACATGCTCCCTGCGCTTATCTGCCCTACCTTGCCAACCATATCAGCCCTACCCACTATTTTCACAGCTTTGGGAGAGGTACCCCATACCACCAGCCAATCCAACCCCCACAAGGCACCCAGCAGTTTCACAGTTGAGGCTGTTGTGCTCTCGCCCCCGCGGTCAAGGCCAATGGGTCACCCAGCCCACTACTGTCCTGCCGCCCCACCTACAAAACCCCTTTAGCGTGCCCTCAGTGGAGCACAGCCACCCAGTGGGAGCCAGTATCCAAAGATTCTTGCCGGGTTGACAAGCCATAACTTCAGACATGTGGGTCCTGGCTACACCTACCCTTCCTTTTGACATTGCCGCACCTTCCACCATCCCCCCAGCCACTGCATAGGACCATCTATCTGCTTTACGGCAGGAAGTGCAAGCTTTTGGCTTTCAAATGGTTGTTATTCGTGCTACTTTCTGGTGCCCAAAAAGGAGTCCTTTGCCGATTTTAGACCTGCACTCTCTCAGCCTCTTTTCTGAAAGGAAAAATTCAAAATTCCCATGCTGGCCCAGTTCTTTACTGTCCTCGACCCTGGAGACTGGATGATAACATTGAACCTACAGGACGCCTATCCGTATAGATCCGTCCTGCTGGTGCATCGGTGCTACCTGCAGTTCATGGTGGGGCAGGAGCACTTTCATTTTGCTATACTCCCCTTTTGTCTCACCAGTGCCCGTTGGCTGTTCATGAAAACTGATGGCAGTGGTAGCAGTGCATCTTCGGAGATCAGGGGTCCCAGTCTTTTCCTACCTCGATGACTGGCTGTTGAAGACGGGCTTGCCCAAGGCAGTTGACAACCACCTCCAGACTACAGCAAACGTCCTGTCATCTTTGGGGCTCACTATCAACGTGACTAAGTCACACCTGACTCCTGAAACTCTCCCCCTTCATTGGAGCAATTCTGGATAATGTTAGGTTTTGTTCTGTTTCATGCCTTTCCCCCAGTTAAGAGAGTCCAGGACATTCAGGCTATGATCCCAATCTTTCGGCCTGGATTTTAGTGAGGTCGACTCTGAGGCTGTTAGAACTGATGGCCGGTTGTATGATAGGAGCACGCATGGCTAAACAACGCGTGCCTCTATCACGCAGCCCGAACCACACATGCGCCTTAACCATGCATTCTTTTATCACGCATGCTTTTACCACGCAATTTCTTGGTAAAGGCATGAATGGTAAAGGGGTATGCATGGCTAAGGTCGTACCCCCCTCCCCCCGCCCTAACCTACAAACCCCCTACCTGCCTCCCAGCTCTGAGGTCCAAATACCCCGACCCCCTCCCACCCCCCCACGCTGTCCCTAGCCCTTAATATACACTACCACACCCTCCTACCCCGCGCGGTCTCTAAAACGACCCCAACCCCTTCCACTACCCTTAGGCCTAAAACCCTAAACCCTATTTTAAGAAACTACCTGACCCTCCCCTGAGCCCTAATAAAACTACCCCGCTTCCGCTAAGCCCTAAATACTAATGAAATGAAAAAGAAATTTATTAAGCGCGAAACATTCACCCGAAGGTGTCAAGGCGCTAGCTCATCAGACGAGATACCGGACAGTTTTAAAACCACATCAGAGATTAAAAAGCCACGTTTTTAAAGCCTTCCTGAAGGCCAACAGATGTGTTTCCTCTTTTAACCTCTACTCCGACTACCCATTCCCCTCCTCCAGCCCTGAGGCCTAAAACCTTCTCCCTTAACAAACACTACCCTGACCCCCTCCCACCCCCTGCGATGTCCCTCAAACTAGCCCAACCTCTTCCACTGCCCTTAGGCCTAATACCCTAACTCCTAATTAAAAAAACTACCCAACCCTCCCCTAGCCCTGAAAACTACCCCGACCCTCCTCCAGCCCTGAAAACTACCTCGACCCCTACCAGCCCTGAAAACTACACCCGACCCTCCTCCCCGGCCCTGAAAACGACCCGACCCCCCTCCCGGCCCTGAAAACGACCCCCTGCCCTGAAAACGACCCAGCCCCCCAGCCCTGAAAACGACCCCCCAGCCCTGAAAACAACCTGACCCCCAACCCTGAAAACGACCACCGACCCCCCCAACCCATACAAACTACCCCCACAAACCCAGCCCCCGTCCTCTCTTCCTAGCATCTTCCTGCTTCCTCCAAGCTGCAGCCAGCAGCTAGACCGCACACTACCGAAACCATGCATATGCTTGATAAAGGCATATGTGGGGTTAAGGCTAGCGTGATAGCGTTTGCGTAGTTGGAACACGCGTGGCTGAGGCTTCGGTGTTCCGACTGTTTCCCCTGATGGCCTCCTATGTCTTGCTGGTCTAGCACACCAGATGGCATATGTAGGCTCTGCAGTGTGATCTGAAGTCTCAGTGGGCCTAACATCATGGGGACCTCTCCGGGCACGTTCAGATTTCAAAGGAGACTGTAAAAGATCTGGAGTGGTGGTTACTGGACTGAGATTGGATCAGTGGCAGACCCCTCTCCATTCCCCACCCAAAGCTGACAGTGGTAATTGATTCATGGCTTCTGGGTTGGGGTGTGTTAGAAATGGGTTTCTGGTTTGCAGAGGTATGCACCCTGTCCAAGCAGGAACCACAATCCTAGTCAGGGTAAGTCACAAACGCACCCTAAATTAACCTGTGCTCATGCTCTGGTAGCTTGGCTCCGAGCGGTCAGGCTTAACTTAAGAGGCAATGTGTAAAGTATTTATGCAACACTTCAAACAGTAAAACTGTGAAAACACCATGCAAAACGTTTCCACTCTAAGTTCGAAAAATAGAACTTAATTTAATAAATAAAACAAGATGAAAACAAAATAAATCCAATAAGTAGAACTTGAGATATGAATTTTTAAAGAATAAACTGTAAAATAGCACGTAGAAGCAACAAGCATTTATGTGGGATATCTGGTCGCACCGTACCCGGACAAAGTCAAAAGTTCAGGCCGATTGCCATGGAGCGTTGGCCGGATACCGGGACCCAGTGCAGCCCGCTGAACAAAAGTATCTTAATCCTGGTTGCATCGACAAAGATTTGGGGTGCAGCCAAGGGATGCGTCGGTGTCAGTCCCACAGCTGGGGTGATGCGTCAATTTTCCCCACGCAGTAGGGTTGACGCGTCGATTTTCTCCACGCAACAGTGGTAATGCGTCTGTTCTGAGAGCAATGCGCTGGTCCGAGATGCGGTGGTTTCAAAGAATGTGCAGGGTTTCTCTACGCAGTGATGCCTTGATCTTCTCCATGCAGTGGCGGCCATGCGTTGGTTCCGAAGTGGCGTATCTGAAGGCGATGCACTGGTTCCAATGACGACGTGCTGGTCCTGTTCCCACAACAGCGGCGATGCAGTGATTGGGCTCTTGCAGCAGAGGATGTGTCCGTTCCTCTGGAGCATACACCTTAGGCCCACTTCCAAGGTTTCAGGACTGAGGTGGCACCACTTGGCAGGGCAGACTCACAGATGGCAGAGTCGAGGTGCAGGAGTAGGATGGTTGGAAGTCTTTTATATCCCTGAGACTTCAGATCAGGAGGCCATTCAGCTAGCCCTTCAAGTCACTCTGGGAGTCAGTCAAGTAATGCAGGTCCAGTCGTCACCCAGGCAAGAGAGAGCAGCAGGGCAACACAGCAAGGCAGGAGTCCAACAGAGTGGCAGTCCTTTCAGCAGCACAGCAGTTCTTCTTCCTGGCAGAGTGGTCACTGGTCCAGAAGTGTACTGAAGTGGTGACATCAGATGTCCAGTACTCATACTTAGTTAAGCCTTTGAAGTGGGGGAGACTTCAAAGACAGTTCTTTGAAGTGCACTGAGGTCCTACCTTCCTGCCCTGGCTCCAGACTCACTACGGGGCGTTATGCAGCCCTTTGTGTGGGGACAGGACACAGCCTATTCAGGTGTAAGTCTGAGGCTGTGCCCAGCTCATCCCTCCCATCCTACCAGGATGGCCCATCAAATCACACCTAAACTCCCATTGTGTGTGGCTGTCTAGGGGGAATACACAAAGCCCAGCAGTCACCCTCCCCCGACATGTATCAGAGACAGGCAGCAGGCATCAAATGGCTAAAGAAAGAAAATGTCAACTTTCTAAAAGTGGCATTTTCAGAATTGTAAATTAAAATCCAACTTCACCATAAATTGTGATTTTAAATTGTGATTCCAGAGACCCCAAACCCAAAAAGTGTATCTCTTTGCAATTTGGAATTATACGTATAAAAGGTAATAAGGTAATCCCAATGTTATCCTAGAGGAGAGATAGGCCTTGCAGTAGTGCAAAACAAATTTGAGAGTTTGTCACTACCAGGACATACAAAATGTAAAGGTACATGTCCTACCTTTTAAATACATTGCACCCTGCACTTATATGTATAAAAAAGGGAATGTTTGGGCTTAGCAAGAGGTTTATCTTGCCAGGTCGAAGTGGCTGTGCAAACTGCACATACATGCTCTGCAATGGCAGTCCTGAGCCATGGTCAGCAGGCTACTTAATAGATTTGTATAATGAGTGTTGCAGGCCCACTAGTAAGATTTAATTTACAAGCCCTAGACACATGTAGTGCACTTTACTTAGGAATAATACGTAAATTAAATATTCGAATTGGGGTTGAGCCAATATTACCATGTTTAGGGGAGAGAGCAGAAGCACTTTAGCACCGGTTAGCCGTGGTAAAGTACACTGTCCTAAAGACAGCAAAAACGTGGTTAGAAAAATGGAGGGAGGCTGGCAAAAAGTTTGGGAAGATCACCCTAAGGCTGTCAGGTCTAACAGGGTGGCCATCTGGGAAGAAGGAGATCAGAGGCTTCTGGTTTCCGGTGGATTTCCGGATCCATATCGAACTTGTGGAGCTGAGGAGAACCCACTTTGTGTTGAAAGCCATCCTTCAAACCATCAAGGGAGGGCTGGTACAGGTGGTCATGGACAACATCACCGCTCTGTGGTACTGCAACAAAAAGGTCAGGGTGGAGTCGGATCCTATGCAAGTAGGCCCTGATCCTCTGGAAATGGCTGTACCACCAAGGAATATTCCTGGTGGTCAACCACCTTGCAGCATCAGGGCGGACAAGCTCAGCCATTGGTGGCTAGCAAGTCACAAATGGAAGTTACACCCAGCGGTGGCACATGGTCTCTTCTGCGACTGGAGAGAACCTTCCATTGATCTGTTCGCCACCATCGAGAATGTGAAATGGTAGCACTTCTGCGCATTGGAGTTTCCAAGACGTCTCTCACTTGGGGGGCGTTCTGCCTCGAGGGGACCTCTGGACTCCTCTATGCCTTTCCGCAAATAGCACTCCTGTCCCAAGTTATCTGATAGAGACATCTAGCCACAGATTCCTTTACTTTTGAATTCTCCCCAGGCGCTGGACATTTTTTCAGCAGTGCCTCTGCGCGCCGGGGGACGACGCCATATTGCTCCGTGATGACGTCGACTCCGGTCATGACGTCAGTGGAGCCATATAAATCCCCTCTGGCACGCGGACATCAGTTTCTTCTATGAAACCTTCTGCGCCAGAACGTGGAGCCACTATAGAAAATGGTTGTGGAAACAATGTGCTAAAAAGATAAAAAAATCTTTGAAACATTAATAAAGAAACATCAAATGGTATATTAATACCAGACATGGATTTTAAAGAAAACCCCAAAAGAATCAACAAAGCATGGGACTACATGAAACTATGCACCCTGGTGAATAACCAGCATGCAAGGGAAAAAACCTTACACTCTATAGACTATTCATCAATAGTAATTAATGGCATGGTAATAGCAAAACAAAACCTATAAAAACAACACTAAGGTGTTTGTTGAATCACACCATTACGTGACATAGTGACAGTGCCAATACAAGGTATGATGATACTAGACAAAGACTTCCAAAGAAAGAACCAAATTAATCAATACTGCTCACTGGTGTTTAATGCAGTCTGAAAGAGAAACCCCCGCCACCCCCACTCTACCGACCAATCACCATTGGAAATGGATGGTATGGCAACATCTAAACAAAAGCTATGTGGCAAGAGCAAGTGGTCTGTTGAGTACCAACATAAGTTGAGATAGTGATCACCGGTATATAAAACCAGTACTGAAAAAGGGTATAACCCTTACCTCATAGGTCGTTCGCAGAGTGGGAAGGATGGGCAGGGGGTTAATGAATCTGCGGCTAGACTGTGTCTCTACCAGATATCATGATACCGAAGGTAAGTAACTTTTACATCTGATAGAGACTTCTAGCCGCAGATTCCTTAACTTTTGAATTAAATACCATAGCTATACCCCCCTGGAGGAGGGTCTGCAAACTAATACTAAAAAGTTCTCAAAGAGAACCAGACGGTCCTAACTAACAACCGACCAAATGCACGTAGGAATAGCAGAACAAGAGCTTGGCTCCTAATAGAATCCATGATCATTGTCACGGAACATATAAATAATAAACAACCCTACAGGCCCGAAAGAATCGGCCCTTGAAGGGAAAAAGGGAAAACCCCTAAAGAACCATCTGTCGGTTATCAGACATTATCCTCTATCCCCCAAGGGGAAAGAGAACTCGTTGAACAAAAGGGCCGAGTGCAAGATAAAAGTCATGTAATCCGCATTTTTAACAACAATAAAGAGATATCAAAGAAAGAAAAATCTCCTGATAAAATCCAAAGAAGGACTCTCAGAACTCATTCCATTATACCAAGATGAATGAACACCAAAAGAAAAATGAACAATTATACCTTCGTGGTATAAAGAATTTTGTTTAAACAAAATGACCACTTGAACGTTACATAATGCACTGTAAAGAAACTAAAATGACACCAAATAGATTTGAATCTAATACAGATATTCATCAATTATGTCAGCTGTATAAAATTTTGCCACAAACATGTATTATATGGACATATACATACAATTGTGCCATAATAGACTCTGAGTGGCCCAACAACTCCTAGAATTTTGCTGGCCAATATTTACTGCCAGACCGCAAGTATCTACAAAGCTTGCCCCTGCAAGACCTTCAGTATCCTGGTCCGACAGTCTGAACATGACTCCGAGCCGTGGGTATGCTCAAAGTACCAAGGCAAGAGAAAAAAGAGAAGCAACCACATCTCACATTAAAACCTCTTTCTGTTCTCTTTTTTTTTTTTTTAAACGAAGACCAAATATGTATATTGCAAAAAGGGAACACACCTATTAGTGCAGTACCAAAATATAACATAAGAAAAAATCTAAACATTAAAAGGAAATCATACATAAAATGAATCCTTGTTAGCAACAGGCGCATGCAACAACACTTGTGATACGAAACAAAATTTGAATGCAAGTCCGTCTCAAGAAGCAACAGCCATGATTTCTCATGGACTGTGAACCACAGAGAAAATAAATACATACCTCAAGAGGACAGATAATGTATAATATCCAGACAGATGCAAAAGTCATTGTAGGAGAATAACAAGAAGAGCTTCTTATAAAGCCTTAAAACTCCTACCATGAAATGTGTGACCACAAACAGGTAAGGAATCTGCAGTTAGAAGTTTCTATCAGATTGTTTCAGACACTGCCTATCACTTAGCTTAAGGTACAGAGTTCACACCGTCATGTTCCAAGGTTGAACAAAGAAAATACCTATCCCATCCCACAAAGGAGAAGGCCACTAACTCGTGTATTCCAAAGAATACACCAAAACTCTGAATTTACTCGGGCAACTCTTCAAAAATTGAAGCACTTATAATAAATATGCAGTCCGCTCAGAAAGAGAAAACGACCTACACCATAAAACGCATAGCCAAAAGGACTTTAATGAAGGATGAAACACAAGAGTATGTATTCAGAAGAATACAAAGCATAGGCTCTGAATATACCAGCGCCATAATAAATATGCACACCACTAGAGTAGTGAGGACATACTACGCTGATTACTCTAACGAGTAAGATCCAGTAAGAACCAGAGCGTCCCTATATACCAGACTTACAAGTGGCATACCAACATGTCCCTATGATCGACAACGAAAGGTCAAAACCATGCATATTTGAGCATACTGAACTGCTTCAAAGAAGCTTGTGACAGAAAATCTTCCATACAAGAAGACAAGTCTCTTGACAATAACCTCTTGAGTGCAAAGCTCATCCTCAGAGGCCAAAGGACAAAGGGAAACCTCCCTTGGTCATCTAAATCAATACCAACAAAAAAAAGGGGAAATGGTACTGAAAATAAAACATCTGCCCTTCCAAAACACCAAGTGGTCAAACCAGCAATGGACATATAGAATGCCCTAACAAAGCTTACTCAAAGTCAAAGTCAAACAAAACTTTATTCGGTGCAAAGTATGACACCATAAAAGCATTCTAATCGGCGGGATCGGTTACAGTTTTTCTTTTAAAAATGAGAGTATACAGTCAAATTTAAAAACGACAAAATATCAGCTCAATCGATACATCAAAGTACAATACACATTACATGACACGTAGTGCAAATAGGCAAAATAACCTATGTCACATAAGTACAAAAAAGTGCAAAATGCTTATTATATATCCTGATAAAAAACGCAATAAAAACAATCAGAGTGACCTGTGTTAATAGGTACGTAAAGTGCATTGTGCTATTAAATAAATGTCCCTATAAAACTACAAAAGGATAACGAAAATGGTGCAGCATAGATTGGGAGGCTTTCGATCACATAAAGTGCATTGTGCTATTGTATGTCCCAGAGTGCTATTGTATGTCCCACGGTGCGGTACATATCATATCTACATACACTCGTCTGGATTTTCATATACCAATGCATCCAAATGTGAGTAAGTTTTCCTTCTTCTTATTGCCATTAATATGAACGAGATGACTGCATTCGTAATTTTCTCATTTTCCAGACCACATACCAAGTTAAAAGCATGTTTGTAATGGAAAAGCATATTAGATAAAAATAAAGGTTTTAAGACAAATTTTCGAATATCCTTATAAAAACTACAAAAGAGTAAAAGATGCAGCGTAGATTGGGGGGCTTTCCATCACACTGACAATTTGGCAGTTTGTAGCACCACTTTTCCATTTTAGGGAATGCAATAATATAGTGAAGTGTGCCAAGCCTAAGCCTCGTTAAATAAAATCTATGTTGGATATTTCTTACCTGCGTAAGATATAATTGTATGCCCCTTACAAATGGGCGTTCGCAATAAGAGACAACACTGTGTTTTTGGTTAACTTCAACCCCTCTTATGCATTCCCTAGCATTCATATATCTTAGCTTCAGTTCACTTTTGCTATAATCCTGGATAGATGCAGGGTTCTTTCTATCAGTATCTATCTTACAGAATATTAAAATAGAAAAAATGTGCTCTAACCAGGGGATTTTCCTGCTATGGTCGAGGGCCAGACAGTCCAAGATCAAATTCTTTGTAAATTTAGTCTCGTCTTTGGCCCATATCCCTTGCCAAAGAGTGATCCCCGCCATATTTATTAAATCACTTAAGTATGGTACGGATAACTCTTTGTGTACTATGTAGTTCGCTGTACTGCCAGGGACTGCCAACAATTTTTTCAAGAATTTATTTTCTTGGATTTGAAGGGCAGCAGTATTGACTCTCCCCCATATGGCAGCCCCATAACATACTCCTGTAACACACTTACTTTGGTATAGAGCAAGAATTTCCCGTATGGGTTTATTTCCTATTTTTGCTGAAAATCTATAAATAGCTTCAGTTGACCTTAAAGATTTCATTTTACAAGATTCTAAATGTGTGTTCCAAGTCCCACTCCTATTAAAAATCAAACCTAGATATGAAAAAGTTAAAACTCTATTTATAACTACCCCTCCTACATGATGTTGTCTATTTTTCAGCCTATTGCTCCCACATGTCATCACAAAGGTTTTTTTTAAGTTTAGTTGGAGGTCTTTTTCAGACATGTACAGGGCAAAGTTATCTATTGGGCGTTGCAGACCGTTCGCTGTCCTTGATAGCAGGACAGCGTCGTCTGCGTATAGGAGTACCGGGGTTGGGCGTGCCCCTACTTTAGGGGCATCAGCAACTTGGTTTTGTAGAAAAGTATCTACATTATTGATATATAGGGAGAATAGAAGAGGCGCTAAAACGCAGCCTTGTCGAATTCCACGCCTTACACTGAAATCCGGGGTGCATTCCCCTGACGCGCCAAACCGAACTCTAGATGTTAGGAAATTGTAAATCTGGGATAAGTATACAATTATATCGATAGGGGCGCCTAGCCCTTTCAATGTCTGCCATAATTTGGTGTGATTCACGAGGTCAAAGGCGCTAGTGAGGTCAACAAAGCAAAGGTGTAAAACCCCTTCCTTGGCTAATGTATACTTCCCTATCAGAAGTTCCAGATTTACACATTGTTCCACCGTCCCAATACCCCTTCTAAAACCATATTGGACCTCTGTTAAGATGTTATTCTCAGAGGCCCAATTTTCTAACCTCCCCAACATTATTCTTCCCATCAATTTGGAGGAGGAGTCGAGAAGGGATATGGGACAATAGCAGTTGGCCTTCCCTCTTTCCCCTTTTTAAAAATTGGAACGATGACACAAGCTTACTCTTTTATAACGAAATAGTCTGCATCTCTACATAACGACAAGGTACACCAGTAACAGAAAATGAAAAAACTGGTAAGTAATATTGAGTTTTAAATATGGTTGTGCCATAATATCGAGTTTAAAATGTCGAAAGTGAAAAATATCGTTGTATATAACATCGGTCAAGAATATCGATTTGTTGTGTTGTATAAAATATTGTTGTTTAAAAATATCGATTTTAAAAATATCGTTATTAAAAAATATCGATTTTGTAAATATTGTGAATTTTTTAATATAGTATATAATTTTAAATGTATTCATAGTTTTAAATTAATTGTATATGTTTTATATAAAAAATGTTTTAGGAGCGGGATGTTGGGTTTATAGGGAAAAAGGGTGGGGAGTGTTTAAAAATTTTTTTTTTAAATTTTATATTTTTTTATTAATATAAATGAAACTTAAAATTGTGTTTTAGGAGCTGGATGTTAGGTTTATAGGGGATAAGGGTGGGGAGTGTTTGAATTTTTTATTTTTTTAAATGTTACATTTTTTATTAATGTAAATGAAATTTAAAATTGTGTTTTAGGGGATAAGGGTGGGTAGTGTTTAAAAAAAAAAAAAAAAATTTAATTATAAAAAAAAATGTCAAATATTAATTCTTTTAAAAATGTTTTAGGAGCGAGATGTTGGGTTTATAGGGGATAAGGGTGGGGAGTGTTTGACATTTTTTAAATATTTTTTAACATTTTTTTAAATTAATATTATTGAATTTAAAATTGTGTTTTAGGAGTGGGATGTTGGGTTTATAAGGGATAAGGTTGGGGAGTGTTTTTAAAAAAAATTTACATTTTAAAACAAAATTCATAACTATATTTAAAAATATATATTTTTTTTAGGAGTGGGATGTTGTGGTTATAGGGGATAAGGGTGGGGAGTATTTTAATATAAAAAAAAGTGAAATAAAAAAAAAATTGAATAAGAAATATAAATTTTGGATTTTAGGATTGTGATGTTGGGGTTATAGGTGATGATGGGGGTATTTTTAAAATAATTTTAAAGTTTTAAAATTCATTTTTAATATATTTTTAAAAAAAAATAATTGTGGGAAAAAAATTGAAAATTGTGATATTTTGTGAAATTTGCAAATAATTTTGTTTAGTTATGTTTGAATTAAAAAAAAAGAAAATTGAGAAATTTTGAAAATACATTAAAAAAAATATATATATATATTTTTGATTATGATATCAAATGTATTACAAAAATCACATATTTTTGGATACGTTTTTATAAATGGGAATATGTAAATATATGTATAATGTGTATTATTTTATGTTTTTATGTAATTTTTTGGGCAATTTTACATTCAAAAATTATATTTTTGTATACTTTTCTTGAGTTAATATAGTTTGAATTGGGAATAGAAAATTATATATGTTTAGTGTCCAGCATCTTCCCTGAGATAATGTAGTTTGGAGTGGGAATAGTAAATTATATATGTTTAGTGTCCAGCACCTTCCCTGACTTAATGTGGTTTGGAGTGGGAATAGCAAATTATATATGTTTATTGTCTAGCACCTTCCCTGAGTTAATGTAGTCTGGAGTGGGAATAGTAAATTATATATGTTTAGTGTCCAGCACCTTCCCTGAGTTAATATAGTTTGGGGCTGGGAATAGTGAATTATATATGTTTAGTGTCCAGCACCTTCCCTGACTTTTTCTACTTTGGAGTGGGAATAGTAAATTATATATGTTTACTATCCAACGCCTTCCCTGACTTTTTCAAGTTTGGAGTGGGAATAGTAAATTATATATGTTTAGTGTCCATTGTCTTCCCTGAGTTAATACAGTTTGGAGTGTGAATAGTACATTATATATGTTTAGTGTCCAGCACCTTCCCTGAGTTAATACAGTTTGTAGTGGGAATAGTAAATTATATATGTTTAGTGTCCAGCATCTTCCCTGAGTTGATGTAGTTTGGAGTGGGAATAGTTAATTATATATGTTTAGTGCCCAGCACCTTCCCTGACTTTTTCAAGTTTGGAGTGGGAATAGTACTTTATATATGTTTAGTGTCCAGCACCTTCCCGGAGTTAATGTAGTTTGGAGTGGGAATAGTAAATTATATATGTTTATTGTCCAGCACCATCCCTGAGTTAATGTAAGTTGGAGTGGGAATAGACAATTATATATGTTTAGTGTCCAGCACCTTCCCTGAGTTAGTGTAGTTTGGAGTAGGAATAGTACATTATATATGTTTAGTGTCCAGCACCCACCCTGAGTTGATACAGTTTGGAGTGGGAATAGTAAATTATATGTTTTGTGTCCAGCACCCACCCTGAGTTGATACAGTTTGGAGTGGGAATAGTAAATTATATATGTTTACTATCCAACGCCTTCCCTGACTTTTTCAAGTTTGGAGTGGAAATAGTCAAATATATATGTTTAGTGTCCAGTACCTTCCTTGAGCTACTATAATTTGGAGTGGGAATAGTCAACTATATACGTTTACTATCCAACGCCTTCCCTGACCCTTTCAAGTTTGGAGTGGGAATATTTTTTAACATTTACACATTTTTTCACATTTTTAGCAAGCATTATAATTTTTTTAAATCACATTGGTAAGTTAACATTTTATTTGAATGTATAATAATAAATATTATTTATTTTCTAATATTTAATTAATTTTAGGCTTAATTTAGGTGTAGGGTGAAGCTAGTTAGGTAGTGTATAGTGTATGTATAGTTTGTATTTTGTGTTTTTGGTGCGGATTAGTTAGTAGTTTTGCGTTTGCGAAATGCGGTTAGTTAGTTGATAGGTAGGTGTTAGGGTATGTATTATATGTTTAAATATGTTTAGAGTATGGTGTTATTAGTGTGTTTATGTGTGTTTTTTAATGATTTTATTGTGTATTTGTGCGGAAGGGATAGTGTTGTTTTTTTTACAGGTTTTTGTCGTTTGAAAGTTGCCGTTGGGAGAAGCGTGCTTTTTTTTTAAAGGAACTGTGTATTAGTTTCTAGTAAACTAATAATTATTTTACAGTTCCTTTATTTTTTGGGTTTTCCTGGAGCGTTTCTTTTTTTAATTACATTTTTCGGGTTTTTAATGGATTGGAGTCTACGGACATGTTGTCACCCGATTATATTTTTTACAGTTGTATTTTTCCATTTTTTTGGGGGACTTTTAAGTAAGTTTTGGGATTTTTACAAGTTTGGATTTATTTATGGCAGTTTGGATTCAATTCTTCAGCAACAAGAAAGTAAGTCATTTTGAATTAGTTGCAATAGGAGGGAAATGTAATTTCTGTCATTTTTATTGACATTTGTAAATATATAAAATATATTTATTATGTCAAATAATTTTTAAAAATAAGTTAAAATTAATTGACATAATATTTATATTTTACATGTTTACAAAGAAATGTTTAATTAAGAATTTAGGGGCCCATTTCGATGGCGGGCGGAAGCACAACCGCCGTGCTGGCGGAGAAAACAACAGACCATGAGGACACACCCACATAGGTGAGTACAAAAGCAGCACTCCCACAGACCACAACCCCTTGCTACATTGCAAACCAGAGAGGAGAGGAGAGGACACAGTGACACAGCAAGGACAGCAGCACACCACAGAAACGCACACATCACTACCACCACTACCACCACCACCACCACCAAACACCACCACCACCACCACCACCACCACCACCACCACCACCACCAAACACCGGCACCACAAACCCCCTGCACATTACACAACACACACCGCACCAGCACCACAAACACCATGGCACCACAAAGGATGCCCAAGTTCACGCCCATGGAGCTGACGGTCATGGTCGACGAGATCATCAAGGTGTACCCACAAATCTATGGGAACATGGTCCAGCACACACCACTAGCCACCAGAAACAGAATGTGGACCCGGATCGTAGACCAGGTCAATGCAGTCGGGACCCTGCCCAGGAACAGAACCGAGATAAACAAACGTTGGAATGACGTAAAGAGCCTGGTCAAGAAGAAGGAGGGCAAAAACAGAGAGCTGGCTGCCGTCACTGGCGGAGGGAATCCCGCGCTCTTTAAGACCTTCAAAGCGTGGGAGGAGAAGGTGCGAGTCGTAATCCATCCGGAGATCCTCGCCGGATTAGCAGGGGGAGTGGAGGCTGGTAAGTACAAACTAATGTATACCAGCACACCGCTATGTACAAACATGCGCAACCACCATGCCACAGCTCCCAGGGACAAACACCCCCATGTCCAGCACACAATACACAACACATCACACGCACATGCAACAGACACTACCACACACAGGCCAAACCGAACAACTGTAAGATGCGTGGGGACATGTGTACACTAAGCCAGCCACGTAACCACCAACAGGTCCCCAAATATGCCAGAAGCGCCACAACGAGCACCCACCACACCCATGTGTCCGCCACAGCTGCACTAACCGACAAGTAACAGGTAAGTGGCAGGAACACAAAGTGCAGTGGGTCGGAAGGGGGACAGCTGAAGTACAACACCCACCAGGCCCCCACTCCCACAGACCAGCAAGGTGGAGCACTCCCCACACCCATGTGTCAGGCACAGCTGCACCAACCGACAAGTAACAGGTAAGTGGCAGGAACACAAAGTGCAGTGGGTGGGACGGTGGACAGCCCAAGTACAACACACACCAGTCCCCAGTCCCACAGCACAGCAAGGAGGAGCATCCCCCACACCCCACACCCACGTGTCAGCCACCGCAGTGCACAACGACAGCCGAAAGGCAGACATCACGGTCCACAGCAATCGGTGTCAGTGGGTGTACAGCCACCCCCACGACCCACTACACCCCCCCACCCCCACAGACCTGCAACATGGAGCACCCCCGCTAAGAGCCATGTGGCATCCAGTACAGTGCACGCATGAACAACTTGCAGGTGGGAAACTGGACAGGGCTGGATTACTGGAGGCATGAGGACCATAACACCACCAACACATGGGACATGTCACGTAGCACACGAACACGCAGCACCGCCCACCGTCACGAACAAGTGAACAATGTGCACACGGACATGAACAGCAGACTCACACCCCACATGACCCATCACAGACATAGCAACACCCAAGGAGCCACGTCTGCATGCACAAGCCACACTGAATATAGTACCACACGGCAGCCACTGTGCAACTCATCACACACAACCGAAACACCATTGAAGTCCTGTCCATGTAGCCCCTACTGCCTGTCAACCACACACCCCACAACTACGCCTATGTAAGACAAACAACACTAGACGCACCAGAGCGGAACAACAGAAATGCACACGAACACCACTGAACCCATCAAACACACAGACACACCATGCACATACAACATACCATCCATCCCATCCGTCAGCCCCAGTCTCATGAAAGGCATGTCATCCGCACAGCTGCCACACATACAGCAGTCACGCTAAGACACATGCCCATGACCAACCATGTGCCAGAAGTCAATTAAGCGCACGACACACTGTGAGCAACAACACACAACATGGGCCACACCCCCCGAGCACTGCAGTGATGCACATGGCACAGGGCAGCACGCACACCAAGGAGATGGGACAACTGCAATACGTTGGCTGGCACACAACTATCACTCACTCATAACGATGCGTCCAATGCCATGTCCAGTAACCACAACAGACAGCAAATATGCAGGGCATGTCAGGCATGCACACACCTCAGACCATGCACTGTCATGCTGCCACAACACATGTCACGTTCGGCACCCATGGCTCACAGCATGTACCCCAAAAGCATATACCCTCCCAAATGCGAATCTGGGGCATGGCCCCCATGTTGCCATATGCGTTCCTAAGCGTTCCATTTGAACCCCAAAAGCATATTCCCTCCCAAATGCGAATCTGGGGCATGGCCCCCATGTTGCCAAATGCGTTCCTAAGCGTTCCATTTGAACTCCAAAAGCAAAGTACAAACCAGACCCAGGATGGGCCAGGAGCCCGCATACACCAGAGTCACAATGAGTAGGGGCAAAGCAACACACCCATCGGCATGGCCAATCCGTCCCATGCCACATGTGCACAGCACACAGTCCCATTGCCTAGCACACACACCTACAGATGCCACAGCCACACACTCGCCTCCGGGAAACCCATGTACGAGATTGCACGAACTGCCAATGTCAGACGACTAATACATACTTCGCCAGGTGCAACACAATAACAAATCTCATTCTCTCCACAGGTGACGAACTGCTGGACGCTGGGGATGGAGACAGCAGCCAGCACAGCCAGCCTACAAGCCCCCAACGAGGACACACGGATCTGGAGGATCTGTCCACCTCTTCGGACACGGACCACCAAGCTGGCCCATCTGGCGTGGCAGGGCCCAGCCGCTCCCCAGGACCCCTCCTACCCACCAACCCATCATCCAGGGATGCTGAACAGTCCCAGTCCCCTGCTGCCACTGTCGTTGCGGCCACACCCACGGTCATTGCGGCCACTACCACTGCCGCAACCGCCACCATCGCCGCACCGACCACCACCGCCTCCACCACCACCACGTCTTCGCTGGCACCAGCCCCAGCGCAGGTGGTGGCCCGGCCGACTGGATCCACCCTGGGAGCCACAGCGAGGACCGTGGTGAGCAATGTGGCTAGTGGGCAGGCCGGTGGCAGCAGGACTGGTAGGAGGAGCAGGGTCAGGGAAACGCCAGCCTCCCCTGGGAGCCATGCCCTGCCTCAAATGGCCAGAGTCCTTGGGGCCTATGAAGAGGCCCAAGGACAATGGGCCAGGTCTGCTACTGACACGCGGGAGGTGCTGGGGGTGCTGAGGTCCATGGACGCCCATATGGGCCAATTCGTGTCCCGTATGGACCAACTCGTGGACCTCATGGGCCAGCTGGTGGTGGCGGTGGGGTCACAGGCAAGGCCAGCAACACCACCTCCGCCACCACCTGCTAGGGCGCAGGCTCGGGCAGCAGTGTCCACTTCCCCTGCGTCCACAGCCAGTGAGCACACCTCACCCACCACCAGCAGGTCGCCACCACACACCCCCCTCCCAAACGTGGAAGGGGCCGTCCGAAGAGGAAACAGATCTCCCGGGAGGACTTTGCACGCTCCAGTCGCAAGTGAGGCAGCCAGCCAGCCTTCCGCCAGCCTTCCTTGACCAGCCACTGCATTGACTTGCTCTACGATCCCACTCCACACAGCCATCTGGATGGCATGTGTGTGTTGGACTATGGACATAGAACCAGTGGGTACACCCTGATCATCACGCAGCCATGACCGACAGCTCATTGTCACTGCACGCACCACTTTTGTCATCACCTTACACACAATCACATGTCACAGTTTGTAATAAATGCACCTTTTTCACTAACTGCTGTTTGTGCCCTGTGTCTTTATTGTACGGAATACAACGGCCACCTTGGGCGGAAAGGCACCTGATGCGTGGCATGGAAATGGAATCCGGAGGGCCTGTAGGGACCTAGGGGTGGGAGACAGAACAGGAGCACATTCAATGAGTGTGTCACACACCCATCACACAGTACATGTCAACAACTACAAGCAATGTACACACATCGCACAGAGCAATAGGGCACAATGCCACAGTCACCAACAGTGGCATACTACCCTGGCCATGGAGCGTTGACACACTGCACGCAGTGAACATACGGCCACCCTGACACAGCACACACACACCTGCATAGATACAGACACATCATCCGTCGTACATGGACACTCACCGTCAAGTGAAGTAGCGGGCGATGAGCTGCTGGCGCACATTCCCAGCTTCCTCCTCTCCGCTGTCCACCTCACTCGAGCTGTCCTGGTCTGCGGGCTGGGGCCCTGGTTGATCTCCGTCATCCACAATGAGGGGGATCTGCTTCCGAATGGCCAGATTGTGCAGCATGCAGCACGCCACCACTATCTGGCACACCTTCTGTGGGGAGTACGCCAGTGCACCCCGGTGCGGTCCAGGCACCTGAACCTGGACTTGAGGAGGCCAAAGGTACGCTCGACCACACGTCTGGTCCTCCCATGTGCCTCATTGTATCGATCGTCTGCTGGGGTGCGAGGATTCCTCAATGGACTGAGCAGCCATGCCCCATTCGGATACGCAGAGTCACCTGGGTGTGAGGGACACAGAGAACCGTTGCTATTCCAACTGGACAGGGGACAGCATCGCACAACCAGCACGCTACACCACTCCACATACTCACCGACAATACAGCCACGATCCTGTTGCAGATTGGCCATCAGTCGTGGCAAGATGCTGTTGCGCATTATGTGTGCGTCATGGGCCGAGCCTGGAAACTTTGCACACACGTGGGTGATCACCATGTCCGCAAGGCACACCACTTGCACATTCAGGGAGTGCGTGTGCTTCCTGTTGCGGTACAGGTGCTCAGTGGCCTGTGGTGGAACAAGGCCAACATGAGTGCAGTCAATGGCTCCCACGACGTGTGGGATTCTGCCAAGGGCATAGAATGCACCCTTCACTGCCGCCAATTCACGAGCCCTGGGGAAGCGGATGTACCTGTTCCGGTACAGCATCATGGCTGCCAGTACATCCCTCAGCACCTTGCTGAACATGGGCTGGGACATCCCTCCTCCAATGCCCACTGTGTGCTGGAATGACCCAGTGGCGAAGAAATGCATGGCGGCCATCACCTTAGCCGTGGGGGTGACAGCAGTCGGATACACCCTGCGGGGACGGAGATGGGGCTCTAACATGGCACACAGTCGATGCAGAGTTGTCCTGTCCAGCCGAAACTTCCTGATTACCTCTGTATCGTCCATGTCCGCCAGCAATTGGTATGGGCGGTCAATGTTCGGTCTCCGCCTGGGTTAAATGGCAGAGGACACATGTCAAAGCAACACGGCACATAGCAATTTCGCATACACATCACTGACATGACTGAGCAAGCACATGGGCCACAGCCCATCTGTCAAGCTGGGACGGCACGGCCACAATACACTTACACAGGTCTCCCAACAATGGCAATGGCAAGTGAGACATACCACTGCCATGTGCATGCACATGGGGATCTAGGCCCCAATGACTTGCGGGGCGTGCTGATGGGGACTGACTGCATATTCGTCAAGCGGCAACGCCACGGCAACATGAGTGTCTGCTGAGCATGGTACTGCTTCCGAGGCTGGATGAGTATGGCACACGACGACGACGATGTGGGCACGGGCTGAGCGGCCAATACAAGTGGGACCTGTGGCACGAGGGGATATGAGACAGTAGTAGGTGTCAGCACTGCACCCTATGTACAGCACTGTACGGATCACAGCTCCCGAAACATTGACTGGTGTCCACATTGACAGCCCCATGCCAAGACGGCTGTGTGCTTGCAGTCACACGTCACAGGTGAGAGGTTACATTGCACGTGCCAGGTGGCAGTCGTACATAGTGGGAGCTGGCATGTGTGTGCATGTGTCTCCTGTTCAGGATCCACCAGATGGGCGCTGACTCTGTACTGACCATTGGACACAGCATGTTCCGTGGAAGGCTTGTGTGTGTGGGATGGTGGCACTGGATGTGCCTCCGTTGGGTGGGGGCCATGCACAGGGCGGGTACGTCGATGATTGCGCATTGTTGGTCACGGTGGGTGCACCAGCTAAGATGTGTTGCCCTGTGTTCAATTCCTATGTCCGCATGATGATGGACTGTGGATGTGGGCAGACTACACATTGGTCGATGTGCTGTCCATATGCATGTGCCTTCACACCAGGCACAGCTGCCCCTGCACATGTGACCCCTGCTGGACTCGCTGCTGGGTCTGTGGAGCTGATGCACCTTCTGCGCGTGGGGCGGACAGCTCTCCTCACTTCCCTCATTGCGCATGTCATGTCTTTGCCGCAGGTGACATGGATCATGGAGGGCCCACATGTACGCGTGGGTAGGCTACACATGATTGTTCACTGGTCGCCACCCCCAGTCAGTGTTTCGAATGGGAAGGTTGTCGTGCTGGTGGTATGTTCGATGTGGCGGATGGGCGGGCCTAGGTGCGGGCTTACATTCCGGACATGGGGGGTAGTTGGATTGGCGACTAGTTGCAGTACACACGGGACACGTCTCTTCCTTTCCACATCTGGGTCATCCCTTGTACTAACTGACAGTGATACAGTCATCTTCGCCCCAGCCCTCATGTCCTCCCCTCGCCCCCCAATATGCATGCTCACCTGCGAGGCTAGCGCTTGCACAGGCAGCCCCAAGCTCGCACCAGAGAGGGCAAGGAGTGCATGTGTGGGTCCAGTTGCACGAGTGGGCTGTCTCAGGGTATGATGTGTGGCGGGACGCCGTCCACCTGCGTGGTGCCCCAAATGGAGACCCGGCCTGCATGGACTATGCATCACAGTCTTCGCCTTCCGGATCCGCCACCTGCGACACCCAGTGGCTGTGGCTGCCCTTGCGGCCATGCCGCGTCCGTCTGTGGCTGATGGCCCACACATTCACTCTTTGGCCTCTCTGGGGAGGGCTCAGGGGTGGTGGCGCACGCGCTTGCACTTAGTCGCAATGGCATGTGGCGTGGTTGGTATGATGGGCAATGGATGGGATGGTGCGAGCCACCTCCCGTGACGTCAGTGCTGCTCGTGCTGTGGTGCGTCCCCTACACTTCCATTTGACTTTTTGCCATGCTGGACGTTGAGGTTCTATTGCCTGCGTGATATGACCAGGAGGAGCGCGAGGAGACCTCTCACACACCATGCTCCACTGCCATCCCGTGCCCTGTATCGCCTGTGTGGATTGACTATGTTGGGGTTACACCTGGTCGACTGGGGCTGTGTGTGCCTTGTCAAGGGGCATGGCGGGCGCACAACAGGATCCAGCTTGTCCACAGAGGGTGGGCATTCGGTGCGCCTGGTACCGCTTTGTACGTGTGCCCGGCTGCTGTGCACACACGTGTTCACTCCCCCGACAGGTGTCCTCTCACAATGCCCAGGGAAGCGGTGGTGTACTGTTCATGACCCCTCCCAACACGGCGTGCTCCAACTTGGCATGTGCGCATCTACCCGTCGCACCCACCCACCTGAGCACTGCGTCCATACGACTTCACACGACACATGTGTGTCTTCCACAGTAGTGCTACTCATTTGCGTTGACATCCAATACCAGTGGACTACATGGTCATGTCACGACTGCCGTGTACTTCACATACTCTCATCCTCTCTCATTCGTACTTGTGAAATGAGTCAGCGGAGACAGTTCTGGTTTCAAACATTATATTGAGTCTTCTGTCCTCTGTGATGCAGTATAGTGGACACTACTGGCAGCGGGATACATGTTGAGGATATACTGAGCATGATTACAAATGGGATAGGGTGTGGGGTTACATCTGCTTGGCCAAGGCTGTGCTAATGTACATTTACGTATGGCTGCGGAGCTGCGGACTTTGACACAGACGGTATACATGTAGCCTACCAGACCGCTCAGCATCATGGGCACAGTCCATCTCAGTTCCATGTGACAGGTTTGCTGCGGTTGTTCCTCATGCACGCGTGCATGTGAGATGACATCAGGGCATGTGCTTGCGTGCATGCAGCGGCGTGCCACTTGTTGTTGCACTGTGGTGGTTACTGGACATGTCACAGTCACTGGGGTCGTGTTGTTGTTGTATGCACTTGTCGTCCATGCAAAGGTCCTGGTATGGGATTCCCGGGGCGGGGGTGGGAGGGGTGCAGCACCCACAGACTCCAGGCGACCTATTCATGTCCACTGAGCGGTGTGTGTGTCCATGGGCGCTGGATCCATGTCGTGTCCTGGTTGTTCGTGCAGTTCCGTCCATGTGGGTGCGATGCACAGAGCCCATGCCACTGCCTCCCACGTTGCATGCGGTGTTCCTGGATGTGATGGGGAACAGTGTGCATGTCCCGGTCATATCCGATGTCATGGCGATGTCGTTGATGGTGTGGTTACAGTTGCCGGTCGGTTGGTATGGCTGTTGTGGTGGTGACTGGCCAGTCCGTGCGGAAGCTGAGCATGGGTGCGGGGTTGGACTTCATAGGTCACTCGGGGAACCTGCGTTGTGGTCCGACGTATTTACAGGTTGACAGGTATGTGATGCCGTCCAGCAGGGCTTCCATGTCATTGGTGGTGTACATGTTTGCCAGCCAATGAAGCGGATGGTGGCTGTCAAGGTGTTGTTCGTAGGTTGTCCCTTGGAGGACCATGATGGGGCATGCTGGGTGACATTCGATGTAGCTGTTCTCGATGATCCGTCGTGTGGAGGCACAGTGGTTCCATTTCAGTGCGCGTGCGATGTTGGCCACATACGCCATGCCCCCATAGGCAGAGCAGGCCCTGTCGTGTGCGTCCAGAGGGAGGAGTAGTGGTAGCAGGTCCGCCTTCAGACATGCCGGGTTGGAGAGGCATATCTCGACGGGATGCTGGTAGGGACACCTCCGACAGTAGAAGACGGGCATGACGCAGCTGAACAATGTGATGCGGTAAGTCAGTCGGTAACTTACGTTCAGCAGGGACAGGAGATCGCATCCCAATGTATGTATCGTGCTGGTTTGGTACAGCTTGAGCTCTTCGGCGTAGTTGGGTAGGTGTGTTGCGGTTGCCATTTCGCAGCGGTTCGTAGAGGTGGCGTGCTCCGGCTGTGTGTGCAGTCTGCAATGTGCACGCTCCGGGGTTGCTGTGAGCTCTGTGTAGTCGTGGGGAGACAGGACTTGTGTTCTGTTGGCTTGTTTGGAGGACACGGGCCCTCTTCCCACATGCTTCTCAGACAGTTCAAGGTCGGTGCTGTGTGACTCCTTCCAATTAACTTGCATGTGGCCGACATGGGGGAGTGTTTTCTTCTTTCTTCCCCGTCCGTTGTGTGCTTCTGTGATATGCACTATCTGCCGTGTGGTCGGTCTCCTCGGCATGCCTGTGTTGGTCTATTCTTGGACAATGGCTGTATTCACCGGCTTCTGTCGTAGGGCTGTGGTTTCGGTGTTGGAATGGAAGGTCATTCAGTGCTGTCTGCTCTCCCTTGTGTGGGCGGCAGGCTGCCTTTCCGCTCTGCGTTGGGCCTTGTGTGTGGATGTAATTCTTGGGCCACCTGTTGTCGGTCCCCGGGCTCTTTGGTGTTCCGTTTCATGTGTCTTGTTCATATGTGCAGGGTGGTATGGGTTTTTCAGTGTGGTACTGGCGTTCCTCTTCCCGAAGGGGCCCTGCTTCTCCTAGTTGGTGTTGCCGCCGCTGTGTGCTACGCCATGTTTGTTACACTGGGGTGTGTCCTGCTGTTGCGTGACTTCACTGACATGTGTGCGTCGGTTGTGTGGCGTTGGGTGTTGTCCGTGAATTGGGCGTTGGGGACATGTCTGTGGCCGGCCTGTCACGTGTCATGTGCGTTCGGGGTGGGGCTGATGTGTGTGCTGCTTGGTTGTGTCCCTGTGTCTGTGTGCGACGCATGCATGGCGCTGCGGTTGGCCTCTGCGTTGTGCGCATGTGTGGCAGCGTCATCGGCGCTTTGGGGCCGTGACGGGGTGGTTAGTTCCTAGTCCCAGGTGGTGTGTACACATGTGTTCCGCGATGTTAGGATTTGGCCTGTGTGTCATATGTGGATGCAATGGTGGATGTGTAGTGTGCACGCGCTGGTGGGGGTTGTCCGCTTTATCCGCCCTTGCACTGTGTGCGCTGTTTGCGTGCACTTGTTGTGTGTGTGCCTACCTGCGTCTCCGCGGTACGTTGCGTCCTTGGTGGTGCATCAGCAGAAGCATGGGAAGGGCCTGCAGTGCTGGATTCATGCCCGGGGTGCCGCTTCTTCGTTGTCCGTGCTCTGCGTCCGTGTTTCCGCCTCTCTTTCACGTGCGGTGTCTCTTTGCCGTGGGAGCCGTTTGTTTGCGGCATCGTAATTTATGCGCCGGGCGGGACGTGTTTCGTCGGACGGTGTGTGTCAGTTGTGCTGCGCCGCTACGTGTGCGGGCGCACTTTGATGGCGGACGGTGTTGCTGGCTTGCCGGCGGTGTTTGGCCTGCTTTTCGCATCGTAATTGGGCGGGCGTGTGGACTGCTGCGTGCCGGCGGTAACTGGTGGTTTTTGCATCCGCCAGCACGGCGGTAGTGCTTCCGCCCGACATCGTAATGGGCCCCTAAGACACACCCACAACTCCACCCACATAAAGGCCCAAATCCACTCCCATGATCCTTTGCTATTTTCAAACACATGACAGCTGAGGAGACAACTACACAGCACCCTGAGCAACACCCACACCTCACCCACCAAACAACATCCACACCATTACCACTTCCTAAACACACTCACAACAAGCCAGAGAAACTGACACCCACTCACCCTCACTTACACCCTCACACACACATCAACCACCACAACCACCCAGCACCATGCCCCCAAAGAAGAATCCAAAGTTCACAGATAGTGAGTTGGTAGTCCTGGTTGATGAAATACTCCGAGTAGAGCCACATTTATTTGGAACCTTGGTCCAACAGACCCCCATGTCACAGAAAACAAAGATGTGGGAGAGGATCATCGACAAGGTGAACGCACAAGCACCTTGCCTGCGCACAAAGGATGACATCCAGAACAGGTAATATGATGTGCGCAGGAGGGTCAAGAAGCGCAGAGGCCATGCCTTGAGCCAGCACACTGGCAGTGGCCCACCTGCAAAACCAACATACTTCACGTCCTGGGAGGAGAAAGTGCGGGCCATACTCTCACCGGAGGGCATCCATGGATTAACAGGAATACCAGAGCCTGGTGAGTACACAACCAATCTAGTCAATATTGTGTGGCAACACACACACATCACTGCCAAGGGGACATTGGAAACAAGTAGCATCAGAAAATACAAAGTAAGCCAGAAAAAATGTAAATCTGTGATGTGTATGCCAGTGACACAAACGTAACAGCTGCTATCTCAGAGTAATATCGAACTAGGTCATAACATGTAAAAACCTAACAACAAATACAGCAAGGCATTGGCCCTAAACACCAACAAACACTGTCAGCCATCTTGTCAGCACTGTTACACCACCTCACAGGGAAGCAGAGTCACAGGAAGGAAGTTCAGGGATGCTGGGAGGGTGGGTGTAGCCAAAAGCATGATGGGAGTTGTAGTCACAGACACCAGACCCCCTCACACATCGTCCATCAAGTCCACCCTGAACTATGTTCACCTCACAGGGAGTGGGAAAGTACTGCCCAGATGGCTGACGCTGGGCTCTGCTGTGGGGAGCACAAGGCCCTGTTGGGAGTACTGCTCATACAAACACCAGGACACCACTGTCAGCCATCTTGCCAGCACTGTAACACCACCTCACAGGGAAGCTGAGTCACAGGAAGAAAGGTCAGGGATGCTGGGAGGGTGGGTGTAGCCAAAAGCATGATGGGAGTTGTAGTCACAGACACCAGACCCCCTCACACATGGTCCATCAAGTCCACCCTGAACTATGTTCACCTCACAGGGAGTGGGAAAGTACTGCCCAGATGGCTGACGCTGGGCTCTGCTGTGGGGAGCACAAGGCCCTGTTGGGAGTACTGTTCATACAAACACCAGGACACCACTGTCAGCCATCTTGCCAGCACTGTAACACCACCTCACAGGGAAGCTGAGTCACAGGAAGGAAGCTCAGGGATGCTGGGAGGGTGGGTATAGCCAAAAGCATGATGGGAGTTGCACTCACAGACAACGGTCTCCCTCCCACATGGCCCATCAAGCCTACCCTGAACCATGCTCACCTCACAGGGAGTGGGAAAGTACTGCCCAGATGGCTGACGCTGGGCTCTGCTGTGGGGAGCACAAGGCCCTGTTGGGAGTACTGCTCATACAAACACCAGGACACCACTGTCAGCCATCTTGCCAGCACTGTAACACCACCTCACAGGGAAGCTGAGTCACAGGAAGGAAGGTCAGGGATGCTGGGAGGGTGGTTGTAGCCAAAAGCATGATGGGAGTTGCACTCACAGACAACGGTCTCCCTCCCACATGGCCCATCAAGCCCACCCTGAACCATGCTCACCTCACAGGGAGTGGGAAAGTACTGCCCAGATGGCTGATGCTGGGCTCTGCTGTGGGGAGCACAAGGCCCTGTTGGGAGTACTGCTCATACAAACACCAGGACACCACTGTCAGCCATCTTGTCAGCACTGTAACACCACCTCACAGGGAAGCTGAGTCACAGGAAGGAAGGTCAGGGATGCTGGGAGGGTGGGTGTAGCCAAAAGCATGATGGGAGTTGTAGTCACAGACACCAGACCCCCTCACACATGGTCTATCAAGTCCACCCTGAACTATGTTCACCTCACAGGGAGTGGGAAAGTACTGCCCAGATGGCTGACGCTGGGCTCTGCTGTGGGGAGCACAAGGCCCTGCTGGGACTTGTGCTCCAACAAACAACAGGACACCACTGCCTGACATCCAGAACTGTAACTTGGACTCCCTGCAATGGAAGCATCCTACAGGGGGGATTAGCTGGCCCCTGTGGGAAAAGGTGGGCCTGCAAGTACACCAAATACCAGCAATCCCGCAAATACACACACCTCCACAGCAGGAACAAATACACCCCTTGGGACCACTCACACAAAAAGTAAATGCCCATGCGAGATGCCTGACACATTGGCCAGACGTATGAATGGGCTGCAAGTCACATCAATGCACTTGCCCACTCAAACCCCTTCACACTGACAGCCATCGCAACTGTATGTATCCTCTCACTGTCTGGTCCTGCAGTGTGGCAGGGGTGCCCCCTGGCCTGGTTGGGAAGGTGTGTGCCCTCTATGACAATTGGGGAGGAGTAGGCATAGCACATACCAAAAGCCACACCCCAAACCACATATACACCATTCACAGGTGACACATGATAGTGAATGGAATGGCCACAGCAACATAGCTGACACCGTAGCATGGTTTCATTTACACAAGGCACTGTGGTGATCTGCATTCCACTCCTACATCGTGCAGCATTGATTGCATCCCTCACACAACAATCCCCTCACTGCCATTGACACTTGCAACACAAGGAGCAACCTGGCCTGGGCAGGAGTAGGCATACAACTCACAGCAGCATAAGTCAAACACACAAACCTCTGGCCCTCTCTCATGAGCATGGGATAGTCTGCGATCTGCCGTTGTGAATACCCCTTACCATGGAGGACATTGACCACATAAATGACATCATCACGCACAGAACTCTGCCCCAACATCATCAGCTATGGATAACACCATCCAATGTGTGAAATGAGATGTGAACTAGGGACACACACCACAAAATAGTATCTTCACCGTGAATGCAGCCATACCGTACTGTGACCATGTTGTTCAGACACAACAATGTTACTCACAAATACAAGCACAAATGCCAGCACACAATGTCCAAATGTGCTACACATTGCAAGTGGAAGTGCATGTATGTCATTGTTAAAGTACGAATGTTGAGAGGAGGGACACACCTGTGTCAGGCACATGAGGGCACATGAGTAGCAATGCCTATGTACAGTCAAACAATCATGAAATGAGATGTTCATGCACACAGCCCTACGTGCCCCTCAAAATGCTCAAGCATCAAATGACATTGTGCCAAACCAAAATAGACACCCGTCACTGACAATGTAGGACAATGCAATGTAAATACACTCATCATGATGTGCAGTGGCAACTGATGTGTGCGAACCGTTGATGTGTGCAGAAACATTACATACATTGTGTGTCTCTTACACCCACAGGGGATGCTGTGGACCCAGCAAGAACAGAAGACGAATCCCAGCCCCAGACTCTGGATGACCCTGACCTCCCCGGTGTGGATGCCTCTATGTCCTCTTCAGACAAGGATGAACAACCTGACACCTCCGGTGTGGCCCCGCTCCCAGACCCAGCAGCTGCAACATCAGCACACCCTGCCACCACTCCTGGACCACCTGCAAACACCTCAATCACCCCTGCCAACACAGCCAGACCAAGGCAACAGGACAACGACGGCACAGGTACACAGGGCACCCAGGAGCTGACGGACAACAACACCAGTGCCAACACAGACAGGGGCCCAGTGTCGCCTGTGCCTGCCAGGGCAGGTCCTGCCCGTGTGGGCAGGGGTGGTGTGAGGGTGGTCAGGGTGAGGCCACAGCCTGCAGATGGGGCTGGACTGCAGGAAGATCCGCAGTTGGGACGCATCATCGATGCGTACCAGGAAAGCACCGGAGGATTTGGCCAGGTTGTAGGGATCCTCAGGGACATGCAACAGCAGCAGGCTGCACATCATGCCAGAATGGACTCCCACATGACCCGGATGGAGTGCAAAATGGACACAATTGATGAACTCACGGCCGTGCATAGGGACATACTGACATGCCTCCGCCAGATAGCCAACTACATTACCACACCTCCCTGTGTGCCCACTACATCAGTTGCCACTACATCAGCAACTGCCACAGGGAGGGAGGTGGACTCTGGCAGAGAGTCCTCTGCACCACAGCAGCCTGAACTTGAGGGTCCCCCTGAGAAGAAGAAGAGGGGTCGTCCGAAGAAGGACAAGTAAGAGGCAGATGGCCATGCATACCCACCAGGACGTGACTACCTGTTCTAGACATCATCCAATGTGCGCAAAGCGTTCACCTTGTTGACTGTCGCTAAACTCCCACACATGTGATGGAGGGTCTAAGTTGGACCAATGTTCCAAAGGACTGTGGACTTTACTCTAGAAATATCAACAATAAACACTACCAACTGCACTGTGAGCTTTGGATTCCTATTACACTGTACAGCACTTTCACCTACGTATAACTTACAAACACATGCATGTAAATAAATTCACTATAACACAATACATGCCTCTGTTGTGACTGAAACTTGGTTTGTGTTATTGAGAGAATGACATGTGAAAAGATGTCTGTGCATGTGAACTACTACAGCTATGTAAACACAGTCATGTGAGTCATGGTGATGTGACACATATGAGGTAGACACCCCACTACGTCAACACAACACATACTTACCATGCCCATCTAACTCATCGTCCTAACTTATGTGAACAGACAATGCAGTGAGATGCATATACACAACACCCTTCTTGAGTCTGTGGCAAGATGCCCACAGGTACAGCATGCAAATGAATGTTGGATGTGTGGAGACCGACAACGCACATCCCAAAGTGAAGCACAGGTTTATTACACATCAGAAACATGTTGATGCCACCACAGATGCAAGCTAATCCCACGTGACAGTGGCCACACAGTCACCAAGTGTGGAAAATTAAAGTCCAGGGGTGTGTGGCACATCACTTGTTGGTTGATGACTACTGCCACCCTGGAACTGGATTCTGGGAGTCGGGGGGTCAGAGTTGACCAAACAGCCAAAGTACCCTGTGAAGGACAGAAGAACATGATAGAACAGCAATACACATGCCCGAAACATGCCACAAGATACCCACACAAAACCACGTAATCATGTCAACACTGTTGAGGAGTACAGACTACCTGAAAGGACACATCACTGCACGCATCCAGTCAAGTAGCACACAGCCACACTCACACAGCAACTGAGCACCAACAACACATATCAGGCAAACACAATACATTGACAAAACATCCCTGTATACTCACATTCAGGCGAAAAAGTTGTTGATGAGCTGTGTGCGGACATCACCCTCATCATCATCATCACTGGCATCGTGGCCCAGGCCAGGATCCTCCACAGGTGGCGGATGTTGGTCATCGTCATCCGGGATGAGAGGCAACTCCTTCCTCACTGCCATGTTGTGTAGCATGCAACAGACTATGATGATTTTGCACACCTTAGCAGGTGCATATGGGAGGGCCCCTCCTGTCTTGTCCAGGCAGCGGAAGCGGCTCTTCAGGAGACCAAAGGTTCGCTCGATCACTCTCCTGGTCTGACCATGTGCCTCATTGTAGCGCATCTCTGCTGGTGGCACAGGGTTCCTGAGGGGTGTCAGCAACCACGGCATGTTGGGGTATCTGGAGTCACCTACATACAGACAATTGCACATTAGCTGAGTTTGAAAAGAGCGTGGAAAACAACATTGTCAAACACACACAATGTCAAACAGTCAGTACACACCGACAAGCCAGGCATGCTGGTTCTGCATCTGTGCCATCATCCTCGGGATGCGACTAATCCTCATGATGTACGCATCGTGCGCAGAACCGGGAAATCGTGCACACACATGTGAAATAGACATGTCCACCAGACATACCACCAGAGCATTAATTGAATGGAAATGTTTCCGGTTCCGGTATGGCAGCTCATGTGCATGTGGTGGTACCAAAGCCACGTCCCATCAATGGAGCCGATGACATGTGGCATCCTCCCCAGTGCATAGAAGCCACTCTTGATGTCAGTGAGTTGTTGTGGGTTAGGGAAATGGATGTAGAGGTCCAGGAAAGTTAACATTGCCTCCAACACATCGCGCAGCACACGGCTGAACATAGTCTGTGACATCCCACCAGCAGACGCCACAGTGTATTGAAAGGTACCGGTGGCAAAGAAGTGTAGGGCAGCCATCACCTTCACCTTGGGGGGTCAGTGCTGTAGGGTATGGGCGGCCAGCTTGCAAATGTGAGGCCAACTGCTCCGCCAAATCCTCAATCAGTGGCCTGGTGAAGCGGTACCGTCGGATGCAGTCACGTTCAACCATGGTAGCAAGGTCAGGGAACGGTCTATGGACAGCTGGTCTCCTGCAGTACATAGGTGAGCAAAGGAAGATAGTAAGTTCCCCTACCTATGTGGCACTGACCATGCTAAATTTCACATGAGACATCATAAAAAGACACAAGTGCTTTATGTGTGTGCTGTTGTGTATGGACACATATGTTACCTACATGCCCATCATCTCACATCTCATCTCAACATGTGTACACAACAAGTTCCATGTTGTGCTGTGTCAACTCAATGGGCTGTGTCACAGTACATCTGTACTGATGTCACATACCAAACACACACCACAGTGACAAGTGAGGACAGATGTCTCCCCTGCATCACAGCTCCTTGACAGGCAGATACTCAGGGATCTTGTATTGCCACACGGACACTGGCATGATGTGGCGTATCATGTACACGCCACTACACGCCCATGACTCCCACAGGAAGTGGCCCCTGATGTCTCTGCAGGACTTACATGGACATCTGTGACACACAGACACAACATCAATGTGCATGCACAAACCACATGGATGTGGAGACTTTTTACCATTGGGCACATGGAATCTGAGACATCAGAAACACAATATGCACACAGACTGTGGATGTACATCACAATTGTGGCACTGGAACACCCTGTGACACATATACCATCGGACCTAAGAGTCAGGGTGTATGTAACATGTCATACACAGAGTCCCCCTGGAACTGTGTACATGCCTCAAGCTCTGAACTGTACAGTTGTCTATTACAGTGGTAATGTGCATGAACACACAAAGGAAGCTGTCCCCATGAACCCTTGCACAGTCTGGGAGTGGCTGCCACAAAGTGCTACACAATAAATCATATCTTGACCCCCATACACACACAGGTAATGCAGCCTTACATGCCTTTGGATACACTGTGTCACAGGCTGTGGTGTTGCAGGTGTGCACCTGAGTCCCTGGCAAGGAACAGTGGGTGGCATCCGTTAACCAGTGACACCAACAGTGGCAGACGCGGGAGACTTCAGGAAAGACGCGTCGTACAGTACGAGACCGATCCGTGCGCATGCCTGGCCCATAGATTGTAATGGGGAGAGACGCAGGTGAGTTTTCAAAATACGCGTCGTACACCCAGGGACCGAGCCGTGCATACGCATTGGCTATGGACTATCATGGAGACGGGTGCGTGTTGTGTTTCGAAATACGCGTTGTACAGTCAGGAACCGAGCCGTGCATACGCTTTGGCTATGGACTATCATGGAGACGGGTGCGTGTTGTTTTTCGAAATACGCGTTGTACAGTCAGGGACCGAGCCATGCATACGCTTTGGCTATGGACCATCATGGAGACGGGTGCGTGTTGTGTTACAAAATACGCGTTGTACAGTCAGGGACCGAGCCGTGCATACGCTTAGGCTATGGACTATCATGGAGATGGGTGCGTGTTGTTTTTCGAAATACGTGTTGTACAGTCAGGGACCGAGCCGTTCATAGGCTTTGGCTATGGACTATCATGGAGACGGGAGCGTGTTGTTTTTCGAAATATGCGTTGTACAGTCAGGGACCGAGCCGTGCATACGCTTTGGCTATGGACCATCATGGAGACGGGTGCGTGTTGTGTTACGAAATACGCGTTGTACAGTCAGGGACCGAGCCGTGCATACGCTTTGGCTATGGACCATCATGGAGACGGGTGCGTATTGTGTTACGAAATACGCGTTGTACAGTCAGGGGCCGAGCCGTGCATACGCTTTGGCTATGGACTATCATGGAGACGGGTGCGTGTTGTGTTTCGAAATACGCGTTGTACAGTCAGGTACCGAGCCCTGTGCACGTATTGGCTATGGCCTGTCATGGATACGGACGCGGATTCGAAACTTGTACGAATCGTGAGCCGAAAAGTCAGTTGGCTCACCACAACAATGTTGTAATTTCAATGGTGTTCTGAAGTTGAAATTTCAAACGATGCTGAAGGCGTGTACGACTTGTGCAATTCCATGGATTGGCCAGATTCATTAGATGCAAACGTGTCGGACCTATTGCATTGTACGCATGGGACAGATTCTGACTCTGCAGCACAGATATAAGGCTGTGTGTGGCCCTGAGAGCTCACTTGCCTGCACTACATGCTCCAGATTGACATCTCTGCTACCACTGCTGCTGTCTCTGCATCCTCTGGCTTCAAGAATGGCACGTACTGTGGAGAGGGCCCCAGCCTTCACAGAGGAGGAGAACCAGGCCCTGCTGGACAGCCTCCTTCCACAGTACAGCAAGCTGTATGGGAAACCAGGGGAGCAGGTGAGTGTGCAAACCACATCCTTTCTCATTGTGCATGTTGTCTGACTAGCAGTACTTACAGTGTGTACACCAGTGGCTAGCATGCTCACTGAGTAGTTGTCACCCCCCAAAGTGTGTAGTTACATGCACTGAACATGTATAGTGCAGTAACAGTGCATTCCAACAAGGTTTTACTTCCCAGGCAATGATACCATTTAGTAACTGCTGGACAACTGTTCATAGCCTTAGTTGCACTACCTGTGTACATCATATGCCCCTGTGATTGAGACATGTATTTGCAACTGTGTGATGCACAAATATGTTGCATGTGTAGTGATGCTCTTCTGACTTTGTCATCCTCACAGGTTGATGCCCATGAGAAGCAGGAGATCTGGCTGACCATCGCCCGGGCAGTACGATCTGTGGGGATCTACAGGCGCCGCATCCGCAACTGCCAGAAGAGGTGGCAGGACCTTCGTGGCTGGACCCGGCGGATCGCAAGAGTCCAGCTGAAGCTGTCGCCTCCTCGCAGGCGGTGGTCTTCCCTGACCTGGATGGGCAGTTGAAGGCCGGACAGCAGCAAGGAGGGGTAAGTGCTAGCCTTTTCTGTGACCTTTGTCTCACATGCTGTTTGCACTCCTTTAGGCTAGTTACACTCCCACAGTGCGTCTGTCTGCTACAACAAGAGTCATGTTCCTCAATTGTGTTATGCCCCATCCTCATCTGATACACAGGTGTGGCCCTTTCAGTCTGTGACTTCTGTCACTTGGGTTCTGTGTCCTTGCTGTTGACTAAGGTTAAAGTTGGGGACAGCATCTGCTACAGGGACTTTGTTGTGGGCTTCATGACTGGGTCAATTGGTTACACATTTGCCGAAATCTGACATGTACTGTGTGTGGTCCATTTATATGTGTCCAACTGCTGATCTGACTCACCACATGTGTCTGGGGTATTTACAACACACTCATGCAGCAGGTGAGACCAATGTTGGGGTCACAGAAGAATGTACATCATGTGTGTCACACATGCATAGACACCTGCCTAGTGTTCATGGTAATCCCATATTGCACAGGGACCAGGACAGGTATACCCTCTCCGGCTATAATTAGCATTCTGCTCTCCTACTCCTGTGTGTCATCCAACATGTTGGACATTGTGTAATGTGCACTCAGGTGACTGCCTCTGTGTCATTGTGTACTGGCCTAGCTTTTCGGACTACTGGAGTGTGACACAGTTTGGGGTGTGCAGCCATCTGAGATGTGGCTGTTGAGTCTGCACATGGGGTAAAACATGGGTGTATCATGACTTGAGTCTGCCCAATGGTCATTTCAACATTCAAGTGCAAGCAGCTCATTATCGTTCTCATCAGCCTGTGATGTGTACATGTGTACAGAGTTGTGTTTGCACTTACTCAGATGTCACATGTGAATGACGTGGGTGCATCAGAGTCCTAATGATGTGGGTAGCAGGGGGGGGGTACATGTGCACTTGACAGCTACCGAGGTTGCAATCCCAAAACATCCATGATGGTGGCACAGTGCAGACTGCTGTTTTTGGTATGCACTGCCCCTGTGACAGGAGCCAGTGATGACTGATTTGCCAGACATGGCTGTGCCATGGCATACCACTTGAAAAGGTGTATCCTGCAGTATTGTGAGATGTCATGCATGCACCCCATTTTTACATTGGCTATCAAGACATGACGCCATCATGGTGTCTGGTGATGAGTGACGAACCATTATCTCGGCAATGACTCTGCCCATCCCTTTCCCTGACACATGTACTGAGTAACTGGCAGGAGAAGGGATATGTGTGTAGTGACACATTTCAATCTTAACTCTTGGAATTTGGACAACGGTCTATGTGGTGCATGTGTGCACACATGATTGTTTCCATCCTACATGCACCACATAGATGGCTCCATGGATATGAGGGATATGAGGGGCATGGTTGAGTGGCAGGCCGACAAGTGGCTAGTTCAAATATGTGTCTGCACTTTTTGCAATGTTCAGCAACTGATGCCAAGGCTTGATCTGTAATGTGCTGTACTTACTGTGGTGTGTCAGGTCAATACAGGTGACTGATGTGGATCTGTTTTTCATGATTGTTTGCAGATACATCTACGGCCACAGGAGGAGACAGCTCCATGGACCAGGAGGAGCCGCAGAGCCAGACTGGGTCAGCTGCCGGGGAGTCGGAGGAACCCAGTGGCACGGAGGGTGAGGGGAGCCACACCGAGGAGACCTCAGCGCCATCCACCTCAGCTGAGGAACACAGCAGCTCGGATGATGACTCCCTTGTGGAGGCGGGTGTCAGCAGCCACCAGACACCAGCTAGGAAGTCTGTCCCCACCACCACCACCACCATCACCACCCTCCCATCTGCTCCCATCCATGAGGTCCGTGGAGGGTCCCGTGTTGGGGCCCATGTCTCCTTTGTGCCAGGCACCGCACCCCCTGCCCCTGTCTCCCCTGCTGCCCTGAGTGTGGAGTCTGTGGACATGCTTAAGCGGCTCCATGTAGGGCAGACATCGGTGCTGAGTGTCCTCAATGCTCACACCAGTCTGTTGACACAACTGGTGACCTTCATGGAGGGCATCTCATCTAACATGTCTGCCCTACAGAGGACCATTTAGTCCATGGCCTCCTCACTGATAGCAGCAGTGTCCCTCCTCCAACAGTCCCTCACCCCTCCTACCTCTGCCCCATCCACAATCCCCACTACCCTACCTGTCCAACACACACACACCGGCACAGGCAAGCACCACCACAGACACAAGCAGCACACGGCCACACAAGCCCAAATCCCAACGCACACTCACGCACACTCAGGGGACTGATACCACACACACAGGGGATGGGGCCCGGACACACACACAGGCATCCATGAGCACTCCGCAGTCCTCAGATGCCTCTCCCTCCAAAACCCCTTCCCTTGCCTCACCTGCAACCCCCCCTTCCCAGAAGCTCTTCCTCTGTGGCCTTGGCCTCTTCCCCACAGATCCATCTGATCCTACTCATAAGGGGAAGAGGAAGTCACCATGCACAGAGGGGAGTTCCCCTGCCACACAGACACCCTCCCCCAGGCGCAGTAACACTGAGGCCCCCATACGCAAATCCCCCGGACCAGGAAGAGCAAGACCCCACCAAAATCACACAGTTCCACCACACAGTCTCCATTCTCCAGCCCCCAGGCCACCACTCCACAGGTTCCCCCGCCACACCCTGCCTCAGGTTCCCACACACACCGATACCACATCCCCAAAATGATCAGGCCCTCCCCCCTGGCACATGCACTTCCACCCCCACCCCACACGCTCAGCCTGTTCCTGCCACTGGTGTGGAGACCGTGTCCCCCCCTCTGTCCTGGCCACCTCATCTGCACCCCATTCCACTCCTTCGGAGATTGGCACTGCAGTGGAGTCCACATCCACCCCGTCTGACTTGGGCACTGCAGTGGAGAACCCGTCCACTACATCTGACCTGCCCACTGCATTGGTGCCGGCACCAACCACATCTGGCTTGAGCCCTGCAGTGGTGACGGCGCCCACTGTATCAGACACCTCCACTGCAGTTGCCAGTGACACTCCTGTACCCACCACCCCTCCCCTGCCTCATTCTGCTATCCCCTGATCTGTCCCTGCGGTGCCTGGCCGGCACATATGTATGCCCCTCCAAGGGGGGATGTCCCCTGTCAGTAGCAGTGCAGGCAAGCAATGGGTGACATTTGTCACATTTCACCCTGTTTGGACTATGTGACTGGAGTGGCCATTGGCCTTTGTTTTCTTTGGACTTCCCAGTTTAAAAGTTCCAATTGCTGAATAAAGCCTCTATTGTTATCTAGTGGTTTTGCTTTTGATGTACATGATGTTTTTGAGTATTATCATGCATTTGCTGTTGTAATACTGTTGTTGAGATCAGGAAAGTGAAGTGTTGGTGTGATGGACTCCATGTGGCCCATGGGATATGTGTCCAATTGGGGTCTGTATCCAATACTTAGCAGCAATCTGAGTGTGTCATGATTACCAAATTTGGCACAGGGATTTTCATCTTTCATTTGCCAGATGACATTTGTGGCTTGCAGTAATGCACATCTGTTGGGCTCAACATTGGTAAATTTGTCTATCTCCCTGACTGTGGGCCCATCTCCACTGGACATGCAGGTTTGCGCATCAATGATGTGGAAGTCTACTGTGTCATCAGTGCAACTTGCTAAACATGTGTATTGAGTATGTGAAGATGACTTGAGGGACACCCCCATACACAGGCTGATGTGACCAGAGCCTTCATTGTGTTGTAAATGTTGGCTCAGTGACCAAGTTTTATGGTGACATGACAGAGCCCTGCATAGACAACGTTTGGCACAGATGACCTTCCACAGGAGTGGAGTCACCTCATGGCAGTGTGTTATTCCGTGACATTGCCTGAGCCCATGGTGTGTGTTCTGTGAGCATGTCTGGGTGTGTTTCCTTCCATTCCTTTTTACTACACAGGCTGTATTCCCTACAGATGTTCCAGTTTGTGGTGCTTGCTGAGTTGTCCTGTGTTCATCTCACAGCTTGGGACAGGGTTTTCTTGGCTGTTGGTACATGGCTAACTACTGGTCATTAGGGTGTCATCCCTAGGTGTGTTTGTTGTGAGGTCCTGGGATGTGGGCAAACGCACGTGGGACACATTCAGGATTCCCCAAGGCCATTTTGTGTTTACGCCATCATGTTGTTATGTCTATGTGGTATCTTTCAGTGATTGTGACACGTGTATGTGTGTGTGACTGCTCCCACTGCTCAGGTACAGTGGTGCAATGTTGGAAGGTGTCAGCATGTGTTCAATATGGGTCTCCTTGGGTTCTTAATTGGTGTGTGACTGTGGCAGGGATCCCAATGATTCTAGTACATTTCAGCTCATGGCAATGTCCTGCATACGGTGCAGTGTGTCAGACATTCACGAGGGTCGTTGACTGGGCATGTGTGATGAATGATGGGTACCTTAGATCCCCACCCCCACCCCTGGGATTGTCATGGGTGCATGTGCAGTGTCACCAGTCCATGTGGGCTTCACTGATGCACATTGGTGCAGATCCAGGTGTGTGGTGTTTGGAGTGGCCAAATGTGAGTTGTGTTGTAGCTAGGCCCCTACCTCCATTTGGGCCTTGCATTACAGGCCATGCCCTGTGGTTTCTGTTTGTGTGATGGCAGTTTGTTGGTCAGGAATCATGACCCAGTGTGCACAGGTGACTGTGCTTCACAGTATGTGCAACATCTACATTTGTCATCACAGGGGAATTACTATGCATGCTAGTGTCACCACATTGTGGGGTCCCTGAGGGTAGTGCTGTGGTGGTTGTGTCTCTTGCTGTGTTGGTTGATGTTCCGCCCAGCTTGTGTCACATTGATCTTTTGGGATCCCACTCATCTTACAATGTGTGATTGACCACAAAGGTGTGCCGAATCAATGAGTTTCTTTAGTTTGTCACTGTGTGCACATCTGTGTGATTGCAGTTCTGCCCCCTCATGTGTTGTGTAGTAGCCTGGGGACACTGACACACACACACACGTTGTGTTTGATATGCAGTGTGAGTCTGGCTGGCTGTGTCTGTGCATCTGCAGCACTGCATTGGTATGTGTTTTGTGGGCCATTGGGTGGATGTTGGTTAAAGATTCTTCCCTACTGTCCCTGGGACTCTTGCCTCATCAGTGTGCACATTCATCATGTTTGGTATGTCCCATAGCTGCCATGGTCTGGGACTTTGTGACCTAACAGCTGCAGCATCCACGCAATGCTTAGTTTGTGTATGTGTTTGTTCAGGTATGTATGTTTGCATTATGATGGCCACTTCTGTCATTGTCCAATTGGACACTGGAGGCATTCTCAGCCCCCATGGGCGATGCTTGTCTGCACATGACAGAGGGTGTTTTTGTTGCACAGCAATCTTTGCCTCACCACATCTGTGTCTGTATGGGACACAACGACTACTTTGCCTCACACGTGCTTGTGGATTTGGGACCAGGAATCATACATGCTGTTTGGCAGTTGCAACTTTTTTCATGACAACACTCACCTTTAGCTCACTGTGGTGTGTGTGGGTTTAGACCCCATTACCACAATGTGCAAAATGTGCTGTACTTTCAAACCCCACATTCACATTTTGCTCAGTGTGGTGAGTGGGGGTTTAGATCCCATTTCCACAATGATCATGGACTGGTGTAGTTTTGAACCCCACACTTACATTTTGGTCACTGTACTGATGGGGGGTTTAGAACCCATTTCCACAGTGAGCATAGACTGCAGTGGTTTCCCACCCCACACTGGCCTTTTGGTCACTGTGGTGAGTGGGGTCCAGACCCCATTACCACAGTGATCATGTAATGCTTGAATAGTGAAACACACACTCAGGTTTTGGTCACACATGTGGTGGGAGGTACATTGTCTGTTCACTGTCATATTCACTGTTGTAGGCATTTGACACAGGAAACCCACTATTGCCATGATGGTAGGGGTGGTGTGTTTTGCATACACACTCACCCTATGTGTGTGGATGCTGGTAGTGTTATGCATCCCCCATCCTGTGTGTGGCTACTGCTAGTGCAGGTTGGCATCCAGCCCCTATGGGCTGGGCACTGGTGGTAGTGGTAGGCATCCAGCCCCCTATGAGTGGGGATGATAGCAGTGATAGTCATCCAGCATCCTGGGAGTAGGGGGTACTGGTAGTGGTAGGCATCCAGACCCCTATGAGTAGGGGGTACTGGTAGTGCTAGGCATCCAGCCCCTATGGGCTGGGCACTGGTGGTAGTGGTAGGCATCCAGCCCCCTATGTGTAGGGGGTACTGGTAGTGATGTGCATCCAGCCCCCTATGAGTGGGGATGGTAGCAGTGATAGTCATCCAGCATCCTGGGAATAGGGGGTACTGGTAGTGATGTGCATCCAGCCCCCTATGACTGGGGATGGTAGCAGTGATAGTCATCCAGCATCCTGGGAGTAGGGGGTACTGGTAGTGCTAGGCATCCAGCCCCCTATGATTGGGGATGTTAGCAGTGATAGGCATCCAGCCCCCTATGTGTAGGGGGTACTGGTAGTGGTAGGCATCCAGCCCCCTATGAGTGGGGATGTTAGCAGTGATAGGCATCCAGCCCCCTATGTGTAGGGGGTACTGGTAGTGGTAGGCATCCAGCCCCCTATGAGTGGGGATGTTAGCAGTGATAGGCATCCAGCCCCCTATGTGTAGGGGGTACTGGTAGTGGTAGGCATCCAGCCCCCTATGAGTGGGGGTACTGGTAGTGATGTGCATCCAGCCCCCTATGAGTGGGGATGGTAGCAGTGATAGTCATCCAGCATCCTGGGAGTAGGGGGTACTGGTAGTGGTAGGCATCCAGCCCCCTATGAGTAGGGGGTACTGGTAGTGCTAGGCATCCAGCCGCTATGGGCTGGGCACTGTTGGTAGTGGTAGGCATCCAGCCCCCTATGTGTAGGGGGTACTGGTAGTGATGTGCATCCAGCCACCTATGAGTGGGGATGGTCATCCAGCATCCTGGGAGTAAGGTACTGGTAGTGATGTGCATCCAGCCCCCTATGAGTGGGGGTACTGGTAGTGCTAGGTATACAGCCCCCTGTGAGTGGGGATGGTAGCAGTGATAGTCATCCAGCATCCTGGGAGTAGGGGGTACTGGTAGTGGTAGGTATCCAGCCCCCTATGAGTGGGGGTACTGGTAGTGCTAGGCCTCCAGCCCCCTATGAGTGGGGATGGTAGCAGTGATAGTCATCCAGCACCCTGGGAGTAGGTGGTACTGGTAGTGGTAGGCATCCAGCCCCCTATGGGTAGGGGGTACTGGTGGTGATGGGCTTCATGCCCCTATGGTAGAGCTGTTGCTAGTGTACGGCATATCAACATCCCTATGTGTGTGTGAATTATTGCGGGTACGTGTCGTTTGTTTCTGTGGTGGGTGTCTGACTTACCGTCTCCGACGTAGGCGTCTGTTCCTGATCCGGTCATAGATGTAAAGTAGTGGGATGACCTGCGCGATGGGATTCATGCTGTCTTCGTCTCGTACACGCTGATTGTTGCTCCGTCCCGTACCCGTTGCTAGTTGGTCCGTCTCGTAGCAGTGGGTCGTGTTGTGGCGCGAATCGTGCCTATAATACTGCTCTCCCGGATGCTGTGACGTGCTGGAGGTGGCGACCCGTTCAGCGCGTAGGAAGTGCGCATCAAAATTGTCCGGCCGGAAACTGCTGTGTATTTGCTTCCGTGCGACTCGAATAGGCGTTTACGGATCCGGCTCGTACGGGAACTGTAGCTGGGATCGGAGCGTACGGCTCGTTCGGATTTTGAGCACATTTGCGCATCATACTTCATTGCCCGGATGGACCGCCTGCCGGTACGTGTCGTTCGGAAGGTAAGCCTACGAGCGGCTCTTTGAGGGCATACCGAGCGAGATCGGAATCGACCCCTTAGTGTCCAGCACCTTCCCTGACTTTTTCTAGTTTCGAGTGGGAATAGTAAATTATTTATGTTTAGTGTCCAGCGCCTTCCCTGAGTTAACACAGTTTGGAGTGTGAATAGTACATTATATTTGTTTAGTGTCCAGCACCTTCCCTGACTTTTTCAAGTTTGGAGTGGGAATAGTACTTTATATATGTTTAGTGCCCAGCACATTCCTTGAGTTAATGTAGTTTGGAGTGGGAATAGTAAATTATATATGTTTAGTGTCCAGCATCTTCCCTGAGCTGATACAGTTTGGAGTGGGAATAGTAAATTATATATGTTTAGTGTCCAGCACCTTCCCTGAGTTATTGAAGTTTGGAGTGGGAATAGTAAATTATATATGTTTAGTGTCCAGCACCTTCCCTGAGTTATTGTAGTTTGGAGTGGGAATAGTAAATTATATATGTTATGGGGCTCATTACGATGGCGTAACGATCGCCACAGCCGGGCCGGCGATGGCGACCATTACGCCATCATAACGTGAAATACCCCCGCCATATTATGATGGCAGTGGGTACGCGGCGGACGCAAAGTCCGTCCGCCGCTTTTCTGCCGGCCGGCAATCGTTACGATTGCCGGCCGGGTGGAGCTGGGCCACTAATATGGTGGCAGTGCCTAGCAGGCACCGCCAGCCATATTAGGATGTGTGTGGTTGAAAGGCCCTTCCTTGGCGGCGATGCTGCCATGGAAAGACTGGCGGGGATTGGTTTTGGGGGCCCGCTGCGGGCCCCCTGGGGGGGACGAGGGGGGTGCACTTGGGAGGTACCCATGGTACCCCCCTGCAGTTCCCTTCATCAAGTGGGAGGCACCGCGTGGTGCCTGCCACGTGGTGCACGGAAATGCTGTGCATACCCTTTTACCATTGCCAGTATGGCGGGTGCATCCTAATTGGGCCGGTGGGACCGCCGCACGTCTGGCAGTCGGTCCCATCGCCGTTATGATGGCGGGCGGACTGATGTCCACCCGCCATCATAATGAGCCCCTTAGTGTCCAGCACCTTCCCTGACTTTTTCAAGTTTGGAGTGGGAATAGTACTTTATATATGTTTAGTGCCCAGCACCTTCCTTGAGTTAATGTAGTTTGGAGTGGGAATAGTAAATTATATATGTTTAGTGTCCAGCACCCACCCTGAGTTGATACAGTTTGGAGTGAGAATAGTAAATTATATATGTTTACCATCCAAAGCCTTCCCTGAGTTTTTCAACTTTGGAGAGGGAATAGTAAAATATATATGTTTAGTGTCCAGTGCCTTCCCAGAGGTAATACAGTTTGGAGTGGGAATAGTTAATTATATATGTTTAGTGTCCAGCACCTTCCCTGACTTTTTATACTTTGGAGTGGGAATAGTAAATTATATATGTTTAGTGTTCAGCACCTTCCCTGACTTTTTCTAGTTTGGAGTGGGAATATTATATTATCTATGTTTAGTGTCCAGCGCCTTCCCTGAGTTAATACAGTGTAGAGTGGGAATAGTAAATTATGAGTTCTTTATTTTGTAGTAAAGCTAATGCTACAAATCTATGTTTAAGTGGTAATAGTATGTTATGTATGTGTATTAAAAAAAAATATATGTGTGATATATAATTTAAGATAATTATTTTATTGTTAATACAGAAAACAACAATTAATATAGGAAATAAATACAACACAATATTTATATTTTATTAAATTTTTATTTTCATTCAAAGAGTCAAGCAAATAAATAATATGTATTTTGTTTTATTAATTTTTTTTTAATATATATATTGTCATAAAGAGAAATAATAATAATTGTTTTTTTGCTTACATTGCAAATTAAGGGGCCTATTAGCATGGCGGGCAGATCGCCACCGCCCGACCGGCGGTGGCGACCTGCCCGCCAAAACACCCCGCCGGACGGCCTTTTACCCCCCGCCACATTAGCATGGCGGGGGGTACCGCGGCAGACGGAAAGACCGTCCGCCGCTTTTCCACCGGTAGGCAATCGTCCCAATTGTCTACCGGGCAGAAAAGGCACATAATATGGTGGTGGTGCCTTGCAGGCACCGCCATCCATATTAGCATGTGGCATTTTCAATGCCTTTCCATGGCGGAGACTCCGCCATGGAAAGGCATGCAGAGTTTACTTTGGGGGCCCGTTGCGGGCCCCCGAGGGGAGGGGGATGGGGGACTGCACTTGGGGGGTACATGGTTCCCCCCTACATTGGCATGGACAAGGTGGCAGGCACCGCGCTGTGCCTGTCACGTTGTGCATGCCAATGCACAAAATGCATTTTCAACATTGTGGCGGGTGCTGCTTACAGCACCGCCCGCCACAATGTTGAATATGCGGAATGCGACCGCCAGGGTGGCGGTCGCATCCTAATGGGCCCAGCGGGACTGCCGCACCTCTGGTGGTCGGTCCCGTTTACCGGTACGGTGGCGGGCGGACTTTGTCCGCCCGCCATCGTAATGATGCCCTAAGTACAAATTTAAACATAAATATATAATTTTAAAATATAGTCAGCATGAAACAATTGTAACTTTTTTATAATGTAGAACTTGGTAAATATGTACATTTTTTACAAATAAAAGATGTAGTTGTCCACTGGTTTTTATACATTTGTTTTTAACATAGTTTTTTGGTAACAGTTATAGAATAGTCATTTACATTGTAAATATACATTACATAATTACATACAGTTTAAATTTTTAATAACATACATTTTTAAAATAATTTTCCCATTGTATAACTTTTTTATGTTTTTTGCATATTTTTTAATAAATTATATATTTTGTATAATATTATTTAAGTTGTAAATACAAATACAATTATTAAGGTAAGAAAACATTTTGAAAAAGAAAAATATTTTTTAACATTTACACATTTTTTCACATTTTTAGCAAGCATTATAATTTTTTTAAATCACATTGGTAAGTCAACATATTTTATTTTAATGTATAATAATAAATATGATTTATTTTATAATATTTAGTATTATACTTTAACATTTTTAAACAGTGAAGAAAAAACATTTAGTAAATTAGTAATATTAATTATTATTTTTTTAAAGAAATTGTATTGCATTTCTAATGTACATTGACTTTAATGTAAAAAGTATTTTTATTATTTCATTTAGGTAGCCATTTTATAAACTAAGTTTTATTTTGTAGGCGATCTGTGTTGTTTTAGGTCATTTCTGAGGGGAGAAGCTCACGGTTGGAAGCTGCGTCGCATCGGTTAAGGTAAGTTTAATTTAATTACTTTTAGGCTTAATTTAGGTGTAGGGTGAAGGTAGTTAGGTAGTGTATAGATGTATGTATAGTTTGTATTTTGTGTTTTTGATGTGGTTTAGTTAGTAGTTTGGCGTTTGCGAAATGCGGTTAGTTCGTAGATAGGTAGGTGTTAGGGTATATATTATATGTATAAAAATGTTTAGAGTATGGTTTTATTAGTGTGTTTATGTGTGTTTTTTAATGATTTTATTGTGTATTTGTGCTGGAGGAATTGTGTTGTTTTTTTACAGGTTTTTGTCGTTTGGAAGTTGCCGTTGGGAGAAGCATGATTTTTTTTTTAAGGAACTGTGTATTGGGGGCTCATTACGATGCCGGACGGAAGCCCATCCATGCTGGTGGCGGTGGCCGAAAACGTTCATTTTCCCGCCCCAGGTGCGGTCACTGCGACCACCAAATTACAATGGTCCTACAGAGGCCATTTACCGTCCGCCGCGGTCTGTCCGGCTCCGCACGTTTTTTGCGTACGCAAGGGTGGCGGACGGAGCCAATAGAGCAGTACCGGCGTGCGGAAACACGTTCCGTCCGCCAAACAGATTATGATGTGGCAAACAGCCCTTCCCACCGCCGCGTAAAAACTACCACGTTGCGGATGGCGAAAACACAACAACGGAGAGGAAGAGCCGATACAGAACCCATCTAAACCACCGGAGCCACCATGGATCCTGCGCTACAGGCCTTCCCGCTGCTCTACCTGCTGCACCTCCCGCAGACAAGACACCGCCACGCCCAACAGCATAGGTATGTACCAAACATCTCCAGGCATGCAACCCCTGAACAACTACAACTCCTAGCAAGCATGGCGGCACCACGATGAATGTGGCAACCTGCCAAATGCAAAGGGCGAGGCCCACCCCATCCCCATGAGTGACCCTCGGTGCCCCTGAAGGCAATTGGGGCCAATGACGAGCCCCGCAGTAGCAGATCGCGCACACCGCAACATCAAAATATGTACGCTGAAGGGCCTCATTGGCCGATGGCTCATTCGCATAGTGGTTGCCACACCGCGGCGGCCGGGAAGGAGCGACCGCAACCCTGCATCATCCAATTGAGGCCAATGCGTGTCATCACCACGGATGCCAGCTACCACTCATGCGAACACATACTGCATTTACATTGGCGCCATGCGAATTACATCACCCATCACAACTCATTTGCCTAAAGTGATTGGTGCACCCCATGTGTAATGTTGTGGGGCACGAGGCCCCCATGCATATAAAGTAACCACACAGACACCGTACATGTATAGGAGAACTGGCCCAGGGCACGTGCTTCCGGCCCCGTTTGTTGGCAGGGTCACATGTCCAGTGACGCCCGTGCTGGGTGGCTGTGGGGTGGGGGGTAAGCCAGCCCTCTGTGAGTGGCTGGTACTTCAGAACACCTAGAACAGTAACCAGCTGGTCACTACACTGTGAAGGTATGAGAGAGTGGAACCCTTGAGTCAAGTCTACACACACATGGCATGTCCAAGAAAAGGAGAGTGAAAGTACATACATAGTCATGCCCTGTGGCCAGCATGGACCGAAATGAGGGAAGGAGTCTAAAAGGACAAAGGTCTCTCGCACTGTACCAATGTTGTGTAATGAAACATCCAACCTGTGAACATCGCTTGTACATCCCTTGACAACTGACTGGCGTCCCTTGGCCAGGGGTCGACTTGTGAAGGGCCAGTGACGTAGGCAGACAATGAGAGGTGTCCACTGTCTGCAAAGCAGACATACTTGTAACCCCTAGCACTCCCAACACACGTACTGGTGTGGCGTGCAGTGTGCACAACTGCCATTGCCTGTTAATGTTCACACACATGTCATAGGAGTGCACATGTGGAACAAACAAACATAGCTCTGACCGACATCATCGCTCATTGGCAGACATGTGGGCATGTATACATAATCCATGTGCATTTGTGCCTCATTCAGGTGAACATTGCAATGTCTGTTACGCAAATTCCACACACACTCACGCAGGACTGACCCCATTATGTCCACATGTGTATGTCCACCGTGCTGAACAACCATGTAGCGTTGTCCAGATGACACTCACTGCCCTCATCCCGTAATGGTGTTGCGTATTGTGGGACTGAAGCTTGCGCTCGTGCAGTGACAGCAGCAACATGCAACTCAGCACTGATGCTGGGAAACACTAGTGCCGTCAAAATAAAGGGAGCGAAACTCCACTCCCATCCCGGACGCACAGCGTGATTTCTTTGTAATAAAGATGCTGATGTTTTTATCCTTTTCAAACACATTTATTTTACGATAATCCAATGATCCACATGTTCATTCCATTTTGCTTTGTCACAAGAGAGCCATTACATGTATTTACGTTTCTGATACTGCGGATATGTCCATCCGGACCTTTTTCCGAAGCAGGAAATATACATGATTCATCCTCAGTAGTATGATCTTCCCAATGCATTTCGGGATAATTTCATCGCCCTTCGTCAGGGGTTCACTACAAATATCAAACATCGACATTAGATCCTGTATTTAGACTTCACCACGCATCACATACTAAAACTTCAGTTTTGCTTAATCCATATATGTAATTGTTACCATGACCAACGTTCTCCCTCTAATTATAAAATCATACCTGTGGGGCTTCTTCCACAAATTCTCCCCCCTCATTAATCATAAACTTCTCTTTCTAGCGCAAAAAGAACCATTCTCCACCCACCATGTACTCGAATGCAACCATCCCCGTAGGAAGAGAGCTTGACTGAAATACTCCCATACCTGTAATACATATCCACGTTATTTCTTGCTTGTTCCAACCTCTCACGAGTACATTCTCACGCTCGCGTCTAACTTCCTTTTTCAAAAGCCAAATGTAACCCCTCCCCTATTAAATGACCAATTATATACACCTCCATCTGCCTCATTCCTACAATTCCCAGAACCCACTGCATTTGAACACTTGATTCCACCAGGTGACACTTGTTTATGAAAAACGAAATCCCCCCATACAACCCATTAAATCAACTGGCATGATTACACCGCCCTCCCTCAAGATATTAATAATAACATTGATCATGAAATGTAGCGTTCTTCATATACAAAACAACAAGTTGTAAAATCAAAACTGAAAATGTCTGTGAATCTTTCACCGTTTTATGCATACGATGTTTCTGCTGAAATTTAAAACATCAACCGTCTTTGTTTGTAACTCGGGAGCCGTTCAAGAAAGCTCCTTTTTGTCAGGAGAATGGATCTCTCGTGTGACTGTCCGTTTTTAAATTCTTTTAACATTTTCATCCGCGGGTGCTACTTTGCAGTGGGCCGAAAAAGTACATATCAATTAGAGAGTGAAAGTGCACACCTTTTTCTTCATTTTTTCATTTGCTTTCGCCGATTTTATCCATTTGATAGTTTATGCGTGCAGCCCGGGTGCGCGGTCCGCCCTCCAACCGCGTCGGTTGATGTTGTTTTAAATGTCAGCAGAAACATCGTATGCACAAAACGGTGAAAGATTCACAGACATTTTCAGTTTTGATTTTACAACTTGTTGTTTTGCGCACCAGGGCTGCACGCATAAACTATCAAATGGATAAAATCGTCGAAAGCAAATGAAAAAATGAAGAAAAAGGTGTGCACTTTCACTCTCTAATTGATAAACACTAGTGCCGTGCCATCTGAACACAGGGCAGCTCATCCTTGATGTAGCAGTGTACTACATGCCATACACATCCACGTCTTTGGATGTCATAGTGTCAGTATGTCGAGTGAGTGAAGAAAAACAACGTCTGAATGCAGGTCACTTGTGCATTTCATGTGACCATGAGGCCTGTCAATGTTGTGGTTGTGCGAGTCTCTGGGTAAGCTGTGCACCACATTTCATCTAGAACTCAGCCCATGCCTGTGTACCCTGACATACGTAGGAGGAGACCACCCATCTTTCACCCTGTCCCCGACCTGACGACGATGGAGGACATCGAAATCATCCGGGTATTCCGTTTGGATCGCCGCACACCACGAAACCCATGTGCCCAGTTGGAGCCCCATTTGAAGCCCAAAAGAAAATATCCGGCTGCATTGTCTGCTACAGTGAAGGGTATGGCTGCACTGCATTTCTCCGGTACTGGGTCTTTCCAGTACACTGTGGCCAGCACCGAGGGGATGTCACAGCCCATGTTCAGCATGGTGTTGCATGACGTCCTGTCAGCATTGATGCCTTACAAGGACAGACCTGTCCACTTCCTGAGGAGGGATGAATTGGCAGCTGTGAAGGGGGAGTTCTATGACCTGGGAGGCATTCCAAATGTTGTGGGAGCCATTGATGGTACCCACATTGCCCTCTGTTCCACCACAGGCAAGTGAACACATCTATAGGAACCGCAAACACTACCACTCCATCAACGTACAAGTGGTATGCCAGGCGGATCAGATCATCTCACACGTGTGTGCAAGGTATCCTGGGTCCGCACTAGGCCTGGGCGGTGAACTTCGCTCCGTTCGCGGAGTTTTCTGCACTCCGCGGAGCTCGCGGAGTGAAGAAAACTCCGCTTCGCAATGTGCAGCGGAGTTTTTTCCCTCCTCACAATCGCGAACAGTAAGTTCGCGAGCGCGAGCTGCCGCTCGGGTAGAATTTCTACCCGAGTGGCAGGAATACCAGCACAAACTGCAGTTTGCACTGCACTCCGCCACTCGCTGAACTTTGCAGAGTTTTCTGTAACTTCGCGGAGTTCCGCGTAGCAAAACTCCGCAAACTACGCCCAGGCCTGGTTGGCACATAACTCCTACATCTTGCGGAACAGCACCATACACCAAATGATGGCCAATCTGCACCCTGAGCGGGCCTGGCTTGTTGGTGAGTGGGCTGTGTCAATGACTGTGATGTATGTGTGACATGCTGCTCTCCCCACACATTCATATCACACTGTTTGCCTGTCTGTCTCACAACTAGGTGACTCTGGGCATCCCAATCGTCCGTGGTTGCTGTCCCCACTGCGGAATCCAACAACGCCAGGGGAAGTCCAATACAATGATGCACATGGGAGGACACATCGTGTGTTGGTGCGCAGTTTTGGACTGCTGAAGTCAAGATTTAGGTGCCTGGACCAGACTGGTGGTGCACCTAAGTACTCACCACAGAAGGAATGCCAGATGTTAGTCGCCTGCTGCATGCTACACAACCTGACCATGCGCAGAAGGATCCCCCTGATTCTGGACGACGATGAACAGCAGCAGCCCCCCGCACCCAACCCACACATGCCCAGTGACGATGACAGTGGTGAGGAAGAAGGCCTTGACCAGCGACAACAGCTCATCGTCAACTACTTCTGTTGAGTGTAAGTGAACAATGAGCGACTATGACTGTGTCTGCGTGCCTTGCTGTTGTCTAACAAACTTTGAGATCTGTTACTGGCATTTTGTACACATACAGGACTATGCGCGGGATTGGAGAACTTGGGCAGGCAGTGACTGAGCACCCAGAAACACCCATTAGCACAGGACCCAATTACTATAGTGCCTCACTAGCTCTCCCACTCACTGAGAGGTTTGCAAGCGTGTGTACACAAGTCGATAAGTTGCAGACAAGACACGCTTCGAAATGTGCTTTTTTTACTACAGTTGCAATACAGGCAACATACGTGCCACAAGAAGTTGAGAATGCATGAGTACATATACAGTTTCCATAGTGACACATCCATAACACATGAAGCAAGATGTCAGATCAATAATCCCTCTGGACGAAGACCCACAAGCATATCCCCCCACCCCTTGCTGGGAGGAGTTGAATGAGATGTCTCAGGTCTATGGGCTTTGCCAGCAGACCCATTGCTCAGCCAGTACATGGTGAAATGTACATCCCATGTGCTGTGTCGCTCACATCACTGGATGGATCACTCTCAAAGTGTGGGGCAACTAGCCTGCCTCCCCATGACATCTAAAAGGCACCCGTGTCCTCTAGCAGCAGTGACACCTTGTTGAGTGGGGGTGCTAGGGCCTGACCAGAACAGAATGACAACGGACAATTCCCTCCGACCACGGACAGAATGTACATGCAGTGCTCCTTGACCACGCAGAGAACAAGCTCTGCAGACACTTCTCATGTGATAGACAAATACTAATGTACTTGCAAAACGACTACGCCATGTGAATTTCGTGCGCTACAGCTGCATGATGGAAGCCGGGCTCATGCCAGTCGACAATGTCCATGACGGTCAGATGACAGCCTCCCCGTTGCTCAGGTCTGTGGTACCAAGCGAAACAGACCGCAGAGGTCAGCAGAGTAAAAGCAAATGCATATAGGGCAAAAGTCAGAGAGCTGAATGACAACTCCTGTTAGTAGGCATGAAAAAGTTAAAAGGACATTGAATTAGTCACCAACAGTTCCTGTTGCTGTTAAGTAGTTACGAATCCAACAGGCACAGGTAGCCTCGAAGGCAATCAGTTCCAAAAGACGATCCAAATCATCTCCAGCAAAAAGGACCGCCATCCAATCCAGCAGTATGAAGGAACAGATGTGCTCTTAGCACCACGACGATGAAAGGAGTATCCCATGGCACCCGGGGAGAGGTTTGATGTAGGCATGGCACAGGAGCCTTTGCGCAAACACACAGGCGCAGCTGTCAGCCTGTCTGACACATTGGAAGGCATCCCACAAACGTGTATCACCGGAGCAGTAATGATCATGGACCAACAAAGAACTCACCCACTGCTCATTATCCAGGGCAGCAAGGGATGTGTTGGAAAGGCAGACATCCAGGGACCACTGAAAGGGGCATCTTCGGCAGTAGAACACAGGCTGCACGCAGGAGAAATAGGCATAGCGGAAGGTTAGCCTATAACTGATGCATAACACAGCTAACGGGACACATCCAAAGAGGAGCTGCATGCGGTCACGCTACAGTTGCAACTGACCGGGGTTCGACTGGACCACAGGACGGGCAGACATGGCGTGAGAGCACTCTTAGAACCAGCGCTCAGCTGTACAGCCACAAGTAGTGATATCAAACCGCTAAATGCAGTTGGGAAATTGGAGGAATGACACCCGGTAGAACTCCAGAAATCGCATGAAACGAAGGGACAAGGCCAGAGCCCACATGTTTTAAAAAAGTGTGCAACGGCCTTCAGTATCAGAGGCTTTCGATGATTCTTGTGTCAGTCCCCCGGAAAAAAGTGGGAGTGCCATGTTCAACAGTGACTGAATTGCACGGGACGGTCAAGGCACCTGGAATTCAAAGGTCTCAGGGCTGATGTGGGAGCGAATACTTGTTGAAACAGAAGCCCATTGTCCCTGCACACTTAGTGAAGTCTGCTTTCGCTGTGGGAATGTGAGGCCACAAATGGATATCCACAATCACATATGGGGGAGTGAGGAGGACATTGCTACAGCAAGGAACACGGCGTGCAACAGTTCCTATATAGGCAATGCCTGCCCTGTGACCGCAGCACTTGTGCCCATTCAGGAGAAGATAACTTTGTTTGTAAAAAAGGTTTAGCGTGGGTATGTTGTCAGGGACTGGTGTACATGTAGGTAAACATGCATAGACCGTACCTGTCACTTGAAGATCCCTGTGCAACAGTACTTGAGTGTGTGAATACGACAATGTCACCATTGTACACATGACAGGATGAGTTGTGATGCTGGCTCTTGTGGGCACACTGCTAAGGATTTCATTGTTCTGCGCTGTGTGATCTATGACAACTTCCGTCATGTCCATCATGATGTTATTAGGGGGATGGGAGCACACTGCTTCACCTCCCAGCACAGTTCACCCATTGGCATTCTGGTATATGCAGTTCAGTCATGATGCTTACTTGTCATGTGACTGAGGTATTTCACCTGAGTTGGGCAGGGAGAGGTACAGAGACCCGAGTAGAATTTGGCAGCTTCCTCAGCAGACACCGATCACAATGTATCTTACCCCTACTGATATGGGAGGATAACGCAACACACGTGTCTAGAGATTCACAGCACTGACCTGCACAAACCTAGGTGACACATGTCAATGGTAACAGAAGTAAGCTTTTCAACTGGACTGCATTCACCAGGATGCTAAGGGCGAAACTGTGTTGGGAGGTGCAGTCGTGTACTCCAGTCCCCCTGCTGTCCATGTTGATGGTGTTTGCCGGTGTTGTCTGTCATGCATATTGTACAGTGTTGCCTTGTGGTGTGCTTTTGCGGTTATTGCATAATATGGCAACGCATTGTTGTTTCCTTGTGTCTTTCCAGGTACCTCCAATCTCTCAATGGATTTTCGCTTTTACATATTCGGATACATTGCAATGTGAGTCAACATGCCACTTACTGTGATGAGAATGCTCTTGACACGAAGGCATACTGTTGTGAGTTGTGTTTATTTTGCGATGTGTTACAGGTGAGGGGTGAAGTAGGAGGTGATGGTACACGGATAGTTAGGGTAGGACACACAATGGTAGAGTTCCAAAGTCCAAGCGAACACTCCCATTCTTGTGGCAATGTGGTTTGGTATTTACAACAACAGTCAATGCTCGGTGTTACAGTGGTGACATCAGCGGTTGCTCCGAGAACTGGTACGGCATGGTGCTGTGCCACGTGATCCTGATGGGGTCTTTCTCGGACGCCCCCTCTGCCGTTTGGCCGGGGGGGAACCTGCTGCATGCTCAGAGGTGTCTGAAGATTCGCCAGGTGGTGTGACTCACCCCTCCCTGTAGCCGCTGCTTGACCCGGCCCTTGAGGTCGCCCCACCGCTTTCTGATGTCACGCACAGTGCTTAGGGTGCTCCCTGAGGCATTGACTTTGCTGTGGATCCTTGCACACATCTGAGTCTTGCGCGCAAGTAGGGTGTGTTGGACCAGGTGCCCAGACAAATGTGGTTCTACCCTGATTGTCTCGTCTACTGTCACTCTCAACTCTGAGTCGGTGGATTTGGGCATTGTCTTGGGGGGCATGGTGCAATTGAATGAGGGGTGCAGGGTGCAAGGTAGTGGTGGAGATATGTGAAGTGTGTGAGGTGTGTCCTGTCTCTCTGTCTCAGCTTGTGGTGTGCAAAGGATGCTGGTTCAGGAAGGGGTTAGTTTCATACTGTGGTATGTGAGTGTGTCCACATGAGTGATGACCTCCAGATGTCTCTTCCATGCTGCACATGTCTTTCCTTACCAGGAGCAAGTTGGGGTGTATCATTGTGGCGTGTGTGTTGTGATTGAGGGCGGCAGGGAGTACAGGCACACTTCGGGCATTGTTGTGAAGTTGGTTCCGTCCGCCATTCATTTGGCCTATGTGCGTGCGCGGCGGTCGGACGCAGTGCTCGGTCCGCCAGCTCCGCATTCTCGTCGTAATTAGTCATGCGGTCATGCCGCGGCAGGAGCGGCCTTTTCAAGCCGTTGAACAGCTTTCCCGTCCGCCGCAGTCGGATTTGCAGCTTTTCAGACCGTGGTGGACGGTCTTTTGTGACATCCGTCTGCCGCGGTGTGATTTTGCGTACATTGCATCATAATTTGGCCGACGGAAATGCCGTGGGTCATGCGGGAGGTATTTTTACGACACCATGGAGGACGGAACGCTTTTCCGTCCCGCATCGTAATCGGGCCCTTTGTTTCTAGTAAACTAATAATTATTTTACAGTTCCTTTATTTTTCAGGTTTTCCTGGAGCGTTTCTTTTTTTAATTACATTTTTCGGGTTTTTAATGGATTGGAGTCTACGGATATGTTGTCGGCGGATTATATTTTTTACAGTTGTATTTTTCAATTTTTTGGGGGACTTTTGAGTAAGTTTTGGGCTTTTAAAACGTTTGGATTTATTTATGGCAGTTTGGATTCAATTCTTCAGCAACAAAAAAGTAAGACATTTTAAATTATTTACAATGGGAGAGAAATGTAATTTTTGTCATTTTTATTGACGTTTGTAAATATATAAAATATATTTATTATGTCAAATAATTTTTAAAAATAAGTTAAAATTCATTGACATAATGTTTATATTTTACATGTTTGCAAATAAATGTTTATTTAAGAATTTAGTGCACAATTACGATTTTCTATGTTTTTGTAGTAATGTTCTAAAGTAGGGATTTAGCTATTGTTTCTAGATATTCTAGCCCTTTAGTGTGTGGGTAGAGTTTTACTTTGTATTGTAGGTGCTCAAGCATTGTTTTAGTCTGTTTAGTTAGTTTTGGACCTAGGTGTGTTACAGACTGTTCAAGTCTTAGGGCCCGATTCCGATCTCACTAGGAAAGCCTTCCGACCGACACGGATCGGGACTGGTTTCCGACCGACACGTACACGCGCTGTCCGACCGACGTAGTACGATGCAATGCGTATCAAATACAAACGACTCGCACGGAGCATAATACGGATGACCAACACATACGGAAATCAATCCGTCCTAGCTAAATGTTCGGAAAAGAGCCCGACGCGACCAACTCGTATGCGAACGCTGCAACATACCTCAGCGTGAATGGAACAGACTCGGACCACCCCGCTAATACATGAAAAAGCATCCGTTGCGGTCAACGGAACGTTTCCGTCATGCTCAACAAAATACACTAGAAACAGACAGAAAGAGTCCAAACAAGCATTGTCAAAGGCAAAAAATAATAATAACACACACCCACAACTCCACCTATATAAAGGGCCAAATTCCTTACCATGATCCTTTGCAAATTCAACAGACCTGCCAGCAGATACCACCACTACACTGCACTGATACATACACTCACAACCCATCCACCACACAACCTTTACACTACTAGCACCTGTCAAATACCTCACTCACAAACACACACCTTTACTCATACTCACTCACCCTCACTTTCACACTCACCCACACATCCATCTCCACCACCACCCATCACCATGCCCCCAAAGAAGAATCCAAAGTTCACAGACAGTGAGTTGGAAGTCATGATAGATGAAATTCTCAGAGTAGAGACAGTTATTTGGCACCTTGGTCCAACAGACCCCCCGGTCCCAGAGAACCAAGATGTGGGAGAGGATTATCAACAAGGTGAACGCTCAAGCACCTTGCCTGCGCACAACGGAAGATATCAGGAACAGGTACTATGATGTGCGAAGGAGGGTCAAGAAGCTCATTAACAAAGAGCATGAACTGAGTCAGCGGACTGGCGGTGGCCCTCCTGCAACACCTGTGCACTTCACTTCCTGGGAGGAGAAGGTGCGGGCCATCCTTCCACCGGAGGGCGTCTATGGAATATCAGGAGTACCAGAGCCTGGTGAGTACATACTCAAATAGCCAATATTGATAGCAAATACACAGCCACAGACATCACTGTCAAGGACACAGCGATACAAATCACTGTCAGCAAAGCCATAACAACATTAAGCAAATGAGCCTGTGACGTGTATGCCAGTTTGACAAACAAAATACCTGCAATCTCAGAGTAATATGTAACTATTTCATGACATGTACCAAGTTACTAAAAACACAGCAAGGCTTTGTGCTCAAAACAGCAACCACCACTGTCAGCCATCTTGCCAGCACTGTTTCACTCACTCACAGGGAACCTGAGCCACAGAAAGGAAGGTTAGAATGGCTGGGAAGGTGGGTGTAGCTAAAAGCATGATGGGAGTCATATTTACAGCCAAAAGTCCTCCTCCCACATGGCCCAACAATCCCACCTTGAACCATGCTCATCTCACAGGGAGTGGAAAAGTACTGGCAAGATGGCTGACTCTGGGCTCTGGTGTGTGAAGCACAAGGCCCTGTTGGGAGTTGTGCTCAAACAAACACCAGGCCCCACTGTCAGACATCTTGAACGTAAAGTTTGACTCACTGTCATGGAAGCATGGTTCATGGTGGCCTATTTGGGCTGGGTGGGAGGAGGAGTGCTAGCTCTGACTACATCTACCAGCAGGCCCTGCCACACACACACCCCTCCCACCAGCACCAAACACCACACCTGGGACTATGCTCTCCCTGAGAGTTAAGGGAAATCTACTTCCAAGATGCCTGACACTGGACACTGGGCTCTGGTGTGGGGAGCACAAGTCCATGATGGGATATGTGATCAAAAATAGATTTTTACTAACAACATACCTGCAATGTAACTGGAAAGCTCACCATTTACAAAAATGTACAAACGTAGCACTAACGCACAGCAAGGCAATGGGATCCAAACACCAGTCACATGCAGCAGCCATCTTGTTTGCACACATTCACTCCCAGGGAATCTGAGTCACAGGAAGGAAGGTTGGGATGACTGGGAAGGTGGGTGTAGCTAAAAGCATGATGGGAGTCATAGTCACAGCTAACAATCCTCCTCCCACATGGCCCATCAAGCCCACCTTGAACTATGCCCATCTCACAGGGAGTGGAAAAGTACTGGCAAGATGGCTGACACTGGGCTCTGGTGTGGGGAGCACAAGGCCCTGTTGGGAGTTGTGCTCAAACAAACACCAGGCCATCACTGTCAGCCATCTTGCCATCACTGTTTCACTCACTCACAGGGAAGCTGAGTCACAGGAAGGACAGTTGGGTTTGCTGGGAAGGTGGGTGTAGCTAAAAGCATGATGGGAGTTGTAGTCACAGCCAACAGTCCTCCTCCCACATGGCCCAACAATCCCACCTTGAACCATGCTCATTTCACAGGGAGTAGAAATGTACCGGCAAGATGGCTGACAAATGGGCCTTATGTATGAATTGGCCACAAGTCACACCTAGGCCCTGGGCCTCTCACACCAGTCCCCACTCTCAGCCATCTTCACTGTACATTTCCACTCACTGTCTGGGGATGTATTGTACAGGACATGGTGTGAGTTGCAGTCATAGCACACATCACTATCCACACACAAAGCAACATGTCCATCAGTGACAAGGGATACCTGACAGTGAATGGAAGGGCCACAGCAAGATGTTTGACACTGTTGCATGGTGTCATGTACACAAAGCACTGTTGGGAGTTGCATTCAACTCCTACATCATGCAGCGTTGTCAGCATCCTTGCCACTACACTCCCTCACTGTGATTGATACTTTGTCCACAAGGAGTAAGCTGGACTGGGTGGGAGGAGGGGTACAACTTACAGCAGCACAACACAAGCACACAAACCTCTGTACCTCACAGCTCTGAGCCGGAAAAAGCAGGAAAGCAGCCTTGGTTAACTAATCTGCCCATGGAGGGCAAGGACAATATACATGATGTGATCAGGCACAAAGCAAAGCAGTAACACTATTTGCTACTGACAGCTATTCACATGTGTGCAATGAGATGAGCACTAGGAAGGCATTCATCAAAATACCATAAACCAAATGCCACATACATTCTGGACTGTGAGTGTGTAGGTAGCCACACCAATCTGACTGCAAACGACATGCACAAACACCAGCACACATGTACAAATCTTGAAACATATCGTAAGAGGAAGAGTACGTATATCATTGGAAAAGCACAGATGTGGGAAATACCAACACACCTGTGTCATGCACAGGGTGTCACTTGCCAGTCAATGCCTATGTACAGTCAAATGAACAAAACATGCCCATTTATGCACAGGGCTGGGCATGCTCAGCAAAACACTTCTTGTTAAAATCACAATGTTCGCTGAAAAAATAGGCCTGGGTCTGTGACGATGGAGGACTATTTAATGTCCCTACACTCATCATAATGTACAATAGCAAATGTAATGTGTATGATTCGATGACCTGTGCAAAAACACCACAAACACTGTGTCTCTCATCTACCCACAGGGCCTACTGGGGACACTGCAGGAACAGAACAGGAATCCCAGTCCCAGACTCTGGTTGACCCTGAGCTCTCCAGTGTGGACGTCTCTCAGCCCTCAACAGATGACGATGAACTACCTGGCCCCTCCGGTGTGAGTCAGCATGCAGCACCAGCAGCTCGAACACCAGCACCCCCTGGGACCACTCCCGCAACATCTGTCAACCTCCAGATGACCTCTACCAACACGGACACACCAAGGCAACAAAACAACGAGAGCACAGCAACACAGGGCACTCTGGAGTTGGCGGAAAACAACACCAGTGTCAACGATAAAGGAGGCTCAGTGTTGTCTGTGCCTGCAACAACAGGTCCTGCTCATGTGGGTAAGGGTGGTGGGAGGGGCCGTGGGGAGAGGTCCCGTGAGGCAGCTGGTGCTGATGATCAAGCAGACCCACAGTTGGCACGCATTTTATATGCATATCGAGAATGCACCGGAGACTTTGGCCAGGTAGTTGGGATCCTCAAGGACATGCAACAGCAGCAGGCTACCCATTTTGCCAAAATTGACTCACACATGTCCATAATGGACTCACACATGTCCAGAATGGAGTCCAAAATGGATAAAATTGATGACCAGTCTGCGGTGCAGAGGGACATACTTACCTGCCTCTGCCAGATTGCTGACAACATGACCCCACCTCCCTGTGTGCCCACTAAATCTGTTGCTACTACATCTGCAACTGCCACAGGGAGGGATGAGGACTCTGGCAGAGAGTCTCCTGAACTGCGGCAGCCTGCACCTGAGGGTCCCCCAGAAAAACATTAGCGGGGTCGTCTGAAGGACAAATGAGAGACAGATGGCTATGCATCCCCCCAGGAAGTGACAACCTGCTCCTGATATCCTCCATTGTGTGCGAAGCGTTCACTTTGTTGACTGTCACTGAACTCCCCCACATGGGATGGAGGGTCTAAGTTGGATCAATGACTCAAATGACTGTGGACTTGGCTCTGAAAAGTTCATCTACTACCACCAACAACTCCTCTGTGAACTTTGGATTTCAAAAATTGGTACAGCACTATCACTTTCTTGTAAAATTTCGCACCTGCACTGCAATAAATCTTTATTCACACAATACTTGCTTCTGTCGTGAATTAAACACGGTTTGTAATATAGAGATGATGTCCTAAAAAAATGCTTTGGATGAAAAACAAGTACAGCAATTTACCTACTGTCTTGTGAAGTAAATGTAACATGACACATATAAGAGATACACACAACAAGGTCAACACAACACAAATAGTACATGGCATACATCCTCATTGCCTCCACTGTTGTAAACTGAAACCACATTTCAATGCACAAACACTAATCATTGTTAGACAAACTGAACATCAGGGCACATATACAGTATGTAAATGAATGTTGGATGTGTGTATACAGACGAGGCACACCTCAATGTGGAGCACAGGTTTATTACACAGGCACAACATGTTGCCTCCACAACAAATGAAATCAAATCACACTGTGACAATAAGCACAAATTAAACAAGACGTTTGAAAAATTTCAGAATTCAGTGTGGCACAGATTCCTGATCCCGAGAAAAGTTGCACTCTGTAACTGCATTGTGTGTCTCCATACAACAGCCAAAGGACCCTGTGAAGGTGAGACATAGAACAGTCATGAAATACCAAATTTTCTAAATACATCTCCAAGATACATTTCGTACTTGACATTTTTAAATTGTGAACACTAGCTAGGAGTCATGTCAACACTGTACTGGTGAACAAACTAACTCAATGGACAACAACTCCAAAGATCATGTTAAGTAGCATGCACCCACACGTATACAGAGATATTGTACAACAGACACATATCATGCAAAGAAAGTGCTTTGTCAACTCATCATTGTATTCTTACAATCATGAGAAAAAGTTGTTGATGAGCTGTCTTCGAACATCCTCCTCATCATCACTGGCAACATGCCCCAGGCCTGGATCCTCCCCTGCTGGAGGCTGCTGGTCCCCGTCATCTTGGATGAGAGGTAGCTCATTCCTCACTGCCAGGTTGTGTAGCATGCAACACACGATGATGATCTTACACACCTTCGCTGGTGCATATTGGAGGGCTCCTCCTGTAAGGTCCAGGCAGCGAAATCTGGTCTTCAGTAGCCCAAATGTCCGCTCAATCACTCGCCTGGTCCGCCCATGTGCCTCATTAAAACTAAACTCAGCAGGGGTGACAGGGTTCCTGAGTGGTGTCAGAAACCACAGCATGTTGGGTTATCCAGAGTCTCCTAAATTTAAACAGAAAATACTTCATATGTCTGAAAACAGGGTACAACCTGACATACAAGCGACCCACAACATAAACAGACAACATTACCTACCAACAAGCCAGGCACGCTGATTTGGCAGCCGAGACATCATCCGTGGGATCCTACTGTTTCTCATAATGTAGGCGTCGTGTGCTGATCCTGGGAAACGTGCACAGACATGTGAGGTTGTCATGTCAGGCAGACATACCACCAGGGCATTTATGGAGTGGTAATGCTTACGATTCCTGTATGTTTGTTCATTGGCTTGTGGTGGGACCAAAGCCACATGTGTACCATCAATTGAGCCAATGACATGTGGCATTCTGCCTAAAGCATAAAAGTCACTCTTGATGTCGGCAAACTGTCCTGGTGTTGGGAACTTGATGTACAGGTTCAGGAAATGTAACATTGCCTCCAAAAAATCACGAAGCACACAGCTAAACATTGTCTGTGACATCCCACCAGCAGTAGCCACAGTATACTGGAAGGTTCCCGTGGCAAATAATTGTAGGGCTGTCATCACCTTCACCTTGGGGGTCAGTGCAAATGGATATGGGCGTCCAGGTAGCAAATATGGGGCCAACTGCTCTGCCAACTCCTCAATGAGTGGTCTGGTGAAGCGGTAACGTCTGATGCTGTCACGTTCTACCATTGTCTGTAGGTCGGGGAAGTGTCTGTGGACAGCTGGTCTCCTGCAGTACATAGGTAACAAATCAAAAAATTATTCATACACTTTCCAATTTGATACGAAACATGCAAAAACTCATATACTACATCAAAGCAAGACTCAATGAAATCAGATGTGTAATGTTGAGCCTTGACACAAAGGGCAGTTATGTGACCCTTACTGAACATTTCATTTTATAATGGTTTGTCCACAATTGCAATGCTGTGCTGTGACTAATCACTGGTGCCTGTCACAGTCCATGTGATCAAACATTACATACTAAACACACACCTAATAAAGTATCAAAGATAGATGTTTGAAACAACTTTCACATGGTGGAAAGGTACACAGACAGGGATCATGTAATGCCACCTAGGTGGAATACTAGATACAGACAGCGTGTTACCATGCACACCACTGTCATAGTGTGGACACTGTCATGATGTAATGTCTGACCTACATGTACTATCACATACATAAAACATTCATGATGTGTAGCACATCTTTTTTGACAAGCATACCTGTATGTCTGTGACACAAAGACACAACAGCAACTCACATGCCAAATACAAGTTGATGTCTCAAGTAAATATCATTAACAACATCAACAATGGAGTGTCTGCGTTGTACAAGACTCAGATACTGTGGATTCACGCAAAATAACTTTACACAATGCACTTTCAAACACACAGTCCACTAAAGCAGTGATTATGTGTGGATGTAACCTGTGTTAACACAATGATCCCCTGGGACTGTGTCCAAGCCTAGGAGGGTGATCTGTGAAGTGGTCACTCACATTTGTGAAGTTCCGCACAAACAATGTATTTGGTACACATCAAGGTTGGCTCATCATGGGAGTGTGAGCTATAAAGTACTCTGTCCAATATGACTCACTGTACCCACACATGTAATGCAGCAGAACATAAAGATTTGCTATGCTGATTGATTAGTGTAGGGTGCCTGAGCCTCACCCAAAACGTGTGGTTTGCATCCTTTGGCTGTTGACTGTAATGGTGAACGACACGGATGAGTATTGAGTGCACACATGTGCCGCATCCGAACCAAGCATGACGCACACACAGCCCTGCCAAGTACCACACGTTAGACTAACGCATTTCAGTGTGGTGGGCCGCATCACCGCACTGAAATGCAAAGTCACGCGTATTAGCCTGTGCCAAAGCTCTGCGGCCCAAGCACTGGCTGCTAATTATAATTACACCAAAGTTGGGTGGTACAGGCAGGGTGCGGTGCGCACTGCTCTGCTGACTTCTTGCGATGCTTAATGCTACAACGTAGCACTGGTTCAATCACCGCGCGGCATACATTTCAGGAACGTCAAGTAGTGCCTGCCAATGACTACTTTAGAGACATTGATGAGAAAGTGTGAGTTCTGTCAGACTCACAGTTATAGGTCAAGTGGGTTGTTACATAGCCTAAACTGCCTCCCGTGGCGCAAGAGGGTGGCAGTTGAATTCAGATTAGTGGCGGTTGCCTAATGACTCATGAACTTGCGGTGCTGCGGTAATGAACACTACGGCGCAACTGACCCGACCCAGCTGGGCCTACCGCGTCAGACAAAAACACCTGGACTTTCACTGCGTAAGCAGGAGTGGGGCTGGGAAGTGCCACACCCTGCACAGTTCTTCGTCCACCTGGCCCGCCCACTGGCGTTCCTTCAACCTGTCACAGTAGCCTCGGTAGGAGTGCCAAAGTCACCCGAGGTGCGACGCTGCCTCAGAGTCCGTACTAGTGACCTGCTTGTCACATATCATCCCCGGCAGTGCCCTCACGAGAATCTGCATGGCAATGTGATGCCTTGCCTGTTGTTCATGTTGCTTTTCAGCAACTGGCACAGCTCCACAGGTGTAGCGTCAGTGACACACTGACACCTTCTGTGGCGTCCGCGGGCAGATTTTTGACTTTTGAAACTCACGAGCCTCCTGCTTGGGTCAGGCGTTTGGCATAGTTGAACCCAAATGTATTTCTGCATCATTAGATACATTCTGTAGGTCCCTGCAGCGAAGTGAATCCCCACTGTCTGCATGTTTAGTGTCACAAGTAACTCTATCCCCAAATCTGATTTAGATTGATGAATGGCAACAGAACCTCGTTCTGTTCACTTTTGTGTAGCTTTTCCCCTATGACCATCCTAAATTTATCAAAGGCTGATTCACCCAATGAATGGACAAGTCACGTATTAAATAAGCAGCCAAGACATGCAATGAATGAGTGCCTGCCTGCCCTCTGTTACTGAGCACTGCAGTCACGCAGTCTGTCTCCGGGTAGAGCCCTTCCACTTCTGGTCCTTTGCAGCAATTTTAAGACCTTCTAAATTTCTCCTTGCTCAAATGGGTGTAGTTCATGATATTTACATGTTTTAAACATCTTCATTGCTTGATTTTCATGGCGAGAAAGTGTCACTCATAGTCGTTGAAATGTCACTAATAATTACACTGAAAATATGAACATGACTAACCCTGGGCGAAGTGCTACGCTACGCTCGCGTAGTTTGCGAAGTTTGCGCTACTTCGCACAACGCGAATTGCACGTAGCACAGTGCGAACACGCGTAGCGTAGCGTAGCGTAGTGCCGCGGTCATTTTTGCTTGCTCGCGGTCCTCAACGTCAAGTTGGCGACCGCGAGCAAGCAAAATGACATCCCGGCGAGACTTTTTCCTCGTTCGCGATCAGCAACATCAAGTTGCCGATCGCGAGCGTGGAAAATAAACCTCCGGCGAGATTCTCAACGCGGGGAGGTCAGGTTTCTCATTGCGAGTGGTCGCGTATGCTTGCGACCGCTCGCGATGAGAAACTACCAGTCCGCGTTGAGAAGCTGCCGCTCGAGTAAAAATCTACTCGAGCGGCAGTAAAAGACAGCTCGCACTGTGCAAGTTGCCGTTTTCAATGATTGCACAGTGCGGACAAGCATCCGGCACTGTGCAATCATTGCGAACAGTGCGCTACGCAGTTCGCGTAGTGCTACGCGAAGCTTGCGTAGCGCGAACTGCACTTTGCGTAGCTTCGCGAAGCATTACTTCGCGAACTACGCCCACCCTTAAACATGACACAAATAGCAATGTGAAACCTTGGCAGCTATGCACACATTGGCTATTGGTCGTCATGGTGACAGACGCGGGTGAGTATTCAAAGGATGCGTTCTCCGCATCCGAACCGAGCCTGACGCACACATTGGCTATTGGTCGTCATGGTGACAGATGCGGGTGAGTATTCAAAGGACGCGTTCTCCGCATCCAAACTGAGCCGGGCGCACACATTGGCTATTGGTCGTCATGGTGACAGACGCGGGTGAGTATTCAAAGGATGCGTTCTCCGCATCTGAACCCAGCCTGACGCACACATTGGCTATTGGTCGTCATGGTGACAGACGTGGGTGAGTATTCAAAGGACGCGCTCTCTGCATCCAAACCGAGCCGGGCGCACACATTGGCTATTGATCGTCATGGTGACAGACGCGCGTTTCGCTTTGTGTACGAATCGCGTGCAATCCGAATCAGTTAGCTTACAAACTCAATAGTGTTATGATGCAGAATATTTGAACAACGCTGGAAGCGTGCCAGATGCGTGCAATGTTATGGATTGGCCAAATTCGGATAATGCAAACGACTCGGACCTATCGCTTTGGACGTATGGAACAGAATCCGCCTCTGCTGCACAGATATAAGTCTGTCTGTTCCCAAGAGACTTCACTTGCCTGCACTATATGCTACTTTACTACATTTCTACCTACCACTGCTGCTGTCTCTGCATCCTCTGGGATCTACAATGGCACGTACTGTGGAGAGGGCACCAGCGTTCACAGAGGAGGAGAACCAGGCCCTGCTGGACAGCCTCCTTCCACAGAACAGCAAGCGGTATGGAAAATCAGGGGAGCAGGTGAGTGTTGATTACACTGCCCTCTTAATTGGCCATGTTTTAAAACAGGCACTACTAGCATTGTGATCCCCAAGGGGCAAGCATGCACACATAGTTAATGTAAGTCTTACAGTGTGTAGATTCATGTTCTGGACAGGTACAGTGATGTAGAAGTGTGTTTGGTGGGATTGATTTTTCTGCACTATTCTCATGTTATTAAGGGAGACTTGCACACAGGACAACTGCCTATGATGATACTTGGCTAACCTTTCGACATTATCTGCCATTCTGACCATGACCTATATGTCCAAGCGTGTGATGAATAAACATGTAGCATGTGGAGTAATGGTGTGTCACCATGTCATTCTTACAGGTTGACGCCCATCAGAAGAAGGTAATTTGGCAGACCATCGTCTGGGCTGTAAGATCTGTGGGGGGTCTTCAAACGCCGCGTCCGCCACTGCCAGAAGAGGTGGCAGGACCTCCATTGCTGGACACGGAGGATTGCAAGAGTCCAGCTGAAGCTGTCACCTCCTCGCAAAAGGGGTGGACGACAGACCCTGATCCCCCACATGCTCTGGATACTGACGGTGGTCTTCCCTGACCTGGATGGGCAGTTGAAGGCCAGACAGCAGCAAGGAGGGGGTGAGAATGTGCCATGTTGCTGAACTATGTTTGACATGCATGTTGCACTCCCTCAGCCTGGTAACCCTCTCACAGGCCGTCTGTCTGCTGAGACACCACTTCTGTGGCAAAATGTAACTATGCCCCATTATCATCTGATGCCCAGGCGTGTCCCTTTCCACCTGTGACATGTGCCACTTAGGTCCTATGTATTTGCTGTAGTCCAAGGTTAATGTGATCAGCACCATATACAACAGGTGCATTGAGTTGACCATCATGAGTGATGTAATTGTCTGACATGTGTCAGCACATTGACTGAAATATGACCTGTACTCTGTGTGGGACATACATATATGTTCAAAATGGTAATCTAGGTGCACACAGGTTTGCTAACAAAATGCTACACACCCGTGCAGCAGGTGAGACCAATGTTGATACCTCAGACAAATAAAATGGATAAGTGTTCAAAATGTATAGTCCCCTGCATAGTGCTCTGTGTAATCACATGTATCACATGTACCAAGGACAGGTATGCCAACTCAGGCCATCTGAGACACTGTCACATCAGATTTTTGTGTGTCAGGCAACACTTTCACCATTGTAAATTTGAAAATCATGGGTCAGACTCTGTGACAGTGTGTACAGGCAGAACGTTTTGAAATACACAGGTGGCAAATATAGAAAATATGGACAGACATCTAATGTATGGAATGTGGCTCAGATACACAGGACAAGACATGTGTGTGTCATCCCTTGACTCTGCATAATGGTGGCTTCAACAAATATGTGTATGCTGCATTACTTTCTTCTTGAGAGCTCTAAAAAAGTTCATGTAGACAGATTTGTTAATTCATATACTCCAATTTCTAAGTAAAACAACGTGAGCTTGTCAAAGTGTCTAACTTGTGTGTAGCACGTAGGGGACATGTATACTTGACCACTACAGATGTTGCTTTAACAGTGAATACATGATTGTGACACAGTGCTGACGTTAAAGTTGTGATACACTGGCCCTGTAACAAGAGTCAGTACAGACTGCTTAGCCAGACAGGCCAGTGGCATAGTATGCCACAACCCAAATTGGTACACCCTAGTCCTGTACCTGCGGTGCTTGGCATGCCCCTAAAGATGCCCCTCCAAGGGCAGATGGCCCCTAGTTGTAGCAGTGCAGGCAAGTGAGGGAGGAATAATCATATGAATTACCCCCTAAAGGACTGTATAAAATGGACTGGCCATTGGCCTTATTGTTCTTCATGATTTTGAATTTGAAATACAAATGCTGCATAAAGCATTTTTTTTTCTTTTGTAGATTTGCTTTTCGTGTACCAAATTTTGTTAATAAGTCTAATGAAATTGCTGTTGAAATCTTGTTGTGGGAAAAAAATGATATAGTGATGTGATGGACTGCAGGTGGTCCATGGTATATGTGTCCTATTACAGCATGTATCAGAGTCATCATTGTCTGCAATTGCAGGTTGTCATGATCCACAACATTTTGAACAATGAGTGAGACATGCTTTTAACAACCTACCATCTTTGACTTTTTTTCAAGGTGCAACCGTCTATGATGGATATGCAGAATAGCGCGTTGATGATGAACAAGTCATCTGTCTCATCAGTACAACTTGGTAAACATGAAGTTTGACTCAGTGCAGATGATTTTGGGGACACACATGTACACAGGCTGATGAAAACAAAGTATTCTGTGTGTTGTAATTGTTGGATCCATGTCCGAGTCTCATTTAGACATGGTAGACCCCTGCCAAGACCAAGCTTGACACAGCTGACTTTCCACAGTAGTGAAATCACCTCATGGCAGTGTTTTAATCTGTGACATATCCTGAGCCCATGGTGTGTGTCATGTGAGCATGAATCTCTGTCTTCAAACCCCCTTTCCTACCAAGACTACAGTTCCTGCAGATGTTCCTGTTTGAGAAGCTTTCTGTGTGCTGACTAGTCCAGTGCTTTCTAGGACTATTTGACTTTGAGTGTCCAAGATGTGGGTGCACCAGTAGAATGGAGTCATTATGGTGACATCCCAGGTTGGGTTGAGACAAGGGCCTGCACTGTGAGCAAACTCACATGTGACACATTTTCAATTCCCCGAGTCACATTTGTGCTAGCAACATCAGCGTGTTTTTTATCTGTCATCTGTTTTTGCAAGTTTGGCACTTGTATGTGTCTATGACTGATCACAATCAGCAGATTCTACCCTTCCCTGTAGCCTGATGGCAACATGTCTTATTTGTAGGTCTCCTTGAGTGATTTCATTATTCAGAGACAGTGTTGAAGTTCCAAATGTGTTCAATACATATCACGTTATGCACATGTAATCCATCCTAAACGGATGTACACATTTCCCATGTGTTATGTCTAGCTATGTGTATTGTGTTTGTGAAACACAGATCCCACTACCACTCCTGGTGTTGTCAACAGTGCAGGAAGATTAGCTTACACATTTGCCTGTGCATTTGAGCCTACTGACACAGTTGTTGTATCCCCTATCTGGTGAGCCATGTGTCTTCCAAGTCTTCTGCAGTACACACTCAGCATTGGCAATTTGACAACAGTGATGACCTGCACATAATGCAGCTTTTATGGTTAGATGCAGAGTTGATGTGATAGACATGCAAACAAGTTAACATTGTAAATGGTCCGATCTTGAGTTGGGTGCAATGCACATAGTCAACACATGTTGACTGTCTCATAAGTTGTTGTTGGTCCATGCTTTTCTACACAGCAAGTAGGAATGTTGTCTACACATGTAGCGCTGACAGCTGTGACACAACCACTTCATGTTTGTTGCAGTGGGAGGATCATGATTCTATTTTGAGTGTCTGCGGACTTTTGTGGTGTCGTGGGCAGTCTCCGGTGTGCTTCATTGTACACTAACTCATCAAAATGTCATTCTTCTGTGAGTGTGTTTACTCATGTTGCTCTGCATGTTTTGTGTATGTGTTGTTGTGGACAGATGCAGTGAATTTGTGTCCCATACATATGTGTGTCTGGCAACTCTTGTTCAACCTTCAAATGTGTGTGTCCTAGTATGTGGCGTGCTGGGTGTACCTTCCTGATCTAGAAATTGCCACATTGGTCATGCACAACAGTACATGGACCCATGTTTGTATTGAGATCAGAATGATGTGTGGTCAATAATGTATTCCTCGTCATACAGCCAGTGAGCCACACTGTCAGGGGTGCCTGTGCAATGTCACCTGACAATGTAGGTTTAGATGATGCACATTGCTGGTGATCAATGTGTGTGGTGTTTAGACTGGCCAAGTGAGACTTGTCTCCTGGCAAGGCACCTACCTACAATGTGGCCTCACATTAGCGGCCATGCCCTGGGAGTAATGGTTGGGTATGTGAGATGATAGTTGTTCTTGCAAGGCACGTGACACAGTACACAAGAGTGAGTGTGCTCAAAAGTATGGCCCACATCCTTATTTGGAATCACAGAGGGTCAGCAGACAGGATACTGTCACCACAGCGCTGTAGCCTTGAGGGTACTGTGGAAGAGAGTCAGTCTCTTGATGTGTTGTTTGTTGTTCCACCAAGCTTGTTCTGCATGTGACTCTTGTGCACCCGCCCATCATACAATGCCTGATTGGCCACATTCAATATCCCAAATTATGGAATACTTCCAGATTGTACTCAACACGCATATGTCTCAGTGGAGTTCTGACCCACATCATGTGTATTATGCCAGGCAAGAAACACTTCAACACTCACACAGATGTTGTGTTTGTTCTGCAGTGTGTGGCTGGTTGGTTGTCTTTATGCATCTTCACCCATGTATTTCGACTGTGTTTGAATGGGATTGAGTGGATGTTCAGTTTAGTTTTTTTCTCTACTGGCCCTGGGACACCTTCAGCTTCACTCTGCACATCCCTTATGTTTTGCATTTCACCTTGCTGCCACAGTGTGGTACTGGATCTCATCAATGCTGTTGTTTCAGATTGAATCCTTTGTATTTGTGTCTGCTTGTGACAAAAATGTGTGTTTATGCATTTTGGATGGTCACATGTTACATTGTCCAATTGAACATTGGTGGCAGTGTTAGCCCCCAATAGCACAGATTGCCTGCACATGGCTGGGGTATGTAACACTCACAACAGTGCTTGTCTCAACAGTTCTGTTGTTGTTTGGCACACAAACACTACTTCATCACTACATTGCTTGTGTATTCTGGCACCAAAAACTACATGATTGCTTGAACATGCTGGGGGTGTGAGACCTACATTCACCTTTTTGTCACTACAGTGTTGGTGGGGTTATACCCCAAATCCATTTGTATGGTTGACAATGCTGGGGGCTTGAACCCCACATTCACCTTTTTGTCACTACAGTGTTGGCGGGTGTATACCCCAAATCCACTATATGGTTGACAATGCTGGGGGCTTGAAGCCCACATTTACCTTTTTGTCACTACAGAGATGGGGGGTTTGTTCAGCATGTCACTCTATGTATTTTTTTTACAGGCAGTTTGCACACATAACACAAAATTTGCATTGCAACCTTGGGGGAGTGTTAGGCATCCACCCCCTATGGGGTGGCCAATGCTGGTAGTGTTAGGCATCCATCCCCCTATAGGTAGAGAATGCTGGTAGTGATAGACATCCACCCCCTATAGGTAGAGAATGCTGGGAGTGATAGACATGCACCCCCTATGGGTTGGACAATGCTGGCAGTGATAGACATCCGCCCCCTATGGGGTGGCCAATGCTGGTAGTGTTAGGCATCCACCCCCTATGGGGGGGCCATTGCTGGTAGTGTTAGGCATCCACCCCCTATGGGGTGGCCAATGCTGGTAGTGTTAGGCATCCACCCCCCTATAGGTAGAGAATGCTGGTAGTGATAGACATCCACCCCCTATAGGTAGAGAATGCCTGGAGTGATAGACATCCACCCCCTATGGGTTGGACAATGCTGGTAGTGATAGACATCCACCCCTTATGGGGTGGACAATGCTGGTAGTGATAGACATCCACCCCCTATGGGGTGGCCACACCCTTATTTGGAATCACAGAGGGTCAGCAGACAGGATACTGTCACCACAGCGCTGTAGCCTTGAGGGTACTGTGGAAGAGAGTCAGTCTCTTGATGTGTTGTTTGTTGTTAGGCATCCATCCCCCTATGGGGTGGCCAATGCTGGTAGTGTTAGGCATCCACCCCCCTATAGGTAGAGAATGCTGGGAGTGATAGACATCCACCCCCTAGGCCTGGGCGTAGTTCGCGGAGTTTTGCTACGCGGAACTCCGCGAAGGTACAAAAAAACTCTGCGAAGTTCTGCGAGTGGCGGAGTGCAGTGCAAACTGCAGTTTGTGCTGGTATTCCTGTCGCTCGGGTAGAAATTCTACCCGAGCGGCAGCTCGCGCTCGCGAACTTACTGTTCGTGATCGTGAACTTACCGTTTGTGAGCGGGGAAAAAACTCCGCTACACATCGCGAATCTGAGTTCTCTGCACTCCGCGAGCTCCGCGGAGTGCAGAAAACTCCGGAAACTCCACGAACGGAGCGAAGTACACCACCCAGGCCTAGTAGTGATAGACATCCACCCCTATGGGGTGGACAATGCTAGTAGTGTTAGGCATCCACCCCCTATGGGGTGGCCAATGCTGGTAGTGTTAGACATCCACCCCCTATGGGGTGGACAATGCTGGTAGTGATAGACATCCAACCCCTATGGGGTGGACAATGCTGGTAGTGATGGACATCCACCCCCTATGGGGGTGTTGCCTTTCGCGGGGTCATGACGTTTTTGTGTGTGGTAGGTGTCTGACTTACCGTCTGTGACAAACGCGCCGGTTACGGTTGTTGAACCGACAGTAGGCGCACAGTATGGGGATGACATGTGCGATCGGATACATGGCTGCTTCGTCTCGTACGCAGTGATCGTGTTGTGGCGCGAATTGGAGCTGAAATACAGCTCTTCCGGATGCTGTGACGTGCTGGAGGTATCAACCTGTTCGGCGCGTAGGAAGTACGCATCGCACTTGGCCGGCCGGAAACTGCTTTGGAAATGGCTCCGGACGACTCCATTCAGCGTTTACGGAGCCTGTTCGTACAGGAATTGGTCCTGGAATCGGAGCATATGTGTCGCTCGGGAATAGGAGACATTTGCGCATCGTACTTCATCATTTGGATGGACTGGCTCCCGGAACGTGTCGGTCGGAAGGTAAGGCTACGGACAGCTCTCGGAGGGCCTTCCGAGCGGGATAGGAATCGGCCCCTTAGTTGTTGGTAGCTTTGTTCTTTTTGGAATGATTGTAGTAATTTATGTAGGGTTGGTGGAGTTCTGCCTGTTGTGACTTGGAAAGCATTATGCCATCCTTACACAGCGTTATTAGTTTTTGCTTCTTTGTTTAGGGTACTGTTATATACATTCCACCATGGAATGTGGTATTTGGCCTGTCTCCTGTGTCCAGATCTGTGTAGCCTTCCCACCCGGGTATCCTCGAAATAGTCCAGTAGGGGACTTAGTTTATGTTCATTTGTTTGATAGTAGGGGCTTTCTATTAAGAGATTGTAGTGTTCTGCTACATCAGTCATTGGGACGTATGCTAGTGCAATTAGTTTTTTTATTTCATATGCAAAATTGCTATTAGTTGCATATTCTACACTGAGCGTAGATTTTTGAAGGTGTCTCCAAATGCTTTGATTAAAGTGGTAATAGCAACCTTGTATTGCTGTGTGAGGGTAGTTTTTCAGGATGGCTTGTATCATTGACAGTTCAAAGTCTATGATAATTTTTTGAGGATAGTAATTATTAGTTTCTTACTTTACTTTTGTTAATAGTTCTACATAGGTAGTGGTTTGTTTGTTTGGTAACAGGGCACATATAAAGGGGATGTTGGTATTGTGATACAGTCCATGGATTGTATATAATTGGTAAAATGGTTTTGGATTGTATATAATCGGTAAAATGGTTTGGGACATATTTTAAATGTTACGTCCATCATCCATGTCTCACAATTCTGAAGTTTAAGTAAGTTTGTGGGAGCTGCATATATAATAATTCTTTTGTCGTTAGATTTATTGTCATAAAGTAGAAATTGCTCTTCATTATGACTTACAATGAGTTCAGGTGGTATTTGTATTTCAATGAAAGTTTTGGGGGTAGGTGGGGTGGTAGCAGTTGCTTTTTTGTACTAGCTATTAGCCTTTTCAACGTTGAATCAGAGGTTAACTGGCCAGTTACATGTTCTGGAACTCTGGGGAGTGCATCTTTTAATATTTCAGTAGTAGGTTTTTGAGAGCTAGTGCTAGCTTCTTTCAGATTGTCTAAAGTGTCTCTCACTTCTATTTCAGCTATGTTAGGGGGGTGGTTATGTTCCTTATCATGTAACACAGTAGTTTATTTTGTTGTAGCCCTCCCATAACATGCATTTGAATAATATTTGCTGCATTTCCAATTAAATTTGTGGCCTGTCTGTTTCTCCTGGGTGTAGATGTATCCCATATAACATAATAAAAAGTTTCCTTTCTGGGAAGTTATGAATTTGGCACCTTCAGTCATTCTGATGTTTCAAATGCTATGAGAAATGCATATAAAAAATATTAAATGTATTGTAATTGTTTTAATTTTAATAAAGGTTTTTATATACAACAGTATACTTACATGTTTGAATTTGTTGAACTTTTTTGACGCTGAGGTGTTTCTGTTGGTGCTTGACTTTAGTGTTTCTTTTGATTTCCTGCAGAAGAAAAATGTAAATTTTAATAAATGTGTTTAACAGCATTTATTTCATTTTGGGGTTTGTGTAGTTAGTGGGCGAATTGGGTTAGGAAATGTACTTGTTTTAATAGTTTAATTGAGATTTATACTTACTCTTTTGGCAAGGTGGGTTTTGGATGATGTTTGAAGGTAGTTGAGTATGTGTTGAAGTTTCTGTAGGGAGATATAATTAAAAATAAATATACATTCATTATTTAGGTATTATAAAAAGTGCTTTACGATTATTTTATGCAGTTGAAACATTAAATAGATATTTTACTTACTTTTGAAGTTGTATTTAGAGCTTTCAATGATGAAGTCCAGTGTTGCAGAAGCAATCCGGCAGAGATTCCCCTTATTCTTGGTTTTGCTGTTGAAGCATAAAATAAAGTTACATTTTCTTTCGTTTATATCGTGTTTGTTTAATTGTGCTTTCAATCTTATTGGGTTATTTTAGTTGTAGGTATTTTTCATTGGTTGTTACTAATGTTTTCAATTAATTTGGCAGTTTTTTCCTTATATGGGAAACGCTAATTAATGTTCAGTTGAACTTTTTTATTCTTACTTTATTTAAAAGTGTAATAGTATATTATTTGTATTTTATTTTGCATTGCATGTATATAAAAAATATTTTTTTATATATATAGTGTTTGTAAGTATAATAAATTTGGTTAGTTTAAATATGTTAAAGTTATTTTATTGAATTATAATGTATTTAATGTTAAATGTATTTATTTAATATGTTGTGTGTGTTTGTGATATTGTTTATATTATTTTTGTTATATATTGTGTTATTAAAAATAATTTTAAGGTGTCGATATTCTTTTTTGGCGATAATAGTGTGATCTATATTTTTGTTATTGATATTTGTGTCATTTTGTATGTTTATTTAATGTTTTCTATATTAGTTATGACGATATTTTTTTGATCGATATTAGTGATATCAATGTTGTTTGTCGATAATTTTGTGTCGATAGTTGTGTATTTTTTAAAAATAAGTATAGAGTATGGATATTTATGTTATCTATATTTGTGTGTCGATAATTTTGTAGGTCGATATTTTGAGTGGCGATGTTATGTCAGTGATCCCAATTTGATATGTCACTGGATTTTCTAGGCCAAAGGGTAGCAAACTGCACACTAAGGCAGTTTTCCCCCTATGCGTATATTAAAGTGTCACTGCAGACAAAACAGTGAATCATTCTGACTTTCCTTATTAGTGTACGCTAACATAGCAAGACCTACCCCAGTTCAATACCTGATCCTGCAGAGTTTCCTCTGCGTCAGGCTACCTGTGTGCAGTTACCGGGCAGCACACAACGGTAGTCTCCAACATGCAGCTCGCACACGTGTGCACATGTGCACATCTCTTCACATATTGAGTGCCCCTTATCCTAGCTGCATTGCAGTAGCCTTATCCAAAAAGGCGGACACTGGTAGTAAACAGGCGCAGTCCGTTTGCCACATGATTACAGTGGGTGAGGCACATGCAGTGAGACTCACTGACAGTAAAAAGTTCAAAACTGGGTGGTCCAAAAAGCAACAAAATAATTCAGGTGCACTGAATGGGCGAAGCCCAATTGCAACACTCCTGAACCTCCAGGAGGAGCTCATTGACAGCACAGTCAGACCACAGGCCGCTGCAGGACTGATCAACCTTGAAGCATCTGCTCAAAAGCAACTGTGAAAGGTAAGTACCCCTCCGTCCTGCAGTGACCACACCTATCAGAAACATACCCAAGAGTGTGAATAAGATAGGCAGACCCCATGAATGTACATACCCTTACAGTAGAACTCTAGCGCTATTTTCAAGCAGATAAAAATTTTATTATGGTATCTGGAGTCCCAAAACATACTAAGATAGCAGATAAGTAGTTGTTTGTGCATGGTCTAGCAGGCACCGTCCGCCAAATTACGATGCTGGCTACAGACAGCCTTTCCATGGTGGCGAAACCGCCATGGAAAGGCTGGCAGGGATTGGTTTCGGGGGCCCGTTGCGGGCCCCCCTTGTGTTGGGGAGAGGTGTGGGTGCACTGGGGGGTACCCATGGTACCCGCCTACATTTCACAGCACTAAGTGGCAGGCACTGTGTAGTGCCTCCCACGTAGTGCAGTGAAATGCCACCAATGCCACCATGGCGGTCGCATCCTAATTTGGTGTGCGGAACCGCCGCATGCATGGCGGGCGGTCCCACTCCCCGACACGATGGCTGAATTCCGCCCGCCATCGTAATCACCCCCTAAGTTATGTTTAAATGATAATAGGCAGAGATAAGAGTTGTATCATAAACTTCACACTATGTGGCCAATAGATGAATTTCTCCAACGTGATAGTAAAAAGTGATGAAACACAAAATAACCTTTGACACAAATGTTGATTTGAGAAGTCGGTGTAACCATATCATTTGAAATTATGTATTTCATTATCAACTCCATATATATTGTGTTGTCTTAGTGGTTTTTAATTTTTTTTAAAAGATGTTCTGCCAAAATTGGTGTTTTTTTTACTTTATGTGTTGTACTGTATTGTTTTATGTAGTGTTTGAATGTAAGTTATAAGATTGTTTAACAGGTATTTTTGGTTATATTTGTATACTTTTGCAGACCTGAAGAAGCCCATAAATGGGCGAAATGCATTGGCTGCGTGGAAGTGTTCTCTTATGGTCAGAAGACCTTGAATATAAGAATTACAACTACAAAGGAACAGACCTCTCAAATCATCTTTTCTTATCATTAAAACAATGTACGTTTACTTATGCTCCCTTTGAAGTTGCCTCTCAACCTTTGCTTGATTACAGGGATACGTCATATTTACAACAATATGACGCATCCCTGTGCGCTCCCCTGCGGTGGCGCACAATCGGCAGCCATGCGCAACGCAGGCACCCTTGCGCCATGGTGCAAGGGTGCCTGCATTGCGGGGAGATTGTTTCTGTGCAGGAAGGGGTACCTTCCTGCACAAAAACAATAACAAAAACAATACAAAGAGGTGATTTCCTCTTCTTATGTGTGCAGCACCCCTAGAAAGAGGAAGAAACGAGGAGAAATGTAAACATAGTAAACATTTCTTCTCGTTGCACCTCGCTATGCCACCCCTGGGTTGGTGTAGCATTCTGACACATTTCCAGCTTTACGAATTTTCGTAAATCTGGAAATGCTGCAGAATACATGTGTGTTGCGTGGGAACACTCACAGCAATACTCATGTCACGCCCCTTTCACACAAAGTGTTGCGTGAGAAGGGGGTCATATTTACAAGGACAGGAAAAGCCACACAGGGTGGTTTTTTGTGTCCTTGTACATATAGAGCAGGAGGTTGTGCCAGCGGTGCGTCACAAAAAGTGACGCACCGGTGGTGCAAGGGGCTTGTGATTCTGACTCTTTGTGAACATGATATTGTTTTTGGATATGTCAATCCTAAAAGAGGTGTGTAGTAGAAGGGGCCCAAACATAGCTTAAAACAGGTCCTGGAGGAAGTCTTTTGAATTTAGTAATGTAAGAATGAATGGTTTGATGACACACAGCACTTGGCCTCCACCTGGCATTCCTCACCTGGCCCCATTAAACACTGGACCCTTGACCCATGAAGCAGGCCCTTGAGTGGACCAAATAAAATGGGAGCTCTGCTGTGAGACTCACACCACTTTGGGGTGGGTCCTTCAAGTTGTAGCTTCTTAAGTTGTGCTGTGATACAACTGTGTGGACTGTACATTGGAACTGTTCTGCCAGCTGGGGGGCACCCTACATTGTGATTGCTCTGCTGTAGCTAATGTCACTACTGGGTGTCACATGTTATGTGTTAAGTTAAGTTATGTTATGTCATGTTCTGAGTGCATAGCTGCCCCAACAACAAGGCTTCCCAGCCCTGGACCTTAAAAATGAAGAACTGACGCTATCGGCCTCACAGACAGAAGAGACAGGCAATTTAGGTAGAAAAAAGCCATGTCTTCAAAGATTTTCTGAAGTGTAGATGGTTTTCAGTGTTCCTGATGGAAACAGGAGGTGCATTCTAAAGAACAGGAGCTTTGGCACGAAGTGAACGGCCTCCAGTTCAGGACCTATGGAAACTGAGAACGCAGCTGAACGTAGGGGGACAGGAGGGTCTGTAGCAAGAGAGGAGATTGGATAGAATGAGAGCTCTTAGGGAGTATAGGATCTTATGAGCCATACACAAGGTCTTGAAGTGGATGCGTTTCTCCACTGGAAGCCAATGCAGTTTGTATAGGAGACCAGAAACAGAGCAACATTTTGGAAGGACATTAAGCGGCTTGGCTGGCGCATTTTGGGCAATCTGGAGACTGACTTGTTAGTGCCAAGGTACAGGATGTTACATTAGTCAAGTTGGGACAAAATTACTGCTTGAATGATAGTTTGTCTGGCACTGGAAAAAAAAACGGCTAAGAATGGGTTTAAGGCTTCTCAGTAGCCCAAAACAGGTGCTAACGACTGATTTAGCTTGGGTCTTAAAGGCCAGAGTGCTGTCCATGATGGAGGACTGGCCTTAGGGAAAGACGCCACCAATGGTTGCTCCAGGACAGTGTTTCTTTTCCTAGTATAAGGACTTCAGTTTTATTAGCATTCAAACGGAGGCAGTTGCCATTCATCAATTCTGCAACTGCATGCAGTCCTATTTGGAAATTAGACTGTCTAGCATCGGGTTATCTGTAAATGAGAGCACCAACTGAGTATCGTGGCATGGGATATCATAACAATTCCTGTGGATTTAAAAACCTGTGCCAGAGGTCGGATGTAAACATTAAACAGAGTGGGGCTTAATGAAGAGCACCGAAGGACTCCATATGGTAGAATATGAAGGTTAGAGCTGTGGGTAGGAGAGATGACCTGGAAATAGCATCCAGATAAAAAAGACGCGAACCATGACAGTGCCATCCCACCTATACCAATGTTTGTAGGTGCTGCAGTAAGATCCAATAGGATCAGGGTTGAAGATTGGCCTTGGTCCAGGGCACTATAGAGATGTTCGATGACTGTTAGAAGTACAGATTCTGTACTATGTCTTGTCCTGAAGCCATTTGGGGAGGAATCCAAGATGAGATTATCGTCAAGGGTTGGACGGTGAACTCCCCTCTGCCATTGGAGTTCATGGCGTTTTTTCAACTCTGTTCTCCGCTTGGAGCATGGAGTTTGGCAAAAACTCCTCGCTGCACCGCAGTGCGAAGTTTACTGGCACGCCTATGTGTGTATAGTTGTGTTTAGTCATTCCTTGAGGATTAACTGCGTCTAGTCATTCCTTGTGGGAAGGAACACACTGCATTAATATCCAGCAGTGCACGTTACATTGACTTGATGCAGCCAGCACTTGCAGTAGTGAAAAACTTTCATCAGCATCTTCTCTTGTGCACGGTGTTAGCTTGTGAGGCACGGCAGAACCGTGACACTGCTGGTTTCAGGTTCACGCTGGAAGGAAAGTGATTGCCTCTGGAAGGTGCCACTACCAATGGTAGTCTCTGCCCGCCTCGGCTAAGCCAGTGAGTGGGCGCTGGTTCAGGTACTTGGTCCTAAAGCCACTGCCGATGAGAGCTGCCCCTGGCTCCTTGTGCCAGGATGTCACGGCAGCCTTTTGGTGGCACTGCATGTGACAGTGCAGTTGTGTGCAGGGACACAAGCATCCAAGAAACTATGGATGGCCCAGAGAGAGAATGCGATGCAGAGGAGGTGTTGATGGACAGTAAGCCTCGGGAGCAGCACTTTTCATAAACTGATGTGTTAAGCGGATGTTTGGAAGATGGTCTTGAACCCTGTCTTCCCTGTGCTTGTTAAATGTACAATATTACGGAACACCTGGTGGTCAGGCTAAAAATATACTGTAATCTATCCCGTAGTTCTGCTAGGAAGTGCAGCAACGCTTTTACAAAACATGCTCGGGATGCTGGGTGTGCATTGGGCACTCCATCCGGACACTCACTCAGCTCAATGACAGTGGACGTGGATATACAAAGTTACAAACATGCCCGAGCCGTAACCTCATTGAAGTACACACATTATAATTGTATCTCTGGCATCCGCCAACCAAGGTATGGCTGATAGATTTTCACACAGAGCTTGCGTCTTCAGCATATTGAATTCGGTGAAATGTGACAAGGAGAACGTGATCTAGTTTATTGTGAAAGAATTCAAAGAAAATACAACAGGGTGGAGCTTCTCTTCCACGCATATTACTAATTTAGTCTACAGTTATATGTCTGTAGCCCATCATATGTGTCACCCTTTTTTATTTAATATAAAAAATCTAAATAGTTTTTTTAGTTCAAATTTTGACTATGATTGGAGGTATGCAAGCACGCACAAAAAAACGCCTTCTGCTGTGGCTTTCAGAGCTATGTTATGGCTTCTTTTTAAGAGCATTAAACCCTAGCGGAAACCTAGATGCATGCATATAAATGAACTTCTCAGGCAGCGACAGCACTCTCCATCACTTTTTGCCCATCAAGGCCCGGGGCTAGGCCACCTGTCGAGTGTTATTGCCCACATCTGCCATGTATGGGCTCCCACTGGGGCACTCCCTACTCAAGCACTCACGGATAAGCTACTGCTGTTCAGGATAAGGATAGGACTAATTAACCTATTTTAAAAACACACTAGCACCCTCAAAGTGCCAAAACACGGGCACTGCACACAGGGCCGGGAGGGAGGCGCATGCTTCTAGACAGAGAAAGAGCAAGCGTGGAGGTATGTGCAAGATACCTCAGCAATCTAACACTTGCTGCTGAGGTGTGTGTGTGTGTGTATGTCATTTGTATTAGTCCCAGGTCGATAAAATTAATCCCAAGTATTTAATTAGGGGTGGCTGAGGAATACTTAGCCCACTTGTGGAACTCCTTCAAATTTGGCAGAGTTTCTCAGTAACTCTGCAGCATTCCTCCCAGGCCGATTGTGGTCCAGGAATTTGGTCAGAATACCATTGACATGTCTCTCTGTTACTTTCGTAAGGAGAGGGAAGAGAGAAATAGGACAAAAGTTCTCAGGTTTAGAGGCATCCAAGGAGGGTTCCTTCAAGCGAGGGATAACCTTGGTGTGCTTCCACATATCAGGTATGTGAGCTGAAGACAGGGAAAGATTAATCACTTCTAGGCAGATTGTGAGGAGAGGGTCATGAAATTTGAGAAACCAGTTGGGTTTAAGTGAATCTGCACGGTGGTTGCTCTGCTGCTGCAGTCCTGCCGCATTCAAGATGGCTTTCTTAAGATCTAGTCCAGAGTGCTGAATTTGTTCCACTTATGTCCTCGCTGTACATCTGGGTGTGCCATACATTTTTATATTACTGCTATTGTATTCTACTCTTTTGGTCCCCTCATATTGCTGCCGCAGGCCTCTCTCAAGCTCTCCTTGATTTCACTGGCCCTGGCTCCTTCTAAGGACTCCTCACAGGTGCACCCCCCCTGCGGACAGCTCATTGCCCACTCACCCAGGCAACTGTTTCCACCAACCCAATTGTTGGTGTTTTTCTGCCTTCTATGATCATGTGGAGGATGGTGAAGCTGCAGCCAGTCGACAAGGTCTCATCTCGCCTGCCCTTTCCCTACTCAATGGATTAAAATGTACAGTTTGCTTTTATCCTCTAACCAGCCTTATCAGATCTGACTGATTTCTTACCTATGTATGCATGCAATGTAAGGGTTTGTGTTGTGACAACATTTAGGGGCATATTTATGTAGGATTTGTGTCGTCCTTGCGCCAGGGGGCATAAGGGGGATGCAAAACATAAGTCGGCTTTATCAAGCCATGCAAGACCACCCTGCATGGCCCTAAGTGCCTGAATAATCAAGAGTAAAGCAACGCAGCACAAATTGCTGCATTACGTTACTCTGCACCAGGGAGGCATTCCAGGGATGGAGCCTGGGTGTTCCCACATATCAATCAATGGATTTTGACGCATTCTCAGATTTACCATTAGTGGAAGACCTGTAATGCGTCTAAAGAGTATGCCTCACCAGGTGAGGCATAACGAGGAGAAATATCTTTATTTCTCCTCGTTACTCCCTCTTTCTATGTGTGCTGCACTCTGCAGCACACATAGAAAGAGAAACATGTCTCACAGGATTGTTTTTGTGCAAGAAGGTGCCCCTTCAACAATCCTGAACCATGGTGCAAGGATGCCTGTGTTAGCACTAGGCAGCACATTGTGCACCAGCGCTGGGAAAAGACAAGAATGTATATTGCTAGATACAGTGTATTCCTGCCCTTTCTCTATGATGCAGCGCAGCAAGGTGACGTGCTGCGCTGTTCTGAGTGATATCTTAGTAAAAATGCCCCCTAAGGCGTAGCTCCAACAGAACATGCTGGACAGCAAATCACACACAAATCCAGCCCGGCACATATGTGCCTAACATAGAGTACCACAATGTTCGCAGCAACACTCAACACTGAAGAAATACTGCACAACTCTTCAGCAGAACACATTAGAGAGACCTTGTTAGAGAGATGCAGCAGTTACAATCTACCATGCATTTATCGTCATCAGACACTACACCATGTGTCTCCCAACAGAGCATCGTCATTTGCTGTATCACGAATATACATTGATAAGATGCTGCCCTTCTAAAGAACAAGGGCAACATGCATTCTGTAACCCACATGGGAACAGCAAGCTACCAAAGCAGGATAGGTGGCAAAGCTTTCCACCTCAACAGCACATCCCTATTCGAACACTAATATACATCTCATCAACATTCACACCAAGTTAGCTTAAAAACATAACAAATGCACATGCTCAGCTTTTCATCCATGCTACACAACTGTCTAAAGATGCAGGACACACAGGGTAGCATCCTCAGGAATAGATGAAATGCAACCCAGAACAATAAAATAAACAACACAGTCCTTGCACGCGCACGCGCACACACACACACACACACACACACAAACACACATTGAACAAGCGGATCTTTGCAGCACTCAGTGACAACACACATGACGTCAGACATGACAACCGAACACCTTAGTTCCAGCCAACGGGGTTCCACACCATATGGAAGGGCTGTAGAGTCTCCCTTGTAAAAGGCCGAAGTTACAAACAAACAGTAGAGAAGCGGGCTGGGGAAGGCAATGCTGGACCAAGTAGGGGCCCGTGGGGAACGCCTAAAGGGGACGGGAGCACCCGAGGAGAAAGGTAAAGCCAGTGAAAAGGGACGCATGAGGATTGGGCGCGCCCTTTAAAAACTGCCAAACCACCCAATGGCAGAAAGGGGGCGGAGTGGGGCAAGGAGGTCAAAAGGTGGGCACAGGCTCTGCTTTGTCCTCATACTCTGAACATCGCCTCGGAAAGTACGAGGGTTGTGGGCAGTGGACTAAAGCCAGAGGCCAACCAGGGGGAAAGACTTGGCAAGGGTGCCCGGCAAAGTGCTGGACAACGACAAAGATGAGTGTAAATGGGGCATGCCTGCAGATTTAAACATAGTTGCGGGAACTGGGGCGGCAACCACTCAGCAGTCCACTGCAAGCAGTCAAACGGGGCAGGAGACAGCAAGGAGAATGGCAACAAGAAATAGCGGAGGGTGCAAACAAGCTCATGAAGGGGGGGGGGGCGGGAAGAGAAGAGGACACTGCCCACCCCATCAGGATAGGAAGATTAGTGGCACTAATGAATAGTTACCCAAAGGAGATTGACAAGCAACTACTGACAGAGGGTTTCACATATGTGTTCCCCATACCTTAGAAGGGCCCACTGGCCCCGCGGCTTAGCTGCAATCTAAAATCCATACAAGACAACCCAGAGGTAGCCAGGCGGAAGGTGTGGAAGGAGGTCTAACTGGGGAGGGTAGCAGGCCCTTTTGTGGCTCCCCATTGGAAAATCTCATGGTGTCCCCATTGGGGGTGGTACAAAAGAAGGAGGTGGGGAAATTCCACTTAATAGACCATTTGTCACACCCAGAAGGAGATTCCATAAATGACTGGTTGGAGCAAGACAGCTGCTCAGTGGCATATGCCTTGTTAGACGATGCGGTGCATCTGATTAAACGGGCAGGGAAGGGGGCCCTGTTAGCCAAAACAGAAATAGAGTCAGCTTTCTGCCTCCTGCTAATGCATCCACACAGGTACCACTTGCTGGGCTTTCAATTGGATGGGGCCTACTACTACGACAAATGCCTGCCTATGGGATGTGCCATATCATGTGCTCACTTTGAGTCCTTCAAATGTCTCCTGGAGTGAGTGCTGGGGACAAATCACGCGGCAGGGGGCGCGTTCACTACCTGGATGACTTCCTGTTTATTAACAGACCAGAATCAAGGGAATGTGCTAGTTTGAAAGGTTAGCGGAGGAGCTGGGATTCCCTTTAGCACCAGGAAGAACGGAGGGCCTGGTCACCAAACTATCCTTCTTGGGTATTGAGTTGGATTCAGTGGAAGGGATATGCAAGGTGCCCACCGGGGCAAGGTAACTGAACTGTGCCAAATCATAGGGCAATTGCTGCAGAAAAAGAAGGCGACGCTGGGGGAGCTTCAGCCGTTGCTAGGAAAACTGAACTTCGCTTTCAGAGTGATCCCAGCAGAGGCGATAATTTGCCAGGCGGCTAGCCTGGTTGACAAAAAGGATGTCCAAGAGACATCACAGGGTGCGCCTTTCGTAAGAGGTAATAGAAGATCTAGAGCAGTGGGACACTTTCCTAGCCGGCTTCAATGGCACTGTCATGTGGCAGGGACCCTGGGTGTCTGCGGAGTGATTGGAGTTCTTCACGGATGCAGCTGGTAGCCACGACTTTGGGGCAATCCTGGGGAATGCATGGTCAGAATCGCAGTGGCCAGCCAGCTGTCATAGCGCAGGGATCACGGGCAACATTACACTCCTGGAGCTCTTCCCCATCATAGTGTCTTTTACAATATGGGGAGGCAAACTGGCTACCAGGCAAATCATACTTTGGTCGAACAATCACGCAGTGGTCCAGGCGATCAACATGGGGACAGCAAAATGCCCGGCGGTGGTGGTGTTCTTGTGACACTTAGTCAGATGCCAACCGGGGCGAACATAGCCGTTAGGGTGAGACATAATGTGGGTGGAGAATTCAATAGCTGATGCGATCTCTCATTGTCAATGGGACAGATTCAGGGAGCTTGCACTACACGCAGACCAGTGCATGACTCCAGTACCAGGAAACCTCAGGGACCTCGTGGAGACGGCGTAACGATGCTGGTGAACAATGCGCTGGCCCCCAAGATGGAGAAAAGATATTGTAAGTGCTGGGAGGTTTTCAGTAACATAACCAGCACAGCGGGCATGAGCAGGGCCTCACCGGTTGAGGTAGTAGCCTTCATTGAATGGACATTCCAGAGTGGGAAAAGCAAGTCATGGTCACAAACACACCTTAGCATGATCGAACATTATGACAAGTTGGCAACAGGGAGTGAACCAACTGGGTGATTTCTCTGTAGGATGGCGATGAAAGTCTGGGGGAGGCTATAACCAAGGGATCAAGACAGGAGGAGGCCCATCGATTTCAAGGTCTTAAAAGGAGTACTGCTTGCGCTAACAGGTATATGTGTGAGACACCATGAGGTGGCTTCATTCAGAGCAGCATTTAAATTAGCCTTCTTCGGGCCAGCCCTGGCAATTGTGTCAGACCAGCCGCAGGGGTGGGGTAGGGGGGAGGCTGATTGATGGTGTGGGAGGGCACGGGCAAAAACATTGCAGCTGCTATGCTTCAAAACCACCCCGGTAACAAAAATGGCTCCCCATGGGACCAAAATCAGCCCCCACCCTGGCGGCCCACCGAGGAAACGCCTGGTGCCCGCTACAGCCAGTCTGGCCCTGCTTACAGGATTAGCAAGATAGTGGCCCCAGCCAGGGGCACCCCGGGAATGGCATGCGTGTACACAGAGGACCTACACATGGGAAATGGGTACATGGTGTTGCACCTGAGACGGTGAAACACAGACCAAATGGGCAGAGGGATGCACACAAGGAGTGACTGTTTTGAGGAGAGGGTGTGCTGCCCGGTTTACCTCATGTGGGAATACACGGAGCAGGGCACCCTGGCCGCTGGGCTGCTATTCTCACACAGGGACGGGTCATGCCTAAGCTGGTTTCAATTCATAGCAGTGATGAGGAAGACACTGTAGAGGGCAGGTCTCTCGTCCAGAGAGTTTGGGTCAAATTAATTCCGCATAGGGGCAGCAACTACTGCGGCCCATTTGGGTTTCAATGTCGAACGGATCAAGACTCTGGGCTGCTGGGCGTTGGACGAGTTCAAGGAGTACAACCGCCCGCGAGTTAGTGAGCTTTGGTTTCTCTCCCCGCAGGTCTGCAAGGGGACCGTTGCAAGAGGTGGATCCTGGGACACTCATACATCAGGCGGGCGCAATGGTGGGCAGCGGCGCGATAAGACTTCAAGGGGATCTGGCTACAGAACTCAGCAATGACATGGTTAGGACAATCAGGCATGAGATGGGACCAGTTGCTCCCTGCCATGCATGAGGCACTGCGCTTAGGAGACTGGCCAGAAGCTGTGGTCATTCACCTGGGGGGAAATTACCTGGGGAACAGTGGGAGGAGGGACCTGCTAGGGGAGATGATCACCGGATTGGTGGCCCTGGCACGACTGATAAGCCTGACAGATATCATATGGTCCGACGGATCACCCTCCGGGTATGGAGGGTGCGGTCGACCAGGCTGGAGAGGACAAGTCTAGGCATAAACTGAATGTCACCATGGCTAAGATTTGTAGGGCGAACGGTTGGAGATTTGTGCAGCATGGGTTCAACCTTAGGACACCAGGCTTCCACTTGGAGGATGGAGTACACTTGACCGGGGTAGGCATGGATATGTTCTTGCTGAAAATAGCAGGGGTCATTAAACAGCTGGGTTTCTCATGAGCAGGGAGAAGAGGGGGAGCTAGGGGGGGCTGCCTCAGATCGGTAAACCATCAGCAGTGTGGTGGAGGCAGCCCAGAAAGATACTCAGAGGAAAGAGGAACATAGATAGGAGAGCTAGTCAAACAGTGTCCTTGGGATGCCTGACGGCAGGGACATGGGGGAGTAGATGACAGCGTACAATTCCAGCAAGAACAGATGAGCTGCTCAGACATTGTCCTTGGGATGCCAGACGGCACGGACATGGGGAACAGGCGAGTGGCCAGCAAGGGTCCAGGGCAAGCGGAACAGCACTTGCAGCCCGGCCAGGTCTGAAGGCCACCCACGAGGTCGGTTGCAAGGGAGGCTTTGAACCCGCAGAAGCCGAGACACCTGCCAAAGGGGGCCCTCGCACAGGGTCAGTGCTGTCAGCCAGAAACAGAGACAAACCATTGGGGGGCAATGTTTTACATCATAATGTGAAGTGTAATGAACATGGGTTTTAAATGACCAACCATTAAGTTGTGAGATGTATAATCCATGTGTTGAAAATAAACTGCGGCCTTTGATGCACCATAATTGGTTGTCTCTTGAGTGGTGAAGGGGGAGGGGCTGCTGCATGACAAAGCTGACAAGGAGGGGGCGAACTCGCCACCTGGGAGGGGTTCAGAAGCCGGTTAAATTAAGATGGGAAAACAGTAACACTGACAAATTGGAAAATCTGCACATGATAATATATGTATGTAAGGGTTAGTGGAAACGCACACAATCCCTTCCACTTTAATGTCATTTTTCAGTGGTTCTATACGGGTATGCCTGCTCAGCTGATGATCATTCTATGATGTTTTAATAGATTATTTGTGCACATGGGTCATGCATCCATAGCCAGCACATTGCAGCAATTTAACCTGTGGTCTGTGAAAACACTCCCCTACAATCCGACGCAGATGCATCCTGTTCAATATTCCCATTAAAATTAAATAAAAAAACTACATAATAGTGTCTTACGTCAAAGTGCTCTCTGTATTAATTACCTGCCCCCGAAACCCCCGTAATAGTATCTTCATATCAGTGTTCACTTTTCTATGAACAAAAGTTGAAATCACACAATATGCGTGGACTCTGCAAATACTTGTTCGAGCAGCGCCCCCTGTGGCTAGCGCTGGTATTACTAATTCAGGCGGCAGATGGGAGACTCCTGTGACCTTTAACCTTACGCTTTCTATTTGAGTAATCTGGGTCACACTGAAAAGGTCCCCTGGTTCGCCCAGAGGCAGATGGAACAGAAGGAACATTCCATTATAGTTAGTTCATCAAAAGTGTCAACAAATTCATGAACTTGCAGCGCGCGGCCTCCTGGGAACCAGGAAGTCATCGCAGTAAGTGGATCAAATATGGCTCGTTTGCTTCTTCCAAAGGAAACCTTGTAATTGGAAGCTGCAAAATGAAAAAAAGGAAACATCCTGGCTCAGATGTGGGTAAAAATAACCAGTCTCCAAGGAGCACAGTCCCTTTCAAACATGTCTCCCCCCTTACCCAGGGCTATAAACTGCTCGACACTCCTGCATGTTGAGTAACTTTAGTGCAGTTAGAAAGAGGTGGGAGAGACTCGGGGTCTGGAAGGAAGCAGGCGGTGCCTCTGTAGCCTGGGGCCCCTGCAGGCTGCCTGTGGCTTCCAGGAGCCTTTCGAGGGATTGCAGTAATTGGGCCGGCCATCTCTGGGTCTCAAATCTCTTTAGGATTCAAGAACAGGTCTCTGATTGAGCTGAAGATGCTCTCCATTTATTCATCAAAGACTTGAATCTCTGGCATCAGGTTTGCAAACTGACAGATGAATTAGGGTAAATTAGTAAAGCCAGTAAACAGGCCCAGGAAAGGTTTTCATTAGTAAGTGGCGTGTAATGCTGGGTAGATCCAGGGTATTGCCTTTTGCATCATTTTTGTTTTCCTCCCTCATGCTTTTTTCCTACTAAGGGTCCTATTTACGAGAATATCATGCAGAGCAGCAAGTCACCTTGCTGCGCTGCGTGACAGGGAAAGGGAAGGAATGTGCTGTATTCAAGGCAATTCTGTGCATTCCTGCCTTTTCCCCTGCACTGGTGCCCTTTTAGCAGCCTACTGCCAACACAGGCACCCTTGAACCATGGTGCAAGGGTACCTGCATTGCATGCAGGATTGTTTTTGTGCAGTAAGGGACACCTTCCTGCACAAAAACAACTCTGAGGGGCATATCCCTCTTTCTAGGTGTGCTGTATTCTGCAGCCCACATAGAAAGCAATGAGGAGAAGTAAAGATATTTCTCCTTGTTGTGTCTCGCCAGAGACGGCGTATCTCTTTGACACATTCCCAGGACTACCAGTTCTGGTAAATCTGGGAATGTGTAGAAAACCATGGAAGTTGCATGGGAGCACCCACTCAACGCCCATGGAACGCCTTCCCAGGGCACAGTGAGGCAACGCAGCGATGTGCGCTGCCTTGCCGTACTCCAGATTTATGGAGCCACTTCATAAATCACATGTGAGTTTTGTATCATGCTTGCACCATGTTGCGCGGTGCAAGAGCAACGCAAACCAGCTTAAATAGAGGCCCCTAATTTTCCCTACAGTGGACTGCTTTGAGCTGAAAATGTCATGTCCTTCGTCAGCCATCCCACAAATATAAAAAGGAAACAATACAAGGATACCTTGAGCTTCATAAGTGTGGATATTTGACTGCGCGGTTCTTTAATGTTTTAATGTCTGTATATGTGAACACTGTAAACTTTTCATTTTCCACACTATATTAATTTGATTGATTGTATTATATGTAATCTGTGTGTTATGGGCAGCCAGAGTAATACATGTTATTGATGAATTACTCTTCAGTATCATGGTTTGTGGACATTAAGAATTTCGATGTGCAGAGGCAAGTAAGGATTCACTAATAGTAGCTCTCGCGCACAGCCTGATGGGTATCACTATTGGACCCTTTATATCCATGCTCCGACAGGACGGCTTGTAGTTTATAATTAGGAGATCCATTTGGCATGAATATTCTTTGGTCCATGTATATGAGGTCTGTTATTTTTTGGATTAGTTGAGCAGCTAGACCCTTGGCCAGTATGTATTTGTTAAACTATTAATTAAGATAATGGGTCTATAAGAGGCACATTGATCTGCAGGTTTGTCTGGCTTCAGGAGCTCTACCACCTCTGCCTCTTGTGCCTCTTGAAGACTCACTGGAAGTCTTGCATCGTCTTTTGCTGTTGTAAGTAAGTCAAGGAGCGGTTGTGTTAGAAGTGTTGAGAAGGCCTTCAAGTACTTAATTGGATGGCTATTTGGGTCCACATTTTGCCACAGGCTAGTTCTTAAATGCTTTTCTTATTTTATCTCCTGACAAGGGCCCCTTGAGGACCTTGCTTTGTAAGACACGAAGGGTAGGCTTTGTTGAGATAAGGAAGAAAAAATTTCTCAGTGGAAAGGGGGAAATTAATGTACAGAGTTTCATAATAATGTGGAAAAACATTCTTGATATCTATGGGAAGGATGTAGGTGTCTCTCCATCATCTCTAATATATGGTATGTGGTGATGCTCCACTTGCCTTTGGCTCAACTAGTGAAGTAATTTGCCTGTTTTATGCCCATGCTCATATAATCTACCCTGAGAGGCCAACCAGATCTTTGAGGCCTCGCCTAGCAATAGCTGTTGCTGATTGGCTTGTTATTGTTGATGGAGCTGTGAGTCAGTCAGTTCCTTATGACAGGTTGTTTCAGTTTCCAGTAGCTCCTTCTCTGAAAGGAAGATGATCTGTATGTTGATCCTATTGTAGTGGGCAATGATGGATATGGCCCTACCTCTGATGATGGCTTGATATGCTTCTCGTAGGGGGGCCACCGAGGCAACTGTGTTTGCATTAAGTTGTAAGTATTCTGTGGTTTCTTCATGCAGTATATTTCAGAATTCTTATTCGGTAAGCCACCAGTAGCTCAGGATACATGGAGAGCAACCCCGAGGGTTAGTATGATATTTGTATCTCGATCCTCGAGTGGTTGGACAAGCTGCGCACATAAATGATCATTCTGGTGATCAGGTGCAGACATGCAGTGTGGGTAAAGAAGTAATCTAGACAAGTGAAGGATTTACACACCCCTGATAGAAATGTGTATCCTCCAGCCTCCTGATGACAGTGTCTCCAAATATCAGTGAGTGCCTGTGTAGTGGTAAAGGATGCAAGTGATTGCAAGGGTAGGGGGGGCTTTAAAGGGTGCCCCACTCTAAATAGGTCAGCATGTATGAGGCGTTTAAAGTTGCCTCCTGTATGGAAGGCCTACAGGGCTGTTAGTAATATGTTGCTGAGGTGCACCAGGAATGCTTGTGCCATTTGTCGGGCGAATAAATTGAGGCCAATGTAGTAGAGGCATTATATATTCGCCTAGCTAATATCTTGTTTTGGGTTGGAGTGACCACAGTGGGGAGTTTGCTAATTATCATAGCCACACCTCCATGTGGGCAAACAAGCTCTGACCAGGGGAAAAAGGGTTCCGCAATATTGGATTGTCCAAAAATGCTGTACAGTGAGTGGGGACAGGAGTGGAAGTGTGATATGGCATGCTAAGAATGTCCAGGGGTTCCTGGTATCTAGAACTTTCCACTGACACATATAAACCTCTGCACAAGGGAGAGACACAGAGAAAGACCCTGGCCCTGGATGGCGACAACACCAGAATCATGACCGGGAACCTGAATTACAAAAAAAAAAGAAAAAAAAAGACATGCGATGAGGCCGCGCTATGGAAATAAACAAAGTGGAGAAGCATTCATTAAATTTGCAGGCTCTCAGATTGGAGCAATGCTCTGCGAGGGCTATTTCTGTGTTTCTTTTCTTTGTGGTTCCCCAAGGAGGAGCAGGGGTACCACTAACAACTCTGTGACGTTTTGGGGGCTGCAGGTAGTGTAACAACCCCCAAGGAGTAATTTAAAGGAAACACTCAACCTATGTGTCCCAGGTCACTGGATGAATGACCTGGGGAGACTTTTGTTGCATTGTCAAAGTATTTCCTGAATTGGAGCTCTTTTGATCTACTGATTGGAACTGCAGGGGCCTCTAGGGGTTGATTCTAAGGTAATTCTTAGAGATACTGTATGCTTAAAAGATGGTTACTAATTCCAGTGGGGCTTAACGCTGCCTTGTAAATAAGGCGAAGCCCCAGGTATGTCTTTAAAAGTGATGCTCCCGTGGCGATAGGGGCTTGTACATATGCCCCATAGTGTGGTAGCGTGGAAACAAGATGAAGAACCAGAACATGAAGAGTTGTTTTTTGTGGCTATTGTGTTTGTTTGTGCTCTCTTTTAGTCTTATGGCAATGGATGCTAGAACTATTTCGCAGGCTTAAACTCGAATTTAAATCAAATACCGGAACCAGAAAATGGGTTCCAGTAATGCTGTCGGTGTTTTACTCCAGGCCAGAGGGATGTTATTCTCAAGATTAATGGGTCTTTTGCTTGACTGACCACTCTTGCTGCTGCTATTGATGGTGTCGACATGGCAGCCCCTCCTGTTCTCACTTGCGCAAACCAAGCCCCAGACTACCCCCAACTAGTGAGCCGGTCCCCTGCAGTAAGGCAGAAGTCAGATAGCTCCGATGTCACCTGTTTTGGGTCCCATGGATGCCTGTTTATTTTTCATGAGCAGGTTGTTTCAGCCTCCCCTCTCCTGAATTTAGAGCCAATAGTTGGTGTTTGTTTTTTACATAACCAGCCAAATGTACCCCCATTGAAATTCTTGTCCTGGAATGTTGCTGGGATTTCAAAATTGCTCCCCAACTTGAAATGGGGCAACTTTATTGATTCCCATGATGTTTGTCTCTTTCAAGATAACTGGTCTTTGTCCCCCATCCATAGATGCGGGTTTACGTCTGTAAATGTTAATGCAACACAGAGTGGAAGGGGTAGACCCTCAGGAGGGCCAGGGATCTGGATTAAAACTTCCCTGCAATGCCAAATAAAGAATATTTATATTGATTCACTAGATGTGATGACAGTGGCGCTTACGTTACCCTCAGGTATTGTCTTAAATATGTTTAATATCTATAATAGAATGAGCCCCAGACCAGCCAAGTCGGTGGTTCTTAACATTCTTGAGGCAGCAAACACAGAGAAAATGGGGAGGGGTTTCCTTCTGGTGGCAGTAGATTTTAATTCAACATTTGTCGTGAATGATGTAATATGTGATGTCATCAGCAGTGCATTGCGGGGACGCGAGTTATAGTTAGCTCAACTAACTATAACGGCCGAATTTCTCTGGTATTTGTACGAGTGAAATGTCCAACTAACTATAACGTCCCTGAAACCTATGGTTTTTTCAGTGAATTTCTATGGTTTTTTAAATGCTAATTTCTAACTATAATGTCCCTGAAACCCATGGTTTTTTCAGTGAATTTCAAAGGTTTTTTAAATGATAATTTCTACCTATAACGTCCCTGAAACCTATGGTTTTTTCAGTGAATTTCAAAGGTTTTTTAAATGATAATTTCTAACTATTCCTACAGAGGTAGGATATGTGCAGAAAGAGGAAGAAACGCGCAGAAAGAAGCAAAAGAAATGCAGAAAGACGCAACAGAAGTCCAGAAAGATGAAGAAAGGTGCAGAAAGAAGCAAGAGATATGCACAAAGAACCAACAGAGGTGCAGAAAGAGGCCTTGTTTCAAAGTTATCCTGTGCCCACAACGTTTTGCTGACTGGTACTGGTGGTAACTGACTCTGACTGACCAGGCCCGGAGCGCCAGTGCTATCCTGAAAGACACTTAGAATACAGTGAAAACACCTACATACACTGTAAGGCCCTAGTACATAATAGGGCAGGGGGATTAAAACTACCTCTAAGTCAGAGGTGCAGAAAGAGGCAAGAGAAGTGCAGAAAGAAGCAACAGAGGTGCCAAAAGAGGCAAGAGAGGTGCAGAAACAGGCAAGAAAGGTACAGAAAGAGGGTACAGGGGTGCAGAAAGAGGCAAGAGGAATACAGAAATTTGCAACAGAGGTACAGAAAGAAGCAAGAGCAGTGCAGAAAGAAGCAAGAGAAGTGCAGAAAGAAGCAAAAGAGGTGGAGAAATAGGGAAGAGGGTGCAGAAAGAGGCAAGAGGGATACAGAAATTTTCAAAAGAGGTGCAGAAACAAGCAGGAGAAGTGCAGAAAGAGGCAAGAGAATTGCTGAAAGAAGCAACAGAGGAGTAGAAAGAAGCAAGAGAAGACCAGAAAGAGACAAGTGAGGTGCAGAAAGAAGCAAGAGCAGTGCGGAAAGAACCAACAGAGGTGCAAAAAGAGGCAAGAGAGGTGCAGAAACAGGCAAGAAAGGTGCAGAAAGAGGGTACAGATGTGCAGAAAGAGGCAAGAGAATTGCTGAAAGAAGCAGCAGAGAGGTGTAGAAAGAAGCAAGAGAACTGCAGAAACAGGCAAGTGAGGTACAGAAAGAAGCAAGAGCAGTGCAGAAAGAACCAACAGAGGTGCAAAAAGAGGCAAGAGAGGTGCAAAAAGAAGGAAGAGAAGTGCAGAAAGAGGCAAGAGAATTGCTGAAAGAAGCAACAGAGGAGTAGAAAGAAGCAAGAGAAGTGCAGAAAGACACAAGTGAGGTGCAGAAAGAAGCAAGAGCAGTGCAGAAAGAACCAACAGAAGTGCAAAAGGAGGCAAGAGGGGTGCGAAAAGAAGGAAGAGAAGTGCAGAAAGAGGCAAGAGAATTGCTGAAAGAAGAAACAGAGGAGAAGAAAGAAGCAAGAGAAGTGCAGAAAGAGACAAGTGAGGTGCAGAAAGAAGCAAGAGCAGTGCAGAAAGAACCAACAGAGGTGCAAAAAGAGGCAAGAGAGGTGCAGAAACAGGCAAGCAAGGTGCAGAAGGAGGGTACAGAGGTGCAGAAAGAGGCAAGAGTATTGCTGAAAGAAGCAACAGAGGTGTAGAAAGATGCGAGAAGTGCAGAAAGACGCAAGTGAGGTGCAGAAAGAAGCAAGAGCAGTGCAGAAAGAACCAACAGAGGTGCAAAAATAGGCAAGAGAGGTGCAAAAAGAAGGAAGAGAAGTGCAGAAAGAGGCAAGAGAATTCCTGAAAGAAGCAACAGAGGAGTAGAAAGAAGCAAGAGAAGTGCAGAAAGAGACAAGTGAGGTGCAGAAAGAAGCAAGAGCCGTGCAGAAAGAACCAACAGAGGTGCAAAAATAGGCAAGAGGGGTGCAAAAAGAAGGGAGAGAAGTGCAGAAAGAGGCAAGAGAATTGCTGAAAGAAGCAACAGAGGAGTAGAAAGAAGCAAGAGAAGTGCAGAAAGAGACAAGTGAGGTGCAGAAAGAAGCAAGAGCAGTGCAGAAAGAACCAAAACAGAGGTGCAAAAAGAGGCAAGAGGGGTGCAGAAACAGGCAAGAAAGGTGCAGAAAGAGGGTACAGGGGTGCAGAAAGAGGCAAGAGAATTGCTGAAAGAAGCAACAGAGGTGTAGAAAGAAGCAAGAGAAGTGCAGAAAGAGGCAAGTGAGGTGCAGAAAGAAGTAAGAGCAGTGCAGAAAGAACCAACAGAGGTGCAAAAAGAGGCAAGAGGGGTGCAAAAAGAAGGAAGAGAAGTGCAGAAAGAGGCAAGAGTATTGCTGAAAGAAGCAACAGAGGAGAAGAAAGAAGCAAGAGAAGTGCAGAAAGAGACAAGTGAGGTGCAGAAAGAAGCAAGAGCAGTGCAGAAAGAACCAACAGAGGTGCAAAAAGAGGCAAGAGAGGTGCAGAAACAGGCAAGAAAGGTGCAGAAGGAGGGTACTGAGGTGCAGAAAGATGCAAGAGTATTGCTGAAAGAAGCAACAGAGGTGTAGAAAGATGCAAGAGAAGTGCAGAAAGACGCAAGTGAGGTGCAGAAAGAAGCAAGAGCAGTGCAGAAAGAACCAACAGAGGTGCAAAAATAGGCAAGAGAGGTGCAAAAAGAAGGAAGAGAAGTGCAGAAAGAGGCAAGAGAATTCCTGAAAGAAGCAACAGAGGAGTAGAAAGAAGCAAGAGAAGTGCAGAAAGAGACAAGTGAGGTGCAGAAAGAGACAAGTGAGGTGCAGAAAGAAGCAAGAGCCGTGCAGAAAGAACCAACAGAGGTGCAAAAATAGGCAAGAGGGGTGCAAAAAGAAGGAAGAGAAGTGCAGAAGAGGCAATAGAATTGCTGAAAGAAGCAACAGAGGAGTAGAAAGAAGCAAGAGAAGTGCAGAAAGAGACAAGTGAGGTGCAGAAAAAAGGAAGAGCAGTGCAGAAAAAACCAACACAAAGGTGCAAAAAGAGGCAAGAGGGGTGCAGAAACAGGCAAGAAAGGTGCAGAAAGAGGGTACAGGGGTGCAGAAAGAGGCAAGAGAATTGCTGAAAGAAGCAACAGAGGTGTAGAAAGAAGCAAGAGAAGTGCAGAAAGAGGCAAGTGAGGTGCAGAAAGAAGCAAGAGCAGTGCAGAAAGAACCAACAGAGGTGCAAAAAGAGGCAAGAGAGGTGCAAAAAGAAGTAAGAGAAGTGCAGAAAGAGGCAAGAGAATTTCTGAAAGAAGCAACAGAGGAGTAGAAAGAAGCAAGAGAAGTGCATAAAGAGGCAAGTGAGGTGCAGAAAGAAGTAAGAGCAGTGCAGAAAGAACCAACAGAGGTGCAAAAATAGGCAAGAGGGGTGCAAAAGAAGGAAGAGAAGTGCAGAAAGAGGCAAGAGTATTGCTGAAATAAGCAACAGAGGAGTAGAAAGAAGCAAGGGAAGTGCAGAAAGAGACAAGTGAGGTGCAGAAAGAAGCAAGAGCAGTGCAGAAAGAACCAACAGAGGTGCACAAAGAGGCAAGAGAGGTGCAGAAACAGGCATGGAAGGTGCAGAAAGAGGGTACAGGGATGCAGAAAGAGGCAAGAGAATTGCTGAAAGAAGAAACACAGGTGTAGAAAGAAGCAAGAGAAGTGCAGAAAGACGCAAGTGAGGTGCAGAAAGAAGCAAGAGCAGTGCAGAAAGAACCAACAGACATGCAAAAAGAGGCAAGAGAGGTGCAAAAAGAAGGAAGAGAAGTGCAGAAAGAGGCAGGAGAATTGCTGAAAGCAGCAACAGAGGAGTAGAAAGAAGCAAGAGAAGTGCAGAAAGAGGCAAGTGAGGTGCAGAAAGAAGCAAGAGCAGTGCAGAAAGAACCAACAGAGGTGCAAAAAGAGGCAAGAGGGGTGCAAAAAGAAGGAAGAGATGTGCAGAAAGAGGCAAGATAATTGCTGAAAGCAGCAACAGAGGAGTAGAAAGAAGCAAGAGAATTGCAGAAAGAGACAAGTGAGGTGCAGAAAGAAGCAAGAGCAGTGCAGAAAGAACCAACAGAGGTGCAAAAAGAGGCAAGAGAGGTGCAGAAACAGGCAAGAAAGGTGCAGAAAGAGGGTACAGGGGTGCAGAAAGAGGCAAGAGAATTGCTGAAAGAAGCAACAGAGGTGTAGAAAGAAGCAAGAGAAGTGCAGAAAGACGCAAGTGAGGTAGAGAAGTGCAGAAAGAACCAACAGAGGTGCAAAAAGAGGCAAGAGAGGTGCACAAAGAAGGAAGAGAAGTGCAGAAAGAGGCAAGAGAATTCCTGAAAGAAGCAACAGAGGAGTAGAAAGAAGCAAGAGAAGTGCAGAAAGAGACAAGTGAGGTGCAGAAAGAAGCAAGAGCAGTGCAGAAAGAACCAACAGAGTGCAAAAAGAGGCAAGAGGGGTGCAAAAAGAAGGAAGAGAAGTGCAGAAAGAGGCAAGAGAATTGCTGAAAGAAGCAACAGAGGAGTAGAAAGAAGCAAGAGAAGTGAGGAAAAAGACAGGTGAGGTGCAGAAAGAAGCAAGAGCAGTGCAGAAAGAACCAACAGAGGTGCAAAAAGAGGCAAGAGAGGTGCAGAAACAGGCAAGAAAGGTGCAGAAAGAGGGTACAGGGGTGGAGAAAGAGGTAAGAGAATTGCTGAAAGAAGCAACAGAGGTGTAGAAAGAAGCAAGAGAAGTACAGATAGAGGCACGTGAGGTGCAGAAAGAAGCAAGAACAGTGCAGAAAGAACCAACAGAGGTGCAAAAAGAGGCAAGAGAGGTGCAAAAAGAAGTAAGAGAAGTGCAGAAAGAGGCAAGAGAATTGCTGAAAGAAGCAACAGAGGAGTAGAAAGAAGCAAGAGAAGTGCAGAAAGAGACAAGTGAGGTGCAGAAAGAAGCAAGAGCAGTGCAGAAAGAAGCAAGAGAAGTGCAGAAAGAAGCAAAAGAGGTGGAGAAATAGGGAAGAGGGTGCAGAAAGAGGCAAGAGGGATACAGAAATTTACAAAAGAGGTGCAGAAACAAGCAAGAGAAGTGCAGAAAGAGGCAAGAGAATTGCTGAAAGAAGCAACAGAGGTGTAGAAAGAAGCAAGAGAAGTGCAGAAAGAGGCAAGTGAGGTGCAGAAAGAAGCAAGAGCAGTGCAGAAAGAACCAACAGAGGTGCAAAAAGAGGCAAGAGAGGTGCAGAAACAGGCAAGAAAGGTGCAGAAAGAGGGTACAGGGTTGAAGAAAGAGGTAAGAGAATTGCTGAATGAAGCAACAGAGGTATAGAAAGAAGCAAGAGAAGTACAGAAAGAGGCAAGTGAGGTGCAAAAAGAGGCAAGAGGGGTGCAAAAAGAAGGAAGAGAAGTGCAGAAAGAGTCAAGAGAATTGCTGAAAGAAGCAACAGAGGTATAGAAAGAAGCAAGAGAGGTGCATAAACAGGCAAGAGAAGTGCAGAAAGAGTCAGGAGAATTGCTGAAAGAAGCAACAGAGGTGTAGAAAGAAGCAAGAGAAATGCAGAAAGAGGCAAGTGAGATGCAGAAACAGGCAAGAGAGGTACAGAAAGAGGGAAGACGAATACAGAAAGAGGCAACAGGGGGGCAGAAAAAAGCAAGACAGGTGTAGAAAGAAGCATGGGAAGTGCAGAATGGCGCAACAGGGGTGAAGAAAGAGGCAAGAGAAGTGCAGAAAGAAGCAACAGAGGTGCAGAACGAAGCAAGAGAACTGCAGAAAGAGACAAGAGAGTTGCGGAAACAGGCAAAAGAGGTACAGAAAGATGTAACAGAGATGCAGACAGAGGCAAGAGAGGTGCAAAACAGGTAAAAGGGGTTCAGAAAGAGGCAAAAGGGGTGCAGAAATTTGCAAGAGAGGTGCAGAAAGAAGCAAGAACAGTGCAAAAGAACCAACAGAGGTGCAAAAATAGGCAAGTGAGGTGCAGAAGGAGGCAAGAGAACTGCAGCAAGATGCAAGAGAGTTGCTGAAACAGGCAAAAGGGGTGCAGAAAGAGGAAACAGGTGGGCAGACTGAGGCAAGAGAGGTGTGGAAAGAGGCAATAGGGGTGCAGAAAGAGGCAAGAGAGGTGCAGAAAGAAGCAAGATAAGTGCAGAAAGAAGCAACAGAAGTGCAGAAAGAGGGAAGAGGGGTGGAGAGAGAGGCAAGAGGGGTACAAAAAGAAGCAAGTCAGGTGTAGAAAGAAACAAAAGAAGTGCAGAAAGAAGGAACAGAGGTGCAGAAAGAGGCAAAAAAAAGGTGCAGAAAGACATGAGGGGTACAGAAAAAGGCAAGAGAGGTGCAGAAAGAGGGAAGAAAGGTGCAGAAAGAGGCAAGAGGGTACAGAAAGAAGCAAATGAGGTGCAGAAAGAGGCAACAGACATGCAGAAAGAGGCAAGAGAGATGCTGAATGTAGAAGAGATTTGCAGAAAGAGGCAAGAGAAGTGCAGAAAAAGAAAGATGTGCAGAAAGAAGCAACAGAAATGCAGAAAGAGGCGCAGAGAGAGGCGCAGAAGGAAGCAAGAGTGGCTTGCACACCATTAGTACCAATTTAGCACCCACATTTAGCAATAAGTAACATGTGACCATTCTAGGTTTGCAAAGGGCCTTCCAACACGCTGTAACACTTGTCGCTGCATTTTTGGTAACGTTTGAGCCGTTGGAGCTAGAAACAAGGCTTTTTTTGTTCAAATCTACAGATTAGGGAGCAGATGATGAATTATGTGGCTAATGCGGAAAATGTATATTTGTGCGAAAGTCGGTGCAGCCAAACAGTCGCATAATTCCAGTGGCCCTGCTCATACCTCTGACTAGGTCCAGAAGTGCTCCTCAGTGATTCCTTCTTTTTTTGGTCTCATTGAGTTCATAGTTGAGCTTCTATGGAAACGAGGAAGACTAAACCTGACATTACCACTCCACAACACAGACTACCATACCACATAATTACTCTCCATAACACATAATCCCACTCTACATAATTCCTATACACTATATACCACATACTTTCTATCCACATAATTTCGCTGCACAACATACCACATAATTCCACTACACACAACGTACATCCACTCCACTCCAAAAACATTAGTAAAAAACTTTTGCATTTACAACACCAATAGCTCTAATTCTCGCAAATGCGAAACCTATTACATTGCAAACACTTCTTTAACTAGTAGTTGCGTTTGCAGAGTGGTGGAGAAAGGGTACTATGCCTCCGAGCAGCGGTCAGGAATTCCGGTGCGTAGGGCTTACAGGAGGTACCAGTAGGGCTTCTTGGTCCCCAAAGTCCCTCAGGAGTAAATTGGACTTCATCCCCCATCCCATAGTCTGCCAGGAGGCGCGTTTGCAGAGTGGTGGAGAAAGGGGGGCATGGCCTCCGAAGACATTTTAGCAATCCCACTGTGCGGGACTTACTGGCGGTAACAAGAGGGGTAGTTGGCCCCCAAGGACATCCTTGGGGGCCAACTACCCCTCCTATTACCTCCAGTAAGTCCCACACAGCAGGATTGCTAAGTTCTCGGAGCAGGCCACACCCCCTTTGCCCACCACTCTACAAACGCGCTCCCTGGCGCGCTCTTGGATGGGGATTGAAGTCCCCTTCGCTGCTGGGGGTCCTTTAGGGGCCAACTAGCCTACCTCTTACCTCCAGTAAGCCCCACAAAGTGGGATTTCTGAGAGGTGGACAAAGGCCACGCCCCCTCCCTGCACCACTCTGCAAACATTCCCCTTGGCGCTTTGTATGTTGGGGAATTAATTCCCCTTGAATACTGGGGATCCCTGGGGGCCAACTAGCCCACCAGGTACCTCAAGTATGCACCACAGAGCTGCGTTGCAGAGAGGCGGTCCGAGGCCACACCCCCTTTTTACACCACTCTGCAAACGTGCCTCTTGGCGCATTGCTGCATGGGGGATGAAGTCCACCTGTGTCCTGAGGTCCTCAGGACACAAGAGGACCTCATCGCCCCACCACCAGTACGCCAAGAGGTGCGTTTGCAGAGTGGTGTAAAAAGGGGCGTGGCCTCGGACCACCTCTCTGCAACGCAGCTCTGTGGTGCATGCTGGAGGTACCTGGTGGGCTAGTTGGCCCCCAGGGACCCCCAGAATTAATTCCCCAACTTACAACGCGCCACTGGGCGTGTTTGCAGAGTGGTCGAGAAAGGGGGCGTGGCCTCCGGCTAGATGCCGGTTTTTTTTAAATATTTTTTTTTTACAAGGGGGGCTGTTTGGCCCCCCTTTCTGTAACATTTTGGGGCCCTGGGAACCCCATCCCCCAGGGCCTGACCCCTTTTTATATACAAAAAAAAAAAATTATCGGAAAGGGGGCCGCGTGGTCCCCCTCCCGAGGCCAATTTCGGCCCCGGGGACCCCATCCCCCGGGGCATGGCCAGACTTTTAAAAAATTTCAATGTATTAATTATTTGGAGGGGGGCCGCGTGGCCCCCCTCCTCATGCCAATTATGGCCCCGGGGATCCCATTCCCCGGGCCGGCCTTTCCATTTTTTATTTTTATTTTTTACATTTTCACAGGGGAGGGGGGCCGTGTGGCCCCCTCCCGGGCCACTCCTGGCCCCGGGGACCCCGTCCCCCGGGGCCTGGCCTCTCCGTTGGGGACCGTGGGGGGAGCCCCAATGCCCCCACAGTCCCACCGGCTCCCCGCCTCCTGCGGGAGCCGGCATTGCTTTTGCACAAGGGGAGCTGCAGACATGCAGCTCCCTTGTGCAAAAGCAATCCTGCTTTGCTTCATTGAAGCGAGAGCAGGTTTAGCTGCTCTTGCTTCAATCAAGCAAACCAGAGTTTGCTATGGCAGGGAGGGAGCCTTGCTCCCGCGCTGCCATAGCAAACAGCAATGTTCCGGGGGTGGGCACCCCGGGACATTGCAGGAGCCGGCCCTGGGGGGTGGTGGTCCCCAGGGCCATCAAGGGCTCCAGGAGGGGGGCCGCGTGGCCCCCTCCCTTCATTTCTAAATCCCCAGGGAGGTGGTGGTCCCGGGGCCCGTGGGTCCGTAACAGACCCCCTAATTAGAATATTTAGTGCCCCAGGGAGGTGGTGGTCCCCGGGGCGTGTGGGGGGGCTCGAGCCACCCCACACACACCTAAAAAAACCAGAGCCCCGGTGAGGTGGCGGTCCCCGGGGCTGCGGGGGGGACGCGTGCCCCCACGTTTAATTGGCAAAGCCACGGGGAGGTGGTGGTCCCCGGGGCATGTGGGGGGCTCAAGCCACCCCACACACATATTTAATTTAAAACAATAAGAGCCCCGGGGAGGTGGTGGTCCCCGAGGCTGCGGGGGGCTGCGTGTTCCCACGCAAATCATCAATCAAGTCCTGGGGAGGTAGAGGTTGCAGGGCTGCGGGGGACACCTGTGGGCCCCCACTATATAATCTGGGATTGCCCCCGGGACCTGGCCCACCCTGGGGCTTAACAATAACAAAGCGCGGGAGGGCGTGCTTTTTTTTTTTTTGTCAGCAGGATTTGCGCACCCAGCGCGAATTCTGCCGTTTTTTTTTTTTTTAAATGCTTCTTTTGGCCCCCTCAGCAGGCCTAGGGGGTCAGGGGGTTTCTACCCTGCCCCCTTTTCTTGTTTTTTAATGTTTTTTTCACTGTTTTCTTGTGACTCGGTTACCGAGTCACAAGATGGCTGCCAACACTTTCTGGTTTGGAGTGTTGGTAGCCAATCAGAGTGAAGCTCGTGCCCGGGAGGATTCGCGACTCCTCCTCGGTGCTAAGATATCGATATTTTTCTTTTTTGAATTTATCAGGAACTACTGAACGAATTTACACCATTTAAAAAAAAGGTCGCTTTCTGAACCAAGACCTACCTTTTTGCCAAATTTGAATTCCATTCAGCAGTTAGGGCTGTAGCCGTGTCTAAAATGTCCTATGGAAATGAACATGGGGAAAACGTGTTTTGGGACCCCGTTTTTTCTCGGCCCCTGCTTGACAAATCACCCCGAAACTTTCAAGACAGGAGCTGACCGGAGCGCCCCATTAGTTTTGAAAATTTCGCGAAGATTCGTCATAGGAAACTTTAGACACGCCTACAGCCCGAACTGCTGAACGGAATTACGCCAAATTTTGAAAAAGGTAGCCCTTGGTTCAGAAAGAGCCCCTTTTGTTAAAAGGTGTAAATCCGTTCAATAGTTCCTGAGAAATTCAAGAAATAGAGGTCAAAAAATCATTTTCCCATAGGAAACTTTAGACACGGTTACAGCTGAAACTGCTGAAAGGATTTACACCAAATTTGGCAAAAAGGTAGCCCTTTGTTCAGAAAGAGACCTTTTTTTTAAATGGTGTAAATCCGTTCAGTAGTTGCTGAGAAAATCAAAAAATAAAAGTTTTGATATCTATGGCCGCGGTGGATCCGCGGACCCTGCCGATCACGAGCTGCATTATAATTGGCTGTCAACACTTCAAACCAGGAAGTGTTGGCAGCCATCTTGTGCCTCGGTAGAACCGAGGCACAAGAAAAGAGAAAAAGAAACGCGCAAAACAAGAAAAGGGGGCAGGGTAGAAACACCCTGACCCCCTAGGCCTGCTCAGGGCCAAAAAAAGCATTTTTTAAAAGAGAAAATCGTCCGAATTTGCGCTGGGTGCGCGAATCCGGCCGCGAAAATAAAAAAAACGAAGTGCGGGCTTCCGCGCTTTGTGGTAATGAAGCCCCCGGGTGGGCCAGGTCCCGGGGGCAGTGAAAAAAATGGAGGGACGAATTATCTGAACTAAAAAGGAATCAAATAAAAACCTTGGTACATGGCATCATGATGACCGAGTATTTAAGATCTAATTCTGCCCTCGAGGATTAATTGTACGCAATGAGCCTTTCATATTTCAAGAAGATAAAACCTTCAAAAAGGACTGGTCGCTCATTTCCTGGCAGTGCACCAGGGACTGACTGGTCCTTATAATTAAGACTGCAGCACAATTGTCAGAAGAGTTGAAAGGAGAAATCCAAACATTAGAAATCCGCCTAAGAACTTTCCAAGGGGTCACTGAGCTCAAAAAACGCCTGGAAGAATTGAACAAATCAATGACGGATTTTGAAATAACCTTAAAGGATACCAAGTACACTAAATTTAAGAAGGACCTGAAATCCTTCTCACATGAAAAAGTCTACCCCTACACCAAGGAAGGATACATCCCATCAGGGAGAAACCCGGGATACAATACCGACAGCGACGGATCTGATACCGGCTCAGACCATTCTGGTGGAAGCTACAATCCAAACAACAGAAACAGGAACAGACGACCACGTGGAGGACGCTTCAGGAACCGAGGAGGACAAAATTATGGCTGGCCAACATACCAAGGACCACCACCATATGGAGGCCCACCACCTTTTTTCTATGGCCCACCGCCCTTCCACCAACAGGCATACCAACAGCAGCCACATACGTTTTGGGATCAAGTACAGCCGACCGACCCACGAACCCATTCTTTTTTAGGAAGAGGCAGGGGACCACAGAGGGGGAAATCCAGAAAAAGCCAGCAAGTACAATGGGCGCAACCCCTGGAAACCTCAAGGAGCCACACCAGGAGCATGGGCCCACCGGACAACCCAACAACCAGCAACCACCCAGTTTAGTGGTAAACTTGTCAGACATCAACCTGACTTCAACACAAAAATCAGTTCTAGAAAAAGGACTTGGTTTTGTGCCAACTCCGAGTTTGGACAAATTCAGACTCTGCAGTGAACTCAACGAATTCATCAGGAAAATTAAACTCCAGGTTTTTTTCAAAGACAAACTACCTACCAATAACTCGGAGAGCGACACAGGTCTCTACAAGAAATCCAACTTTACACCACCAGCGGCTAGTCTTCCCGTGGAATTGTTGGCTTTTGAAAAAGCAGTCCTCAAAGAAGTGTCTGAAATAGACCCAAGGTCTATCACAACTTACCACAACACAAGTAAGAAAGAACATGAGGCCATACAACAGCTGGCATTGGAGGAAAAAGTCACTATAAAACCAGCAGACAAAGGCGGCGCCATAGTCCTACAAAACACCACTGCATACCGTGAAGTGTGCCTTCAACTGTTGGCAGATGAAAGGAACTATACTAAAATCAAGGAAGACCCGACTGAACGCTTATGCATAGAAATCGCCTACCTGGTGGAAGAATCCACAGCGAATAATTGGATAACCAAGAAAGAAGCGGATTTTTTGGAAAACAACAACCCCACGATCCCTTACTTCTATACCATCCCCAAAATCCACAAGTCAATGGAAAAACCCCCAGGAAGACCGATAGTGTCAGGAATTGGGTCAATTCTAGAACCGCTCTCAAAATTTGCTGACGCTTTCCTACGACCCATCATACAGAGTACTAGCACGTACCTACAGGACACAAAAGCAGTCCTGTGCCTCCTACAAGACCTACAATTCAACCCAACAACCAACATCTTAATTGGGCTTGATGTGGAAAGCCTCTACACTAGTCTACCGCATAAAGAAACCTTACAAATTCTTGAAGAAGTACTCTTCGAAAACCCTTGGGTTTACCACACACCCAGACATGTAGTCCTTGAATGTTGCCGGCTGGCTTTAACTGAGAATTACTTCAGATTCGAAGACACCTTATTCCGTCAAGTGCACGGCACCAGTATGGGGAGTACTTTTGCGCCGAGCGTGGCAGGACTCTACGTCCATCACCTTGAAACGCAAAAGATACTAAACCACCAAAATCCGCACTTTAAAAACATAAAACTCTGGAAACGTTACATCGATGATGTGATCTGGGAAGGCAATGAGACCGAGGCCACGACCTTCATCAGTTGGCTGAACCTACAGGACCCCTTTTTAAAGTTTACTCACACTATGAGTAGGTCCCAATTGGTCTTTCTGGACCTTAACATCATGGCGAATCAAGGTGGTCTGACTACAACCACACATTTCAAACCAACAGCGAGGAACTGTCTTCTAATCTACGACAGCTTCCACCCAAAGCAATTGAAAGATAACTTACCTTTCGGACAATTCTTGCGTCTGAGACGAAATTGCACTGAAAAAGCTGACTATCACATCCAAGCAAAAGACTTAGCAGAGAAACTAAAGGCAAGACATTATCCAAAACACCTAATCTCAACAGCCAAAAAAAGAGCAGCCAACAACCACAGGATGCTCTCCTTGAACCCAGACAAAAAGACAACACCATACAAGACAAAAGACCAATTTGCATAACCACCTATAACATTGCGTCAAACAAGGTGACCAAGATCATCAAAAAACACTGGCGGACACTGAATAGTACAAACCTAAACATACCAAGACCTATGTTTAGCCACAGAAAAGGAAAGAATCTTAAAAACTACTTTGTCCATACTCGCCCCAAAAACAACACCAAATCTGATGGGCAATAGACCCTGCACACTTTACCTGTCGGACATTACCCATGCAATAACTGCAGCGTTTGCCACCTGACGTCAGCCACCAAGAAAGTGGCATTCAACAATCAAATGACCTGGGAACTCCGCAGTTTCACTAATTGCAGCACCACAGGGGTAGTATATCTGATCACCTGCACCTGCAACCTCCACTACGTAGGGATGACCACAAGAAAAGCCAGTACTAGGATTGTTGAGCACCGCAGTAACATCAGATGCAAGCGGGCGACAACAAAAATGACAACGCACTTTATTGAAAAGCAACACACACCCAACGACATGAAATGGGTGGTCCTAGAACATGTCAAAAGTAATGACAACCTTGAGCAAAGACTACTCGAGAAAGAACAACGCTGGGTGTTTAAATTACGTACTGATAACCAAGGTCTCAATGACAATATTCCGTGGGGCCATTTCTCAAGATAAAATCGCAGAGGAACCCACCACTATGTTATCGATCTTCTGTTAACCCTTTGGTCAGGGCACATAAAAAAAAACCATTTTGTCACACTAATGGGCTTTCTTTTTAAGAAAAACCCTCATTGAGAATCATAACTGCTTCCTCTTTTTTAACAGACATACCTTATCTACGAGAGAGGTAATACAAAAGCCCCTCGTAATCTACAAACTCAAGTCAGGCACACTGCATTTGTTTATATGTATGTATTGTTTTTCCCTCTCCCTTTATGTGAAAATCTCACCAACACTCAGTTTTTTCTTAAGTTTTTTCTTTAGTTATCCTTAGTTTTTCTTTAGTCTTTTCCTTAGTTTCCTTTCTTTTTCTTTTTAACCATAAACCATTTTTCATGATAGGCACCTATTGTAGACATAGCCTTTTGATACCACCTAAAGGGCCGCCGGTCTGAGTCAAATGTGGCGGCCATTTTGTGAAGGTTTCCGCTCTAGTCTTCACTGCATGACCAGGCGGAAACACTTCCTTTTTAAACCTGAACCCGGGAGAGACTCGCTAACATACGGTCGCGAGGGCAAGCAGGTGAACACGCCGGAGAGGATATTTTCTCCAAGTAAGTCAATTCCCTTTCAGGAACGGACCGGGCAGCCAGCGGAAACCTCCACAGCGCACCCGCCCTGTCTTTCTCCTTAGCAATATAGCTTTCAACAATGCCTTGTCCTGCTTCCTCCCACAGTGTCCGAGACCTCTCCAGTCCCTCAGAGACCATGAAGCACAATATTGCTACCTAATCACTATGTTTTACTCCATATATGTAGTTTTTTCGTCGTACTGTCTGTCTGTGTCAGTCCAGGTGCGGTTCTATCATTTATCGCACATCATAAATTACCGTCACGGCAAATTACGAGAGGCAAAAAAACGGCCGTGCATGCTTTTAATTGCTCACAATGAGAACGACAACAAACAAAAAATCACTTTCGTAAGGTCGTCATGTTTTTAAAGGGTCACGTGGTGACATTTTGTTTTTTAAACTTGCACCAGGCACTGACTATGTCACAACTTGATGTGTCTGAGTAAGGTATGTATAGCTTTCTTAACCGTACACGGTTAAGCACTTGAGAGCTTTGAGGACACCATGGATGAGTGATTGGTTATATGGATGAGTGATTTCGTTGCATTGCGGTCTCAAGAATCCACCTACATCGCATGGAGTAGGTTGTACTCGATAATGCTGTTTTTCATTTTTATTACAGATACCACGTGATCATTGGATCGTATGTATTAACTTTGCCTGCTTAATGATTGCAGCACCACTTTTTTCCTATTTTAGGTCACTTTAGGAGTGGTACAATACAGGGCTGGACCCTGTTTGTCCTGAAGAAGAGCACTGGGGAAGCTCAAAACTAGTTGACGTCCACTAGGGACCCCTGACCCATTGCAGACAGGAACCCTAGAGACCGACCCCGTTTTTAATATATCGGCTAGGAGCCAGAATAAATCTCTTTCGCCCACTAGCTAGATATTTTTAATTCACCCACTTCACTCTCAACACCGCACTACACATAGTCACTCACAATAAGTGCTCCTACGTAGTGTCGCAAGTCGTAGCACGCCCCAACCCGCAGCGGGTTGGGATGGCCCCTATGATGAAGCATGTCACAGTGGGGAAACCCTGGTGAGTGAGGGGACTCAAGAAAGGACATTTTTCCTTTCTTGCTTTTTTCTGACTCTCACTGAGCGGAAAACCTATTTTGTACAAATTGGCTAGGTTCTTTATCCGAGATTTCGGATTTTTGTGGGCTCTAGGCCTGGTTAGTCAGAGTCAGTTACCACCAGTACCCATCTGAAAAAGTTGTGGGCACAGGATGATTTTGCAACAAGGCCTCTTTCTACTCCTCTGTTAGTTCTTACTGCACATGTCTTGCTTCTTCCTGCACTTTTCTTCGTCTTTGTGGACTTCTGTTGCTTCTTTCTGCATTTCTTTTGCTTCTTTCTGTGCGTTTTTTCTTCTTTCTTCACATGTCCTACCTCTGTAGGCATAGTTAGAAACTAGCATTTGAAAAACCTTTGAAATTCACTGAAAAAACCATATTTTCAGGCACGTTATAGTTAGAAATTAGCATTTAAAAAACCTTAGAAATTCACTGAAAAAACCATAGGTTTTAGCGAAAGTTATAGTTAGTTGGACATTTCACTCGTACAAAACCATAGAAATTCCCCCTTTATAGTTAGTTCAGCTAACTATAACTCGCGCCCCCGCAATGCACTGCTGATGGCGTCACATATTACATCACTCATGACATGGTCAGTGACATCACTGATGACATCACTGATGACATCTCAAATGACATCACTGATGACATCACTGATGACATCATCCATGTGATAATTTGATGCATCTTCTCACACCCTAATATAACCTTTGATACACCCACTCTAAATTACAGACTGCCATTCTCAAAAACAATAGACACTCCAACACCAATAACTACATACCCACTCACTGATTATTAGATCTAGACACACATCCACTCACTCACCCGTACACTCACTCATACTTATGGTCACTCAGTACAGGACTATCATATGCACTCATACACCTATATAGACACTCACACACTGCCACTCATCCATAGAGGTACTCACACACCTATCAGTCATGCAAATAATTAATCACACTGCCATTTACTCACCTATACAGTTATACACACCAGCTCAATTACTCATACAAATACTAGCACAGTCTTACGCTCTTATACAATCACTGATACAAGCACACACTCATCCATACAGCCACTCTCACAATCACACACTCTCACTTATAGCCATTTATATACTCCAACACATATATACTGCCTTTCACATATGTAGATACTCACACATGTACCACTGAGATATACATTCACTCACCAACACACTTATACACACATTCACCCACCCATACAGCCCTTCACAGATTCACTCTTGAAACCATGCACCCAGTCAATCATCCACTCACACATCTATGCACAGAGTCACACACACCCCACCCACACAAACACTCAGGCACCCATACAGATACTCAGACAACCAAACAATAACCCATATAGACACTCATGTAGCTATTCGCAAACTCATGCAGCCGCTTACACACCAACAGACAGACGGATACAGACATTCACACAGTTTAGTCACTAACCCATGCATTCAGTAAGATACGTTTAACCACTCACTTATAGAGTCATTCACACACCTACTAAATCATCCATTCAGACACTTATACACCCACTCATTCTTCAATACGCCTCTCCCTAAATATATTAAACATATTTAAACTTTACAGAAACACACAGTCACAGGATGATGTCATCAGTGATGTCATCAGTGATGTCACTAACCATGTCATGAGTGATGTAATATGTGACGTCATCAGCAGTGCATTGCGGGGGCGCGAGTTATAGTTAGCTGAACTAACTATAACGGGGCAATTTCTATGGTTTTGTATGAGTGAAATGTCCAACTAACTATAACTTTCCCTAAAACCTATGGTTTTTTCAGTGAATTTCTAAGGTTTTTTAAATGCTAATTTCTAACTATAACGTGCCTGAAACCTATGGTTTTTTCAGTGAATATATATATATATATATATATATTTATTTATTTTTTCTTCACCAAACGCCCGAAAGCATTGAGGACGCACTCGACAGTAAACCACCATCCAGTTTATTCTTGCAACAACCCACTGCAGCACTCCAGAAGTTACATTCTTTATTCGCCTGACGCGGTTCGAGGCCAACGCCTCTTACTCATAGGCTGCTTCAGTCACAGATGAATCATGGAGGGCTCTTTTTTATCCATTTCCGGCATGCCGACCCCCAATGGGTCCCGCTTTGTGCTTTTTAGTTCTTCACTGCATGCTGGGACCTGTAGTCCTGAAAGAGCAAAAAATCAAACCTTTAGTAGGTTCCATGAAAAACATCTGCTTATATTAAGACATTTTTTACTCCCTTGGTAGGGTCCAGAGTGCTGAGGCGGGCAGACCAATGCCGCTTACTGTGCTGCACAAGCGGCCTGGACACAGTTCCAAACCGCAGCCTCTCCTCACTTATATATATAAGTTCAAGCCACTCAAAAGCTGCTGCTCCTCGCATGGCGGGTGGTGCGAAGATGTGAGGGTGGACTCATGAATACTAGAGCAGAATGTTCCCATAGGAAAAAAAAGAGATTTGCGCACTGTCGGGGGTCATTTTGTATCGATTTTAATTCAACACATCTTATCGATTCTGCTTATATATATATTCACTGAAAAAACCATAGGTTTCAGGGACGTTATAGTTAGGTGGACATTTCACCCGTACAAAACCATAGAAATTCCACCGTTATAGTTAGTTCAGTTAACTATAACTCACACCCCCGCAATGCACTGCTCATGACGTCACATATTACATCATTCATGGCATGGTCAGTGACATCACTGATGACATCTCAAATGACATCACTGATGACATCACTGATGACATCATCCAGTGACTGTGTGTTTCTGTAAAGTTTAAATATGTTTTATATATATGACAAGGTGTATTGAAGAATGAGTGGGTGTATAAGTGTCTGGATGGAGAATTTAGGAGGTATGTAACTGATTGTATAAGTGACTGATTAAACGTGTCTTACTGAATGCATGGGTTAGTGACTAAACTGTGTGAATGTCTGTATCAGTCTGTCTGTTGTTGTGTAAGCTGCTACATGGGTTGGTCAGTAGCTACATTAGTGTCTATGTGGGTTATTTATTGTTTGCTTGAGTATTTGTATGGGGGACTGAGTGTGTGTGTGGGTGGGTTGGAGGTGTGTGACTCTGTGCATAGATGTGTGAGTAGGTGATTCACTGGGTGTATGGGTTCAAGAGTGAATCTGTGAAGGGCTGTATGGGTGGGTAAGTGTGTGTATGGGTGTGTTGGTGAGTGAATGGATGTATCAGTGGTACATATGTGAGTAACTTCATATGTAAAAGGAAGTATATGTGAGTGATGGTGTATATAAATAACTATATGTGAGACTGAGTGATTGTGAGAGTGGGATGTATGGATGAGTCTGTACTTGTTTCAGTGATTACATAAGAGAGTAACTATGCGTTACTGTCTGTATGAATTAGTGAGGTGGTGTGTGTATAACTGTTTAGGTGAGTAAATGGGAGTGTGATTGATTCTTGCATGACTGACTAGGTGTGTGAGTAACTCCATGGATGAGTGGCGGTGTGTGAGCATCTGAATAGGTGTATGAGTGCATATGATAGTGTTGTATTGATAAGTGACTGCATGTATAAGTGATTGTATAGGTGAATGAGTGGATGTGTGTGCAGACCTAGGAATCAGTGAGTGAGTATGTAGTAACTGGTATTGGTGTGTGGATGGTTTCGAAAATGGTAGTGTGTATTTTACAGTGGGTGTATTAAAGGTTATATTAGGGTGTGATGAGGTGCATCAGATTATCACATGGATGATGTCATCAGTGATGTCATTTGAGATGTCATCAGTGATGTCATCAGTGATGTCACTGACCATGCCATGAATGATGTAATATGTGACGTCATGAGCAGTGCATTGTGGGGCGCGAGTTATAGTTAACTGAACTAACTATAACGGTGGAATTTCTATGGTTTTGTACGAGTGAAATGTCCAGTTAACTATAACGTCCCTGAAACCCATGGTTTTTTCAGTGAATTTCAAAGGTTTTTTAAATGCTAATTTCTAACTATAATGTCCCTGAAACCTATCGTTTTTTCAGTGAATTTCTAAGGTTTTTTAAATGCTAATTTCTAACTAAAACGTGCCTGAAACCTATGGTTTTTTCAGTGAATTTCAAACGTTTTTTAAATGCTAATTTCTAATTATAATGTTCATTAAACCTATGGTTTTTTCAGTGATTTTAAATTATCATTCCATTCTCAACCTAGTGAAAACAGCCGATATCGCCAGTTTTCCAACAATAGCTTCCGCAAAAAGATTCGCCACAAATGAGAGCGACAACTAACGCTAATAATATGCAGAGTTGGCGTTCCCGTGCAAAAATAACACGAAAACACCACTTCCCGATATTTTCAACGAGCAGCCAAATCTGGGGTGCAATCCAAAAACAGGTGATAAGCTGCGTTAGCAGTAAGAATTTAACATCTGCCTTTTACTGGTGTAAAGCAGGACGACTACCTACAGTGTGAAAGGGAGCCCAGCCCATAACCACATCTAAAGACCAACACATGTCATAGAGCTATTGACCATGCAGCTCCGACACCCAAGAAGGCCATAACACCCACTGCCATCACCCTCAGGACCTCCCCCCAGACCACCCCCCTCCCTACTACCACCGAGGCAGCACAGAACAGGACAGCGGACCCTCCAAAAATGGCATGGCCCCTCAGCCACACAATAGCTGATTGTTGGGAGATGTGGCAACCAAGTATGTGTGAAGGACGCAAGTCACCCATCAATAAAAATGCACACAATACCAAGTTTAGCGGTGATGTGGTGGACAGACCTCACTATGCAGAGCACAAACCTCTCCATGTGGACATATACTGATGGTGCTTGTAATATTGTGGACAATAGACGCAACCATGTTACCTCAGGCAGTGGGGAAGATCTCGGTCATGTAGCTGTGTTGTCCCCCCCTGGAAGCGGAAGCGGAGTGGGCTGGTCCAACGTACCCCACTCCAGCGTAGGAGTATGAATAAATAGGCTGGGGCTCTGGGCGTGGTTCACTTGTGGGAAGGCCAAAGCGTCTGCCAGGGCAGCAGCCCTCACCCTGCCACGAGGCCTCCACCGTGACCGCCGGCCTCCTCGACACAGGCCCCCTGCGAACCCAGCAGCAGAGCACCACAGACTTATGTCTGTACAGACTACTGCCTTCGATCTACACTGCGGACAGCAGGGCTCACAATTCAGATCGAGTCCCGATTGCAGATGAAGCAGTCCAGTAGGCAAGAGACATTGCTCCCAGTGCGGCCCGCCTGGACCACGCATCATCGCAGGCTGCACACACGCTGAGTGCTTCAGGTGCCACTAACTCAGTGCACCACAAGTCATCGCCACGTAGCCTTATTAAGGCAGAATTCATTAGACAAAAGACATTGCTACCAGTGTGGCCCGGCCGGACCACGCATCATCGCAGGCTGCGCACACGCTGAGTGCTTCAGGTGCCACCAACTCAGTGCACCACAAGTCAACGCCACGTGGACTTATTAAGACAGAATTCATTAGGCAAAAGACATTGCAACCAGTGTGGCCCGCCCGGACCACGCATCATCGCAGGCTCCACACACGCTGGTTGCTTCAGGTGACACTAACTGTACAGCTCAATTCAACGGCACGTGGCTGTGGGCCCTTGCTGACAGCTGCCTCCGGCCTACACTGCGGTCATCAGGGCTCACATTTAAAATTGACTCTTGATTCATTATTTGCAGAGTCCAGTAGGCAACTAAGTATTACGTCCCTAAAACCTACATAATATCCTTTTAGTATCCTTGCTTCAAGAACTTGTTTTATATCAGTTATAGCTTTAGTACAATGACCAACTTCATCTTGCAAGTCCAAAGGAACACTGAATGGCAGTCTACACTGCGGACAGCAGAGCTCACAATTTGAATTCAGTCTTGATTTATTAATTGCAGACAGAATTGTACTCTATGTCCTCGAATTTTGTCAAGAGGAAGTGACAAAAAGCATTCCTTGATGTCTGTGCTGACTACTGCCTTCGATCTACACTGCGGTCAGCAGGGCTCACAATTAACCCTGGGCAAAGCACTATGCTACGCTCGCGTAGTTTGCGAAGTTTGCGCTACTTCGCACAACGCGAATTGCACGTAGCACAGTGCAAACACGCGTAGCGTAGCGTAGTGCAGCGGTCATTTTTTGCTTGCTCGCGGTCCTCAACGTCAAGTTGCCGACCGCGAGCAAGCAAAATGACATCCCGGCGAGACTTTTTCCTCGTTCGCGATCAGCAACATCAAGTTGCCGATCGCGAGCGTGGAAAATAAACCTCCTGGCGAGATTCTCAACGCGGGGAGGTCAGGTTTCTCATTGCGAGTGGTCGCGTATGCTCGCGACCGCTCACGATGAGAAACTACCAGTCCGCGTTGAGAAAGCTGCCGCTCGAGTAAAAATCTACTCGAGCGGCAGTAAAAGACAGCTCGCACTGTGCAAGATGCCGTTTTCAATGATTGCACAGTGCGGACAAGCATCCGGCACAGTGCAATCATTGCGAACAGTGCACTACGCAGTTCGCGTAGTGCTACGCGTAGCTCGCGTAGTGCGAACTGCACTTTGCGTAGCTTCGCGTAGCGCTACTTCGCGAACTACGCCCAGGCTTACTCACAATTCAGATCGAGTCGCGATTGCAGATGACGCAGTCCAGTAGGCAAGACACATTGCATCATCGCTGGCTGCGCACATGCTGAGTGCCAAACCTACCACTAACTCTATGCAGCTCAAGTGAACGCCACGTGGCTGTGGACTTTTCCTGACCACTGCCTCCGGCCTACACTGCGGTCAGCAGGGCTCACAATTCAGATCGAGTCACGATTGCAGATGACGCAGTCCAGTAGGCAAGAGACATTGCATCATCGCTGGCTGCGCACACGCTGAGCGCCACACCTACCACTAACTGTATGCAGCTCAAGTCAACGCCACGTGGCTGTAGGCCCTTCCTGACCACTGCCTCCAGCCTACACTGTGCTCAGCAGGGCTCACAATTCAAATTCAGTCTTCATTCATTAATTTCAGAGTCCAATAGGCAACTAACTATAACGTCCCTGAATCCTACATATTTCGACAGTGTATTCCATAAATGTTTCATCTTTTGTTCCATTCACCTACACTGCGGTTAGCAGAGCTCACAATTTAAATTTAGACATGATTTATTTATTGCAGACAGAATTGTACTCTATGTCCTCGAATTTTGTAAACAGGAAGGGGCAGATCTACAAGAAAGTGCCGCAGCGTGGCGCTGCAAGCCCTTTGGCTGCGCCACGCTGCGGCACTTTCAGAGCACAGGAATGCGACATATTTACAAGAATATGTCGCATTCCTGTGCTCTCCCTGCGCTGGCGCACAAACAGTTGCTAAGCGCCGGCGCAGGCACCCTTGCACCATGGTGCAAGGATGCCTGCGCCATGGGGAGATTGTTTCTGTGCAAGAAGGGCACCTTTCTGCACAAAAACAATCAGTACAGGCTTTTCCTCTTTCAATGCGTGCTGCAGAATGCAGCACGCATTGAAAGAGGAAAAACGAGGAGAAATGAAAACATTTCTCCTCGGTGCGCCTCGCTACGCCACCTCTAGGGTGGCGTAGCTTTCAGACGCATCTCCAGAGTTACGATTTCTCGTAATTCTGGAGATGTGTCTTGTTCCATGGGTGTTGCGTGGGAACACCCACAGCAACACCCATGGAACGCCCCTTCACCGCAAAGTGCTGCGTGTGAAGGGACGGTATTTACAAGGAGAGGAAAAGTCACGCATGGTGGCTTTTCCTCTCCTTGTAAATATCGAGGAGCCCCCTGCGCCACCAGTACGTCACGAAAAGTGACGTACTGGTGGCGCAGGGGGCTTGTAAATCTGCCCCGAAGTGACTAAAAGCATTCTTCGATGTCTGTGCTGACTACTGCCTTCGATCTACACTGCGGATAGCAGGGCTCACAATTCACATTGAGTCGCGATTACAGATGACTCAGTCCAGTAGGCAACAGACATTGCTCCCAGTGCGGCTCGCCCGCACCACGCATCATCGCTGGCTGCGCACACGCTGAATGTTTCTGATGCCCCTATCTCAGTGCAGCACAACTCATGGACCCTTTATGATACAATGTTTTGTGTATAATTTCACATCTGCTGCCCCTACCTCAGTGTACCACAAGTCATGTACCCTTTACGATACAATCTTGTGTGTATTATTTCACATCTGTTGTCCCTACCTTAGTGCAGCACAAATCATTGACCCTTTATGATTGAATCTATGTGTCTGATCCAATGATTACTGTTGTACTTGTTGCCAGCACCAACCATTCCCGGAGGGCTGGCTTACACTCATCCCACACGCATCCAGCACAGACGTCACTGGACATGTGACCCTGGTAATAAAAATGAGTCGAGCGCACGTGCCCGTACCCAGTTCCACCATCTATCTGTGTCTGTGTGTTCATTATGTATGCAAGATGCCGCCCCTGGGCCCTACCACATTACATTGTGCTGTGGACAGCGTATGCAACCATGTTACCTCTGGCAGTGGGGAAAACTTCGGTTATGTAACTTTCTCTCAGTCATTGTACAAGTACTTACGTAGAGACTGGATCATTAGAGTACTGCAAGGAGAGTGTATAGTGAATTTATAAGTGCTTGGAGATTGGCGGAGTAATTCTAAAGTACATATGTTGGCACAGCCTAACCCCGAACACAAGCTTGGCTCAAATTGGCTGCCCTCCATGTGCCAAAAACTGAAACTTAAACTTTCCATGGCCCTGTATTGCTACAGCTGCAACACTCCACTGAATGTGCAATAAACATTCATATCCACACAGATGTGTCATGTTCACCATCTTTCATGTGTGGAACTATGGATGAATGTAGGGTCAGTGATTCCCCGTACCTTCCATGTTGGCCATGTTGTGGGACTTGGCTCACAGAGTGACACATTGGCGCTTGCGACCCGGGTGACGTCAGCACTACAACAGGGACACCCGCATCAGTTGATTCCTCATACAGCCCAGGACGGAGCCACGCCCATAGCTCCGGAGTCATTCTTCACAGCCTCACGCAGGACTGGCATACGCCAGGCCAGCCCACTCTGCTTACATTTACAGGGAAGGACAACAACGCTACATGGCCCAGATTTTCATTGCAGTGATCTGCTGGTCACACCCTAGTTGTCAGTACGCCACAGTCACTCCCTCACGGCTAGTATACACCCACACCACACCCATCCAGGACACGCGTCACATGACACGTGACCCTGCCAATATAAAAGACCGGGCGCACGTGCTCGATGCCATTTCAGAGTTGCTCGCACCGGATACACTGCGGCCGGCACAGGCACACAGGCACGGGACGGTGACTTTCGGTCCACTGAGGTACGGGTACCGTAACTGCTGAGCGGGTGTGCAGCCTGCGGTGATGGCCCGTCCCGGCGGTCTGGACAGCTCAGGTTTTGTGTGCCCTGCTGGACCGCAGTGTAGGCCTGAGCTATCAGACAGCGCAGGCCTACCGCCACGTGGCGTTGCCTCGCTGGTCACAGAGTTAGTGGCACCGCAAGGGCTGAGCAGGTGGGCAGCCTGCGATGAAAAGCCTGGTGCACTGGTATGTCCTCTGCCATGGCAAAATCAAGACCCAGCACCAAATGTGAGACCTGGTGGCCTGCGGGGCTGCATGACATGCAGGGTGCGGTGTCCGCGGGCCCAGGACTTGGGGCTTGCAGCGGCACGTGGTAGGCCCTCTTTTCTACACACAGGTTGCGAAAGGTGAGCAGAGAGGCTTGTTAGCGCAGCGGCGGGCAGTCACCTCCGGGCAGTGGGAGTGGATGGGGTGCAGCAGCCTGGGTGCGCAGCGGCGGACAGTCACCTCCGGGCAGTGGGAGTGGATGGGGTGCAGCAGCCTGGGTGCGCAGCAGCAGGCAGACACCTCTGGGCAGTGGAAGTGGATGGGGTGCAGCAGCCTGGGTGCGCAGCGGCGAGCAGACACCTCTGGGCAGTGGAAGTGGATGGGGTGCAGCAGCCTGGATGCACAAAGGCGGGACAGAGAATTAGGTGTGTACAGTTGTATGTACTCTGCCATTACTGATTCCATACTACGTTTCAGATGAGTAAGCTTGAGGGCTCCACTATGTCCCGGCACGTGGTTGGAGACACACCGGTGACGGAAAGGTGAGCTGTGAGGATTTTGTCCACAGTGTCGGCACTCACTGTCCCTCTCCATCTCTTCCTTTCTCTCCCTCACACTCTTTCTCTCTCCCTTCCTCTCTCTCGCTCACTCTATCTCTTCCTCTATCTCACACTGTTTTTTTCTTTCTCTCTCTCTACCGCTCTCTCTCTTTCTCTCTCTCTCACTCTTCCTCTGTTTCTCTCTTCCTCTTTCTCACACTGTTTCTCTCTTTCTCTCTCTCTTCCTCTCTCTCACTGTTTCTCTCTCTCTCACTCTTTCTCTCTGTCTACCTCTCACTCTTTCTTTCTTTCTCTCTCTCTTCCTCTCTCTCTCTCCTTTGATGGACGCATGACGCACAATCTTATCTTGCTTTTTGTCTAGCAGGCTGTGATTCACAGATTGATGACCCCCCCGACACGGACCTCCCGCCACGAGGCAATGACTTCAGTTCCACTGAGTTAGTGCTACCAGAGCTGAGCGCGTGTGCAGCCTGCGATGATGCGTGGCCATCCTGCAATCATCACCCGCTCTGAATTGTGAGCTCGGATTTACCGCGTGTACGCAACTTGTGCCTGAGGAGGTTGCTTCAGCACATGGTGGACCCTCTTAGACACACGCCGGTGGTGGAAGGTGAGCAGAGAGCCTTGTTTCCGCAGCAGCGAGCAGTCACCTCTGGGCGGTGGGAGTGGATAGTGTGCAGCACCCTGGGTGCACAAGAGCGGGCAGACACCTCCGAGCAGTGGAAGTGGATGGGGTGCAGCAGCCTGGGTGCACAGGAGCGGGCAGACACCTCTAGGCAGTGGGAGTGGATGGGATGCAGCACTCTGGGTGCGCAGGAATGGGCAGTCACCTCCGGGCAGTGGGACTGGATGGGGTGCACCAGCCTGGGTGCACTGCAGCAGGCAGACATCTCTGGGCAGTGGGAGTGGATGGGATACAGCAGCCTAGGTGCGCAGAGGCAGGCAGACACCTCTGGGCGGCAGGAGTCAATGGGGTGCAGCAGCCTGGGTGCGCAGGGGCGAAACAGAGAATTAGGCGTGTGCAGTTGTATGTACTCTGCCATTACTGATTCTATACTATGTTTCAGATGACTAAACTTGAAGACTCCACTATGTCCCGGCACGTGGTTGGAGACACACCGGTGGCAGAAAGGTGAGCTGTAAGGATTTTTTCCAGTGTCAACACTCACTCTCCCTCTCCATCTCTTCCTTTCTGTCACTCACACTCTTCCTCTCTCTCTCACTCTGTATCTCTTTCTTTCTCTCTCTCACACTTTTTCTCTCTTTCTATGTCTCTTCCTCTCTCTCTCTCTCTCTCTCTCATTCTTTCTTTCTCTCTCTCTTCCTCTCTGTCTCACTCTTTCTCTCTCTCTCTACCTCTCTCTCACACTGGTTCACTCTTTCTCTCTCACTTCCTTGTATCTCACTCTTTCTTTCTTTCTCTATCTCTTCCTCTCTCTCTCAATCTTTCTCTCGTTCTGTCTTCCTCTCTGTCTCACTCTTTCTTTCTCTGTCTCTTCCTCTCTCTCACTCTTTCTCTCTTTCTCTCTCTCTCTCTCCTTTCATGGACGCATGACGCACAATCTTATCTTTCTTTTTGTCTTGCAGGCTGTGATTCACAAATTGTCGAGGGATGACACGCCATACCTGTACCTACTTTTATTTTGTTGTTTTGTTTAAATAAAATGTTTTATATGTAAATCCATAGATGACTGAGATTCTTATTTGTCCAACCTCACATGCATCTTCTTTACTATAATTGTGCGACATCAGCCAATTTGTTACGTTCCAGATTTCCTAACGTTGCTGTCACATTTGTTTGTGTGGGGGGAGGTGAGGGGGATGGCGGACAAGGGGCTGGTGGCGGGGGGTGTCGGAGCAGTGTTGGGTGTCCGAGCTGCATGATCGTTGGCTCCATTGCATCTGTTGTCATTCACGTATGGCTCTGTGTGGGCTGCCTTTCATATTGCAGGTTGTAGTCTGACTTTACACCAGCTCAGAGCAGGTGTAAACTTTCTGCTACTAACGTACCTTATCGCCTGTTTTGTACTCTCTTCGACGATCTTGCTGGTGGTTGAGACACTTGCGAAGTGATGTGTTTGCTGCTTTTTGCACGAGAACGCCTACTCTACATCTCATTAGCAATATTTGCCGGACTCATCCGTGACAATGCTTTTTGAGGCTGCTATCGCTGGTAAACTGGTGATATGGGCTGTTTGCTCCAGCTTGTGAATGGTGCGTTAAATTTATCACCATTTTAGTTGCGATAAAGTGACGTTAACTCGGCGATATGTCCTTGAGAATATACCCCTCGGTGTTTGAAGGACTTAAGAAGTACTCGAGTGCCGCGCTGAGAGCCGCGCACCCATCGCTTTCACAAGTTTGCTATGACAGGGCGGGAGAGAGCGAGGGAGAGAGACGGAGTGAGATAGCACAAACAGCGCAAGGCCGCAAGGGGACCTGGCTCCACATACCAGCATGTGTGTGTGCATCGCCATCCGTGCACAGGCAATTCCCCCACAATGCAGCCCACACACATATCAATCATAGAACATCAGCAATGAAGGCAATGTGGTACAAAACTCCCCTCATACGGGTTCTGTGTCCGGTGTGTGTGGCGGGGTGATGGCTGCATGGCTGTGTGCCCCTGACACATCAGACTGCGTAGGTGATGGGGCTGTATCAGATGTCGTCCAGCACCTATGCAAAACAATGTCTGGCTCACAGAGGCGGAGCTTGCCAAAGGGATACACCCCCGTACATAACACACCTTCTTAATTTCTAATTTACCTTCCTAGTTGGTATGCAGATTTCAAATGTCACAAATGCATGCAATTATTTTCTTGTCACACAGTACATGTAATGCACCGCTTTCATCAAGAATGGAACCAGTAATGGCACAATTTCCCTGTTGCTCCACACATAAATCCATGTAAAGAACAAATCAGAATAGTTCCTTATTTTTTTAGATTGCAAAACCTCTCTTTATTGCTTATTTTTGAACTTTCCATATAAACTGTTTTGTTAAGGACACATACAGGTGAAAATTTCAAGGTATTGTATCAACACTTTCTAGAACATTCTACGACACGTGCAGGTTAAAAAAAAGTTCATCATTTTTTTAAACCTACTGATATTTTTTTTTGCAACATTTTCTCCAACATTTAACGGCACGTGGAGGTCAAAAGTTCACCATTCTTTCAAGTTTGAATTGCACCTTCCAAATACAATTAGCAGGTGTGGTTGAGCTGAGCAAATTTCATCCTATAATATGTACTCCACGTATAAACTGCTTTTTTATTAACCAATCACAAAGATGCTTTTCATCAAAACTAATATACACCCTACTTTTTAGGACACAATACATTTCATCTCCCAATCCGTTAACGTTTTGTATGTAAAAAAAAGTAGTTCCCCATGTTTAAACATATCTCTTATTCTACGAACGGACTGCATGAGCTACAGACATTTATCCATATCTTCTAGCCATACCTTCAAAATGCTAGTGTGGATTGTAGGACATAGCTATGTTTTCTGGTGCAAGAGGTATGCAGAACAGAGACGTATTGACTTAGACCTAGGTTTACAAAATGTGTACATTAAATGGTTTGCACAGAGAGGATTGAAGTGGCACCAATTGCTCCCTTTGGTTAAAACCTGTTTGCATCTCCAACACCCTGATCTCATAATTGTGCACTGTGGTGGTAACGACCTAGGCACATTGACTGGGTAGGTTTGGAAATGCTTATGAAGGACACCTTTGGACAATTGATGTTACTTTTGCCTCAAACTGTCTTTGTATATTCCAATATATGCCAAAGACAGAAGTGGAAATGGTCAAACCAATTTTGTCATAAGATTGAAAAATCTAGGAAGAATGTCAACAAAGCTGTGTCTGCATACCTCAGACCCCATAGAATGGGGTCGATTTACAACAACAACATACGTTTTGATATCGCTGATATCTACAGAAATGATGGAGTACACTTCACAGATGAGGGAAACCGAATTTTCCTGATTAACCTGAAGCTGTGCATTCGCACTTACATGTAGCTCCAACTAATAAACAGAAGGGCTTTTTTTAGAGCCGCCTTATATTCCCAATTTCGGCTCGCAGAGTATCAGCTGTGATTCGGCTAGCGGAGGGACACCTGCGGGCCGTCGGGCAGGCTCGCAGAGGAAGAGCTGCAGCCCGTGGGCTCAGCTCGCAGAGGGAGACCTACAAGCCGTTGGTCGCAAAAACACAGCACCGTACCGGCTCGCAGAGGGAAAGCTGTGGCCTGACTCGCAGAGGGAGACCAACGGGCCAACAGGCCTGCTAGCAGACACACAGCTATCAGTTAACGGGCTGGCTCGCAGAGATACAGCTGCGAGCCCTCCGCGCTGCAACCCGACGGGCTAACTCGCAGAAGGAGAGTAACGGGCCGACGGGCCTGCTAGCACAGACACAGCTACGAGCTAACGAGGTGGCTCACAGAGGTAGAGCTGTGGGCCCCACGGCTCGCAGACACAGAGCTGCGAGCCGACGTACTGGCTTCTAAAGGCATAGCCGCAAGCTGATGATGTGGGGCGAGGGAGCGTAAAAGGAGTATCTCGCACAGACAGACCTGCGGGATATTTTCAGTATTGCCTCGCAGAGGTAGAATTACGGATCCGATGCCTTTTAGAGGGAGAGATGCGAGCTGACGGACTGAGTCACAAAATGGCTCACAGCTCGCAGTCGCAGAGCTGCGAGCCGACGGACTCGCTTCTAAAGGCATAGCCACGAGTTGGTGATGTGGGGAGAGGGACCGTGAAAGGGGTATCTCGCACAGACAGAGCTGCGGTATATTTTTAGTGTTGCCTCGCAGAGGTAGAACTACGGGCCTGATGCCTTGTAGAGGGAGAGTTGTGAGCTGACGGACTGAATCACAAAATGGCTGCCAACACTTCCTAGTTTCAACAGTTCACAGCCAATCAGCCGCAAGCTCGTGCTCGTAACGCTTTAGCCAATCAGATGTCAGAATTCTTAAATATCGATATTTGGAAAATTTGATATTTCTCTAAAACTACTGAACGGATTTACCCGATTTAAACAAAAGCGTGCTTTCTGGACCAAGACCTTTCTCTGTGCCAAATTTGGCGTAATTCCGTTCAGCAGTTTGACCTGTAGCCTTGTCTAAAGTTTCCTATGGAAATTGCATGGAGAAAACACGTTTTGGGACCCCCTTTTTTCTTAGCCCCCCTTGACGAATCCCCCAAACTTTTTGGATAGCAGCTGACCTGAAAAGAGGAACTTTTTGGAAAATTTCGTAAAGATTCGTCAAACGACGCCAAAGTTATAAGCACATCAAAATATGCTTTTCCTATGGAAACGTGGTCCTAACTATAACTACCTACTGGCGACCGCCAGTAGTTAATATATATATATATCACAAAATAGATTTCTTCACCAGAAGGAACTGGAGGGACACAGCGGGGATTGCAGGAGAGTTCCTTTATTAAAGCAATTGGCATGACGCATTTCGGCGTGTATGCCTTTATCAAATGCCACTCATCAACAGAGGTTTGCCTCCAACCGGCTTTTGTATTGTTCACTCGTTCTCGCGTTAATCGCTACAGTCCAGCTGAGCCGAGTTGATTGGGAGAAAATAACTGCCGCCCGCATCGGCGAACCACAGTTCCCAGAAAGCACTTCACTCGCTTGCTGGGTAAGTATCTTCCCTCGGTTTCATCCCGTAGTGAGGGCTGGAAGATGAAAACAAAAAGAGCGTTTAAAAGTTCCTGTTGGTGCAAACACAGTGCTGCAGCTAAAATAAAAGCTTCCTCCTTTGTCCCCAATGTCCAGCCGCATAGCCCAAGTCCAGCATGCCCTGAGACTATGATGCCGTGATCAAGCCTCCCCGTGAATCACAGACTGCGGCTGCAGCGGTGCCTTGCTTAGATGCGGCAGTCTGGAATCATTCCAATACCTTGGAGCATTTCACAAACTTAGCCCATGTTGTTCCAGACTCTTGATGGACGGGTCCCCCAAGCATGCCAAGGGTTAGCATGCAAAACATCACCAAAGAGATTTCTTCACCAGAAGGAACCGGAGGGACACAACGGGGATTGCAGGAGAGTTCCTTTATTAAAGCAATTGGTATGACGCGTTTTGGCGTGTATGCCTTTATCAAATGCCACTCATCAACAGAGGAGAAACTAACTGCTGCCAGCATCGGCAAACCACAGTTCCCAGAAAGCACTTCACTCGCTTGCTGGGTAAGTATCTTCCCTCGGTTTCATCCCGTAGTGAGGGTTCTTTCCCTTCTTATATGATACATTAGTATAGGATCTAGATGTGGAGTGTTTATGTACACCCTACTAAGCTACATGTAGAGCAAATGTGAGCATATTGTATATATTGTATATTCAGTTTTAATCCTAATTTTCTTCTTTTTCTCTTTTCTTGTATTTTCACAGGAGGAAAGGAAGGGACCCTCCGCCATGGGAGAGACACTTCTTACACGGGTACCCTACCCTTTTCTTCCCCGTACACGGGCACCTTCTATTCAGAAAAGCTTTCTTTTTCACTTATCACTTGCTTCCACTTTGGGTATACTTTGGACGTTCCTTCTGTACATAATATGTGTGTCTCATGTATAGGTTTGGCCATACACCCTGACTATTGGAGTATACATCATTGCATTTGATAATCTGCTTAACATGTTTTGTGGATATGCTCGCATTCCGGCATTTTAATATTTCATTTCCTGTCATAGGGACAGCACAGTCGGCATATTTTGGCTACCTTGCCACTATGGCGCAATGTACTAGTATTGACATTAGCATTAGGATATCCTGTTTTGCCACAATATTGCCAGAGATTTTATACATTATGTCTAATTACTTTTGCTTTTGATGGGATGAAGAAATGTTAATATTACATTCTGATGGATTTCCCTTTATGAGTTTATGAGTTTATGGCACTATGTCTCTTGAAAATGTCCAGTCTTATGATCCGTGTCCCTATTTTCTAACAGTATCGAAGTGTATACCATCATGATTGCATGCACACTCAGGCTACTGCTGGAATTGCACACAATTCGGCAAAAAGTTGAACCGAAGCGACATGCTCACACTTTGTGTAGTTAATCAGCTGATTTAGACACGCGATACTAGTGGTCTGAAGTCCATTAGAAATCCATGAATTTTAACCAAAAATTGTTTGACATGATATAAAAATTGTTTGACATGATATAATATAGAATATTTTGGTTATACATGTTTCCGAGTGTGTACAGTGTACTCAATGTATTTCATAACAATAGGTTTTTACGATATGATTGACTGTGTTAAAATGGCCGCCATAGTATCACTACGTTCTAATGAACTTTATGTCCTTTTTTTATTTCTGACCTGAGACTATGTATTGGAACTTCTCTGTTTACCCTATGTGTGACCAAGACAGCTAGTCTGTCGAAACGCGTAACCTTGTGCAATAAAATTCACTTTTGCACCTCCTGAGAGCGTGGCCAATTTTCCCTCTTCGCGCGTGTGGCATTATTCGTCGGCCGGCTCCGCCAACACTCCGCCCCACCTACCTTGGGCCAGGGATCCCGGAAGGAGCACTTTGTGTGGGGGATATATATAAATATATGTACATATATATAGATATAGATATATCTATATATATATAGATATTCGATCAGAGTAAAGACTCCCTCCTGCTGCCTTGTGGAAAGAGAGTCACGGACCCAAAATTCGTGGCAGAAACTGATGTTTATTTCATAGTAGCCGTATGACGCGTTTCGGGCAGTGAGATGCCCTTGTTCACATGCGGATATATATATATATATCTATATGTCTCTCTCTCTATATATATAAATATATATGTATGTATATATATATATATATATATATATATTCACTGAAAAAACCGTAGGTTTCAGACATGTTATAGTTACAAATTAGCATTTAAAAAACCTTTGAAATTCACTGAAAAAACCATAGGTTTCAGGGACGTTACAGTTACAAATTAGCATTTAAAAAACCTTTGAAATTCACTGAAAAAACCATAGGTTTTAGGGACAGTTATAGTTAGTTGGACATTGCACTCGTACAAAACCCGTGAAATTCCCCCGTTATAGTTAGTCCAGCTAACTATAACTCGCGCCCCGCAATGCACTGCTGATGACGTCACATATTACATCACTCATGACATGGTCAGTGACATCACTGATGACATCACTGATGACATCTCAAATGACATCACTGATGACATCATCCAGTGACTGTGTGTTTCTGTAAAGTTTAAATATTTTTAATATATGTAGGAAAAGACGTATTGAAGAATGAGTGGGTGTGTAAGTGTCTGTATGGATGATTTAGTAGGTGCGTGACTGACTCTATAAGTGAGTGATTTAACGTATCTTACTGAATGCATGGGTTAGTGACTAAACTGGGTGAATGTCTGTATCCGTCTGTCTGTTGCTGTGTAAGTGGCTGCATGTGTTTGTGAATAGCTACATGAGTGTCTATATGAGTTATTGAATGCTTGTCTGAGTATCTGTATGGGTGCCTGAGTGTTTGTGTGGGAGGGGTGTGTGCAACTCTGTGCATAGATGTGTGAGTGGGTGATTCACTGGGTGGATGGTTTCAAGAGTGCATCTGTGATAGACTGTATGGGTGGGTAAGTGTGTGTAAGAGTGTGTTAGTGAGTGAATGTATGTCCCAGTGGTACATGTGTGAGTAACTACATATGTGAAAGGCAGTATATATGTGTGTTGGAGTATATAAATAGCTATAAGCGAGAGTGAGTGATTGTGATAGTGGCTGTATGGATGAGTGTGTGCTTGTATCAGTGATTGTATAAGAGCGTAAGAATGTGCTACTATTTGTATGAGTAAGTGAGCTGGTGTGTGTATAACTGTATAGGTGAGTAAATGGTAGTGTGTTTAATTATTTGCATGACTGACTAGGTGTGTGAGTACCTCTATGGATGAGTGGCAGTGTTTGAGTGTCTATATAGGAGTATGAGTGCATATGATAGTCCTGTACTGAGTGACCGTAAGTATGAGTGACTGTACGGGTGAGTGAGTGCATGTGTGCGTAGACCTAAGAATCAGTGAGTGGGTATGTAGTTATTGGTGTTGGATTGTCTATGGTTTTGCGAATGGCAGTCTGTAATTTAGAGTGGGTGTATCAAAGGTTATATTGGGGTGTGAGGAGGTGCATCAGATTATCACGTGGATGATGTCATCAGTGATGTCATTTGAGATGTCATCAGTGATGTCATCAGTGATGTCACTGACCATGTCATGAGTGATGTAATATGTGACGTCATCAGCAGTGCATTGCGGGGCGCGAGTTATAGTTAGCTGGACTAACTATAACGGGGGAATTTCACGGGTTTTGTACGAGTGCAATGTCCAACTAACTATAACTGTCCCTAAAACCTATGGTTTTTTCAGTGAATTTCAAAGGTTTTTTAAATGCTAATTTGTAACTATAACGTCCCTGAAACCTATGGTTTTTTCAGTGAATTTCAAAGGTTTTTTAAATGCTAATTTGTAACTATAACATGTCTGAAACCTACGGTTTTTTCAGTGAATTTCAAAGGTTTTGTAAATGACAATTTTTAAATGTATTAATTGTTATATAAATTTTTTTCATACTGATTTCCAAATTTTTTAGAAACAATTTTTTTTAAATATTTTATTTTTTAAATTACATTGTAATTACATTATACATTACATTACAAAAAATACTTTCTCAGAATGAATTACTTTAGTTTAAATACTTTGCACATAGGCAATAGACTTTTAAGTACAGTAGTTACAGTTGTTGCAATGGGCAACACATTTTCAAACACAATGCAACATTCAGCTCAATGTGAATTTCTAGTTAAATGCAATTAGTTACTTTATGGATTACTTTTCTAACCACAGGACTGGATCCTAGATTCAGTCCTGGGACATCTCCTGTAAACAGTTGAGTAAAAGCGTTTTGGTTACAGTCGTGATTTTTAAGGAATATTATTGTACTTTAAAAGTTCACACTTAGAAACTTTTCTCATAGAATCACCAATGTTATCCTATGGAAGGAAATTCACTTAGAAGTTAAAAACTGTTATCGTTACTTTTTCTTACTCAGTGTTGGATCCTGGATCCAGCACTGGTGCATCTCCTGTAAACAGTTGAAAGAATACGTTTAAGTCATACAGGCGATTTTTTAGGAATATTTGTAGTTTGTGAAAATCGACACTTTGAAACTTTTCTGCTGAAAACCAGACAATGGATTCCTATGGAAGAAAATATAAGTTACTGGTAAGTACGGTTAAAATTACTTTTCAGGGTCAGTGCTGGGCTAAAAGATGCAGCACTGGGTTCTCTCCTGATAACAGGTGAGTAAATTGGAATTCGTACTTTGGTTGATTTTAGAGGAATATTATAAAGTTCCAAAACTCCACACTTAGAAGAATTTCCAAGTGAAACCAGTCAATGTTAGCCTATGGAAGGAAATTCAAGTTACTGGTAAGTACGGTTAAAATTACTTTTCAGGATTAGTACTGGGCTGAAAGATACAGCACTGAGGTCTCTCCTGATAACAGGTGAGTAAACCGGAATTCGTATTTCGGCTGATTTTAGAGGAATATTTTAAAGTTCCAAAACTCCACACTTAGAAGAATTTCCAAGTGAAAACAGTCAATGTTAGCCTATAGAAGGAAATTCAAGTTACTGGTAAGTACGGTTAAAATTACTTTTCAGGACCAGTACTGGGCTGAAAGATACAGCACTGAGGTCTCTCCTTATAACAGGTGAGTAAATCGGAATTCGTATTTCGGCTGATTTTAGAGGAATATTTGTATGTTTCAAAAATCAACACTTAGAAACTTTTTCAACAAAAAGCAGGCAATGATATCCTATGGAAGGAAATTCAAGTTACTGGTAAGTAAGGTTAAAATTACTTTTCAGGACCAGTACTGGGCTGAAAGATGCAGCACTGAGGTCTCTCCTTATAACAGGTGAGTAAATAGGAATTCGTATTTCGGATGATTTTAGAAGAATATTTGCACAATGGTGAAGGGAGGGGCGGGGCCTGAGGTGACATCTGTGCAAACGCGCCCCGTGGCGCGTTTTAAGTTGGGGATTAAGTCCCCTTGAATCCTGAGGGTCCCTAGGGGCCAACTAGCCCACCAGGAACCTCCAATATGCGCCAGGGGGCTGCGTTGCAGAGACGTGTAGAGAGGCCACACCTCTTTTACACCTCTCTGCAACGCAGCTCTGTGGCGCTTTCTGGATGTACCTGTTGGGCTAGTTGGCCCCAGGGACCCTCAGGATTGAAGGGGATTTAATTCCCCATCTTAAAACGCGCCACGGGCCTGTTTGCACACATGTCACCTGAAGCCCCGCCCCCTCCCTTCACCACTGTGCAAACGCGCCCCGTGGCGCGTTTTAAGTTGGGGAATTAAGTCCCCTTGAATCCTGAGGGTCCCCGGAGTCCAACTAGCCCACCATATACCTCCAAAAGCGCCACAGAGCTGCGTTGCAGAGAGGTGTAAAGAGGGCGTGGCCTCTGTACACCTCTCTGCAAGGCAGCCCCTGGCGCATACTGGAGGTTCCTGGTGGGCTAGTTGGCCCCCAGGGACCCCCAGTATTCAAGGGGAATCTGTCCCCCTCAGCAAACGCGCCAGGGGCGCGTTTGCAGAGTGGTGAAGGAAGGGGCGGGGCCTGCGGGCCCGATCATTTAAAAAAAAAAAAAAAAAATTTGTCCCCTGAAGGGGGCTCTGTGGCCCCCTTCCTTTTTCCAGTTTTTATGCCCTGGGGACCCCATCCCCCAGGGCCTTACCCCTTTTTTTAATTACAAATTTAAAAAAAAAACGGGGAAGGGGGCCGCGTGGCCCCCTTCCCTGGGCCTGTATTGGCCCCGGGGACCCCATCCCCGGGGCATGGCCTCGATTTTTTTTTTTTTCGTAGGGAGGGGGCTGCGTGGCCCCCCTCCTCAGGCCATTTAAGGCCCCGGGGACCCCATCCCCCGGAACCGGCCTTTCCGTTTTTTTTAAACTTTTTTTTGTTTTTTTTGGGGAGGGGGCCGCGTGGCGCCCCTCCCGGGCCACTACTTGCCCCGGGGACCCCATCCCCGGGGCTGGCCCTCTCGTTGGGGACTGTGGGGGTCCCCAATCCCCCACAGTCCCGCCGGCTCCCCGTGTCCTACGGGAGCCGGCATTGCTTACACATGGGGAGCAGCTAACATGCTGCTCCCCATGTGGAAAGCAATCGGCTTTGGATATTGGAAGAGAGAGCAGGTTTCCCTGCTCTCTCTTCCAATATCCAAAGCAGTTTGCAATGACAGGACGGGAGCCGCGAGGCTCCCGTCCCTGTCATTGCAAACAGCAGTGTCCCGGGGTAGGCACCCGGGACACTGCAGGAGCCGGCCCTGGGGGTGGTGGTCCCCAGGGCCATCAAGGGCTCCAGGAGGGGGCCGCGCGGCCCCCTCCCATTCAGTTCACAGCCCCGGGGAGGTGGTGGTCCCGGGGCTGTGGGAGTCCGTAACGGACCCCCATATTTAAATGTTTAGTGCCCCGGGAGGGGCGGTCCCTGGGGCGTGTGGGGGCACTGGAGCCCCCCCACACAGGTTTTTTAATTAATAAAAAAGCCCCGGGAGGTGGTGGTCCCCGGGGCTGCGGGAGGGCTCAGAGCCCTCCCGCACCATTTAAAAAAGCCCCGGGGGTGGCGGTCCCCGGGCTTGGGGGCCCTTGAGGCCCCCACACATTAAATTATCCCCCACCATGCCCCCGGGACTTGGGCCACCCGGGGCAAAATACAATCGAAGCGCGGAGACCGCGCTTCGATTTTTTTCGGCAGGATTCGCGCACCCTGAGCGCATCCTGCCGATTTTAAAAAAATAATTTATTTATTTTTGCCCAGGGGGTCCTTGTGGGACCCCCTGAGCAAACCTAGGGGGTCAGGGTGTTTCTACCCTGCCCCCTTTGTGCGCTTTGCGCACTTGTTTCTGTCCCTCGATTCTACCGAGGGACAAAATGGCTGCCAACATTTCCTGAATCGGAATGTTGACAGCCAGCTGACAGCCAATTAACATGCAGCTCGTGATCGGGAGGGTACGCGGACCCTACTCGGCCATAGATATCACTATCTTTTTACTTTTGATTTTCTCAGCAACTACTGAACGGATTTACACCATTTAACAAAAGGGTTCTTTCTGAACCAAGAACTACCTCTTTGCCAAATTTGGTGTAATTCCGTTCAGCAGTTCGGGCTGTAGCCGTGTCTAAAGTTTCCTATGGAAAATTGCATGGGGAAAACGTGTTTTGGGACCCCCTTTTTCTCGGCCCCGCTTGACGAATCCCCCGAGACTTTCAGGGTAGGAGCGGACCGGAGCGGGCCACAAAGTTTGAAAATTTTGCGAAGATACGTCAACCGGCAAGAGAGTTATTTCAAATAGAATGTCGCGGATTTCCTATGGATAATAGGTTGTAACTATAACTATCTACTGGCGACCGCCAGTAGATAATATATATATACATACATATACATATACATATATTATCTACTGGCGGTCGCCAGTAGATAGTTATAGTTAGGACCTATTTTCCATAGGAAATCCGCGACATTCTATTTGAAATAACTCTTGCGTCGGTTGACGAATCTTCACGAAATTTTCAAACTTTATGGCCCGCTCCGGTCCGCTCCTACCCTGAAAGTCTCAGGGTGATTCGTCAAGCGGGGCCGAGAAAAAGGGGGTCCCAAAACGTGTTTTCCCATTCATTTTCCCATAGGAAACTTTAGACACGGCTACAGCCCGAACTGCTGAACGGAATTACACCAAATTTGGCAAAGAGGTAGTTCTTGGTTCAGACAGAACCCTTTTTGTTAAATGGTGTAAATCCGTTCAGTAGTTGCGGAGAAATTAAAAAATAAGAGTCAAAAATCAATTTCCCATAGGAAACTTTATGCAAGGCTACAGCCCGAACTGCTGAACGGAATTACACCAAATTTGGCAAAGAGGTAGTTCTTGGTTCAAAAAGAACCCTTTTTGTTAAATGGTGTAAATCCGTTCAGTAGTTGCTGAGAAAATCAAAAGTAAAAACACATATATATCTGGGCGGAGCCTAACCACACATGTCATCGTGAGATCTGATTGGCTGTCAGCACTTCATCCTGGAATTGCTGGCAGCCATCTTGGGACCAATATAAATGCATTGTAGTGAATCGAAGATTTTGAGGGTTACCAAAAGGAGAACTATAAAGGGTGATAACAGACTTTAGTTACATTAGAATTCATTTGTTGATGGTACCATACTAATTTCAGGAATTGTGGTGTGTTCTAAGGTGATTTTACCCTGTGAAAAACCTTCTGCTGGGATATCATGAATCATGTTTGAGAGAACTATTTTCACATGCTTGTCCCATACAGTTTTGGAAGGTGCTCCAGAAGCTAAAATGAGAGCATATTTTCTGTAAATTCACATTATCTTTCTCAGTCATGTGAGAATGAAGTCTGACATTCTCAGTAAAACATGTACATCCAACAAGGGCAGAGACTGTCAGTTGATTCCTTTGTGTTCTACTGCAGCTTCCCAGAGTGTTCTAAAGAACAACTAGAGCGCTAACAGTCTTACTTATGACAAAAGTATGGCACAACTGAAGCCATCTTGATTGGAATAAACTGGTAACACTTAAAACATTTAATTTAAAAAGGAACAAAATGATGGAGTTCATTTTGTCATAGAAATTATGGTTAGTGATGTAGAAAGAAAAATTAGGACATGTTTCAAGTGTGATCTCAAATATCTTCCTGTTATATTTCAACAGGAGCAGCCTGTCAGTTGATGCCTTTGTGTTCTACTGCAGCTTCCCAGAGTGTTCTAAAGAACAACTAGAGCGCTAACAGTCTTACTTATGACAAAAGTATGGCACACCTGAAGCCATCTTGATTGGAATAAACTGGTAACACTTAACACATTTAATTTAAAAAGGAACAAAATGAGGGGGTTCATTTTGCCATAGAAATTATGGTTAGAGCTGTAGAAAGAAAAATTAGGACATGTTTTAAGTGAGATCTCAATTATCTTCCTGTTATATTTCAACAGGAGCAGCCTGTCAGTTGATGCCTTTGTGTTCTACTGCAGCTTCCCAGAGTGTTCTAAAGAACAACTAGAGTACTAACAGCCTTACTTATGACAAAAGTATGGCACACCTGAAGCCATCTTGATTGGAATAAACTGGTAACACTTAAAACATTTAATTTAAAAAGGAACAAAATGAGGGGTTCATTTTGCCATAGAAATTATGGTTAGTGCTGCAAAAAGAAAATGTAGTGCATGTTTTAAGTGAGATCTCAAATCCTCTTCTATTTCATTAGAAAATTCTGACATGCAGACTGAAACAATCACTTTCAATACCAGCAGTAGACTTCCAGTTAACTCCTTGGTGAGCAGTAGCTTTACTACAGTGATCTAATGAACAACTAGAGTAATAACATTCTGAATTTATGGCAAATGTGTGACACATCTGAATGCCTTCTTGATGGAATCAAAGTAAAAAACTGAAAGCATTTCCTACTGAGGAGACTGCAGTAAATGAGGAAATTAGGAAACTTCATAACAAAGAAGTCTTCCAAGATGGCCACCAGTGAAAAAAGAGCCCAAATGTAGCACAAATATTACCCAGATGTAGCCCACATATAGCCCAATGACAAAAGTGTGCAAAACACTTTTTATTTTTAGTTTTTTGCAGTTTTATGTAGTGCAGACTGGTCAGGTATTGGAGCGTTGCATCTTAAAACATGACCCCCTACACTACAAAAACACCACTGCACTACCCTAAACCCTAAAACACTACCCCAGCACGACCCCCTACACTACACAAGCACCACTGCACTATCCGAAACCCTAAAACACTACCCCCAGCATGACCCCCTACACTACACAAACACCACTGCACTACCCTAAACCCTAAAACACTACCCCAACACCACTGCACTAACCTAAATCCTAAAACACTACCCCCAGCACGACCCCCTACACTATCCAAACACCACAGCACTACCCTAAAACATGACCCCCTACACTACACAAACACCACTGCACTACCCTAAACCCTAAAACACTACCCCCAGCACGACCCCCTACACTACACAAGCACCACTGCGCTACCCTAAACCCTAAAACACTACCCCCAGCACGACCACCTACACTACACAAACACCACTGCACTACCTTAAACCCTAAAACACTACCCCCAGCACGACCCCCTACACTACCCAAACACCACTGCACTAACCTAAATCCTAAAACACTACCCCCAGCACAACCCCCTACACTACCCAAACACCACTGCACTACCCTAAAACATGACCCCCTACACTACACAAACACCACTGCACTACCCTAAACCCTAAAACACTACCCCCAGCACGACCCCTACACTACACAAGCACCACTGCACTACCCTAAACCCTAAAACACTACCCCCAGCACAACCCCCTACACTGCCCGAACACCACTGCACTGCCCTAAACCCTGAAACACCAGCCCCTGCACGACCCCCTACACTGCCCGAACACCACTCCACTGCCCTAAACCCTGAAACACCGGCCCCTGCTCGACCCCTACACTGCCCGAACCCCACTGCACTGCCCTAAACCCTGAAACACATACCCTAGCACGACCCCCTACACTGCCCGAACACCACTGCACTGCCCTAAACCCTGAAACACCACCCCCTTCACGACCCCCTACACTGCCCGAACACCACTGCACTGCCCTAAACCCTGAAACACCACCACCAGCATGACCCCTACACTGCCCGAACACCACTGCACTGCCCTAAACCCTGAAACACTACCCCCAGCAAGACCTCCTACACTGCCCGAACACCACTGCACTGCCCTAAACCCTGAAACATCACCCCCAGCAAGACCCCCTACACTGCCCGAACACCACTGCCCTAAACCCTGAAACACCACCCCCAGCACGACCCCCTACACTGCCCGAACACCACTGCACTGCCCTAAACCCTGAAACACCACCCCCAGCACGACCCCTACACTGCCCGAACACCACTGCACTGCCCTAAACCCTGAAACAGCACCCCTGCACGACCCCCTACACTGCCCGAACACTACTGCACTGCCCTAAACCCTGAAACGCCATCCCCAGCACGACCCCCTACACTGCACGAACACCACTGCACTGCCCTAAACCCTGAAACACTACCCCCAGCAAGACCCCCTACACTGCCCGAACACCACTGCACTGCCCTAAACCCTGAAACATCACCCCCAGCAAGACCCCCTACACTGCCCGAACACCACTGCCCTAAACCCTGAAACACCACCCCCAGAAAGACCCCCTACACTGCCCGAACACCACTGCACTGCCCTAAACCCTGAAACACCAGCCCCAGCACGACCCCTACACTGCCTGAACACCACTGCACTGCCCTAAACCCTGAAACACCACCCCCTGCACGACCCCCTACACTGCCCGAACACCACTGCACTGCCCTAAACCCTGAAACACCACCCCCAGCATGACCCCCTACACTGCCCGAACACCACTGCACTGCCCTAAACCCTGAAACACCACCCCTGCACGATCCCCTACACTGCACGAACACAACTGCACTGCCCTAAACCCCGAAACACTACCCCCAGCAAGACCCCCTACACTGCCCGAACACCACTGCCCTAAACCGTGAAACACCACCCCCAGCAAGACCCCATACACTGCCCGTACACCACTGCACTGCCCTAAACCCTGAAACACCACCCCCAGCATGACCCCCTACACTGCCCGAACACCACTGCACTGCCCTAAACCCTGAAACACCACCCCCAGCACGACCCCCTACACTGCCCGAACACCACAGCACTGCCCTAAACCATGAAACACCAGCCCCAGCACGACCCCTACACTGCCCGAACACTACTGCACTGCCCTAAACCCTGAAACACCACCCCCAGCACGACCCCCTACACTGCCCGAACACCACTGCACTCCCTAAACCCTGAAACACCAGCCCCAGCACAACCCCGTACACTGCCCGAACACCACTGCACTGCCCTAAACCCTGAAACACCAGCCCCAGCACGACCGCCTACACTGCCCGAAAACCACTGCACTGCCCTAAACCCTGAAACACCAGCCCCAGCACGACCCCCTACACTGCCCGAACACCACTGCACTACCCTAAACCCTCAAACACCAGCCCCTACACTGCCCGAACACCACTGCACTGCCCTAAACCCTGAAACACCAGCCCCAGCAAGACCCCCTACACTGCCCGAACACCACTGCACTGCCCTAAATCCTGAAACACCACCCCCAGCAAGACCCCCTACACTGCCCGAACACCACTGCACTAAAGCCTGAAACACCACCCCCAACAAGACCACCTACACTGGCCGAACACCACTGCACTGCCCTAAACCCTGAAACACCACCCCCTGCACGACCCCCTACACTGCCCGAACACCACTGCACTGCCCTAAACCCTGAAACACCCCCCTCAGCACGACACCCTACACTGCCCGAACACCACTGCACTGCCCTAAATCCTGAAACACCACCCCCAGCACGACCCCCTACACTGCCCGAACACCACTGCACTGCCCTAAACCCTGAAACACCACCCCTGCACGACCTCCTACACTGCCGGAACACCACTGCACTGCCCTAAACCCTGAAACACCACCCCCAGCACGACCCCCTACACTACCCAAACACCACTGCACTACCCTAAACCCTAAAACAATCCCCCCAGCACGACTCCCTACACTACCCAAACACCACAGCACTACCCTAAACCCTAAATCTACCCCCAGCATGACCCCCTACACTACACAAACACCACTGCACTACCCTAAACCCTAAAACACTACCCCCAGCACGACCCTCTTCACTACCTAAACACAACTGCACAATTTGTTACAGGCGTTGCAACGCAGGCCTGTGGTGCTTACTGGAAGTACCTAGTGGGCTAGTTGGGCCCCAGGGACCCTCAGGATTCAAGGTGACCTAATCCCCCAACTTAAAACACACTACGAGGCGCGTTTGCACAGTGGTGAAGGGAGGGGGCGGGGCCTCAGGTGACATGTGCGCAAACACACCCTGTGGTGCGTTTTAAGTTGGGGAATTAATTCCCTTTGAATCCTGAGGGACCCTGGGGGCCAACTAGCTCACCAGGTACCTTCAGTAAGCACAACAGAGTTGCGTTGCAGAGAGGTGAAAAAGGTGCGTGGCCTCGGAACGCCTCTCTGCAACTCAGCTCTGTGGTCCTAACTGTAGGTACCTGGGGGCTAGTTGGGCCCCAGGGACCCTCAGAATTCAAGGGGACTTAATCCCGCAACTTAAAACGCGCCACGGGGTGCGTTTCACACATGTCACCTCAGGCCCCCTCCCTTCACCACTGTGCAAACGCGCCCTGTAGCGCGTTTTAAGAGGTAGTTTTAATCCCCCTGCCCTATTATGTACTAGGGACTTGCAGAGGAGGTCATGCTAGTCACAGGGGTACCCCAACGCATAGTGTTCCCTAGTGTATGTAGGTGTTTTCACTGTATTCTAAGTGTCTTTTAGCATAGCACTGGCTCTGGTTAGTCAGAGTCAGTTACCACCAGTACCCGTCTGAAAAAGTTGTGGGCACAGGATGATTTTGCAACAAGGCCTCTTTCTGCTCCTCTGTTGGTTCTTTCTGCACATCTTTTGCTTCTTTCTGTGCGTTTTTTCTTCTTTCTTCACATGTCCTACCTCTGTAGGCATAGTTAGAAACTAGCATTTAAAAAAACATTTGAAATTCACTTAAAAATCATAGGTTTCAGGCACGTTATAGTTAGAAACTAGCATTTAAAAAACCTTTGAAATTCACTGAAAAAACCATAGGTTTTAGGGACAGTTATAGTTAGTTGGACATTTCACTCGTACAAAACCATAGAAATTCCCCCGTTATAGTTAGTTCAGCTAACTATAACTCGCGCCCCGCAATGCACTGCTGATGACGTCACATATTACATCACTCATGACATGGTCAGTGACATCACTGATGACATCACTGATGACAAACTGCTAAACAGAATTACACTAAATTTGGCAGGAAGCTAGATCTTGGTCCGCAGATTGTGCTTTTTGTCATTTGGTGAAAATCAGTTCAGATTAGTTTCTGAGAAATTATAGTTTAAAAATATTTGTATATCTTGATGGTTGGGTCCGTAAAAGGCTTGAAGGGGTCTTGCAGGAACACCAATTTAAAAATTGAGCATTTGGATTGGCCCAGGAAGATGTTTTTCCCTTGGTCCATCTCACTCCAATTTAGTCAGACTCCTGCAGGAATGAGCGCTCTCATTGGCTGCCAGCACCGTGAGAATAATGTTGGTGGTAGCCATTACAGGATTCACAGAATTAGGGGGCAGTGTAGGGATACCTTGTCCCCGTAGGCCACATGTGGGGACCCAGCGGGACCCCCTGGGGCTAAAATTAAAAAACAAATCTGCATTTGTTGCCGCAATTGTATCGGACACCACGAGATCGCAAAAAAAAAAATGCGGAAAACATTTATTTTAAGTATATATTATTTGAGGGAGGGGGTCACTGTCCCCTTTCTTGAACCTTTTTTGTCCCCAGGTACCCCATCCCTTGGGGCCCAATCTATTCAATATCTTGATTAAGGAGAAGGGGGTGCACAGCTCGCCTCCTTGATCCGTATTCGGACCCAGGGACCCCGTCTCCCATTGTCTTTAATAATGGGAGGGGTGCCTCGCAGCCCCTCTCCCTGAGCATTAAAAAGGCCATTGGGACCACATTGAACAGGACCCTCACTGAAAACAAAAGAGAGGGCGTCCACGCAGGCCCCCTCTCTGAGCCCTTAATGGCCCTGGGGACCCCATCCCCCGGGGCCAGCTCACTTGCAGTGTACCGGGAAGCCTAACCCCGGGACACAGTAGTTTCCCTGCCTGCACTGGCACGGACCGGGAAACATGTATTTGCTCCCACCAGGCATTTTTCATATCTTCTGGCAAACGGGAACAAACACAAAGTGTGCTCCAAGTGTGCGAGCTTTAAAAATACTTCCGCACGCTGAGAGCAGACTTGTGACATGTTTCCCTGCCCGCACTGAAAGTTAGCCTTCTGGATGGAGGTTCGGCCACAATGCTGTTCTTGCCCACTTGCAATAACAACAGGAGTATAACCCATAAACCACGTTGAGATTTGGGTAGGTACGTGAGAAGAAGCAACAGTATCTCAACTGGTATCAATAAGGAAGTCGGTTAAATACGTATGTACAATACATTACACGAAAAGAAGACGGGAGACTCTGAGTAGATTTCTGAAATGTGCATTTGGCATCATATAATTAAGGTCACAATTTGGAAGGTACAGTTGTAACAGCACTGTAGGCATAAAATGCCTAGGCAACCCGAATTGGACTTGGTGCTAAATTGTGTTCGTGACACATAAAAGTGGCGACACAAGTGACAATGTGCAATCAGCGAAACGGCGCAAGGTGAAAATGTGAAAAATATGTACAATGAATATTTGTGGTTCAAAGCAACAATTTACAATGTTTCAATGGATAATGACAACCATTTAATTGAACCACAAGAGGAAATGCGCCGTCACTTGCGCTGAGGAGTCGACGACGTTTCGATCCTATTAATCAGGATCATCTTCAGGACCGGGTTGCAAACTTGGCGGTGCTGAAAAGGACACGGTCCCGTGTCCTCAATTATGCAGGGAGAATCAATCCGGTAGGGAGGGAGGATTAATTGCTTCAAGGTTCCGTCGGAAGTCCTTGTCCGTAACACGCAGGATATGGGCTGGTAGACTCAGTGTGCGAATACCGTGTGTGCGGGTCTACATCGGCGGCGTACGGTAAATTAGTAAAGGGCTCCTCTGTGACCCACGGGTTGGGTGCAGATGGGGGAGACCGTATGATGAGGAATGAATCCAGCAGGGAGGAGGACTCTCCGATCAGCGTAGAACTGCCACGATCGTGTGCGGTTGGGCCCACTTGGCATGTGGATCCATAGTGGAGTCCAAAGGCTGAAAAATAGCCAACTGGATGGAGGTATGGCCACAATGCTGTTCTTGACCACCTTGGCATGTGGATCCCCAGTGGAGGCCAAAGACTGAAAGTTAGCCATGTATAGGAGGCACATACACAATTCTCCTCTTCAAAGTTAGCTATGCTGGAGTTATGGATACAACGCTGCTCTTGAAAGTTAGCTATGCTGGAGTTACGGACATGATGATGCTCTTCAGAGTTAGCTATGCAGGAGTTACGGACACGATGATGGTCTTCAAAGTTAGCTATGCTGGAGTTATGAATACAACGCTGCTCTTCAGAGGTAGCTATGCAGGAATTACGGACACGATGCATGTCTTCAAAGTTAGCTATGCTGGAGTTACGGACACAATGCTGGTTTTCAAAGTTAGCTATGCTGGAGTTACGGACACGATGCTGTTCTTCAAAGTTAGCTATGCTGGAGTTACAGACACAATGTTGCTCTTTGAAGTTAGCTATGCAGGAGTTACAGACACAATGCTGCTCTTCAAAGTTAGCTATACAGGATGTTGGGACACAATGCTGCTCTTCAAAGTTAGCTATGCTGGAGTTACGAACATGATGATGCTCTTCAGAGTTAGCTATGCAAGAGTTACGGATACAATGATGGTCTTCAAAGTTAGCTGTGCTGGAGTTACGGACATGATGCTGCACTTCAAAGTTAGCTATGCAGGAGTTACAGACATGATGCTGCTCTTCAAAGTTAGCTATGCTGGAGTTACAGACATGATGATGCTCTTCAGAGTTTTCTATGAAGGAGTTATGAACATGATGCTGGTCTTCAAAGTTAGCTATGCTGGAGTTACGGACACAATGCTGCTCTTCAAAGTTAGCTATGCTGGAGTTACAGACACAATGCTGCTCTTCAAAGTTAGTTAGCTATGCTAGAGATATGGACACGATGCTGCTCTTCAAAGTTAGCTATGCTGAAGTTACGGACACGATTTTGCTCTTCAAAGTTAGCTATGCTGGAGTTACAGACACATTGCTGCTCTTCAAAGTTAGCTATGCAGGATTTACGGACACAATGCTGCTCTTCAAAGTTAGCTATACAGGAGTTTGGGACACAATGCTGCTCTTCAAAGTTAGCTGTGCGTAGAAGGTGTGGTCACAATGCGGTTCTTGACACCCTTGGTATGTGGATCTGCAGTGGAGGTGAAAGACTGAATGTTCTCTATATGTGGGAGGCACAGACACAATGCTGCATCTAACGTCCCTGGCATGTGGGGATTCAGTGAAGCTCAAAAAGTAAAAGTTAACCATCTGGATGAAGGTACGGCCACAATGGAGTTCTTCACAACCATGGCACGTAGATCCCTAGTGGAGTCCAAAGATTGAAAATTAGCCATATGTGGGAGGCACAGACACGATGCTGCTCTTCAAAGTTAGCTATACTGGAGTTACGGACACAATGCTGCTTTTCAAAGTTAGCTATGCAGGAGTTACAGACACAATAGTGTTCTTCAAAATTAGCTATGCAGAAGTTATGGACCCAATGCTGCTCTTCAAAGTTAGCTGTGCTGGAGTTATGGACACAATGCTGTTCTTCAAAGTTAGCTATGCATGAGCTACGGACACTATGCTGCTCTTCAGAGATAGCTGTGCATAGGAGGTGCGACCACGATGATGCTCTTCAAAGTTAGCTGTGTAGGAGTTACTGACTCAATGCTGCTCTTCAAAGTTAGCTATGCTAGAGTTACAGACAGGATGCTGCTCTTCAAAGTTATCTATGTTGGATTTAGGGACACAATACTGCTCTTCAAAGTTAGCTATGCTGGAGTTACGGACACGATTTTGTTCTTCAAAGTTAGCTATGCTGGAGTTACGGACACGATTTTACTCTTCAAAGTTAGCTATGCTGGAGTTACGGACACGATTTTGCTCTTCAAAGTTAGGTATGCTGGAGTTACCAACATGATGCTGTTCTTCAAAGTTAGCTATGCTGGAGTTACGGACACTATGCTGCTCTTCAGAGATAGCTGTGCATAGGAGGTGCGGTCATGATGCTGCTGTTCAAAGTAAGCTATGCTGGAGTTACGGACATGATGCTGCTCTTCAAAGTTAGCTATGCTGGAGTTACGGACACAATGCTGCTCTTCAAAGTTAGTTGTGCAGGAGTTACGGACACGATGCTGCTCTTCAAAGTTAGCTATGCTGGAGTTACGGACACAATTTTGCTCTTCAAAGTTAGCTATGCTGGAGTTACCGACATGATGCTGTTCTTCAAAGTTAGCTATGCTGGAGTTACGGACACTATGCTGCTCTTCAGAGATAGCTGTGCATAGGAGGTGCAGTCATGATGCTGTTCTTCAAAGTTAGCTATGCTGGAGTTAGGGACACAATGCTGCTCTTCAAAGTTAGCTATGCTGGAGTTATGGACACAATGCTGCTCTTCAAAGTTAGTTGTGCAGGAGTTACGGACACGATTTTGCTCTTGAAATTTAGCTATGCTGGAGTTACGGACATGATGCTGTTCTTCAAAGTTAGCTATGCTGGAGTTAGGGACACAATGCTGCTCTTCAAAGTTAGCTATGCTGGAGTTATGGACACAATGCTGCTCTTCAAAGTTAGTTGTGCAGGAGTTACGGACACGATGCTGCTCTTCAAAGTTAGCTATGCTGGAGTTATGGACACAATGCTGCTCTTCAAAGTTAGTTGTGCAGGAGTTACAGACACGATGCTGCTCTTCAAAGTTATCTATGTTGGATTTAGGGACACGATGCTGCTCTTCAAAGTTAGCTATGCAGGAGTTGCGGGCATGATGCTGCTCTTCAAAGTTAGCTATGCAGGAGTTGCGGGAATGATGCTGCTCTTCAAAGTTAGCTCTGCAGGAGTTACGGACACAATGCTGCTCTCCAAAGTTAGTTGTGCAGGATTTACGGACACGATGCTGCTCTTCAAAGTTAGCTATGCAGAATTTACGGACACCATGCTGCTCTTCAAAGTTAGCTATGCTGGAGTTACGGACACAATGCTGCTCTTCAAAGTTAGTTGTGCAGGAGTTACAGACACAATGCTGCTCTTAAAAGTTAGTTGTGCAGGAGTTACGGACACGATGCTGCTCTTCACAGTTAGCTATGCTGGAGTTACGGACACAATGCTGCTCTTCAAAGTTAGTTGTGCAGGATTTACGGACACGATGCTGCTCTTCAAAGTTAGCTATGCAGAATTTACGGACACCATGCTGCTCTTCAAAGTTAGCTATGCTGGAGTTACGGACACAATGCTGCTCTTCAAAGTTAGTTGTGCAGGAGTTACAGACACGATGCTGCTCTTCAAAGTTAGTTGTGCTGGAGTTACGGACACAATGCTGCTCTTGACGCTCTTGGTACTTGGATCTGCAGTGGAGGTCAAAGAGTGCATGTCATCAATGCGTGGAAGGGAAAGATACGTGCTCCCCATGTAACATGCAGTTTGCGGAGGAATGAGAGGTGCACCTCTCTTTGCTATTATGATTTTATATCACTGTCATTTTTCTGTACTGAGGCGTTCCTGATTCTATTTCTGCCGCTCTGATGGAACAGAAGCATCATTATATATAGAGACAGCCGTGATGCTCTTTTAAGTGCCTGTAATAACAGCTTCCATCAGTTCTATTACTTCAAGAGCATCACAGGCGCGTAAGCTGTAAGCAGAGAGCAGCTGAGGCATTGTGGGGGATGACATTAAAGGTAACTAGAACTGCTTTTTACAGCTCTTTTTACTGTAGTAAATCCCGCTTTGTGGTGTGTGCCAACATAATTCTGATAAGCTTTGCCTCTTTATCTGCCTCAGCATTTTCTGAGAATCCGCACAAATTATGAATTGCAGTCTGTGCGCCTGCATATTTATTTGTAGGATAATTTGCCATGAAACACGTGAGAGGAGGCAGGGACATAGCACAGATCCCAGCATCTCCGAGGACCCCACCATTCAGTTGAAGGTCTATCCATATATGTAAGAAATGAGAGTATCAGGGGACCCCACCACATTCTAGGGAAGGGGTTGAGGGAGGTCAACATTTTTGTTTGTGACATTGTTTTGCAGTGGATTCTGGGAAATTTTGAGAGCAAATCATTTTTAGGGGTTTAAATGTGTGGATGGTAGAATGTCCCTTACTTTTGGACAGAACGAGGGTTTGTGCAGTTTGGGATGTTGGCGGATGTTGCCCTGGAGGCACTGAGAAAGCCACTGAGGGACTAACACAGACAGGAGATATTTTGAGTGACTCACTGAAGAGAAGGAACAATTTTAAACTTCACTGTACTAATTGTAAACATAAACAAAGGTTATGTGTTAATGTTTATGTTTCGCCTGCACAGCGCTTGATTGTGCTTTTGAAATTTCTTGTAAACAAAAAAAGCTTAAAGCGAGCTTAGATCCTGCACACTTCTTACCATTACTTACCATTGGCTGGCTTCCACATCGCTCTTGTTTCCTTGTCTCTTATTGGTCAGCACCCCTCATCAGCTCCTGCTTTTACTGAGGCTTCATGTGTTTCCCTGCCTTGGAGCATGGACCAAGTACACCTTCCTGTCTGCGGCCAGTGCCCATCCACTGGTCACAGACTCCTGGAGGGTCTCTTTTTCCACTTTTTAGCACTCACTCTTGTAGAGTGCATGTCTCTGTAGTCTGTCTCCCTCTACCCACCCTCCTCCCACTGTTACTGCTCCCTCCCTGGTGTTGCTGTCACCCGCCCTCCTACCACTGTTGTTGTTTCTTTCCTCCCACCCCTCCCGATGTCCTTTGCTACTTCGCCCACACCTCCTGCTATCTGTTGGTTGTAAACCTCCTTCTGTCCATTGTTTGTAAATCTACCCCCTGCCCTCCTTCTGGCTGTTTGTTTGTACACCCACACTCGCCTTCCTCCCACTGTCCGTTGTTTGTAACCCATCAAACCACCCTCCTCCCTCATATTGCTCCTCCTAACCTTCTGCACGGTTTTCATACATATTGTACAGCAGTGCGGGCTGCTGTGTGACATGGCTTAAAGGAAAAAAAGTGCTATGATGCAGCCAATGCTGACCGCGTCATAGCATTTTTTTTTTTTTACTTTAAGCCATGTTGCATAGCAGGTTGTGCTGCTGTGCAACGTCTAAAAAGCAATGACAAAGCCAATAGATCTTGCATGGGCAAAGCCTATAGGCTTTTCCAGTGCTTGTTATACATGAAAGAAGATGAGGTAGTTCAATAAGGTTCAGGTGGGCACTCCTGCAGCTGTAGCTCAATGGGCCTCATACATAATGGAAATATAAAAAGCAATGGTTTTTGAGAACAAGCAGTGGCAACGCAAATAGTTTTAGTTTACAACTCAAAATATAAAGCATAAAAGCTATTCCTATTAGGCATTTACCAAAGCGTATGTGTCCATATTGGCCCACCATATGCTACGCTCATTCTTCCTCATTATTTCTCTTTTCCAGTTTCTTTGTTAAGAGGCATGGCAAGTGTCAGGGGCTGCAGGGAGTGCATCAGCGCTTCCAGGAGGAATTTAAAGGAAACATAACATATGTATTTGTAAAGCGCACGTTCACCCCTAACGGGGCATCTTGGCGCTGAATAACAGATGTTTATTGTTACCCAACTCAATGGTACTCATTTTATCGACCTCAGTTGGATGAAAGGCTGAGTGGACCCGCCGGGATTTGAACCTGTGACCATAAGGTCAAACACAGGCCCCTGCAGTGGATGCATTAGTCCACTGAGCCACCAGACCCGGCTCTCGAAACACTCAACCTATGTGTCTCCCAGGTCATGACCTGGGGAGACTTTGTTGCATTTTCAAAGTATTTCCTGAATTGGAGCTTTTGATCTACTGCTTGGAACTGCAGGGGCCTCTAGAGGTTGATGCTAAGGTAATTCTTAGTGATAGTGCATGCTTTAAACATGGTTACTAAATCCAGTGGGGTTCAAAGGTGAAGCATTATATGTGATGACTGTGTTTATAATGTGGTGACCCCTGTATGAAACCAATAGGCTTGCTATATATTTTAATATGGTGACCTCCGACAAATCCAATAGGCTAGCCTTATAAATTAATGTGGTGACCCCTTGACAAAGCCACTAGGCTACCTTATATTTTAATGTGCTGACCCCTTGAGAAAGCCAATGGACCTGCTTCATTTAAAGGGACCCCCCTCTTATATTATGATGTTCTATCTGGTGTAGATGGGGGAGGGGCAATGTGATTTTGGGATTCATGACCCACTAGCGGTCAATTTTGATTTCTGAATGTCACCAAATTTATTTCCCTCTACTTGATATATATATATATATTCATAAATTATTGTTCAATATTTAGTAGTGCATGTGATAAATGAACATTTCCTTTGTCAAAAAAAGTGCTGACTGGACAATCATTTATTGAGTGTGTTGTTGTGTACCAGCCGGCAGAGGTTACTAGCCCACTGCCCCTCCCCCCGAATAGGCCGTGTACTGCTTTGCTTTGCTACCTTGAGAGAGTCAAGAGCTACAATGAGGTACTTGATTTTCAGTAAGGAGACAATGATGGACCTTTTACTTGCACAGGCCTCACATCCTACACAACTAATGACCAAGGGTCAGCTTAATCAATATTTCACTCAATGCAACACAACGCAACACAGCAAGACAACTTGCTGCTCTGCGCTATGTGAAAGGGAGAGGGCAGGAATGTTCCATATTTACCAATAAATGGCACATTCCTGCTTTCTGCCTGCACTGGCACACAATCTGTGCCTAGGGGTACCTTCCTGAACAAAAACAATCCTAAGAGGCTTTCCCCTCTTTCTAAGCGTGCTGCAGAATGTGTGACTCAAGGATAATGCAATTCAATGATAAATAGGGCAGCAATTTCTTACAGAAACAAAAAACAACCTTCCAAACTTTGGACACTTCATCGTTGCGGTCTAGCTGAAGGCCTTCAGCTTTACACATGGCATGCGCTCTTGCAGAAAGCACGCATTACCTGTGGTCTAGCAGAGAGCAGGCTGCTGCACACATTTGCTGTAGTCTTTTTAGTTTCAATTAAGCTACTTTACATATACCCTGTGTACCTGAGGAGGACACATTCAACAAAAAGTAACCTGATGTCTGGCACAGGGCACACTCATTAACACATTTGTGCACTTTCCAACAGAACCAGTTCATGTCATACATGTACATTCTTGGTTTACCTTTTTAGGCACAGGGAGTTCAGATGATTTGAGCAGGATCACCGGCTGCTGAGTCGAAGCTGGGATTTCTAAAGTCAGTATCTCTAATCACTAGGCCATGCTATCTCCTCTGGTCTCAGCAAGACAGTTTCTGTGGTGCCTGCAGTAGGCACTCTTCTCCAGGTGACAAGCTCTTCAGTTCAAATGGCCCTTTCTACAACTGGTATTGATTTATCTACTTAAGGAGGTTTATTTGTTAGGCAGCAATTACCAGCAGTGCATTAAGTGGGTAAGATGCAGTCGAAAATGGATTAGGCTGTCAGATAAGAAAGCAGCAGGAGTCTGATTAGTTTACTCTAGCGCCTACACTGCCAGCTAGGCAATCAAGGGGGATAAACAGATTATTCACAGCCTAGGACCACCGGCTTCACATTTTCAGGGATTCCCTACCTCCAGGATCATGGCTCGGCACAATGCTTCTAATTACCAGGTATGCACACACCTGCCGGAAGCAGAGGGGCTCATAGCAGCAGAGGGAGGTTTCCCAGCAGCACCATGCCTGTAGGGCTGGGGCAGTAAACCAATTCCTGGGGGCGCATCTATGTGCTGGTAAGGCACCGGAGCACAATATGCCCTAAAACATCTCCGGCATTAACCTCCAAATTTCAATCTTTCATTATTTCAAAATTTTACCTTAAAATATATTCCTCCAACCCAATAATTAGCATGCTTTGAACTAAAATGGTCCTAATGTAAGTCAGCAGCAGAGGGGACTTCTCACCTTTCAAGCACAGACATGTACAAGATCAAATGTTTCAATGTTAATACTTTTGTTAAAGCTTTGTGATTATAGACAGTGGCGGCTGGTACTGAACAAGGGTGACGGGCGGGGGGGGGGGTTAGGGTTAAAAAAAATTAATCTCATTTACCTTTGTAAGGACGCCAAGTCTCCTCCGTCGTCGTCTCTAGTCCCCTTCTCTTCCGGTCCGGAGTCAGGAGGCACACAAGCTCCCTAAGCCAATCACGACGCTGCTGTCACCATGACAGCAGTGTTGTGATTGGTCTGAGCACCATGGTTCGGCGCTCAGACAGGCAGGAGGAGCCTGTGCATGTTCTCCACCCAGGCTGTGCATTACAGCCCGGTGGAGAATATGCTAAGTGCGCTTGACTGTTTGACCGGCCCAAGACGGCCGGCTAAACCGTCATGAGCACTTAAGTGCACATATTTCCTCCTCCCTCAGCTGGCTGTGATGACAGCCAAGCCTGCCCCATCCCAAAACGTGCATCAGCACGGAAAAATTAAATCATAACAACATTGTGTTCTTATTATTTTATTTTTCCTTTTCTTCACCGCTGAAAAGTAGTGGGGCGACGCTCTTACGCCTTAGCGGCTGAGCCGCCACTGATTACAGATAAAGAAATGCATGCATCGGTGTGGAGATCTAATATGACCAATTAAACACTAGAAACAATATTCTGCAATTGAGATGCACATCTTAGCACTTCTGTTTGATACTAATCCTTGGCGACCAAAGGAAGTACCATTTTATTGGGCAGGTGTAGGGGCGGCTGCTCCGTGAGGGTGCTATTGGAGGTGTCCACCGGTCATGCAGGATGAAGGGGTAGGAGGTAGACATCCTACTCTCCTCTACTCCCAGTGCTGAGCCTGGCAGAGGTAGTGAAACAGCAATATACACGCACACTGGACATGCAACAGTTATTGCCTTCACTTTCACCCCATTTTTTCTTTCCCAGTCTGTGTCTGAGAGGCGAAGGTGAGGGAGGCAGAAACTGCCAAAAGTAGTAGTTTTTCCCTGGCTCAGGGCAAGGTATAAGCTCTCTCTCTGAGCGCTGACATGAGCTGAGTTCAGCTCTCCATTTATCTACTAGGCCCTGGCGAAATTTAAACTAAGCGTGTTGAATTTTCATGATTTCAGGAATTCGGTATTGTGCTTGTTATGTGAAATTCCCAAAATGACACCATTGCACCACATCGCATATTTACACCGCAGTTCGTGGCAAATACAGGCTATTGTATTTATTTGTGCTATCTTATAGTGCAAAACAAATCCTCGCAAAAATATAGCACTCAATGACAGATTTGAATTACTTACAATTAAATGTAATTTTGGGAACTTTTTGCATAAAGAATTACCAGAAAGCAAATGACACAAATTTTGCATACCCTAATGTCCACATTTTTTTTCACACTATGCGAACCTTCTAATTGTCAGTCCAAAGGAGCAGGAAGAAGGTCCTGAAGGGGCAAAGTGCTGCACCAGTCCTGGACTCCCATTTCCAACTGGCCCTGCTTGTCCCCAGGGCCTACCCTACATCATTGCCTTTCTCCCTTATTGATCCGAGCCCCCGCACTGCGGGGGCTATGCCAGTTGTGTAACATAAGCCCAGCAGGCTCCACGGAGGGGGGGGGACTGAGCTCTGTGTACTTTGCAGGGGGCCCCCCCTCAAGTTTTGCTCACCACTGGGCTATGCCTCCTCCGGGCTCAGTGGCAGAGAGCCCTATGAAGCAGCTCTCCACTGAGCCCAGGGGATGCCGCACACCACGTGACGAGGCCAGCGTGTTCGCACGCAGCATCCTCCCACCGCCATCAGTAGCTTCCACCTCAATGATTGGTTTAATACGTCTGACGCTACATTCACTATGTAAATGAGTCACAACATTGCTGCGTGAGCCTGCAAGAGTTTCCTAGCACTGCTGTTTGTGGTCTGCGATTATGACATTTTAATAACTTTGATGTATAGTCTGAGCTATAATATACGACTGAGAATCTACTTAGAAAGGGCTAGATGGAAAACTAAAGAGGGGTAAAATGCTAAACCATTTTGAAAAAAATAAATGGTTGGCCACGTGCCCATACATGTCCAGATGTTTGTAACGGCCTGTAGTACATATAGCTCTTTATCCAACTCCTAGGACATGTCATTTAAAAAATGAACAGCTTTGACACTATTATTTCTAAGTTACTTGAGGGAAGGTGAGTGCCACCATCCCTGGGGAAGGGAAGGTTTGTGGTATAACCCACAGCGAGAAAGATGGTACCTGTGGACAGAAACAGATATTGTCTCACGCAGAGGTGTGTGTAACAATGTGCTGAAAAGTAGCAATCCATTATCCACAAAGATTGCGCTCGGCTGATCCTGGTGCACCCCCTCCATCCTCCCACAACAGAACCCCCGGGGTCCATCGCAGACACCATGGAGGTTTCCGCTAGTAGAATACTTCTGACGAATGCCACCAACCAGATGGCCATGTGACCCTCAAAGACTGAAGGGACCATGAGCAGTAAGAGGAGAACTCCATGTTACGCTCTGTTCTACAGAGAGGTGGAGGCCCCTACTGCCCTGGAGGACACATAACCTAAATCCCCATGAGGCTGACAGCTACTGCGCATGTGTGGCGGCCATCTTTAGTTTGCATGCACTGCAAAGCTTTCCTTCAAAACCATTCTGGCAATAAACAGCTCTGTGCTTTTGCCACTTTGCTTAACTGGTTTGAAACAACACTGGCTGTATTGTATTGACCAGTGACTTCAGTGTCTCCTATACTGCTCCTGAGTCTCAAAGCCTGTTGGTGGTAGGTGACTGGTGATGAATGGCTATAGTGGAGTGACCTGAAAAGTATCAGAACCAACTTTATGTTGCTCTGGTACCTAGGCAGGGTAAAGAAACAACCTTCTTGCCCAGTTCCTCTCATTATCAAATCATCTTATATTTCCACCATTTTGTTTGGTCAATAAAATAAGTACAAAGATGTAATACTATGGCTTTCTCAACCAAACAGGTCCCTTTTTCAGATGTAATGTATCCAAATGAGGAGAAATAATTCCCTAGAGTTAATGCTGTATCATGTTACAATGTGTGGCTAGCAATGACGCGCTGTAGTCACAGATGCTGCCACGTCATCCCCCTTCCTGACACAGTTCTAACAGAAGCGTTGTTGCTTCACTACGAAAAAGAAAAAAAAGCATTGGGCAAGCCACTAGATCTGGCATTGAATTCCAGCATTTTTGCTTTGCTAATGCTTGTTTTTGTATAGCCATTGCTTTTGCAAAACCTCAATGTTTGGGAAGCTACAGGGGCCTTGCCAATATAAAAAATGCCAAAGAGCAAAATGATCTTTTGGCTTCAATTAGAAAACATTTCTTTTATGGCCTCTTGCATGAAGGGAACTACTTTGTGTGTAAATGTGCTCCATGGGAATGAGCAGAATGCCATCACTTACAGTGAAGTTAGCCAATGGCTGAAATGGGCTGACCTATTTCCCCATGATGTATTCTGTAGTGGGTGGAAGAAAAATGACACAACAGAAAAATGAATGAAAAGGACAGGCTGAATGTTGGTATAGATAAGGTTGTCACTGTGTAGTTATAGTTAAGTCAGTGGGCCGGATTTAGAGCTTTCGGAGAGGGTGCTCCATCGCAACATCAACTGAGTACTCTGCCAAACTGAAGGTCCGCGTGCTTCATTTAGATTTGGGAAGAACTTCAGTATGTTGACTGCAGAGAGAACTTTGTCATCATACCAACATACACCTCTGACAGCTCTACAAAGTAATGCCATACACCCTACTTGATTGGAAGGGAAAAAAGGGCACGTTTTCACTGTCCATCACCACCAGGTAACACCTGCTAGTAAGGAGCAGTGTAAACTGCAAAAAGGCCCCCACACCATGGGAGAAAACATTCATCGGGAGTGGATCATTGCTTTTTAATTTAAAAGAAAGATCCCACTTTGGGATCTTGTATTTCAATATAAAATAAAAATGAAAGTTTGATGTATGACTCCATGATGTAGAAAGAACTCTGTCAAACTTTCCATGCATTTAACAGGTACCACCGTAATGGTGGTTCCTGGAAATGTAAGAGTAAAGTACTTTACCATGGCAATGATACTTAATCCATCTGGCAAAGTCAAAATCAGGCCCTTAGTTTCCATAGGAAGAACTTTTTTTTTCTAATAACTTTGACGCCTTTTGGCAAATCTGCGCATAACTTTCTAAAAAAACATTATTCCACATCAGCTCCTTCCTCGTAAATTTCGAGGTAATCCATCAAGTGAGAGCCAACAAAAATATATTTACCATGCTAATTCCGATAGGAAAGTTTGCTCTCTGATACAGAATAAAAAACATAGGGATGGGAGTAACTGATGTAATACTCTCCAGTATAATTACTCGTAAGTACTGCAAAATCACTCATAATTATGAGTAAATATGTGAAAAGCATAATCCAGCATTAAGAGCTGTTTTCTTAGTGCAAAATGCCCCCTCACATCCAAAATGGGACAAGGATGCATTTTGTACTAAGAACGCAGCACTAAATTCTACAGGACACAAACAGCAGTAGCCAGCGCCTGCTTCTTCTCTCTCAGTTTGTTTTTCCTGTGCTCCTGCGGTAGGATTGTTGCCCCATATTACTTTTAATTACTTAAATTGGCCTAATCGCGTAATTTAAGTAATTTCGAATTTCATGAGTAATGCGTAATTATTAAAATATCTTCAATTTCTCTGCAGTAATTAAAATTTCTCACAGGCCCAAAAATGGGTGTACTGAATTACACCAAATTTATCAGAAAATTGAACTTTAGTCAGAAGCTTGCTTTGTATTATTTGGCGTACATCTGTTCAGCCATTGTTAATAAATTTAAAGAGGTGCTCGGGGTAGACATGAAGGGGTTAAAAAGTTAGGTATAGCTGGGTGGTCGGTACCGCAGACATACCATTGAAGCCCTGCTGAACTGAATATTCAAAAAATAGGGCGCTCTGATTGGCCAGGGAACCTTTTCTTTTGCCAGACATTTCGGTGCCGTGGAACTCATACCAATCTTGAAGGATCGATCTGATTGGCTGGCTGCAACCCAGAGAAAAATACTGTCATTATAGGACTAGGGCACTCAGTTCCTCCATGTTGTGAAGTTTCAAAAAACATATAATAAGGCAGGGTGAGGACACCCTCACCTCATGCCAATTGTAGGAGGACCCAGCAGGACCCCATCAATGGCCAAAATATTAAGACCATTTATGCCACGAGTACCACGGTACTCCTGTGGTAAACCACTGCAGCCCTCCTGTGAGGTTCCGGGGTACTCAAATGGGGAGCTGCCGCACATTCTTCAACCTCGCGGTGCCAAGGTACTCTGCAAGCTTGATTGTAGCTAAGCTTGCACAGTCCATTGGTTCCATGAGGGTACCCAATATTTTTTTAAAACAAATATTTAAATGAATGCAATTTGTGAGGGCTTGACCACCCGAGGAGGGGGTTAGACTCAGTGCCTGGAGTCCTGCTCATGACCAAAGGCTGTGTACAGCAGGGTTTGGCCGCCCACGAAGGTTGGGTGCAGGCCCTGACCAGAGGCCAGGCGCAGTGGCCAACCCTCCACTGCACACGGCCGAAGGCTGTGCACATTAGGGGTTGGCCACTTTCAGGGGGTTTGGATGCCGAGACCAGGCCCTGTTGCCAACCTCCTACTGTGCACGGCTGAGGATGTTCCTGTGGGGGAGTTCCCTGCCCATTGTGTGGCTGGCCACCAAGCTGTGTTCAGCAATAGATTTAGCTGAATATGATAAAAACCCACAGAAATTAACTTAAAAAACTAAGCTTAAAATTATTTAATAATTAGGTATCATAATAAGTTCTTCCCTTACATAAAAAAAACTGAAATTGACCGGAACAAAACAGAGGTAAAGTGACATTATAGTTAGGTGTTGAAACAAGATAAAGATTTACGCTTAAAAACCAAAAACAACCACTGACATCATTGGGGATGTCATCAATGATGTCCTTTAACATGGTATGAATAATGTAATGTGAGGTCATGAACAGTGCATGCCGAGGGCACAAGTCATAGTTAGCTCAGTAAACTATAACTGCTGAATCGCAGTGGATTTTAGACATTAGTTTTTTATTTCATGTCAACACCTAACTATATTGTTACTTAAACATTTAACCATATATATATATATATATATATATATATATATATATATATATATATATATATATATATATATATATAGATATATATATATATCAAAACAATACCCTTTCAGGCTTAGAGTGATGCATAAATTATGCAAAAAGAAGTAGAGAACTCTGGGTAGTTCTCAAGTTTAGGTGGAAAGCAGCTCCTGTATTGAGCACTCTCAACACCAGCGACACTCTAGATCTGCTCACCTCAAATGTAGGCTTTTCTATCATATATATCATATACATTATATGTATATACTCATGTCCCCATCCCCATATTCTTAAAAAAATATCGTCCTTTTTTTATTTTTGCTGCGGTCCACCAGGGCCATCACTTAGCACAAAATGGAGGTGGGCCACACAGCCCCCCTCTCTGAGCCTTTAATGGCCCCAGTGACCCCATCCCCTGGGGCTAGAACATCAAAGCCCCCATGGAGGACTTATCCAACTTTCGTCCAATCTCTCTTTTACCTCTCCTGAGTAAGATATTGGAAAAATACATCAACAAACATCTATCTGACCATGTCGAATCCACGGATGCCTTCATCCATCTCAGTCCAGATTTAGACCTAGGCACAGCACCGAGTCAGCTTTGATTGCTGTTACTGACAATATCAGGCAGTCCCTGGACAACGGACAAGCAGTACTACTTGTACTACTTGATCTGTCGGCCACCTTCAATATGGTCTCTCACCAGATCCTGCTCAGGAGACGTAAAGAAATTGGAATCCAAGGACAAGCCTTTCAGTGGATGTTGAGATTTCTCTCCTTCCGAACTCAGACTATTAACCTAGGCCCCTTCCGCTCGAAGATCATGGGACTGACTAAGGGAGTACCTCAGGGCTCCTGTCACAGTCCCACTCTATTCAACATTTATGTTGCTCCCCTAGCGGAATTACTCAGGAAATTGGGTTTTACACCAATCTCGTACGCTGATGATACTCAGCTTTTATTTTCATTCAAAAATCCACTCCCAAGGCCCAGTCTACCTTCTCGGAAGGTATGATTGCCATTGCTAGCTGGATGAGGAACAATTTCCTCCAGCTCAACGCAGGGAAGACCTAGATTATGCTGTTTGGAGATGCACCACTGCTGTGGTCCCCAAATTGGTGGCTGGAGGATCTAGGCGGCCCTCCGGATCCCAAGACTGTGGTCAAGAACCTTGGCATACGCTTAGACCAGGAATTGACCATGAAAGAGCATGTTGCAACCACCGCAGGCTCCTGCTTCCATGTACTTGGCCTGTTACGGAGAGTCTTCCCCTTCCTCTCCTTGTCCACACGGAAAACTATCATTCAGGCATTAGTGCTGAGCCGCCTGGACTACTGTAATGCCCTTCTGGTCTCAGCTGATGAGTCCTCGCTGAGCAGATTACAAGTAGTCCAAAACACTGCGGCTTACCTTGTCTCGAACGCTCCCCCCAGAACTGCCTCTCTTCCTCTCCTACAATAACTTAATTGGCTCCCGATACGCAAACAGATCAAATTTAAAATTTATTGTATCGTGCATAAATCTCTGAACGGCAAAAGTCCCAGCTATCTTGCAGGAAAATTCAATCATTACACACCTTCTAGGCCACTCCACTCAGGAACTAAATCTTTGCTTCATGTACCGCATTTCTAAAAATTGCGACTGGGTGGGAAAGCTTTCTTTCACCTAGCCCCTTTCTACTGGAATCAACTTCCTATCCATCTGCGGCAATGCCCTGATCACCTTCAATTCAGAAGGCTCCTAAAAACTGTACTGTTTTAACCAGTCCCTCCTCTTGGCCTTCTGCAGCTCCTCCATAGCACGAAGATACCCCTTCGGGGGTGATTCAGGCGCTTTATAAATTAATAATAATAATAATAATAATAGCTCACTTGCTGTGTCCCAGGGAGCCTAACCCGGGGACACAGTAGTTTCCCTGCCTGTACCGGTGTGGACAGGGTAACATGTATTCGCTTCCACCTGATGGCAGCATTTTTCTAACCCTGGGCATAAAAATCCACTCTGCTCGCGGAGTTTGCGGAGTTTTTGCAACTCTGTGTTCCGCGTAGAACACGGAGTTGCCGAAAAACTCTGCACTCCGCAACGGAGCGGAGTTTTTTGTTTTCGCGTGCCCGAAATGCATTTTTGCATGCGCAGGAGCGACTTACTGGGTGCCTGCGATCGCCAATGAGATTTCCTGAGCCGTTAGAGAGTGCCACGAGATTTGCTAGGCGCTCGCATGGTCCCTCGAGAGTTAGTGGTCGCCAACACATCATTCGAGCGCGCCAGCGGACTTCCGGCGGGGGTTTTGTGAAGAACGCGATCCCGAACACGCAGGATCTATGGCGACTGCAATCTGGAGAAGGTTTTCTCCCCGAGCAGCATCAAATCCTTCTCAAAATGCTGATTTAGAGTAAAAAACTCCTCAAATTGACATTTGGCTATACATTTTTGTGCAAGGAGTCCTTTTTCTTTTTTTACTTTTTTTCTCAAGAGGAAGGAAGTGCCCCAGAGCCTCCAACTTTCTGTTCCTGTCCAGCAGGCTCCTCCCAGTGCTTTGTCCATCTCCTAATCACTTTTCATTTGGATTTGGAGCTGCAAGGGTCACTCTTTGTGTCTGCTGCATAATATATCATTGGATTGGAGGACTTTGGATTTGAGATTTCACAAGTAAGTTGGAAAACTGGTGTTTGTTTGATTGGGGCCATGCACCTAGATTTATTTGTATTTTTCATAGATTTTTTTAAATTTTATTGTGGTGGGTGGCCTGTAGTTTCAGCAGGGGCCTAGTTGTTTCTTTGTAAGTAATTTTTCTTCTTTTATAAAGGAAACATGTTGCACATTTCACTACATTTTCTCCATGTTTTGAAATCAATTTGCAATATTTATTTAATTCACTATGTACGTAGCTCAGTAGTCTGCCAATAATCCTTTCGCAGCCAGTAGGCCCAGAGCTACTCATGGGTGCATGAAACAACAACTGTTGCTGTGGTGTCTGTTGAATTAAAACATCATTTAGGGCATGGATGGCATTGGATTGAAATACATGTGTTTTTTTGTGGTATTTCACTTTTTTTCATGAGATGTGTTGTTTAGCATCCCTCCTTTGTCTGGCCAGTGTGTGAGTGTGTTTGTAATTGTAATAGTAGGCCCCAGCATTTGCCTTGGCTCCCCATGTGGCCAGGGGCCATTTTGTAAAGTCTGTGTCCATAGGCCTGCTTGTGTTTATTGTTTTCCAGGCCTCCTGCTTGTTGTTGTGACCATGTGGCGGGTGGACATTTTGTGGAGGCAGTCAGTGTGATTTTTTGCCATAGGCCTGCATGTCTTCTCCTTGTTCCTCTTGACTTATTGCTTCTTGTTGTGGTGGCCTGGCCATGTGGCTGGCAGCCATTTTGTGACGGCAGCCAGTGTGTTTTTGTCATAGGCCTGCATTGTCTTCCCTTTGTAGGCTTATTATTGCTTCTTGTTGTGGCCTGGCCATGTGGCTGGCGGCCATTTTGTGTCCTGCATGCCTTCTTTGTGGTGGCCGGCTATGTTTTCTTTCTGGTTGTTGTTTTGCATGGAATTTTTTCTTCTTTTAGTCAGCAAAAATGTAGCACAGTTCACTACATTTTCTACATGTTTTTAATAAATTTGCAATATTGATTTGAATTGATTCACTATGTGGCCTAGTCTGCCAATGGGTTTTCCAGCCAATAGACCCAGAGCTACTCATGGGTGCATGAAACAACTGTTTCTGTGGTGTTTAATTTAAACATCATTTTGGCCATGGATGGCATTGGATTAAAATACAAAATATGTTTTTTTTTGTGGTATTTCACTTTTTTTTCATGTGTTAAATTAATTAAATGCCTTTGTTGGATGTGTGTGATTGTATCTTGCAAACCGTTTTAGTCCTGTGGGTTTTCGCTTTTGGCATTGTTGCGTTAAAGGTGTGTTGTTTAGCAAGCATGCCTACTTTGTCTGGCCAGTGTGTGAGTGTGTTTGCAAGTAGGCTAGCAATGCATTTGCCTTGGTTCCCCAGGGCCATGTGGCTGGGGCCAGTTGGCAAAGTCTGTGTCCTCCAAGTCCTTAGGCCTGCTTATGTTCATTGTTTTCCAGTCCTCCTGCTTGTTGTTGTTGTGATGTGACCATGTGGCTGGTGGCCATTTTGTGAAGTCAGTCAGTGTGCTTTTGCCATAGGCCTGTATGTCTTCCCTTTGTTCCTCTTGGCTTATTGCTTCTTGTTGTGGTGGCCTGGCCATGTGGCGGGCGGCCATTCTGTGAAGGCAGTCAGTGTGCTTTTTTTACCATGGGCCTGCATGTCTTCCCTTTGTTCCTCTTGGCTTATTGCTTCTTGTTGTGGTGGCCTGGCCATGTGGCTGGTGGCCATTTTGTGAAGGCAGTCAGTGTGCTTTTGCCATAGGCCTGTATGTCTTCCCTTATTTCCTCTTGGCTTATTGCTTCTTGTTGTGGTGGCCTGGCCATGTGGCGGGCGGCCATTCTGTGAAGGCAGTCAGTGTGCTTTTTTTGCCATGGGCCTGCATGTCTTCCCTTTGTTCCTCTTGGCTTATTGCTTCTTGTTGTGGTGGCCTGGCCATGTGGCTGGCGGCCATTTTGAGAAGGCAGTCAGTGTGCTTTTGCCATAGGCCTGCATGTCTTCCCTTTGGTCCCCTTGGCTTATTGCTTCTTGTTGTGGCCTGGCCATGTGGCTGTAAGCCATTTTGTGCGTTCAGCCAGTGTGCCCCTTTGCCATATGTTTGCATGGATGGTTGATCAATGAGATAAGCAGCTTAATAAATTAATAATTAGACGCTTGAGGGTAATTTTTATTTTTTACTTATTTATAATTATTTCTTTATTTTAATTTCTTTTTTCATTTTTATGTTTACATTTTTCCAATTTGTTACATTTTGTTTTATAGGTTTGGCACCAATAGGTTGTGTGCGGGAGAGTGCTGTTTTGGAAATTCCACCAGCATCTCTAACCCCTCCCGGACCCATGACGTGAAGTTAGTAGTTTCTTCACAGTTCTTTGGCTTTTGGAATCCCAGAAGGCCCTATGGTAAAACCGTGAGTTTTACCATCCATATACCTCCACTGGTTAGGGTACACCTTAGCGAGTGTACACCGCCGTGGAGGCCTGGTCCTGATGAAAGCTTTGTAAATTACACATTATAAGCAGAAACATGTTGACCATTGATCACTTTTAAACCAATTTGGATGCGCCTGGTCAATTTAGCTAGGCACCTAGGGGCAGATCTACAAGAAAGTGCCGCAGCGTGGCGCTGCAAGCCCTTTGGCTGCGCCACGCTGCGGCACTTTCAGAGCACAGGAATGCGACATATTTACAAGAATATGTCGCATTCCTGTGTTTCCCTGCGCTGGCGCACAAACAGTTGCTAAGCGCCGGCGCAGGCACCCTTGCACCATGGTGCAAGGATGCTCGCGCCATGGGGAGATTGTTTCTGTGCAAGAAGGGGCACCTTTCTGCACAAAAACAATCAGTACAGGCTTTTTCCTTTCAATGCGTGCTGCAGAATGCAGCACGCATTGAAAGAGGAAAACGAGGAGAAATGAAAACATTTCTCCTCGGTGCGCTTCGCTACGCCACCTCTAGGGTGGCGTAGCTAGACGCATCTCCAGAGTTACGATTTCTTCGTAATTCTGGAGATGTGTCTTGCTCCATGGGTGTTGCGTGGGAACACCCACAGCAACACCCATGGAACGCCCCTTCACCGCAAAGTGCTGCGTGTGAAGGACGGTAGTTACAAGGAGAGGAAAGTCACGCATGGTGGCTTTTCCTCTCCTTGTAAATATCGAGGAGTTTCCTGCGCCACCAGTACGTCACGAAAAGTGACGTACTAGTGGCGCAGGGGGCTTGTAAATCTGCCCCCTAGTGTCCACTTCACTTGTTTTTAATGTTACCTGGTTTTCCACCAATAAAATTGATTTGGGATTAAACCAGATATCTTTTAACCTGCACTACCTTCACTGTTGCACTGACACTACCCCAACAAAATACCCGCTCCGCTGTAATTCAGGCGTCGTAGCACACCAGGGAGGCACTCGGCCTCTCTGGTGGGAACCCAATGATGAAGCATGTCACCAACTAGGTTGGTGAGTGAGGGTTCTTTTAAATAAGAGGTTTTTCCTCGTGCTACGTTCCCCATCGTCCCTTTTATACTCACTCTTTTGTTGTTATTGAATGTGATCAATGAGATAAGCAGCTTAATAAATTAATAATTAGACGCTTGAGGGTAATTTTTATTTTTTACTTATTTATAATTATTTCTTTATTTTAATTTCTTTTTTCATTTTTATGTTTACATTTTTCCAATTTGTTACATTTTGTTTTATATTTTCCCCAAAAAGTTTTTCAACTTTTCAAATATTATTTTTTATTTTTTTCAATTTCTTTTTCACATTTTGTTTCATTTTAAGTTTCAAAGTAAAATGACTTGGCATCAATGAACCGTTAACATTAACCCCATGTCTGCTACATGACGTGCACAACAGTATTCATTGTCTAGGGATTGCTTGTCATTTGCCAGCTGCCGCTCCCTGACTGCAGCATCCATTCCCCGCCACGTGATGCATAATGCCAAACCGTTACATTTGTATTTTTGTTGTTGTTGTTCTTCTTCTTTCCTATCCTTCCTGAGTGTACTGGACTGTACAGTACACCATGAAAGTCCTTGTTGTTGTCAAAGTCTCACAAATGGTTACACTGTATTGTTAATTTCTTTAATAACTGAGGTAACAAGACTAACAAGTGTGACCACCACACACTAAATTATATATTATAATATTTGCTTGTACTAGTAATTATTGAACTACAACAATGCCACATTTCACTGATGTTCTTCTTGTTTCTTTGGGGCCGATTCACAGAACTAATCTGAGATAAAATCCTAAACTTACTACTTTTGGTATTCACAGAAGGCATTTAGTAGTAGTAAAGTTAGGACTCCTAACTTTACTACTACTAAACTGAGATAAAATCTTAAACTTACTACTTTTGGTATTCACAGAAGGCATTTAGTAGAAGTAAAGTTAGAACTCCTAACTTTACTACTACTAAATGCCTTCTGTGAATACCACAAGTAGTAAGTTTAGGATTTTATCTCAGTTTAGTAGTAGTAGTTAGGAGTCCTAACTTTACTATTACTAAATGCCTTCTGTGAATACCAAAAGTAGTAAGTTTAGGATTTTATCTCAGATTAGTTCTGTGAATCGCCCCTTTGCTTTTAGGTGCACAAAAGGAGGAGACAACATCACCCATAGTACTGCCAGACAGAAGGCCTGTGCCCGGCGCATGACGTCATGTGACGTGTGACCACAGACATCTCTTCAACTTGTGAATCTAAAACAAGTGCTGCTGCGTGCTAACTGACAGCTTCAAGATGGCTCCAAAGAAAGGTACCAGTGCCAAGAAAGTCAAGGTTGCCAGTGAGAAGAAGGCACTGCCACTTACCATCACCGGTATGTCGCCCAATACCTTTTTTGGGAAACCAAAAATTGCACCTGCAGCAGTGTCCGGGGAGCAAGCTGGGAGCACCACCCCCGTATCAGTGGACCCACCCCACCAACCTAGGCCCAAGCCCATGTCTGTCGCAGAGGCAGCCATTCTAATTATGACAACGCCGACGAGCAGTGATGTTGAAATTGACGTATCGTTATCGCAAAGTAGTACCCAATCAATGCAGGAAACTCAGATAAGTGGGCAACAACAGCCGCAACCACCACCAATAGTAGTAGTTCCTCCCGAAGTAGGGGCAGTTCAGGACATCGAGCTTCTTGCTGAGGAAGAAGAGCAAGCAACTGCTTCGATTGTCTTCCAGATCCCCAGCAAGGAAAAGGAGGGTTAGTCCATCAACTTCCTTCTCCAAGCCCCCCTTCTGATGATCTAGACACCACTTGGATCCTGCCTCAGTCTGAGAGTGAGACACGCCACGCCCACTAGACAAGGCTAGGAAAAAGGAAGGTCCCGGAGAGCCTTTGAGTTATGGAGGTAGATGTAGAAGAGGAGGATTATGATGAGCCAGTCATCATGGACGTTACCCCCGCCCCAGTGGAGACCGACATCACCCCATCCCAAATTGCTGTGAGGGATGTGACACAGATACCACCAATAGAGATACCACCAACAACAACTCCAGCTGCCATATTTACAAAGTCCCGGCAGCGACCTACATCTAACACAACCACCTCAGTATACGTAGGTACTGCAGAGAGTCAAACGCCACGCCCACCTACCAGTTCATCTGACATTGCAAGTGGCACCAGCAGCGTCAGAAAGTTGACCTCCCCGGTTTGGGACTTCTTTTCGGTTAGCTAGAAGGAGTGGAACATTGCTATATGCTCCATTTGTGGAGTAGGTGTTAGTCGGGGTAAGCTTGGTACAAACTATGGTACCGGAGGTCAAACAACCCATCTGAGAAAACACCACTTGATCCAGTGGGAGGCGCACCTTAGCAGCCAGAAAACTGCAAGTGTTGTTGGTGGAGGGGATGAAGATCTGATCACGGTGGAAGGTGAAAAAGAGGGAGACATTTTCTCTGGTGCACAAAGCAGCCTTGTCCCCAGCAGTGCAGTGGTATCGCCCTCATCATCATCAGCAGCAACGCAATGGCACAAGAGTCAGGCCGAGACACCAAGGGGTCCAAAGAAAGAGAGTACCGCAACGAAAAAACGCACATTGAGCATAGCAATATCTGGTCTCAAGACGTCACCTGCATCAGTGGCACCAGAAAAGAAAAAAATCCAGGCTACCATTCTCAGCATGTTTAGGCCGGAGGGGCAGTATGAACACAACCACCCAACGACACGTTTTTACAACACGAAGCTGGCTAAAATGTTGGCGCTGGACCTCCTCCCTTTTTCTTTTGTGGAAGGGGTGAGTTTTCTTGAATTTATGGCAGCCACCTGCCTGAAATGAAAGGTTCCCAACCGGTCCTATTTCGCCAGAGTTCCTGTTCTAGCACTACATCACGACGTGCTGCAATTGCTTGGACAAGCTTTGCAACAGAGTGCTGTTCACACTATCCACCTGACGACAGACATGTGTACCAGTTGCCAAGCCACTGATTACATGTGCATCACTGCACACTGGATCTCTTTAGTGGGGGTTAGAGAAAAGATATCTGCAGGTGTTGACACTGCTGACATTTAATGGTGCTCGAAAGCATGCTACAGAAGCCATGTTTGCCGTGGAGAAATCCCATACTGCTGCAAGCATTTTGGAAGACTTTAACACTAAGGTCTTTGAATGGCTGCGACCAAGAGGGCTTAACATTGGTTTTGTTGCCACGTACAATGGCAGTAATATAGTTAAGGCCATGACCGATGGTGGCTATTTCAGGGTCCTGTGTTTGGCACACTGCATTAACATCATTGTTCAAGACGTTCTGAAAAAAGAAGACCGAGTCAGCCACTTACTGACCATCTGCAGAAGAATCTGCACACATTTCATCCATTCTTTTAAAGCCCAAAAGCAGCTGAGGATCATTCAACGTGATAATAGAATGCCAGTTAAAGCACTCATCCAGGAGGTGCCAACACGTTGGAACTCAACTTATTACATGCTTGAATGTCTGTTTGAGCAGTACAGACCAATCAATGAATATGTCATGCAAAGAGGGGATGCAACTGTGAAAGGCATGATCATTGAGCTGGACCAATGGGGCCTAGTTAAATGCCTGACAGAGATGCTGCTTCCTTTCCAGGTCTTCACACGTGAAGTCAGCAAGGAGGACTGTACCATGGGCCAAGCTATCCCATTGTTGCACATGCTACAGGAACAGCTAAAGGAGGTGCATGCAATGTATGCACCGCTTTTTCTTTTAATCATGTCCCTGTCCTGACCTAATAAAGTTTCCTTATACAGGACAGGAGACATTCTTAATCACTAGTCACACTTCACGACTGCGAACTACACACACAGTCTCCCTCCTGGCGAAGGTTGGTGAATCTCTTGGAGAACCGAACACTCAAGTGATTACAACCCGATGATGACACTATCCACCTGGCAACACGAGCTGAGAAAACATACACCGTGCACTGTGTTAGTTTGGTTGAGGGTCTCCGTTACAACACATGTGAGACTCTGGTTCTTCGCCACTAGTGATTCATTCCCCTATGATTATTAGCTCATCAATACTGGAAGCTGAATGAATCTCTGCTTCTCTCTCCCTTATATTGATTTGGAGATAAATTAAATTTACACCATTAATTGATCACACACTTGCTGGGGCGGATGTGGTGAAAGCAACACCAACTCAAGGCAGGGAGAGGATCGTCTTCTGCTCTAAGTAAAGCCCACACTGGCAATATATATATTTGATGGCCCACCCACGCACAGTATTCAATATTCAAATTTTTTCCCGAGGAACATAATCCATCATAAATAATTGCCAGCATCATCATCCTTCCAGCACTAAAGGTTACGCTTGTCCACTTCATAGCTTGAGTCGACTTCAGTTTGTAACTTCTACTAGGCTAGTCCACCATTCTGTTTTATTTTACTTTAGCATTGCTTCTCATGGTTTCTCGTTTGGCCGTCTTCTTCTTGTGTACTGTACTTCTACTAGTCGTTATCTAGTCTCCCTCACACGACTGTCTCATTTTCTTTTTTTGCAACTGTCTAGTACTACCACCACCATGGCACCTTGGGAAACCAAACCATCATTATGCAGCCATTGCTTCCCCTAATCATCAATCACAGGTAAGAGAAGAAGTGTGGGAGATGCAATTAACCTATATACTGTGAACATTAATTAATTCACACACCCACACCCCTTCCGAGTCCATAGAGGTTATAGTTGCAGACTGCATAGACTAGGAGGAAAGAGCAGTAGGACAAGTGAGGGTACCGCATCTATCTGTTGGTGTGTTATCCTATATCAGCAGATTTCAAAAACTGGCTGCAGCCCTGCTGCAAAGGAAACCATCCAAAGTAGGAGTAAACCCCTCGAAAAAAGATTTACATCATATTGTAAAACTAAAAATGTATTCCCCTAACACATATAAAACTAGAAATGCCACAACACCTCACCCACCCCCTTCCTAACCCCAACCAATGTCCAACGAGAGTCCAAAATCCAAATGTCCGTAAGATATTTTGAGTGACTCACTGAAGAGAAGGAACAATTTTAAACTTCACTGTACTAATTGTAAACATAAACAAAGGTTATGTGTTAATGTTTATGTTTCGCCTGCAAAGCGCTTGATTGTGCTTTTGAAATTTCTTGTAAACAAAAAGAAAGCTTAAAGCGAGCTTAGATCCTGCACACTTCTTACCATTACTTACCATTGGCTGGCTTCCACATCGCTCTTGTTTCCTTGTCTCTTATTGGTCAGCACCCCCTCATCAGCTCCTGCTTTTACTGAGGCTTCATGTGTTTCCCTGCCTTGGAGCATGGACCAAGTACACCTTCCTGTCTGCGGCCAGTGCCCATCCACTGGTCACAGACTCCTGGAGGGTCTCTTTTTCCACTTTTTAGCACTCACTCTTGTAGAGTGCATGTCTCTGTAGTCTGTCTCCCTCTACCCACCCTCCTCCCACTGTTACTGCTCCCTCCCTGGTGTTGCTGTCACCCGCCCTCCTACCACTGTTGTTGTTTCTTTCCTCCCACCCCTCCCGATGTCCTTTGCTACTTCGCCCACACCTCCTGCTATCTGTTGGTTGTAAACCTCCTTCTGTCCATTGTTTGTAAATCTACCCCCTGTCCTCCTTCTGGCTGTTTGTTTGTACACCCACACTCGCCTTCCTCCCACTGTCCGTTGTTTGTAACCCATCAAACCACCCTCCTCCCTCATATTGCTCCCCCTAACCTTCTGCACGGTTTTCATACATATTGTACAGCAGTGCGGGCTGCTGTGTGACATGGCTTAAAGGAAAAAAAGTGCTATGATGCAGCCAATGCTGACCGCGTCATAGCACTTTTTTTTTTTTTTACTTTAAGCCATGTTGCATAGCAGGTTGTGCTGCTGTGCAACGTCTAAAAAGCAATGACAAAGCCAATAGATCTTGCATGGGCAAAGCCTATAGGCTTTTCCAGTGCTTGTTATACATGAAAGAAGATGAGGTAGTTCAATAAGGTTCAGGTGGGCACTCCTGCAGCTGTAGCTCAATGGGCCTCATACATAATGGAAATATAAAAAGCAATGGTTTTTGAGAACAAGCAGTGGCAACGCACATAGTTTTAGTTTACAACTCAAAATATAAAGCATAAAAGCTATTCCTATTAGGCATTTACCAAAGCGTATGTGTCCATATTGGCCCACCATATGCTACGCTCATTCTTCCTCATTATTTCTCTTTTCCAGTTTCTTTGTTAAGAGGCATGGCAAGTGTCAGGGGCTGCAGGGAGTGCATCAGCGCTTCCAGGAGGAATTTAAAGGAAACATAACATATGTATTTGTAAAGCGCACGTTCACCCCTAACGGGGCATCTTGGCGCTGAATAACAGATGTTTATTGTTACCCAACTCAATGGTACTCATTTTATTGACCTCAGTTGGATGAAAGGCTGAGTGGACCGCCGGGATTTGAACCTGTGACCATAAGGTCGAACACAGGCCCCTGCAGTGGATGCATTAGTCCACTGAGCCACCAGACCCGGCTCTCGAAACACTCAACCTATGTGTCTCCCAGGTCATGACCTGGGGAGACTTTGTTGCATTTTCAAAGTATTTCCTGAATTGGAGCTTTTGATCTACTGCTTGGAACTGCAGGGGCCTCTAGAGGTTGATGCTAAGGTAATTCTTAGTGATAGTGCATGCTTTAAACATGGTTACTAAATCCAGTGGGGTTCAAAGGTGAAGCATTATATGTGATGACTGTGTTTATAATGTGGTGACCCCTGTATGAAACCAATAGGCTTGCTATATATTTTAATATGGTGACCTCCGACAAATCCAATAGGCTAGCCTTATAAATTAATGTGGTGACCCCTTGACAAAGCCACTAGGCTACCTTATATTTTAATGTGCTGACCCCTTGAGAAAGCCAATGGACCTGCTTCATTTAAAGGGACCCCCCTCTTATATTATGATGTTCTATCTGGTGTAGATGGGGGAGGGGCAATGTGATTTTGGGATTCATGACCCACTAGGGGTCAATTTTGATTTCTGAATGTCACCAAATTTATTTCCTTCTACTTGATATATATATATATATTCATAAATTATTGTTCAATATTTAGTAGTGCATGTGATAAATGAACATTTCCTTTGTCAAAAAAGTGCTGACTGGACAATCATTTATTGAGTGTGTTGTTGTGTACCAGCCGGCAGAGGTTACTAGCCCACTGCCCCTCCCCCGAATAGGCCGTGTACTGCTTTGCTTTGCTACCTTGAGAGAGTCAAGAGCTACAATGAGGTACTTGATTTTCAGTAAGGAGACAATGATGGACCTGTTACTTGCACAGGCCTCACATCCTACACAACTAATGACCAAGGGTCAGCTTAATCAATATTTCACTCAATGCAACACAACGCAACACAGCAAGACAACTTGCTGCTCTGCGCTATGTGAAAGGGAGAGGGCAGGAATGTTCCATATTTACCAATAAATGGCACATTCCTGCTTTCTGCCTGCACTGGCACACAATCTGTGCCTAGGGGTACCTTCCTGAACAGAAACAAGCCTAAGAGGCTTTCCCCTCTTTCTAAGCGTGCTGCAGAATGTGTGACTCAAGGATAATGCAATTCAATGATAAATAGGGCAGCAATTTCTTACAGAAACAAAAAACAACCTTCCAAACTTTGGACACTTCATACTCGCGGTCTAGCTGAAGGCCTTCAGCTTTACACATGGCATGCGCTCTTGCAGAAAGCACGCATTACCTGTGGTCTAGCAGAGAGCAGGCTGCTGCACACATTTGCTGTAGTCTTTATAGTTTCAATGAGGCTACTTTACATATACCCTGTGTACCTGAGGAGGACACATTCAACAAAAAGTAACCTGATGTCTGGCACAGGGCACACTCATTAACACATTTGTGCACTTTCCAACAGAACCAGTTCATGTCATACATGTACATTCTTGTTTTACCTTTTTAGGCACAGGGAGTTCAGATGATTTGAGCAGGATCACCGGCTGCTGAGTCGAAGCTGGGATTTCTAAAGTCAGTATCTCTAATCACTAGGCCATGCTATCTCCTCTGGTCTCAGCAAGACAGTTTCTGTGGTGCCTGCAGTAGGCACTCTTCTCCAGGTGACAAGCTCTTCAGTTCAAATGGCCCTTTCTACAACTGGTATTGATTTATCTACTTAAGGAGGTTTATTTGTTAGGCAGCAATTACCAGCAGTGCATTAAGTGGGTAAGATGCAGTCGAAAATGGATTAGGCTGTCAGATAAGAAAGCAGCAGGAGTCTGATTAGTTTACTCTAGCGCCTACACTGCCAGCTAGGCAATCAAGGGGGATAAACAGATTATTCACAGCCTAGGACCACCGGCTTCACATTTTCAGGGATTCCCTACCTCCAGGATCATGGCTCGGCACAATGCTTCTAATTACCAGGTATGCACACACCTGCCGGAAGCAGAGGGGCTCATAGCAGCAGAGGGAGGTTTCCCAGCAGCACCATGCCTCTACAGGCATGCCTCTACCATGCCTCTGGGGCAGTAAACCAATTCCTGGGGGCGCATCTATGTGCTGGTAAGGCACTGGAGCACAATATGCCCTAAAACATCTCCGGCATTAACCTCCAAATTTCAATCTTTCATTATTTCAAAATTTTACCTTAAAATATATTCCTCCAACCCAATAATTAGCATGCTTTGAACTAAAATGGTCCTAATGTAAGTCAGCAGCAGAGGGGACTTCTCACCTTTCAAGCACAGACATGTACAAGATCAAATGTTTCAATGTTAATACTTTTGTTAAAGCTTTGTGATTATAGACAGTGGCGGCTGGTACTGAACAAGGGTGACGGGCGGGGGGGTTAGGGTTAAAAAAATTAATCTCATTTACCTTTGTAAGGACGCCAAGTCTCCTCCGTCGTCGTCTCTAGTCCCCTTCTCTTCCGGTCCGGAGTCAGGAGGCACACAAGCTCCCCTAAGCCAATCACGACGCTGCTGTCACCATGACAGCAGTGTTGTGATTGGTCTGAGCACCATGGTTCGGCGCTCAGACAGGCAGGAGGAGCCTGTGCATGTTCTCCACCGAGGCTGTGCATTACAGCCCGGTGGAGAATATGCTAAGTGCGCTTGACTGTTTGACCGGCCCAAGACGGCCGGCTAAACCGTCATGCGCACTTAAGTGCACATATTTCCTCCTCCCTCAGCTGGCTGTGATGACAGCCAAGCCTGCCCCATCCCAAAACGTGCATCAGCACGGAAAAATTAAATCATAACAACATTGTGTTCTTATTATTTTATTTTTCCTTTTCTTCACCGCTGAAAAGTAGTGGGGCGACGCTCTTACGCCTTAGCGGCTGAGCCGCCACTGATTACAGATAAAGAAATGCATGCATCGGTGTGGAGATCTAATATGACCAATTAAACACTAGAAACAATATTCTGCAATTGAGATGCACATCTTAGCACTTCTGTTTGATACTAATCCTTGGCGACCAAAGGAAGTACCATTTTATTGGGCAGGTGTAGGGGCGGCTGCTCCGTGAGGGTGCTATTGGAGGTGTCCACCGGTCATGCAGGATGAAGGGGTAGGAGGTAGACATCCTACTCTCCTCTACTCCCAGTGCTGAGCCTGGCAGAGGTAGTGAAACAGCAATATACACTTACACTGGACATGCAACAGTTATTGCCTTCACTTTCACCCCATTTTTTCTTTCCCAGTCTGTGTCTGAGAGGCGAAGGTGAGGGAGGCAGAAACTGCCAAAAGTAGTTGTTTTTCCCTGGCTCAGGGCAAGGTATAAGCTCTCTCTCTGAGCGCTGACATGAGCTGAGTTCAGCCCTCCATTTATGTACTAGGCCCTGGCGAAATTTAAACTAAGCGTGTTGAATTTTCATGATATCAGGAATTCGGTATTGTGCTTGTTATGTGAAATTCCCAAAATGACACCATTGCACCACATTGCATATTTACACCGGAGTTCGTGGCAAATATAGGCTATTGTATTTATTTGTGCTATCTAAAACAAATCCTCGCAAAAATATAGCACTCAATGACAGATTTGAATTACTTACAATTAAATGTAATTTTGGGTACTTTTTGCAAAAAGAATTACGAGAAAGCAAATGACACAAATTTTGCATACCCTAATGTCCCAAAAATGTTTCACACTATGTGAACCTTCTAATTGTCAGTACAAAGGAGCAGGAAGAAGGTCCTGAATGGGCAAAGTGCTGCACCAGTCCTTGACTCCCATTTCCAACAGGCCCTGCTTGTCCCCAGGGCCTACCCTACATCATTGCCTTTCTCCCTTATTGATCAGAGCCCCCGCACTGCGGGGGCTATGCCAGTTGTGTAACATAAGCCCCGCAGCCTCCACGAGGAGGTTCACATAGTGTGAAAAAAAATGTGGACATTAGGGTATGCAAATTTACCTTTGTAAGGACGCCAAGTCTCCTCCGTCGTCGTCTCTAGTCCCCTTCTCTTCCGGTCCGGAGTCAGGAGGCACACAAGCTCCCCTAAGCCAATCACGACGCTGCTGTCACCATGACAGCAGTGTTTTGATTGGTCTGAGCACCATGGTTCGGCGCTCAGACAGGCAGGAGGAGCCTGTGCATGTTCTCCACCGAGGCTGTGCATTACAGCCCGGTGGAGAATATGCTAAGTGCGCATGACTGTTTGGCCGGCCCAAGACGGCCGGCTAAACCGTCATGCGCACTTAAGTGCACATATTTCCTCCTCCCTCAGCTGGCTGTGATGACAGCCAAGCCTGCCCCATCCCAAAACGTGCATCAGCACGGAAAAATTAAATCATAACAACATTGTGTTCTTATTATTTTATTTTTCCTTTTCTTCACCGCTGAAAAGTAGTGGGGCGACGCTCTTACGCCTTAGCGGGTGAGCCGCCACTGATTACAGATAAAGAAATGCAATGTGCTGAAAAGTAGCAATCCATTATCCACAAAGATTGCGCTCGGTTGATCCTGGTGCACCCCCTCCCTCCTCCCACAACAGAACCCCCGGGGTCCATCGCAGACACCATGGAGGTTTCCGCTAGTAGAATACTTCTGACGAATGCCACCAACCAGATGGCCATGTGACCCTCAAAGACTGAACGGTCCATGAGCAGTAAGAGGAGAACTCCATGTTACGCTCTGTTCTACAGAGAGGTGGAGGCCCCTACTGCCCTGGAGGACACATAACCTAAATCCCCATGAGGCTGACAGCTTCTGCGCATGTGTGGCGGCCATCTTTAGTTTGCATGCACTGCAAAGATTTCCTTCACAACCATTCTTGCAATAAACAGCTCTGTGCTTTTGCCACTTTGCTTAACTGGTTTGAAACAACACTGGCTGTATTGTATTGACCAGTGACTTCAGTGTCTCCTATACTGCTCCTGAGTCTCAAAGCCTGTTGGTGGTAGGTGACTGGTGATGAATGGCTATAGTGGAGTGGCCTGAAAAGTATCAGAACCAACTTTATGTTGCTCTGGTACCTAGGCAGGGTAAAGAAACAACCTTCTTGCCCAGTTCCTCTCATTATCAAATCATCTTATATTTCCACCATTTTGTTTGGTCAATAAAATAAGTACAAAGATGTAATACTATGGCTTTCTCAACCAAACAGGTCCCTTTTTCAGATGTAATGTATCCAAATGAGGAGAAATAATTCCCTAGAGTTAATGCTGTATCATGTTACAATGTGTGGCTAGCAATGACGCGCTGTAGTCACAGATGCTGCCACGTCATCCCCCTTCCTGACACAGTTCTAACAGAAGCGTTGTTGCTTCACTACGAAAAAGAAAAAAAAGCATTGGGCAAGCCACTAGATCTGGCATTGAATTCCAGCATTTTTGGCTTTGCTAATGCTTGGTTTTGTATAGCCATTGCTTTTGCAAAACCTCAATGTTTGGGAAGCTACAGGGGCCTTGCCAATATAAAAAATGCCAAAGAGCAAAATGATCTTTTGGCTTCAATTAGAAAACATTTCTTTTATGGCCTCTAGCATGAAGGGAACTACTTTGTGTGTAAATGTGCTCCATGGGAATGAGCAGAATGCCATCACTTACAGTGAAGTTAGCCAATGGCTGAAATGGGCTGACCTATTTCCCCATGATGTATTCTGTAGTGGGTGGAAGAAAAATGACACAACAGAAAAATGAATGAAAAGGACAGGCTGAATGTTGGTATAGATAAGGTTGTCACTGTGTAGTTATAGTCAAGTCAGTGGCCCGGATTTAGAGCTTTCGGAGAGGGTGCTCCATCGCAACATCAACTGAGTACTCTGCCAAACTGAAGGTCTGCGTGCTTCATTTAGATTTGGGAAGAACTTCAGTATGTCGACTGCAGAGAGAACTTTGTCATCGTACCAACATACACCTCTGACAGCTCTACAAAGTAATGCCATACACCCTACTTGATTGGAAGGGAAAAAAGGGCACGTTTTCACTGTCCATCACCACCAGGTAACACCTGCTAGTAAGGAGCAGTGTAAACTGCAAAAAGGCCCCCACACCATGGGAGAAAACATTCATCGGGAGTGGATCATTGCTTTTTAATTTAAAAGAAAGATCCCACTTTGGGATCTTGTATTTCAGAATAAAAAAAAAATGAAAGTTTGATGTATGACTCCATGATGTAGAAAGAACTCTGTCAAACTTTCCATGCATTTAACAGGTACCACCGTAATGGTGGTTCCTGGAAATGTAAGAGTAAAGTACTCTACCATGGCAATGATACTTAATCCATCTGGCAAAGTAAAAATCAGGCCCTTAGTTTCCATAGGAAGAACTTTTTTTTCTAATAACTTTGACGCCTTTTGACAAATCTGCGCATAACTTTCTAAAAAAACATTATTCCACATCAGCTCCTTCCTCGTAAATTTCGAGGTAATCCATCAAGTGAGAGCCAACAAAAATATATTTACCATGCTAATTCCGATAGGAAAGTTTGCTCTCTGATACAGAATAAAAACATAGGGATGGGAGTAACTGATGTAATACTCTCCAGTATAATTACTCGTAAGTACTGCAAAATCACTCATAATTATGAGTAAATATGTGAAAAGCATAATCCAGCATTAAGAGCTGTTTTCTTAGTGCAAAATGCCCCTCACATCCAAAATGGGACAAGGATGCATTTTGTACTAAGAACGCAGCACTAAATTCTACAGGACACAAACAGCAGTAGCCAGCGCCTGCTTCTTCTCTCTCAGTTTGTTTTTCCTGTGCTCCTGCGGTAGGATTCTTGCCCCCTATTACTTTTAATTACTTAAATTGGCCTAATCGCGTAATTTAAGTAATTTCGAATTTCATGAGTATCGCGTAATTATTAAAATATCTTCAATTTCTCTGCAGTAATTAAAATTTCTCACAGGCCCAAAAATGGCTGTACTGAATTACACCAAATTTATCAGAAAATTGAATTTTAGTCAGAAGCTTGCTTTGTATTATTTGGCGTACATCTGTTCAGCCATTGTTAATAAATTCCATTTAAAGAGGTGCTCGGGGTAGACATGAAGGGGTTAAAAAGTTAGGTATAGCTGGGTGGTCGGTACCGCAGAGATACCATTGAAGCCCTGCTGTACTGAATATTCAAAAAATAGGGCGCTCTGATTGGCCAGGGAACCTTTTCTTCTGCCAGACATTTCGGTGCCGTGGAACTCATACCAATCTTGAAGGATCGATCTGATTGGCTGGCTGCAACCCAGAGAAAAATACTGTCATTATAGGACTAGGGCACTCAGTTCCTCCATGTTGTGAAGTTTCAAAAAACATATAATAAGGCAGGGTGAGGACACCCTCACCTCATGCCAATTGTAGGAGGACCCAGCACGACCCCATCAATGGCCAAAATATTAAGAACATTTATGCCACGAGTACCACGGTACTCCTGTGGTAAACTACTGCAGCACTCCTGTGAGGTTCCGGGGTACTCAAATGGGGAGCTGCCGCACATGCTTCAACCTCATGGTGCCAAGGTACTCTGCAAGCTTGATTGTAGCTAAGCTTGCACAGTCCATTGGTTCCATGAGGGTACCCAATATTTTTTTTAAACAAATATTTAAATGAATGCAATTTGTGAGGGCTTGACCACCCGAGGAGGGGGTTGGACTCAGTGCCTGGAGTCCTGCTCATGACCAAAGGCTGTGTGCATCAGGGTTTGGCCGCCCACGAAGGTTGGGTGCAGGCCCTGACCAGAGGCCAGACGCAGTGGCCAACCCTCCACTGCACACGGCCGAAGGCTGTGCACATCAGGGGTTGGCCACTTGCCGGGGGTTTGGATGCTGAGACCAGGCCCTGTTGCCAACCTCTTACTGTGCACAGCTGAGGATGTTCCTGTGGGGGAGTTCCATGCCCATTGTGTGGCTGGCCACCAAGCTGTGTTCAGCAATAGATTTAGCTGAATATGATAAAAACCCACAGAAATTAACTTAAAAACTAAGCTTAAAATTATTTAATAATTAGGTATCATAATAAGTTCTTCCCTTACATAAAAAAATGAAATTGACAGTAAAAAAACAGAGGTAAAGTGACATTATAGTTAGGTGTTGAAACAAGATAAAGATTTACGCTTAAAAACCAAAACAACCACTGACATCATTGGGGATGTCATCAATGATGTCCTTTAACATGGTATGAATAATGTAATGTGAGGTCATGAGCAGTGCATGCCGAGGGCACAAGTCATAGTTAGCTCAGTAAACTATAACTGCTGAATCGCAGTGGATTTTAGACATTCGTTTTTTATTTCATTTCAACACCTAACTATATTGTTACTTAAACATTTAACCATGTATATATATATATATATATATCAAAACAATACCCTTTCAGGCTTAGAGTGATGCATAAATTATGCAAAAAAGAAGTAGAGAACTCTGGGTAGTTCTCAAGTTTAGGTGGAAAGCAGCTCCTGTATAGAGCACTCTCAACACCAGCGACACTCTAGATCTGCTCTCCTCAAATGTAGGCTTTTCTATCATATATATCATATACATTATATGTATATACTCATGTCCCCATCCCCATATTCTTAAATAAATATTGTCCGTTTTTTATTTTTGCTGCGGTCCACCAGGGCCATCACTTAGCACAAAAGGGAGGTGGGCCACGCAGCCCCCCTCTCTGAGCCTGTAATGGCCCCAGTGACCCCATCCCCTGGGGCTAGAACATCAAAGCTCCCATGGAGGACTTATCCAACTTTCGTCCAATCTCTCTTTTACCTCTCCTGAGTAAGATATTGGAAAAACACATCCACAAACATCTATCTGACCATGTCGAATCCACGGGATGCCTTCATCCATCTCAGTCCAGATTTAGACCTAGGCACAGCACCGAGTCAGCTTTGATTGCTGTTACTGACAATATCAGGCAGTCCCTGGACAATGGACAAGCAGTACTACTTGATCTGTCGGCTGCCTTCGATATGGTCTCTTACCAGATCCTGCTCAGGAGACGTAAAGAAATTGGAATCCAAGGACAAGCCTTTCAGTGGATGTTGAGCTTTCTCTCCTTCCAAACTCAAACTATTAACCTAGGCCCCTTCCGCTCGAAGATCATGGGACTGACTAAGGGAGTACCTCAGGGCTCCTGTCTCAGTCCCACTCTATTCCTAGCGGAATTACTCAGGAAATTGGGTTTTACACCAATCTCGTACGCTGATGATACTCAGCTTTTATTTTCATTCAACAAATCCACTCCCAAGGCCCAGTCTACCTTCTCGGAAGGTATTATTGCCATTGCTAGCTGGATGAGGAACAATTTCCTCCAGCTCAACGCAGGGAAGATACCACTTCGGGGGTGATTCAGGCGCTTTATAAATTAATAATATTAATAGCTCACTTGCTGTGTCCCGGGGAGCCTAACCCGGGGACACAGTAGTTTCCCTGCCTGTACCGGTATGGACAGGGTAACATGTATCCACTTCCACCTGACGGCAGCATTTTTCTAACCCTGGGCATAAAAATCCACTCCGCTCGCGGAGTTTGTGGAGTTTTTGCAACTCTGTGTTCCGCGTAGAACACGGAGTTGCCGAAAAACTCTGCACTCCGCAACAGAGCGGAGTTTTTTGTTTTGGCGTGCCCGAAATGCGTTTTTGTGCGCGCAAGAGCGACTTACTGGGTGCCTGCGATCGCCGATGACATTTCCTGAGCTGTTAGAGAGTGCCACGAGATTTGCTAGGCGCTCGCATGGTCCCTCGAGAGTTAGTGGTCGCCAACACATCATTCGAGCGCGCCAGCGGACTTCCGGCGGGGGTTTTGTGAAGAACGCGATCCCGAACACGCATGATCTACGGCGACTGCAATCTGGAGAAGTTTTTCTCCCCGAGCAGCATCAAATCCGTGTCGAAATGCTGATTTAGAGTAAAAAACTCCTCAAATTGACATTTGGCTATACATTTTTGTGCAAGGAGTCCTTTTTCTTTTTTTACTTTTTTTCTCAAGAGGAAGGAAGTGCCCCAGAGCCTCCAACTTTCTGTTCCTGTCCAGCAGGCTCCTCCCAGTGCTTTGTCCATCTCCTGATCACTTTTCATTTGGATTTGGAGCTGCAAGGGTCACTCTTTTTGTCTGCTACATAATATATCATTGGATTGGAGGACTTTGGATTTAAGATTTCACCAGTAAGTTGGAAAACTGGTGTTTGTTTGATTGGGGCCATGCACCTAGATTTATTTGTATTTTTCATAGATTTTTTTAAATTTTATTGTGGTGGGTGGCCTGTAGTTTCAGCAGGGGCCTTGTTGTTTCTTTGTAAGTAATTTTTCTTCTTTTATAAAGGAAACATGTTGCACATTTCACTACATTTTCTCCATGTTTTGAAATCAATTTGCAATATTTATTTAATTCACTATGTACGTAGCTCAGTAGTCTGCCAATAATCCTTTCTCAGCCAGTAGGCCCAGAGCTTCTCATGGGTGCATGAAACAACAACTGTTGCTGTGGTGTCTGTTGAATTAAAACATCATTTAGGGCATGGATGGCATTGGATTGAAATACAACATGTGTTTTTTTGTGGTATTTCACTTTTTTTTCATGAGATGTGTTGTTTAGCATCCCTCCTTTGTCTGGCCAGTGTGTGAGTGTGTTTGTAATTGTAATAGTAGGCCCCAGCATTTGCCTTGGCTCCCCATGTGGCCAGGGGCCATTTTGTAAAGTCTGTGTCCATAGGCATGCATGTGTTTATTGTTTTCCAGGCCTCCTGCTTGTTGTTGTGACCATGTGGCGGGTGGCCATTTTGTGGAGGCAGTCAGTGTGATTTTTTGCCATAGGCCTGCATGGCTTCCCCTTGTTCCTCTTGACTTATTGCTTCTTGTGGTGGTGGCCTGGCCATGTGGCTGGCAGCCATTTTGTGAAGGCAGCCAGTGTGTTTTTGTCATAGGCCTGCATTGTCTTCCCTTTGTAGGCTTATTATTGCTTCTTGTTGTGGCCTGGCCATGTGGCTGGTGGCCATTTTGTGGCCTGCATGCCTTCTTTGTGGTGGCTGGCTATGTTTTCTTTCTGGTTGTTGTTTTGCATGGAATTTTTTCTTCTTTTAGTCAGCAAAAATGTAGCACAGTTCACTACATTTTCTACATGTTTTTAATAAATTTGCAATATTGATTTGAATTGATTCACTATGTGGCCTAGTCTGCCAATGGGTTTTCCAGCCAATAGACCCAGAGCTACTCATGGGTGCATGAAACAACTGTTTATGTGGTGTTTGTTTAATTTAAACATCATTTTGGCCTTGGATGGCATTGGATTAAAATACAAAATATGTTTTTTTTGTGGTATTTCACTTTTTTTTCATGTGTTAAATTAATTAAATGCTTTTGTTGGATGTGTGTGATAGTATCTTGCAAACCTTTTTAGTCCTGTAGGTTTTCGCTTTTGACATTGTTGCGTTAAAGGTGTGTTGTTTAGCAAGCATGCCTACTTTGTCTGGCCAGTGTGTGAGTGTGTTTGCAAGTAGGCTAGCAATGCATTTGCCTTGGTTCCCCAGGGCCATGTGGCGGGGGCCAGTTGGCAAAGTCTGTGTCCTCCAAGTCCTTAGGCCTGCTTATGTTCATTGTTTTCCAGTCCTCCTGCTAGTTGTTGTTGTGATGTGACCATGTGGCTGGTGGCCATTTTGTGAAGGCAGTCAGTGTGTTTTTGCCATAGGCCTGTATGTCTTCCCTTTGTTCCTCTTGGCTTATTGCTTCTTGTTGTGGTGGCCTGGCCATGTGGCGGGCGGCCATTCTGTGAAGACAGTCAGTGTGCTTTTTTTGCCATGGGCCTGCATGTCTTCCCTTTGTTCCTCTTGGCTTATTGCTTCTTTTTGTGGTGGCCTGGCCATGTGGCTGGCGGCCATTTTGTGAAGGCAGTCAGTGTGCTTTTGCCATAGGTCTGCATGTCTTCCCTTTGGTCCCCTTGGCTTATTGCTTCTTGTTGTGGCCTGGCCATGTGGCTGTAAGCCATTTTGTGCATTCAGCCAGTGTGCCCCTTTGCCATATGCTTGCATGGATGGTTGATCAATGAGATAAGCAGCTTAATAAATTAATAATTAGACGCTTGAGGGTAATTTTTATTTTTTACGTATTTATAATTATTTCTTTATTTTAATTTCTTTTTCATTTTTATGTTTACATTTTTCCACTTTGTTACGTTTTGTTTTATATTTTCCCAAAAAGTTTTTCAACTTTTCAAATATTATTATTTTTTTTTTCAATTTCTTTTTCACATTTTGTTTCATTTTAAGTTTCAAAGTAACATGACTTGGCATCAATGAACCGTTAACATTAACCCCATGTCTGCTACATGACTTGCACAACAGTATTCATTGTCTAGGGATTGCTCCATTCCATTGTCATTTGCCAGCTGCAGCTCCCTGAGTGCAGCATCCATTCCCCGCCACGTGATGCATAATGCCAAACCGTTACATTTGTATTTTTGTTGTTGTTGTTCTTCTTCTTTCCTATCCTTCCTGAGTGTACTGGACTGTACAGTACACCATGAAAGTCCTTGTTGTTGTTAAAGTCTCACAAATGGTTACACTGTATTGTTAATTTCTTTAATAACTGAGGTAACAAGACTAACAAGTGTGCCCACCACACACTAAATTAATATTTGCTTGTACTAGTAATTATTGAAATACAACAATGCCACATTTCACTGATGTTCTTCTTGTTTCTTTGCTTTTAGGTGCAAAAAAGGAGGAGACAACATCACCCATTGTACTGCCAGACAGAAGGCCTGTGCCCGGCGCATGACGTCACGTGACGTGTGACCACAGACATCTCTTCAACTTGTGAATCTAAAACAAGTGCTGCTGCGTGCTAACTGACAGCTTCAAGATGGCTCCAAAGAAAGGTACCAGTGCCAAGAAAGTCAAAGTTGCCAGTGAGAAGAAGGCACTGCCACTTACCACCACCGGTATGTCGCCCAATACCTTTTTTGGGAAACCAAAAATTGCGCTTGCAGCAGTGTCCGGGGAGCAAGCTGGGAGCACCACCCCCGTATCAGTGGACCCACCCCACCAACCTAGGCCCAAGCCCATGTCTGTCGCAGAGGCAGCCAGTCTGATTATGACAACGCCGACGAGCAGTGATGTTGAAATTGACTTATCGTTATTGCAAAGTAGTACCCAATCAATGCAGGAAACTCAGATAAGTGGGCAACAACAGCCGCAACCACCACCAATAGTAGTAGTTCCTCCCGAAGTAGGGGCAGTTCAGGACATCGAGCTTCCTTCTGAGGAAGAGGAGCAAGCCACTGCTTCGATTGTCTTCCAGATCCCCAGCAAGGAAAAGGAGGGTTAGTCCATCAACTTCTTCTCCAAGCCCCCCTTCTGATGATCTAGACACCACTTGGATCCCACCTCAGTCTGAGAGTGAGACACGCCACGCCCACTAGACAAGGCTAGGGAAAAGGAAGGTCCCGGAGAGCCTTTGAGTTATGGAGGTAGATGTAGAAGAGGAGGATTATGACAAGCCAGTCATCATGGACGTTAGCCCTGCCCCAGTGGAGACCGACATCACCCCATCCCAAATTGCTGTGAGGGATGTGACACAGATACCACCAATAGAGATACCACCAACAACAACTCCAGCTGCCATATTTACAAAGTCCTGGCAGTGACCTACATCTACCACAACCACCTCAGTAGACGTAGGTACTGCAGAGAGTCAAACGTCACGCCCACCTACCAGTTCATCTGACATTGCAAGTGGCACCAGCAGTGTCAGAAAGTTGACCTCCCCGGTTTGGGACTTCTTTTCGGTTACCTAGAAGGAGTGGAACATTGCTATATGCTCCATTTGTGGAGTAGTTGTTAGTCGGGGTAAGCTTGGTACAAACTATGGTACCGGAGGTCAAACAACCCATCTGAGAAAACACCACTTCATCCAGTGGGAGGCGCACCTTAGCAGCCAGAAAACTGCAAGTGTTGTTGGTGGAGGGGATGAAGATCTGATCACGGTGGAAGGTGAAAAAGAGGGAGACATTTTCTCTGGTACACAAAGCAGCCCTGTCCCCAGCAGTGCAGTGGTATCGCCCTCATCATCATCAGCAACAACGCAATGGCACAAGAGTCAGGCCGAGAAACCAAGGAATCCAAAGAAAGAGAGTACCGCAACGAAAAAACGCACATTGAGCATAACAATATCTGGTCTCAAGACGTCACCTGCATCAGTGGCACCAGAAAAGAAAAAAATCCAGGCTACCATTCTCAGCATGTTTAGGCCGGGGGGGCAGTATGAACACAACCACCCAACGACATGTTTGTACAAACGAAGCTGGCTAAAATGTTAGCGCTGGACCTCCTCCCTTTTTCTTTTGTGGAAGGGGTGAGTTTTCTTGAATTTATGGCAGCCACCTGCCTGAAATGAAAGGTTCCCAACCCATCCTATTTCGCCAGAGTTCCTGTTCTAGCACTACATCACGACGTGCTGGAATTGCTTGGACAAGCTTTGCAGCAGAGTGCTGTTCACACTATCCACCTGACGACAGACATGTGGACCAGTTGCCAAGCCAATGATTACATGTACATCACTGCACACTGAGGGGCAGATTTACAAGCCCCTTGCGCCACTTTTGCGTCACTTTTCCCATGTTAAAAATGACGCAAAAGTGGCGCAAGGGGCTTGTAAATAAGCCCCTGAATCTCTTTAGTGGGGGTTAGAGAAAATATATCTGCAGGTGTTGACACTGCTGACATTTAATGGTGCTCGGAAGCATGCTACAGTAGCCATGTTTGCCATGGAGAAACCCCATACTGATGCAAGCATTTTGGAAGACTTTAACACTAAGGTCTTTGAATGGCTGCGACCAAGAGGGCTTAACATTGGTTTTGTTGCCACGTACAATGGCAGTAATATAGTTAAGGCAATGACCGATGGTGGCTATTTCAGGGTCCTGTGTTTGGCACACTGCATTAACATCATTGTTCAAGACGTTCTGAAAAAAGAAGACTGAGTCAGCAACTTACTGACCACCTGCAGAAGAATCTGCACACATTTCATCCATTCTTTTAAAGCCCAAAAGCAGCTGAGGATCATTCAACGTGATAATAGAATGCCAGTTAAAGTACTCATCCAGGAGGTGCCAACATGTTGGAACTCAACTTATTACATGCTTGAACGTCTGTTTGAGCAGTACAGACCAATCAATGAATATGTCATGCAAAGAGGGGATGCAACTGTGAAAGGCATGATATTTTATTGGACCAATGGGGCCTAGTTAAATGCCTGACAGAGATGCTGCTTCCTTTCCAGGTCTTCACACGTGAAGTCAGCAAGGAGGACTGTACCATGGGCCAAGCTATCCCATTGTTGCACATGCTACAGGAACAGCTAAAGGAGGTGCCTGCAATATACGCACCGCTTTTTCTTTTAATCATGTCCCGGTCCTGACCTAATACAGTTTCCTTATACAGGACAGGAGACATTCTTAATCACTAGTCACACTTCACGACTGCGAACTACACACACAGTCTCCCTCCTGGCGAAGGTTCGTGAATCACTTGGAGAACCGAACACTCAAGTGATTACAACCCGATGATGACACTATCCACCTGGCAACACGAGCTGAGAAAACATACACCGCGCACAGTGTTAGTGTGGTTGAGAGTCTCCGTTACAACACATGTGAGACTCTGGTTCTTCGCCACTAGTGATTCATTCCCCTATGATTATTAGCTCATCAATACTGGAAGCTGAATGAATCTCTGCTTCTCTCTCCCTTATATTGATTTGGCGATAAATTAAATTTACACCATTAATTGATCACACACTTGCTGGGGCAGATGTGGTGAAAGCAACACCAACTCAAGGCAGGGAGAGGATCTTCTTCTGCTCTAAGTAAAGCCCACACTGGCAATATATATATTTGATGGCCCACCCACGCACAGTATTCAATATTCAAATTTTTTCCCGAGGAACATAATCCATCATAAATAATCGCCAGCATCATCATCCTTCCAGCACTAAAGGTTTCGCTTGTCCACTTCATAGCTTGAGTCGACTTCAGTTTGTAACTTCTACTAGGCTAGTCCACCATTCTGTTTTATTTTACTTCAGCATTGCTTCTCATGGTTTCTCGTTTGGCAGTCTTCTTCTTGTGTACTGTACTTCTACTAGTCGTTATCTAGTCTCCCTCATGCGACTGTCTCATTTTCTTTTTTTGCAACTGTCAAGTACTACCACCACCATGGCACCTTGGGAAACCAAACCATCATCATGCAGCCATTGCTTCCCCTAATCATCAATCACAGGTAATAGAATAAGTGTGGGAGATGCAATAAACCTATATACTATGAAAATTAGTTAATTCACACACCCACACCCCTTCCGAGTCCATAGAGGTTATAGTTGCAGACTGCATAGACTAGGAGGAAAGAGCAGTAGGACAAGTGAGGGTACCGCATCTATCTGTTGGTGTGTTACCCTATATCAGCAGATTTCAAAAACTGGCTGCAGCCCTGCTGCAAAGGAAACCATCCGAAGTAGGAGTAAACCCCCAAAAAAGATTTACATCATATTGTAAAACTAAAAATGTATTCCCCTAACACATATAAAACTAGAAATTCCACAACACCTCACCCACCCCCTTCCTAACCCCAACCAATGTCCAACGAGAATCCAAAATCCAAATGTCCGTAAGTAAAACCCCAATCCAATTTCCCCAACTCCCACATCCCACCCTCTCCCCAACAGGTCCCTCTCCCAACCACCAAATAAAAGATAGAAAAATGGGCAAGAGACTGAGAGGCCTAGCGGCGGGCTAGGAGTCGGATCTTCCTCTCTAGGCTGTGAAAATGCTCCTCAATCCGGCTTTCATGGCACGCCATTCTAAGGAGCATGCGACGATGAAATGTTCTAATGGTCACCGCCAACAGGGTAGCAGCAGTAGATGAAGAGAGGGGGCGGGCTGCTGCCGGACCACGGTGCCGTACCACCAGAGGCACTACTGGGGCCTGGTTGGGGCCCTGGCCATTGGAGGCTGCAGCTTCTGCCGCCTCCTCCACCTCCTCCTGCCAGACCACCAGCCGCCTATATTTATCCCTTATGGCCTCCAGCTTCCTTTGCCGTGTCCTGGCTGCTCACTCCTGCCTGTCAGATTGTGGATTGGCAGAAGTAGCTATATCAAGAAAGAAAAAAGGCAAATTGTAACCAGTACTCTTAGCAAAACAATAACACATAAAATTATATAGTAGCACTAGCAGTACGTAACATAACATTTGTGGTATCCACCTCGATTCCTTGGCCCCTAAGATTTGGATGAGATTAGAGTTTCAGGCATTAGGCACTAAAGCATGGCTATGGAGTAGACAAGTATTCTTCTCTCTCTCTTGTTTAGCTAAATTAATCTTGTAGGCATGCCAGCTTAGCTTGCGCAAGTTGCGCCCTAGACACACATTCTCGTGGGCGTGTCGCAGACTTGCATTACTTTACTACTGTCTGCAGGTGGAGCAGCTGTACTACACAATTATCTCTATTTCTATTATGGCCATGCTCTGTTAAATGGCAAATGCTCAATTTTACTTTCATCCTGACTAGTCTACAAAAAGGCAGATGAACAGTTACTATGAATGATGATAAATGGCACGATGTCACGTGCAGCACTACTTTGTAACCATGCAGCCGATAGGCCACCCATGGCTGACACTGTTGAAAAATGCCATGGGTAGGGAGTGGGCCTCGGAGGGAGGTGATTGATGATGGGTGGGTAGGGTACATAATATCATGTTGTGCTTGGAAAATACTGTGAGTCACGGGAGTAGTCCTAAATACAACCTCAAACCTTTAACTCAAAAACCTTGATAAAAAACATTCCTTGTTTTACTTTTTCTTTTTTTTTTTTTTCTTTTTTTTTTTTCTTCTTCTTCACAGGGATGTTTCCATTTATCAATGCATTGTTCTTCTAGCCTTATTTTTTCACCCTTGGCTTTGCTGCTCAGGCATGATGTAGGTGTTACATTCTCTTCATCCAGTCCTCTTCACCTATGATGAATACCATCCATCCATTGCAAACATGGCTATCATTCTCAACAAACCTTTCACCAACATATATTTATCATTTTATTTGACCACCCCAGGGCATGCGTACTTACTACTTGCTTTAGGTTGACCCATCAAACCCCCGGAGGATTTGTTTCACCCATACACTTTCACCCCCACAGGCAGGCATCCTTTCTTTCACCTTTCACCCATTCTTCAACCACCCATGCATCCTATCAGTCACCTATATCATTCCCTTCAGCCTTCCCCCACGCATCCTTCTGAGCCAGTCACGTGGAGAGGTGTGGTGCAGCGGCCAGGGCAGCTGACTTCAGAGCGCAGGGCTCACGGTTCGATCTCCGGCGGCAGCTCAGCTCAGCACCATGTGACTCTGGGCAATAGCTCACTTAATTTCCACGACGGCCCCCAGCGCCTTGAGACCCGTAAGGGTGAGTAGTTCGCGCTTTACAAATACGGATTTACATTTACATTTACATTTCACACATCCTCCCTCTTTCCATCGTTCTTTCCCTTTTCTGTCAACCCATAAAGGTCTGAGTCTTCTTCATAAAACTTTCTCTGCTGAGTTGAAGATAGAAAGGCCATTAGTTACTCAACTCCTATATGATAATGCTAAGTAAAGGGTGTCTTCAACTGTTCACAGCTTAGTCTCGCAGTACAGTGTACAGTGAACACCCTTGCAGCGAGTGTATATCAATTCAAATTGTCAATAAGCAAGCAATATAACTTACCACCGCCCGCCACTGCCGCTGGCTCACCCCCTGCAGCTGCCACATCAGCTCCCTGAAAGCTGGCCTCGCTGTCGCAGCTGGCCTCGGCACTGGTGGTTGGTACGCCTAGAAAAAACATTACACATTTTTAAATGGCATATATAGGCCTCCCCCTGTTTATTTTTTTCCGTAGCAAGATTGAAAATACATACACCACACACATCACCACAATTCTGGTACAGACTGCAGACTGCAGTATGTTCTATCAAAAATAATAAAATCCTGTTGGGCATTTTGTTGGTAGCAATTTTTGAAATGTTTCTCAAGAAGACAAGTTGTAAAGGACTGGACTGAGTGGCTGGAGCTATTGGTGAATCTGATTTTTTTAAAAGAAATAAGAGTGGGATATTGGGTGGAAAATCAGACCTGGGGTCTTCTTGGTTGGAAAATGTAATGCTGCCGTCCTCAATCCTCAATACTCCCTTCCACTCATGGCCCACAGTAATCAGTTCACCATCAACTGCTGCTAATATATCAAATACTAGACCTAGATGAGAAGAAGACACAACTTTGGGGTGTCTAACGTGACCATGGCCACTCTTGTCATTTTACTGATTGAGCATGAGAAAGTAAACAAAAGCCTTCTCATTCTCAATCTCGGTCCAGGATATCATACCACCGGTGCGTCAGTTGGTTATGGGTGCGCCGGACCCCAGAGCAGTGATACACTGCCCAGCGCACCCTCGGCCACCGCTGGTGATGCTCCCGGATCCCGTACCCGGACCCAGGCCTGCCGCCAGGGTGGAGGCGAGGTGGAGCTGCACAAAAAAAACAAGCGCTGCAAGCCCCACCTCCGAAAACAAGAGTCAGGGCTGCACCCCTGCTGGGCGCCGGTTCCTCTTTGCCCAGGTCGCACTCTCTGCCATGATGCTAAGGGTGTGGGGGCGGAAAGGAAATGTAGAAAGTAAAAATGAAGGGAGGAGAAGAAGAAAGGAAGTAAAAAAAATTGAAAGCAAGTAATATAGAAAAACAGTACAAAACGCTTTAAAAACACACAAAAAGTAGAAAACAACACAAAATATACACTTAAGAAGACACAGGGAAAGATAATAAACAAAAAAGATCAGAAAAAAAGTTTTCAGAAAGAAGGATTGAAAAGATTAAAGAAGGATTGAGAAGTAGGCCCCAGCACCATAACAGAGAGAAGAAAACAAGATGGCCGCGTGACCGCGAGGTGCAGTTTGCATGATATTTCCCTCCGAACACCCAATCCGCGTTGCCGTACAGCAGAAACGTCATGCGAACGAGCAGAACAAGCAACTCCGCTTGCTCACGGAACTCCGCGTAGCGTGGCAGAGTTTTTTTACCGCTTTGCGGAGTTCCGCATAGTGCTGCTACGCGAACTTCGCCCAGGCTTAGATTTTTTAAATCTTCCGACAAACAGGAACAAACACAAAGGGGCATATTTACAAGGACTTAACGCTGCCGTAGCGTCAACTTTTTGACGTTACAGTGGCTTTTTTATTGCCTTATTTACAAGTTGCCGCTAACTGCAGTTTGTGTGGATTTGATGACCTCTACGATGGCATTGCTGGATGGGGTTCATGGGCTGGGGGGCCTGTAGACAAGGGTGCCGCGGAGGGTGGTGTAGGGATTGGTCCAGATCTGAAATTGGAGGCGTTCCATGGTCGTCACTGCCGTAGGGGTGGGCGGAATTTGCGTAGTCGCGCTACGCAAAGCTCCGCGAAACGGTAACAAATCTCCGCGAGCACGCAAAAGTTCCGCGAACACGCGGAATTGCTTGTTCCGCCCGTTCGCGATGCCTTTTTCCTGTTCGCGAATGCTGTTTGCGTGTTTGGGGAGAAATATCTCGCTAACACGCAAAAAACTCCGCGAAGCCGCGGATCGCGGAATTTTTGGCAATTCCGCGTTCTCCGCGGAACGCGAAATTACCCAAATTCCGCAAATTCCGCAAGCGAAACGGAATTTACCGCCCAGGCCTAGTCACTGGGTCATTAGAGTGCGTGGTCAGTCGGAGTGTGCTTTTGTAGACGATGGCAATGCCTCCTCCTGGATGGTCAGGGTGGTCCTTGCAGTTGATTTTGTAGCCGTCGGTGATGGTGATGGCGATGTCCGGTCCGGAGCAGAGGTTGGTCCAGGTTTCTGTAAAGAAGGCGATGCCTGAAGAGGTGGTGTCGAGAAGGTCCCAGATTTCTGTGGCGTATTTGTGGAGGGAACGCACGTTTAGGAGGATGCAGTTGAGCCGCTCGGGTGCGCTGTTGGTCGGCTGGGCGGCAAGAGGCACTGGTGTGCTGATGTGACAGAAGGTGTGTTTGCAGTTTTGGCAGGCGAATGGTGCAAGGATATTCTTCGGTGATGCTAGATGGCATGCGGCGTGGCGTCCAGGGTTGAGAGCGAGGAGGGTGCTGGTGTCGTAGCGGTGGAGTGTCCGAGAGGCAGGGTCCCTGGTGCTGGGGGCAGGACATGGGCAGACGGATGCAGAGAGGCTTGCCTTTAGCCCAAGAAGGCCTGGGGAGGTGGGCCGCACCCCCCCTTTCAAAATTAATATGGCCCTGGAGTATGGGTTCCCCAGGGCCTAGTGAAGCTTGGGGAGGGGGCCAAATGGCTACCTCCTCTATTTAGGTCTCGCCTACGCAGCGCGCATGCGCTGTATAGGCAAAAAGACCTTTTGCAATCGATTCGGCTTTTCAGCCAAAAACGTGCACGCGTTACATTGCCTTCAATGGCAACGCGTGCACGTTTGGCAATTCACTTGCGGGAGCGAGCAGCTGGCGCCATATGGTAGCAATTATCGCTCCTGGCGCCGCTCGCTCCCGCAAGGTAATCGCACTCCCCCCCACCCCTCCACCCGGAGTACTGTTTCACTTTCGCGGCGCGGGCCGCACTTGTGTTTCAGTGCTTGTTTTGAGAAGTGGTCGATTGTAGTACGTCTTTATCTCAGATGGGAAACATCCTTACTGTAAGGATTTATTGTATGGCTACATCTGTTGTACAGGTTGTCAGAAGGATATCGATAAAAAAATTGGAGGGGGCAGGGTCTAATGCCAATCACCGCGCTGTGGAAGTCCCGGGGTAAACTGACACCGGTGTTCTGTGATCGCGCGCCTAAGAAGGAGACAGCGAGAGCGCGCGGGCGACCTGGCCGGACTGTAGTTGAGCTTGTGCGCTCCTCCCCGGGATCCCCGTACGTCACGCGTCCCAGGTGCAGTGCAGGCCGGGATGGGTTGCCGCTGACAGCTCTAGACCGGGACATCCCCATTGCGACGCCGAGCCCTCTAATGCTGCTCACAGGGCTGTTTTAACACCCCGGACTGGTGTCCCTTTACCAGCCGTGCCCGCATGTCTCACGCCGCCCCGATGGAGACCAGGAAGTTCACCCGGGCGCTGAGCAAACCGGGCACCGTGGCCGAACTGCGGCAGAGCTTGTCTGAGGTGGTGCGGAGCTCAGTGCTGCTGGTGAGTGCACTCCTCTTAGAAATGCCCATTAGCGCACCAATAGAGTCTCTAACTTAGTACTCTTGCTTTGAAATGGACACCAGGTTTTCTTGCATTTAGCACGAGCTGCTCTCCCCCAAAAAGACAATGCTATTGAGCCTGGATTTCCTCCTACCAGACCCCTTACCTTGTCCATTGACCACTTGTACAATGTATGAAATGTATCCACACAAACTCTTGTCCCCTGTAAGCATGGAATGTGCCTACTTTGCCACAGCTCGCCTCAACACTTGCCTAAACTATCATTTCCATATCTCCCTTTACTATATCGTATATTGTCTTTCTGATCTGTGCATGGACTGGACTTCTGTAACGTGCTTGCTTTGTACATGGACTCCCACACCTTGCACTTGTTCATTAATTGCCACCACCTTCTCTGCACGGACGACCCCCTGCAACCACTCGCGAGGTACATATTGTACCACACACTGACAGCGCCTTCTCACAGCCACCTGAATTGTGTGTTGACTCCTTTCTTCCGCCCCGTCGTCTTTCACTGTGCATAAACGTACCTCTTCCTCGATTTACTCTGTGTATTGCCTTCTCTCACCACACTCGCATACTACAGTGCTGAGTGCCTAGTGTTATGCACTGTGCAACTTTGCTCTGTGCATTCGTTGTCCTACTTAGTTAAACATGCATGGCCTTTTGTTAGTGGTACTGTTGTATTCATGTTCAAAGTATTTCTTTTCCAAGAAACAGAATATTATTGCTGGTATATGATAAATGTGAATGTATTATTTTCATATCATGACCCTATGGTCAAAAATGTTTTCTCGAGAACAGTGATGGTCCATAGCATGGTTACAGCAATCCCAGGTTAATACTTTCTGTTGTCAGTAATTCCTGCCACTTGTTTCGCAAGCAAACATAAATAGCTATAGTTACTAACATGAACTGAAATCTGGTTAGACTCCTAAAAATCAGCATCTGCCAACCCCAGGGGGCAACTTAATGTCTGTTATCTCTTTCCAAGACTTCAGTTTACAAGGTTATTGGTTCTTGCTTATGATGTCTGTTGGTGCACCCTCTAGCAATGGTATCGGATCCTAATGCTCTCTGAGACTACCTAATTTGTGGTTACTAGTGTGTTTCGCAACAGCTCTGGCAAAATACATGCAGGAAAGAGAAACAGGCAGTCATGCTCAGAAATGAACTTGGATACAATGGCTTTGGGCATAGGAAGGGAAAGTCAAAATTGCCTTATGCCCTTCTAGTGGTGGGAGATGATTTATTTTGAATGTTATCAAATTGCTGGATGGAATGGCTGGCTCTGGTGATTGGAGGAAGTGCTTTGCAATGGGGGTGGGAAAAAGGAGGAAGAAGGCCGAGAATCTCTGTAGACAAGACAAAGCACAAATTCCCACTCAAACTATGTGTCTTCAATGGCAGCTCAAAGTGCACAACGGACTGACTGGAAAGAATTTCAACCCAGATGTGTGTTACCTTGACACATAATTTTTGGGATAATTTTTTACATGGATGAATGCATACTGACATACATTAGTTTACATATCCACAAAATTGTTTTTGAATTGTTTAGCCATATGATTTTTCATTTAAATATCAAAACACATTTTTACCCAAAATATTTTTTCATTCATTTTCCATTTAAAACTTTATACATTGTACATATTCGCTAAATATAGCATATGTGACAGTTTTCATCCCATATCATAATCCACTCACTCATTCATTCACAGAAGTCAAATCTTCTCGTATATACCACTCATTCTTAACCCAGCCACACCTCACTTACACTGCGAGTTACAACGGGAAAAGATCTCCCACAAAGACAGTCAACTCACATTTCGGTGGGTAAGAGATAATGATGATCCACCTTCTTCAGGATCATTCAGTGTAAAACATAGATTATGGTGGGCCAATTGGGGAGCTCACTGTTACACAGGATAGGAGACCTAAGGGTATAACATTATCCCGCATTGGCCCACCATATTTTATGTTTTACATTGTGTGGTCCTGAAGAAGGTGGATCGTCACTATCCCTTACCCACCGAAACGTGCGTTACTTGTCTTTGTGAGAAATCGTAGCCCTCAACACAACAATGGCAGAAAATGAAGATTGTTTCCGGTGAGTCCATTGTGCAGTTTGAGCTGCCATTGAAGATAGATAGGTCAAGTGGGATTTCGTGCTTGGTCTTGTCTTTTGCCTTCCCCATATCTCAGACCTAAAATTTAAATAGTAGGTGGTACTTTTCTTTTTGAGAATTTCTGTAGCTCAGGGCGGTTTGGGAGAGGCAAGTAGATTCTGAATTGTAGGTTGTAGCATGTGCTGGTGGAACAAACTTGCACATCTTATCCCCATCTGTCCAGTGAAAGGTTGAGACAGCTCTGCAGGGCCTTGACCTTTTGATATTATGGGTTGCACATATACCAATCTCTTGGTTTAAGTCAAGTCACGTTATTAAAATAAATATAGTTGTTATATTGTAGAGCTTGCCGGGTGGGGAAGATATGTGGAATCCTCCCTGGGGATGGCCAGCTGTGCAAATCTGTGAGACCAAGGAGGAGGGCCATTAGGGTAGACTGCAATACCGGAAGTTCTGTGAGGTGAGCATTCCAGTGAAAGGGTACATTATGTCAGAATAGGAGACACTTTGAGAAACATGGGGGATGTGGTGTTATCAACTACATTGAAAAAAGTGAGATATGTTAAAAAAAAATCCCAAATCTAGTTAACAGTCAGCCGGCTTGTTGGCAGTATAAACTGGTCGATGTTTATAGCTTACTTTTTGTGTGTGTATAACATGACACAGATGTGTTGCATAAGTTCTCCATCTATTTATCCATTCATTCATGTGCGGCTGAACGAGCACGGCGGGGGTGATTGACACATTAGTCATGTTAATGGCCATTTCCAGTTTTTTTAGGTCTCGCCTACGCTGCATAGGAGGGGACCTTTGGAATCGATCAGCATTTTGGCTAAAAGCGTGCACGTTTTGCATTGCTTTCTATTGCAACGCGTGCACCTTTGGTGCTTCCTTGCGGAGCGAGCATCGGCGCCATCTGTTTGTAATTATCTTGAAAACAGATGGTGCCCCTGCTCGCTCCCGCAAGGGAAACGCTGTGTGTGTGTGGGATGCAGGCCGTGTCGGTTGCCTTTCAATTCCATGCCGCCCCGCATGCCGCACCTCTACCCCCTTCTGCCCTTTTGGTCTTTGCCCCTCCCGTGCTGCGATTGTCTCTGTATATTTTTTATCTTTTAGTTTGTTTTGTGCTCTTCCGCACTATATTAACTTATATTTTCAGCTGCGTAAATGTTTAATACGGCTGGCTCAAAGTTTGTTTCCAACACATGACCTTTCAACCTCTAAACGGCTAGGTCAACTTGTGAAAACATAGTGTACAATATATAGCTTTTTAACTTGATGCCACGCCGCATGCCGCACCTCTACCCCCTTCTGCTGTTTTGCTCTCTGCCCCTTCCGTGCTGCGATTGCCTCTGTATATTTTTAATCTTTTTGTTTGTTTTGTGCTCTTCCGCACTATATTATCTCCCATTTTCAGCTGCGTAAATTTGAAATACGGCTGGCTCAAAGTTTGTTTCCAAGACAATGGGTGGGGTAAGATTGGGATCTCCAAGGTAGGAGATGTCTGGCAGGGAGCGCACCTTAAGTCCTATCAGGTGCTGCAGGAAGAGTTTGGCCTGTACAGGTCTTAGTTTTTAGATACTCGCAACTTTGCCATGCCCTGGCAATATCACTCCGTGCCACGAAATAACACGCCACATAATTACACTCTACTCAATACAATATAAATACACTACACATAACACCACTCAGTACCACATAATTACACCACGTAATTACACTCTACTAAATGCAACATACACTCCACAAAATACCACTCAGTGCCACATAATTACATGCCACATAATTACACTCTACTCAATGCAACATAAATACACTCCACATAATACCACTCAGTACCACATAATTACACCACGTAATTACACTCTACTAAATGCAACATACACTCCACATAATACCACTCAGTACCACATAATTACATGCCACATAATTACACTCTACCAAATACAATATAAATACACTCCACATAACACCACTCAATACCACATAATTACACCATGTAATTACACTGCACTAAATGCAACATAAATACACTCCACATAATACCACTCAGTGCCACATAATTACACTCCACATAATTACACTCTCCTCAATGCAACAAAAAACACTCTGCATAATACAACTCAGTGCCACATAATTATATGCTACATAATTATACTGCACTCAATGCAACATACACTCCAAATAATACCACTCACTGCCACGTAATTACATGCCACATAATTACACTCTACTAAAGGCAACATACACCCCACATAATACCACTCAGTGCCACATAATTACATGCAACGTAATTACACTCTACTCAATGCAACATAAATACAATCCACATAATATCACTCAGTGCCACGTAATAACACGCCACATAATTACACTACACTCAATGCAATATAAATACACTCCACATAACAACACTCAGTACCACATAATCACACGTCACAATTACACTCTATTCAATGCAACATAAATACACTACACATACCACTCAGTACCACATAATTACACACCACATAATTACACTATACACAATGCAACATAAATACACTCAACATAATACCATTCAGTGCCACATAAGTACACGTCACATAATTACATTCTATTCAATGCAGAAAACATTTTTTATGTTAAAATCTGTTTTTAATCAGGTTGTTCAGTTGTATATAATGTCGTCTTGGTTTTTATAAAGGTAACAAAAATGCTTAACACTTTTCATTATAACTTTTCAACATAATGCACATCAGCCACAATGCTCTACAACATACCCAAAACTTCAGGATAAACACATAAGGTCCCAAAAGCGAGACCTATTGGCTATGCCAATGCTTGTTTTATTTGGTTTGGCCCCAGGAATAGGGACAATGGGGCCTGAGAAGCCTCAGGGAGGGGGCTGCGTGCCCCCCTCACCTTTTGTATTATATTTGGCCCTGGGGGATGGGGTTTCCTGGGCCTAATAAGGCTCAGGGAGGGCTGCTATGTGGCCCTCTCTGTTTATTAAACTCATTGGCCTCCAGGGGATTGGGTCCCTGGAGCCAAATACGGCTTGGAGACAGGGGTTGCACCCCTCTTCCCCTTAATTAAGATATTGGGCTCCGGGTGATGGGTTACCAAGGGTTGAAAATGACTCGAGGAGGTGGGCCACGCACCCTGCTCCCCCTAATAAATATATTGGGCACGAGAGGTTGGGTCCCCGGGGGCCAAAACAGGTCAGTGAGGGGGCTGTGTGCCTCCCTCCTCTTATATAATATAACCGGCCCCAGGGGTAGAGTTCCTGGGCCCAAATTGGGCAAGGGTGTGCCCTCTTTACCTCCCCTCCCCATATACTAAAAACTGATGGGGCCACGTGCCCCCTCCCTTTAATCAAAATATTGGGCCGTGGGGAATAGGTTCTCTGGGGCCTAAGAAGGTTCAGGAAGGGGGGCCTATTGAGGCTTGAGGAGGGGTGCTCCATGCCCTCCTTTCCGTGCAATTGCATTTGTCCTCAGGGTGGGGTCCCCAGGGCCTTTTAAGGCTTGCTGAGGGGGGCCACGTGGCCCCTCCCCTTTTTATTGGAACTGACCTTGGGGGACTGTGTCCCCAGGGCTAATTAAGGGTCAAGGAGGGTGGCTTCATGCCCCCCCAAATATATATGTTTTGGCCCAAGGGGATTGGGTCCCCCGGGCCCAGAGGCCAACCCTATGCTGAGCACGCCAAAAGTTGTGCACAATGTGGGGTTTGCAGCCTGCTGGGGGTTTAGCCACAGGGCCTGGTGGCAGGCCAAGCTGTGGCCAAACCCTACTGCACACACCAAAGGCTGTGTGAAGTGTAGGGTTGGCTGCCCGCAGGGGGTTGGAAGCAGGGCCTGGTTGCAAGACAGGCCATGCGTTTAACCACATTCCACACACGACCATGCACGGCGTGGGGCTGATTGCCTCCAGGTGGCTGCCTGCAGGGAGTTGGAAGCAGGGCCTGGCTGCAAGACAGGCCATTTATCTAACAACATTCCACACATGACCAAAGGCCATGCGTGTCGTGGGGTTAACTGCCTCCGGGTGGCTACCTGCAGGTAGTTGGACGCAGGGCCTGTCTGCAAGAAGATATTTTGAAAAATGCCTTCTGAAACACATTCTAGTATTGGTACCCACAAATTCAAAGATGTGCAAATAACTACTGTACCTAAACTCAGTATCTGGTTTATGTTGGAAGCCGGAGTCCCCGCCACGCGACACTGTCACAAATGCGAGACCCGGGACTCCCCACTCAACGTTAGGCCAAGTAAGGACACCGTTTGAGATAGCCCTGCTCACCCCCTTAGTAGCTTGGCACGAGCAGCCAGGCCTATCTCCAAGGCACTAGTGTACAGTATGTGCAACCACACCCACGCCTACCCCCTGGTGACACCACAAATGGACTCCACACGAGTTTGATAAAAACGAGTATAAACTTTATATAGAAAGATATACGATCAGACCACACGACACAAAAGCCAACATACAATAAAGGGTAATATTCATTCCGGCTGGCTGGTAGGTTCAAATCCCAGCCACCGCTTTCAAAATGCTATGCTGGTCGTAATGCTAGAATCACACATGTTGCAATAGACAAACAATAGTGCACTCCGTAACGATACAATCCTGTGCTGGGCACAGGGGAAATAATACAATGCGTAACGATGCACCCCGGTACCTGCAATGGGAGAAATAATGCAATGCGTACCGCTACAATCATGTACTGCGCAATGAAGGAATAATGCGATGCGTTACACCCCAATCACGTACTTTGCATTGAAGAGATAATGCAATGCGCGCCGCCACAATCATGTACTTTGCAATCAAGGAATAATGCAATGCGTAGCTACAATCATGTACTTTGCAATGACGAAATAATGCAATGCGGGCCGCTACAATCCTGTACTTTGCAAGGGAGAAATAATGCAATGCGTAGCGCTACAATCGTGTACTTCGTTAGGCAGAAATAATGTCAGGCGTCATAAGACAGTCCGGCAGTTCGTTAGCAGCAATATTGGCAATGTGTATTACGACAGTCAGCATCTTCGATAACAGTTGCCCCCACATGTATCCACGATGACATAAAGTACAGCTTCCCACTCGGGCCCCAGTACCGCCACTCCTTTGGTCAGTACGGGCCCCAATCTGAGCAGAAGCAAAGGCTCACATCGCCAGAAGGACTGAGAGGCCAAGAGAGTGTCCCTCCAAGCCCGCACCCCGCCCAGGCAGTGATCCACGTTACCTGGGGGGCGCGACCCCACTCTCCTCTCCTCCTTCAATGAACTAGGCCTTCCGTGTAGAACTTTCTCAATGGGCCTCAGTGGCTCGGCCTGGCAGCTCAGTTCCTCCGGGGCTGCCGGTCCGGGCCGCGACTGTTAGGAAGGTCTCAGGCGGCCACAGGGCACACGTACCCCACACCCCTGAGATTACGTTACTCCGGGTGCACGTTCACCACAGCACCCTCCGGGTCTCTTCTGGCACGAAGCCACACACACAACGCTGATGAGACTTCACGTCGCCTCCGAGTGCACGTTCGCCAGGCACTCCTTCCTGCGGTCTCAGTTGGCACCGAGACACGCACACCACGCTGCAGAGACTCACTTTCTTCCGGTGCACACGATGATCAGCCGATCACCTCCACAGTCCCAGGTTGCACCAAAGTACGGACACTGCTTTACTGAGACTTTCTCCAATTCCGGTGCCCCGATATCCAGGCGCTCTTCACCACCGCCTTCGGCCGCACCTCGACACGTTCACCGTGTCCGAGCCTCACTTCTCCTCCGATGCACTTGATCAGCAGGCGCTCTTCACCAACGCCTCCAGTGCACCCCGACACGCACCCTGCGTGTCCGAGACTCACTCCACTTCCGATGCACGCGTTGACCAGGCGCTCCTCGCCAACGCCTCCTGTGCACCACGCCACGCACCCTGCGCGTCCGAGACTCTCTTCACCTCCGCTGCACCCGCTGACCAGGCACTCTTCACCAGCGCCTGCGGTGCACCACAACACGCACCCCGCGCGTCCGAGACTCACTTCTCCTTCGATGCACACTTTCACCAGGCGCCCCTCACCAACGCCTCCTGTGCACCACGACACGCACCCAGCGCATCCGAGTCTCACTTCTCCTCCGTGTGTCCAAGATCACAGGGCACACCTTCCGAGGGTCTCAAGCTGCCACAACACGCGCCCACCGCATCGCTTGAAACTTCTCCGGAAATTTTTATGTTCCTGTGTTTCCAAACGGAGCCAGCTCACCTCGGGCCCTTGGGGGTAACAAGACACAGCAGGGGGACCCAGCGCACACAGCACAGTCCCAACAGCCTCTTCCTTGGTTAGAACAGCTAACTGCAGACCAGCCCCAGATCACGAAGCAAGGATTGGTCCTCCCCAGCAGTCTCTTCAGTTGTTCCTTCCTTAGCAGAGGTTCCTCTTGACCACGAAATGGGTCCAAGCCTTTTCAGTCTCAATCCATTTCTATTCCATTCCCACCTTCAGGGGTTTCAGCTCTCATAGATATACCCCTAAATGTCTTTGAAGTTCGTTGTGCTCAGGGGTCCCTGACCCCTGCCTAAATCAGTTCTGGGTGTCTCCCTCCCAGTGTCACCTTTCTCCCTTTGATACTGGGGGTATGGACCCTTAATCACTCAGCAGGGGATGGGTCAATTGTTTTATAGCCGCAACCCAGGCCTCTTCACCTCCCGGGGTTTCTCCTCGCATACTCTCCAGATGCAGGTCAGCCTGGTGCCATCTCAACCCCTCCCCTCTCAGATCCAGACAGTCAATCCACATTCAGCAGAGACACACAGAAATGCTTAAAGCACAAACTCAGCCACTTTCTAAAAGAGCGGCTTTTGAACACATAGTGACAAAACCACTTTCATAGAAAGATGTGTTATGACGCTGTGAGTTCATACATACCAAACTTCACCTCTCCATTTTAAACGTATGGGAAACTAGGCTAACAAACACAATACCCAGCCTCCCCCATTCTGTCCTATGGGCAGAATGGCCTTTCACCAGTGAAAAACGAAATGGAGGGTTTTTCACTGTCAGGACATAACACACACCTCAGTATATGTCCTGCCTTTTACTTACACGGCACCCTGCCCAGGGGTTACCTGGGACCTACCACCGGGGTGCCCACCGTGTACGCAAAAGGGAAAGTAAGGCCTGACAAGTGGTTGCACTTGTCAGGACACATGCCTAACTTAGCAACCTGCGCGCAGGCCCTACACTGCAGGCCTGAGTTCCCTTCTCCGCGCACCCTTTGCATTACCAGCCCTGGCACACACAGTGCTCATCACTAGGGACTTTACTAGTAAGGCAAACATACCAATCATGGCCAACCAATTACCATTACACTTTACACAGGGAACTACTGGACTTTGACACTGATCAGCAGTGGCAAAGTACCCAAAGGATCTAAATTGGCAACTCTATGTCAGGAAAACGGTCTAGGGGAAAGCAAAAGTTTTAGGGAACTTTAGCCAAAAAGGCCAAGTCCTAAACAACCCCTCCCAGCCAAAAGCCAGGGTAGACCAATCATTTCCTTGATGGACTTCCCAGCTTCGGGCGATAGAACCAGGACGCAGGCCCTCTACCACAGGGACTCCCTCCTGTTCCACGCCTTCCTGACCCCAGGGGGTCTTCTTGATCACTACTCCCTGAGCCAACAATGCTGTTCCATGGATCCCTCCCGGCCGGGGGACCCCTTCAGGGGTGTTGGTCCCATGCCAACCCCACCCTGGAGTGGTACCCTGGGAAGGCCCATCGGTCAGGATACTACCTCTAGTCATCCTGCCCTCCAGGTTAAAAGCGGGTTCACCCTGGTCATTTCTAGGGGACCCAGCCCCACTGGCTGCACACTGTCCCACTGGTGTTCCCCCTGTGGAACACAACCCTCTTTTAACCTTCCACTTATTTTTCTGGGCCTGCCACTTAGGAGTGACACCCACAAACTTCAGGACGGCAGGAGCTCTGGCTACAGACTCCCCACGCCCTCCTGACGCTAGGTGTCCTTCCTCACACCTCTGGCAAGTAGGCACTAGGCCTCCACCCGGGGGCTCTCCTACTGCCCCCCCAGTTTCCTGGGTGGTGCTGCTGATCCCTGGGGGTGCTGCTTACTCTTCCTCCCCCTCTTTTGAGACAAGGGGCTAGCCAGCAACCCCTCCTCACTACTCTGGGATCTCCTTGCACCACTTGGCCCTTCTTCCCTCTCTGGGGCATCTTCAGGCCCCTGGACCCATGACCAGGGGTCCGGTTCTCATGCAGGCTCCCGGGAATCAAGGAGCCCACACCTTAACCCGGGGTGGCGCAATCCTGGAAAATAATTTCTGAGTCTAGGCTCACCTGGGGCCAAATTGGACAACCCCTCCGAATCATTTACCATGCTAACCACTACCCAATCTTCCTCCTTGGCTGACAGGAGGTCAGGAAGAGGTTCACTCTCCTCTTCCGCCCCGTCATCTGTAGCCAAGAGCATGGTCACCTCTGACCTCTCAAAGTGTGGTTTGAGGCGGTTCACATGGAGAACCCTCAAAGGATTCCTAGGAGACCGTAAGTCCACCAGGTAGGTCACTTCGCTCCTGCGCTCCACCACCTCATAAGGCCCAGTCCACTTGTCCTGGAGCGCACAAGGCTCCACTGGCGTCATCACCCACACTTTCTGCCCAGGCTGAAACTCGACCAGAGTGGCATTCTGGTCGTACCACCGTTTCATATCCTCCTGGCTGGCTTCCAGGGCCGCCTGAGCGACCTGCCTGAAATGCCTAGTTTGGTTCCTGAAGGCCAGCATGTAGCTGTATACATCCTGGGGGGGTTTACTAGGAGCCTTCTCCCAGCCCTCCTTCCCCAAACTCAAGGGTCCTCTGACCGGGTGCCCATACAGGAGCTCAAAGGGACAGAACCCCAATGACTTCTGTGGCACCTCTCTATATGCAAACAGCAGGCATGGCAAGAGGACGTCCCACTTACGCCTCATGGGTTCCTCCAGACCCATAATCATGCCCTTCAAGGTCCGGTTAAACCTCTCAACCAGACCACTACCCTGGGGGTGGTAAGGTGTGGTGAACTTGTAAGTTACACCGCACTCCTTCCACCGAGATTTCATATACCTCGATATGAAATTAGTACCCCTGTCGGACACCACCTCTCTGGGGAACCCCACATGGGAGAAAATCCCCATCAGTGCACAGCCCACCACGGGGGCTGTCACCGTCCGGAGAGAGATGGCTTCCGGGTACCGGGTGGCATGGTCCACCAAGACCAGGATGAACCTGTTGCCAATGGCCGTCTTGGGATCCAGAGGCCCCACAATGTCAATGCCCACCCTCTCAAAGGGTGTGCTGACTACAGGGAAAGGTTGGAGGGGAGCCTTTCGCTTCCCTCCACTCTTACCTCTCGCCTGACAAGTCTGACAGGTCCTGCAATGAGTATCAGAACTCTTGCGCATCTGGGGCCAGTAGAAGTGGGTGACAAGCTGCTCAAAGGTCTTGTCCTGCCCCAAATGTCCTGCCAAAGGTACATCATGAGCCAACCCCAATAGGAAGGCTCTGAAGTGCTGGGGTACCACCAGCGCCCGGGCTGACCCAGGCTCAGCCACCTTTGGCTCACTATACAGGAAATTGTTTTCCCAGTAAATCAAGTGTGATCCCGACTGATCACCTGCTGCCTGGTTTGCTGCCTGCTGCCGCAAACCTACAAAAGAAGGGTACCCCTTCTGTTCCTCACAGAATTCCTCCCTGGAGGGCCCCCCTTCCTGCTGCCATTTGGTCAGCCCGGGTAGGTCCCCCAGTTCGGCCACTTGTTCCCCCGTAGGTTCCAGGGCATCCCCCTCAAAGGGTGCCTCCTCCTGGACCATGGGAACTGTGGGGGCCGATTTCCCGCGCCCCCGGCCTCTTCTCTTCCTGGCAGGCACCTGGGCCACTATTTCAGGCTCCAGGTTTTCTTGAATACCTTTACTGGCTACCATAGACCGAGTGGTCACACACGCCCACTCAGGTAGACCCAACATCTCCAAATGCGCCTGGCGCTCCACCTCCTTCCAGGGGGAACTCTCCAGGTCATTCCCTAGCAGACAGTCTACAGGCATGGACGGACTTACGACGACCTTCAAGGAACCTGAGACCCCTCCCCATTCAAAGTGAACCAGCGCCACCATGCAGAGGCGCACTGAATTGTCTGCTGACAATACAGGGTGATACCAAAGGGGATGATGGACGGAGCGCTAGAGCAAATCAAACACTCACCCCCAGTCAACTGATCTGGGTTTAATCCATCATCATTCTTTAGCTCACTCCACCACCCCAGTTCAGACATGGCCATATGCAAATCAGTCTGACCCTGTGCCTCATGGGAACAGTCCAGCCCGAACTGACAAGCCATGTCTTCCCTGGACCGGAAACAAGCATCCTGGGACCGGTTTCGGGTTCAAAACCCTCATCAGCCAGGCTATCTTGAATCCAGTGGCAAAGTGAGCAAGGGACCCACGTCTGGGCATACCCTGCCAACAAAGCGATACCAAAGGGGATGATGGACGGAGCGCTAGAGCAAATCAAACACTCACCCCCAGTCAACTGATCTGGGTTTAATCCATCATCATTCTTTAGCTCACTCCACCACCCCAGTTCAGACATGGCCATATGCAAATCAGTCTGACCCTGTGCCTCATGGGAACAGTCCAGCCCGAACTGACAAGCCATGTCTTCCCTGGACCGGAAACAAGCATCCTGGGACCGGTTTCGGGTTCAAAACCCTCATCAGCCAGGCTATCTTGAATCCAGTGGCAAAGTGAGCAAGGGACCCACGTCTGGGCATACCCTGCCAACAAAGCGATACCAAAGGGGATGATGGACGGAGCGCTAGAGCAAATCAAACACTCACCCCCAGTCAACTGATCTGGGTTTAATCCATCATCATTCTTTAGCTCACTCCACCACCCCAGTTCAGACATGGCCATATGCAAATCAGTCTGACCCTGTGCCTCATGGGAACAGTCCAGCCCGAACTGACAAGCCATGTCTTCCTGGACCGGAAACAAGCATCCTGGGACCGGTTTCGGGTTCAAAACCCTCATCAGCCAGGCTATCTTGAATCCAGTGGCAAAGTGAGCAAGGGACCCACGTCTGGGCATACCCTGCCAAAAAAGCGATACCAAAGGGGATGATGGACAATACAGGGTGAAGCACATCGGGAATTACTTGCTCTTCAGACACCCACTGACACCTGACAGATGTCAAACTGGCTCCGGTGTCTCTCAGAGCCTCCACCCTCCATCCACTGATGGTCACCCACTGCCTGTACTTTTTAGTGTTTTCAGGCAGAGGGATTTCCTGGACCATCTCTCGATCTCCTAAGGAGACCAGGGTCATAACTGCTTGCTCCTCCCCATTCCAAGGACTCAATTCCTCCCCCAACGCTACACTCACTAAACCAGGTGTTGGAGCACCAGTGGGTGCAGATGACTTTTTGGGGCATTTAGGGGAAATATGACCCACTTATTTACAGAAGTAACACGTAGGAGGACCTCGGGCTCATTCTTGCCCTTGGAGGCCCAGGCCCTCTTGGCCTTGGGGGAATGGGACCCTTTCTTGGGGGAACTACCTTGGGGCCCTTTAGAGGACTCCTTGTGGTTACCCTTGTCCTCCCCCACCTTCGGCGGGGGACCCTGCATACTCTTGGCAGTGGTACTCCCAATCCCCTTGTGGACCCGGGTACTAGTCCAGCGGTCCGCCTCCTCAGCAAGCTTACTGGGATCAGTCAGCTTACTATCCAATAGATGCTGGCGCAGCTCTGGAACACACAAACTACTCAAGGGCTCCCAACTGATTAAATTGCATAAGCCCTTAAAATCATTGACCTTGCTGCCCAGCATCCAACCATCCAGTACCCGTATGTACTCATTCACACATTCTAACCAAGTACAGGATTCTAGTTTCTTGTAGGTCCTGAACTTCTGCTGGTATTGTTCATGGGTGAGCCCATACTGAAGGCATAAAGCCTCCCTCATTTTGGCGTAGGTCAGGGTTCCCGCCCTCTCTAAAGGTGATAGAACGTCCCTCCCCGAAGCCTCAAAGTGTTTCCATAGGCCCGCCCCCCAATGCTTTTCAGGCACCTCATTCATCCTTAGTGCGATCTCATATGCCGTGAACCACGCATAAATGTCATCACCCCTCTGGTAGTCTTGCACTAAATCCTTGGGAATGTACACCTTCCCTACTGGCACTGGTGGTGCGCTGCCACCATTCGAACTGGGCTCGGGTTGTCTACCCTTAATGTCCAGTTCCCTCATGCTTAACTCATGAGCGAAGAGAATCCGTTTCTCTTCCAACACGAGAGCGTTCCTGCTCTCCTCTGCTTGAGTTTTAAGTTTTAACACCTCCAACTCATGCAGTCTGACCCTTTGGTTTTCCTCCAACACCTCTGGTGAAAAACTCCTCCCTGAATGGCTACTACCAGCCCCTGCGGCTGGTCCCTCCACTGGCAAATCCTGTGGACCAAATCCATTCCCTGGGTCATCCTCATCCACCTCAACATCACCCGCCTCCTGAGCCTCTTTGGCTTCCCACCAGGCCCTCAAGGCCACTTGCAGCTCCTCCTTCTTGGCGCTACCCTTCATTGGACATCCCAAAGCTCTGCAGAATTTCCTCAACTAATCAACCTTGTAGGTGAACAATGCCTCAATGTTAAACTCTAATTCTGCAGCCGCAGCCTCACCGGCTATCTGGCTCCCTTCCTGAGACATGATGTGTGGTTTAAAGGTTACTCAACAATAGAGCCAATCAATTCAAAACAATATGTTGTTGCGTCGTGGTCTGCGATCAATTCATGATGTACACCAATTACTGTGAGTGGTTTTGCACACACGCTTTTCAATTACGTTAGGATCGTATCCCACCGCTCTGCCGCCAAATGTTGGAAGCCGGAGTCCGCGTCACGCGACACTGTCACAAATGCGAGACCCGGGACTCCCCACTCAACGTTAGGCCAAGTAAGGACACCGTTTGAGATAGCCCTGCTCACCCCCTTAGTAGCTTGGCACGAGCAGCCAGGCCTATCTCCAAGGCACGAGTGTACAGTATGTGCAACCACACCCACAGCAACCCCTGGTGACACCACAAATGGACCTCCACACGAGTTTGATAAAAACTAGTATAAACTTTATATAGAAAGATATACGATCAGACCACACGATACAAAAGCCAACATATAATAACGGGTAATATTCGTTCCGGCTGGCTGGTAGGTTCAAATCCCAACCACGCTTTCAAAATGCTATGCTGGTCGTAATGCTAGAATCACACATGTTGCAATAGACAAAGAATAGTGCACTGCGTAACGATACAATCCTGTGCTGGGCACAGGGGAAATAATACAATGTGTAACGATGCACCCCGGTACCTGCAATGGGAGAAATAATGCAATGCGTACCGCTACAACCATGTACTGCGCAATGAAGGAATAATGCAATGCGTCACACCCCAATCACGTACTTTACAATGAAGAGATAATGCAATGCGCGCCGCCACAATCATGTACTTTGCAATCAAGGAATAATGCAATGCGTAGCTACAATCATGTACTTTGCAAGGGAGAAATAATGCAATGCGTAGCGCTACAATCGTGTACTTCGTTAGGCAGAAATAATGTCAGGCGTCATAAGACAGTCCGGGAGTTCGTTAGCAGCAATATTGGCAATGTGTATTATGACAGTCAGCCTCTTCGATAACAGTTGCCCCCCACACGTATCCACGATGACATAAAGTACAGCTTCCCACTCGCGCCCAAGTACCGCCACTCCTTTGGTCAGTGTGGGCCCCAATCTGAGCCGAAGCAAAGGCTCACGTCGCCAGAAGGATTGAGAGGCCGAGAGAGTGTCCCTCCCAGCCTGCACCCTGCCCAGGCAGTGATCCACTTTACCTGGGGGGCGCGACCCCACTCTCCTCTCCTCCTTCAATGAACTAGGCCTTCTGTGTAGAACTTTCTCAATGGACCTCAGCGGCTCGGCCTGGCAGCTCAGCTCCTCCGGGGCTTCCGGTCCTGGCCCCGACTGTTAGGAAGGTCTCAGGCGGCCGCAGGGCACATGTACCCCACACCCCTGAGATTACGTTACTCCGGGTGCACGTTCACCACAGCATCCTCCGGGTCTCTTCTGGCACGAAGCCACACACACAACGCTGATGAGACTTCACGTCGCCTCCGAGTGCACGTTTCGCCAGGCACTACTTCCTGCGGTCTCAGTTGGCACCGAGACACGCACACCACGCTGCAGAGACTCACTTTCTTCCGGTGCACACGATGATCAGCCGATCACCTCCACAGTCCCAGGTTGCACCAAAGCACGCACACTGCTTTACTGAGACTTTCTCCAATTCCGGTGCCCCGATATCCAGGCGCTCTTCACCACCGCCTTCAGCCGCACCTCGACACGTTCACTGTGTCCGAGCCTCACTTCTCCTCCGATGCACTTGATCAGCAGGCGCTCTTCACCAACGCCTCCAGTGCACCCCGACACACACCCTGCGTGTCCGAGACTCACTCCACTTCCGATGCACGTGTTGACCAGGCGCTCCTCGCCAACGCCTCCTGTGCACCACGACACGCACCTTGCGCGTCCGAGACTCTCTTCACCTCCGATGCACCTGCTGACCAGGCGCTCTTCACCACCGCCTGCGGTGCACCACGACATGCACCCTGCGCGTCCGAGTCTCACTTCACCTCCGATGCACACGTTCACCAGGCGCTCTTCACCAACTCCTGCAGTGCACCACGACACGCACCCCGCGCGTCGGAGACTCACTTCTCCTTCGATGCACACTTTCACCAGGTGCTCCTCACCAACGCCTCCTGTGCACCACGACATGCACCCAGCGCGTCCGAGTCTCACTTCTCCTCCGTGTGTCCAAGATCACAGGGCACACCTTCCGAGGGTCTCAAGCTGCCACAACACGCGCCCACCGCATCGCTTGAAACTTCTCCGGAAACTTTTATGTTCCTGTGTTTCCAAACAGGGAGCCAGCTCACCTCGGGCCCTTGGGGGTAACAAGACACAGCACAAAGCACAGTCTTCTTCAAGCAGGGGGACCCAGCGCACACAGCACAGTCCCAACAGCCTCTTCCTTGGTTAGAACAGCAAACTGCAGACCAGCCCCAGATCACAAAGCAAGGATTGGTCCTCCCCAGCAGTCTCTTCAGTTGTTCCTTCCTTAGCAGAGGTTCCTCTTGACCACGAAATTCAGTCTCAATCCATTTCTATTCCATTCCCACCTTCAGGGGTTTCAGCTCTCATAGCTATACCCCTAAATGTCTTTGAAGTTCGTTGTGCTCAGGGGTCCCTGACCCCTGCCTAAATCAGTTCTGGGTGTCTCCCTCCCAGTGTCACCTTTCTCCCTTTGATACTGGGGGTCTGGACCCTTAATCACTCAGCAGGGGATGGGTCAATTGTTTTATAGCCGCAACCCAGGCCTCTTCACCTCCCGGGGTTTCTCCTCGCATATTCTCCAGTTGCCGGTCAGCCTGGTGCCATCTCAACCCCTCCCCTCTCAGATCCAGACAGTCAATCCACATTCAGCAGAGACACACAGAAATGCTTAAAGCACAAACTCAGCCACTTTCTAAAAGAGCGGCTTTTGAACACACAGTGACAAAACCACTTTCATAGAAAGATGTGTTATGACGCTGTGAGTTCATACATACCAAACTTCACCTCTCCATTTTAAACGTATGGGAAACTAGGCTAACAAACACAATACCCAGCCTCCCCCATTCTGTCCTATGGGCAGAATGGCCTTTCACCAGTGAAAAACGAAATGGAGGGTATTTCACTGTCAGGACATAACACACACCTCAGTATATGTCCTGCCTTTTACTTACACGGCACCCTGCCCAGGGGTTACCTGGGACCTACCACCGGGGTTCCCACCGTGTACGCAAAAGGGAAAGTAAGGCCTGACAAGTGGTTGCACTTGTCAGGACACATGCCTAACTTAGCAACCTGCGCGCAGGCCCTACACTGCAGGCCTGAGTTCCCTTCTCCGCGCACCCTTTGCATTACCAGCCCTGGCACACACAGTGCTCATCACTAGGGACTTTACTAGTAAGGCAAACATACCAATCATGGCCAACCAATTACCATTACACTTTACCCAGGGAACTGCTGTACTTTGACACTGATCAGCAGTGGTAAAGTATCCAAAGCATCTAAATTGGCAACTCTATGTCAGGAAAATGGTCTAGGGGGAAAGCAAAAAGTTTTAGGGAACTTTAGCCAAAAAGGCCAAGTCCTACAGTTTACATTTATAAAAAAACAAAAAACAGGTTTACTTCATACCCATTTTTCTCTCTTTATATTTTACTGTATTAATTGCTGAATAATCTGTACACAATGGAAAACAACTGTAAGGTGCAGCTCAGATTTTGGCTCTGGGTACCTTGAGTTCTTTGAGAACCTATAAACACTATATATCCCCACGACTAGACAGGTCTAGGTGATGTAAGTTGGTGATCATGACAGGATGTTACAGATGAAATTTTGGCACAAATGACTGTGCATTCCTAATCATTTTCATTTTTTTTTTTAAATTTTAACAGTTAATATCTTTGAGAAAACTTTGAGTGGTCTACACAAATTACCCCTTGCTCAATTCACTATTTTGTCTACTTTTCAGAAATCTCTGGCTTTCTGGGATCACCCATGGGTTTCACACCGGTTTCCACCACAAACTGGAAGTAGGTTGAAATCACAAAACTTAGGAAAAATAGGCGACCTCTTAGAAAAATGCCAAAACAGTGGCAAAAAAGGTTTTTGATTCAGCTCTACTTCTTTTGAAAGCTGGGAAAATGTCAATTTTTGCACAGGAAATCTTTTGTTGATGCCATATTTCAGAAAAATACTGCACAGTTTTTCCCCATTTTTCCTAACAAATCCTAAATTTAGATATATTTTGGCTATTTTCTAGGTACCTCCTGGGGAATCCACAAACCCAGGGTACCCTGAGAATACCCAGGATGTTGGGAAAAAAGGGTGAGAATTTGGCATGGCTAGCTGATATGGAAAAAAAATGGAGGGAAGTACAAAGTATCCCAAATATCAAAAAAGGGAATTAGAACTCTTGAGGACAAAGGCTTAGCAGCCAAGGCGTTAAATAATAAAGCAATCAGAGTAGTCAAGAGGGCCCATCATCCGTCTTTCTCCGGCTGTAGTGAGAAGCTTCCACGAGTCCTGCTGGAGCTCGCATTCTGATTGGCTGACCACAACATGAGGAGAAATGTTACGGCTGCCATTTCAGTCACTGTGTGCTGGAAAGTTAAAGAAAATAAGATATAATGGCTTAGTATGGGTGCCCTGACACCTCTGGACTTTCTGGGGTGTCTCAGATAGAGGGAGGGCCAAATAAAAAATATTTTTTGGGGGTGTTGCCTCGATCCAGTGGGACTCTTTTTGGAGCCAGCTGGACTACTCTGCTCCAGCGAGAGTCCCACAGGAGCACAGGGGCTGTGCTGGCTTACCCAAGAGTACCTCAGAATTAGAAAACTATTTAAAAATGAAATGGGGCCAAGAGTGTGTGGGGGGTTGGCCATGTATGGGCAGTTTGCTCTGTGGTTAACCCCACACTGCGCACAACCGAAGACCATGCGCTCTTGTGGGTTTGCTGCCTGCGGGGTGGTTTGGCGTAGGACCTGGCCATGGGTAGGCCTTGCAATCAATCCCAAGCCATGCACAGCTGAAAGCCATGAATGGCAGGTGGTGGCAGCCCACACCGCGGCCAACACTATGGTGTGCTCGGACGAAGGCTGTGAGAAGCAGGGGGTTGGCATAGTTACATATGGCAATAAACTATTACTTTACATTTTAAAAACTCCAGAAATGTATTTAACAAAAAAAGGTTAAAGTAAAGTTATAGTTAGGTATGGCAATAATATTGTAGTTTTCATTAAAAAACCCTCAGAAATTCACTGAAAAATGACAAAGGTTAAAATGACGTTCTATTTAGGTGAAAATGTCAGTTTATAGATAACATTTTAAACTACAATAAAAAAATAAAAAAATTCACCAGTTATAATTATTTCTAGTAACTATAACTTGCACCCTTGCCACCCACTGCTTATGACCTCACATATTACATAACTCTTAACATGTATCATGACATCATTGATAACATCACTGATGACATTTAAAATTACATTCATGATGACAAAACTGAGCATGGCCAAGGGTGAAACTGACTTACATTTTCATCTAACGTCCTTGGCATGTGGATTATCTGTGGAGGTCAAAGATTGAAAGTTAGCCATCGATATGAAGGTACGGCCACAATGCTGTTCTTGACCACCTTGGCATGTGGATCCATAGTGGAGGCGAAAGACTGAAAGTTACCATGTATGGGAGGCACAGATACGAAGCTTCTCTTCAATGTTAGCTATGCTGGAGTTACAGACATGATGCTGCTCTTCAAAGTTAGCTGTGCAGGAGGTAAGGACACGATGCTGCTTTTCAAAGTTAGCTATGCAGGAGGTATGGACACAATGTTGCTCTTCAAAGGTAGCTATGCTGGAGTTACGGACTCTATGCTGCTCTTCAAAGTTAGCTATACAGGAGGTAGGGACACAATGTTGCTCTTCAAAGTTAGCTATGCTGGAGTTACGGACACAATACTGCTCTTCAAAGTTAGCTCTGCTGGAGTTACGGACAAGATGCTGCTCTTCAAAGTTACCTATACAGGAGGTAGGGACACAATGTTGCTCTTCAAAGTTAGCTATGCTGGAGTTACGGACACAATGCTGCTCTTCAGAGTTAGCTATGCAGGAGTTACAGACAAGATGCTGCTCTTCAAAGTTAGCTATGCAGGAGTTATGGACACAATGCTGCTCTTCAAAGTTAGTTATGCTGGAGTTACAGACAAGATGCTGCTCTTCAAAGTTAGCTATGCAGGAGTTACGGACACGATGCTGCTCTTCAAAGTTAGCTATGCTGGAGTTATGGACACAATGCTACTCTTCAAAGTTAGTTATGCAGGAGTTATGGACACGATGCTGCTATTCAAAGTTAGCTATGATGGTGGGAGGGACACGATGCTGCTCTTCAAAGTTGACTATGCAGGAGATACGGACACAATGCTGCTCTTCAAGGTTAGCTATGCTGCAGCTACAGACACGATGCTGCTCTTCAAAGTTAGCTATGCTGCAGTTACAGACATGATGCTGCTCTTCAAAGTCAGCTATGCAAGAGTTATAGACATGATGCTGCTCTTCAAATTTAGCTATGTAGGAGGTAGGGACACGATGTTGCTCTTCAAAGTTAGCTATGCTGGAGTTATGGACACAATGCTGCTCTTCAAAGTTAGCTATGCTGGAGTTACAAACAGGATGCTGCTCTTCAAAGTTAGCTATGCAACAGTTACAGACACCATGCTGCTCTTCAATGTTAGCTATGCAGGAGTTACAGACATGATGCTGCTCTTCAAAGTTAGCTATGCAGGAGTTATAGACACATTGCTGCTCTTCAAATTTAGCTATGCAGGAGTTACAAACACGATGCTGCTCTTCAAAGTTAGCTATACCCGAGTTACGGACACAGTTAGGGACAAAATGCTGCTCTTCAAAGTTAGCTATGCCTGAGTTACTGACACAATGCCGCTCTTCAAAGTTAGCTATGAAGGAGGTAGGGACACAATGCTGCTCTTCAGAGTTAGCTATGCAGGAGTTACGGACATGATGCTGCTCTTCAAAGTTAGCTATGCAGGAGTTACAGACACGATGCTGCTCTTCAAAATTAGCTATGCAGGAGTTACGGACACAATGCTGCTCTTCAAAGTTAGCTATGCAGGAGTTAGGGACATGATGCTGCTCTTCAAAGTGAGCTATGCTGGAGTTAGAGACACGATGCTGCTCTTCAAAGTTAGCTGTGCAAGAGTTACAGACATGATGCTGCTCTTCACAGTTAGCTCTGCAGGAGGTAGGGCACGATGCTGCTCTTCAAAGTAAGCTATGCTGGAGTTACAGACAAGATGCTGCTCTTCAAAGTTAGCTATGCAGGAGTTACGGACACGATGCTGCTCTTCAAAGTTAGCTATGCTGGAGTTATGGACACAATGCTACTCTTCAAAGCTAGCTATTCAGGAGTTATGGACACGATGCTGCTCTTCAAAGTCAGCTATGCAGGAGTAACGGACACGATGCTGCTCTTCAAAGTTAGCTATGCTGGAGTTATGGACACAATGCTCCTCTTCAAAGTTAGCTATGCTTGAGTTTCGGACACGATGCTGCTATTCAAAGTTAGCTATGATGGTGGGAGGGACACGATGCTGCTCTTCAAAGTTAGCTATGCTGGAGTTATGGACACAATGCTGCTCTTCAAAGTTAGCTATGCTGGAGTTACAGACAGGTCGCTGCTCTTCAAAGTTAGCTATGCAGGAGTTACGGACACAATGCTGCTCTTCAAAGTTAGCTATGCTGCAGTTACAGACACAGTGCTGCTCTTCAAAGTTAGCTATGCTGCAGTTACAGACATGATGCTGCTCTTCAAAGTCAGCTATGCAGGAGTTATAGACACGATGCTGCTCTTCAAATTCAGATATGTAGGAGGTAGGGACACGATGTTGCTCTTCAAAGTTAGCTATGATGGAGTTATGGACACAATGCTGCTCTTCAAAGTTAGCTATGCTGGAGTTACAAACAGGATGCTGCTCTTAAAAGTTAGCTATGCTGGTGGAAGGGACACGATGCTGCTCTTCAAAGTTAGCTATGCTGGAGATACAGAAATGATGCTGCTCTTCAAAGTTAGCTATGCAGGCGTTATGAACACGATGCTGCTCTTCAAAGTTAGCTATGCAAGAGTTACAGACACAATGCTGCTCTTCAATGTTACCTATGCAGGAGTTACAGACACAATGCTGCTCTTCAAAGTTAGCTATGCAGGAGTGATAGACACATTGCTGCTCTTCAAATTTAGCTATGCAGGATTTACAAACACGATGCTGCTCTTCAAAGTTAGCTATGCCCGAGTTACGGATACAGTTAGCGACAAAATGCTGCTCTTCAAAGTTAGCTATGCTGGAGTTACGGACACAATGCCGCTCTTCAAAGTTAGCTACGAAGGAGGTAGGGACACAATGCTGCTCTTCAAAGTTACCTATGCTGGAGTTAAGGACATGATACTGCTCTTCAGAGTTAGCTATGCAGGAGTTACGGACACAATGCTGCTCTTCAAAGTTAGCTATGCCCGAGTTACGGATACAGTTAGCGACAAAATGCTGCTCTTCAAAGTTAGCTATGCTGGAGTTACGGACACAATGCTGCTCTTCAAAGTTAGCTATGCAGGAGTTAGGGACACAATGCTGCTCTTCAAAGTTACCTATGCTGGAGTTAAGGACATGATACTGCTCTTCAGAGTTAGCTATGCAGGAGTTACGGACACGATGCTGCTCTTCAAAATTAGCTATGCAGGAGTTACGGACACAATGCTGCTCTTCAAAGTTAGCTATGCAGAAGTTAGGGACATGATGCTGCTCTTCAATGTTAGCTATGCAGGAGTTAGAAACATGATGCTGCTCTTCAAAATTAGCTATGCAGGAGTTACGGACACAATGCTGCTCTTCAAAGTTAGCTATGCAGGAGTTACGGACACAATGCTGCTCTTCAAAGTTAGCTATGCTGGAGTTACGGACACAATGCCGCTCTTCAAAGTTAGCTATGAAGGAGGTAGGGACACAATGCTGCTCTTCAAAGTTAGCTATGCAGGAGTTACGGGCACAATGCTGCTCTTCAAAATTAGCTGTGCAGGAGTTACAGACATGATACTGCTCTTCACAGTTAGCTATGCAGGAGGTTGGGCACGATGCTGCTCTTCAAAGTTAGCTATGATGGAGTTACAGACAAGATGCTGCTCTTCAAAGTTAGCTATGCAGGAGTTACGGACACGATGCTGCTCTTCAAAGTTAGCTATAATGGAGTTATGGACACAATGCTACTCTTCAAAGTTAGCTATGCAGGAGTAAAGGACACAATGCTGTTCTTCAAAGTCACCTATGCAGGAGTTACGGACACGATGCTGCTCTTCAAAGTTAGCTATGCTGGAGTTATGGACACAATGCTCCTCTTCAAAGTTAGCTATGCTGGAGTTACGGACACAATGCTTCTATTCAAAGTTAGCTATGATGGTGGGAGTGACACGATGCTGCTCTTCAAAGTTAGCTATGCTGGCGTTATGGACACAATGCTGCTCTTCAAAGTAAGCTATGCAGGAGTTACAGACAGGATGCTGATCTTCAAAGTTAGCTATGCAGGAGTTACGGACACAATGCTGCTCTTCAAAGTTGGCTATGCTGCAGTTACAGACACAATGCTGCTCTTCAAAGTTAGCTATGCTGCAGTTACAGACATGATGCTGCTCTTCAAAGTCAGCTATGCAGGAGTTATAGACACGATGCTGCTCTTCAAATTTAGCTATGCAGGAGGTAGGGACACGATGTTGCTCTTCAAAGTTAGCTATGCTGGAGTTATCGATACAATGCTGCTATTCAAAGTTAGCTATGCTGGAGTTACAAACAGAATGCTGCTCTTCAAAGTTAGCTATGCTGGTGGAAGGGACACGATGCTGCTCTTCAAAGTTAGCTATGCTGGAGTTACAGACATGATGCTGCTCTTCAAAGTTAGCTATGCAGGCGTTATGAACACGATGCTGCTCTTCAAAGTTAGCTATGCAAGAGGTAGAGACACGATGTTGATCTTCAAAGTTAGCTATGCTGGAGTTACGGACACAATGCTGCTCTTCAAACTTAGCTATGCAGGAGTTACAGACACGATGCTGCTCCTCAAAGTTAGCTATGCTGGATTTATGGACACAATGCTGCTCTTCAAAGTTAGCTATGCTGGAGTTACGGACAGGATGCTGCTCTTCAAAGTTAGCTATACAGGAGGTTGGGACACGATGTTGCTATTCAAAGTTAGCTATGCTGGAGTTACGGACAGGATGCATCTCTTCAAAGTTAGCTATGCAGGAGTTACTGACACGATGCTGCTCTTCAAAGTTAGCTATGCAGGAGTTATGGCCACAATGCAACTCTTCAAAGTTAGCTATGCAGGAGTTATGGACATGATGCTGCTCTTCAAAGTCAGCTATGCAGGAGTTACAGACACGATGCTACTCTTCACAGTTAGCTATGCTGGAGTTATGGACACAATGCTCCTCTTCAAAGTTAGCTATGCTGGAGTTACGGACACGATGCTGATTTTCAAAGTTAGCTATGATGGTGGGAGGGACACAATGCTACTCTTCAAAGTTAGCTATGCAGGAGTTATGGAAACGATGCTGCTCTTCAAAGTTAGCTATGCAGGAGTTACGGACACGATGCTGCTCTTCAAAGTTAGCTATGCTGAAGTTATGGACACAATGCTACTCTTCAAAGTTAGCTATGCTGGATTTATGGACACAATGCTACTCTTCAAAGTTAGCTATGCTGGAGTTATGGACACAATGCTCCTCTTCAAAGTTATCTATGCTGGAGTTACGGACACGATGATGCTATTCAAAGTTAGCTATGATGGTGGGAGGGACACAATGCTACTCTTCAAAGTTAGCTATGCTGGAGTAACGGACAGGATGCTGCTCTTCAAAGTTAGCTATGCAGGAGTTACGGACACGATGCTGCTCTTCAAAATTAGCTATGCTGGAGTTATGGACACGATGCTACTCTTCAAAGCTAGCTATGCAGGAGTTATGGACACGATGCTGCTCTTCAAAGTTAGCTATGCTGGATTTATGGACACAATGCTACTCTTCAAAGCTAGCTATGCTGGAGTTATGGACACAATGCTCCTCTTCAAAGTTATCTATGCTGGAGTTACGGACACGATGATGCTATTCAAAGTTAGCTATGATGGTGGAAGGGACACAATGCTACTCTTCAAAGTTAGCTATGCTGGAGTAACGGACAGGATGCTGCTCTTCAAAGTTAGCTATGCAGGAGTTACGGACACGATGCTGCTCTTCAAAATTAGCTATGCTGGAGTTATGGACACGATGCTACTCTTCAAAATTAGCTATGCAGGAGTTATGGACACGATGCTGCTCTTCAAAGTTACCTATGCTGGAGTTACGGACACAATGCTGCTCTTCAAAGTTAGCTATGCTGGAGTTATAGACACAATGCTACTCTTCAAAGTTAGCTATGCAGGAGTTATGGACACGATGCTGCTCTTCAAAGTCAGCTATGCAGGAGTTACAGACATGATGCTGCCCTTCAAAGTTAGCTATGCTGGAGTTACGGACATGATGCTGCTCTTCAAAGTTAGCTATGCAGCAGTTACGGACACAATGCTGCTCTTCAAGATCAGCTATGCAGGAGTTACGGACACAATGCTGCTCTTCAAAGTTAGCTATGCAGGAGTTAGGGACATGATGCTGCTCTTCAAAGTTAGCTATGCTGGCATTACAGATACAATGCTGCTCTTCAAAGTTAGCTGTGCAGGAGTTACAGACATGATACTGCTCTTCACAGTTAGCTATGCAGGAGGTTGGGCACGATGCTGCTCTTCAAAGTTAGCTATGCTGGAGATACAGACAAGATGCTGCTCTTCAAAGTTAGCTATGCAGGAGTTACGAACACGATGCTGCTCTTCAAAGTTAGCTATACAGGAGTTATGGACACAATGCTGCTCTTCAAGATCAGCTATGCAGGAGTTACGGACACAATGCTGCTCTTCAAAGTTAGCTATGCAGGAGTTAGGGACATGATGCTGCTCTTCAAAGTTAGCTATGCTGGCATTACAGACACAATGCTGCTCTTCAAAGTTAGCTGTGCAGGAGTTACAGACATGATACTGCTCTTCACAGTTAGCTATGCAGGAGGTTGAGCACGATGCTGCTCTTCAAAGTTAGCTATGCTGCAGTTACAGACACAATGCTGCTCTTCAAAGTTAGCTATGCTGCAGTTACAGACATGATGCTGCTCTTCAAAGTCAGCTATGCAGGAGTTATAGACACGATGCTGCTCTTCAAATTTAGCTATGCAGGAGGTAGGGACACGATGTTGCTCTTCAAAGTTAGCTATGCTGGAGTTATCGACACAATGCTGCTATTCAAAGTTAGCTATGCTGGAGTTACAAAGAGGATGCTGCTCTTCAAAGTTAGCTATGCTGGAGGAAGGGACACGATGCTGCTCTTCAAAGTTAGCTATGCTGGAGTTACAGACATGATGCTGCTCTTCAAAGTTAGCTATGCAGGCGTTATGAACACAATGCTGCTCTTCAAAGTTAGCTATGCAAGAGGTAGGGACACGATGTTGCTCTTTAAAGTTAGCTATGCTGGAGTTACGGACACAATGCTGCTCTTCAAAGTTAGCTATGCAGGAGTTACAGACATGATGCTGCTCCTCAAAGTTAGCTATGCTGGAGTTACGGACAGGATGCTGCTCTTCAAAATTAGCTATGCTGGAGTTACGGACACAATGCTGCCCTTCAAAGTTAGCTATGCTGGATTTATGGACAGGATGCTGCTCTTCAAAATTAGCTATGCTGGAGTTACGGACAGGATGCTGCTCTTTAAAGTTAGCTATACAGGAGGTTGGGACACGATGTTGCTCTTCAAAGAAAGCTATGCTGGAGTTACGGACAGGATGCTGCTCTTCAAAGTTAGCTATGCTGGAGTTACGGACACAATGCTGCTCTTCAAAGTTAGTTATGCAGGAGTTACAGACACAGTGCTACTCTTCAAAGTTAGCTATGCAGGAGTTATGGAAACGATGCTGCTCTTCAAAGTTAGCTATGCAGGAGTTACGGACACGATGCTGCTCTTCAAAGTTAGCTATGCTGGAGTTATGGACACGATGCTACTCTTCAAAGTTAGCTATGCTGGAGTTATGGACACAATGCTACTCTTCAAAGTTAGCTATGCTGGAGTTATGGACACAATGCTCCTCTTCAAAGTTAGCTATGCTGGAGTTACGGACACGATGCTGCTCTTCAAAGTTAGCTATGCAGGAGTTACGGACACAATGCTGCTCTTCAAAGTTAGCTATGCTGGAGTTATGGAAACGATGCTGCTCTTCAAAGTTAGCTATGCAGGAGTTACGGACACAATGCTGCTCTTCAAAGTTAGCTATGCTGGAGTTATGGACACGATGCTACTCTTCAAAGTTAGCTATGCAGGAGTTATGGACACAATGCTCATCTTCAAAGTTAACTATGCTGGAGTTACGGACACGATGCTGCTCTTCAAAGTTACCTATGCAGGAGGTACGGACACGATGCTGCTCTTCAAAGTTAGCTATGCTGGAGTTATGGCCACTGTGAGAAGTTGGCCTGGCATATGCTGTCCACTAATTATAGTGATACAAAAGGGGATGATGGACGGAACGTTTGAGCCAATCAAACACTCACCCCCAGTCAACTGATCTGGGTTTAATCCATCATCATTCTCTAGCTCACTCCACCACCCCAGTTCAGACATGGCCATATGCAAATCAGTCTGACCCTGTGCCTCATGGGAACAGTCCAGCCCGAACTGCCAAGCCATGTCTTCCCTGGACCGGAAACAAGCATCCTAGGACCGGTTTCTGGCATTTCAGCCGTCATCAGCCAGGCTTGCTTGAATCCAGTGGCAAAGTGAGCAAGGGACCCACGTCTGGGCATACCCCCGCCAACTTAGGGCGACCAAAGCGATGCTAAAAGGGGATGATGGACGGAACGTTTGAGCCAATCAAACACTCACCCCCAGTCAACTGATCTGGGTTTAATCCATCATCATTCTCTAGCTCACTCCACCACCCCAGTTCAGACATGGCCATATGCAAATCAGTCTGACCCTGTGCCTCATGGGAACAGTCCAGCCCGAACTGCCAAGCCATGTCTTCCCTGGACCGGAAACAAGCATCCTAGGACCGGTTTCTGGCATTTCAGCCGTCATCAGCCAGGCTTGCTTGAATCCAGTGGCAAAGTGAGCAAGGGACCCACGTCTGGGCATACCCCGCCAACTTAGGGCGACCAAAGCGATACAAAAGGGGATGATGGACGGAACGTTTGAGCCAATCAAACACTCACCCCCAGTCAACTGATCTGGGTTTAATCCATCATCATTCTCTAGCTCACTCCACCACCCCAGTTCAGACATGGCCATATGCAAATCAGTCTGACCCTGTGCCTCATGGGAACAGTCCAGCCCGAACTGCCAAGCCATGTCTTCCCTGGACCGGAAACAAGCATCCTAGGACCGGTTTCTGGCATTTCAGCCGTCATCAGCCAGGCTTGCTTGAATCCAGTGGCAAAGTGAGCAAGGGACCCACGTCTGGTCATACCCCCGCCAACTTAGGGCGACCAAAGCGATACAAAAGGGGATGATGGACGGAACGTTTGAGCCAATCAAACACTCACCCCCAGTCAACTGATCTGTTTAAATTGCAATAGGTCAGGTAGGGGACAGACACATCATCCAGCCGTCATCACATGGCTTGGCAGTTCGGGCTGGACTGTTCCCATGAGGCACAGGGTCAGACTGATTTGCATATGGCCATGTCTGAACTGGGGTGGTGGAGTGAGCTAAAGAATGATGATGGATTAAACCCAGATCAGTTGACTGGGGGTGAGTGTTTGATTGGCTCAAGCGTTCCGTCCATCATCCCCTTTTGTATCACTAATTATAGTGGGCACCTTGCACCAGTCCAAACAACCCCTTATTGGAGATAGGTTAAAGACAACCTTTATTGAAAGCTATCCTAGTGGTAGCTATGGAGAGCAGCCTTCAGGCTAAGTCTTGAAGGAATGTAAAGCAGCTTGTTTTACCAGTCTATAATCTCTTGAGTGACCAAATGAAAGAGGACCACACCAGGTATATATTCAAAATATATGTATTTATTACTAAACACACCCCTCTAGTCTCTTTATGAGGCTAGAGTTCAAAGTACATAAATTATAAGTTAGTTATCTACAGTAATAGCACAAATACACGTTTGAGCCCCAGGGGCGTACCAAACCATATACCAATAAAGTGGTATAAGAACCACGACTGAGCTAGACACAAGGCCTAGAGCCTGTAGAAGTGCTTGGACCACAAGGAACCACCCAAGGCAGTGACACAGGGGACCCACGGGGACGCGTGCAGTGTATGAACACAGCCGCGAACCACCGTTAACTTCTATGGGGAAAGTCGCGATTAGAATTTAAAAGAAAAGGGACACTTAGAGGAGGACTTGGAGCAAACCCTTTGAGAACTAGGCTGTTCTAGTGTCAATACCCACGGGAGCACCGGAGTACTCGAGTTACCTCACCCAGGGGAGCCGGGTGCATAGGTGTCTTTCGGGGTCGGGTTTCGTCGTCGCTTTCTATGGCGATCTGCTGCAAAGTGCTGCTGGCGACCAAGTCGAAAGTGTTCGGGTGGATCCAAAGGTGGATCAAAGATCTGAAGAACCTGAAAGCAGAGGGGACAGAGTCTGGGTCACTAGCCAGTGACCAGGAAGGCGATGAGCAGATGCCCACCGATGTCGAGTGCTTCAGGTAGGTTGATGGTCGTCTTGACTCTTCAGCCACGAGGTCCAGGAGGCGTCGACGACAACCAGGAGCTGGATTCGAGCTGTCCCACGACGTTTGTCGATTGCAGGGGTGTCGGCGACCGGATTGGACCCAACAAGCCTTGGCAACGGCAAGTCTCGTGGAAATAGAAGAAGGACGATGTTGCAGACCAGCAAGGTCTGGGGACTCACCCAGCGAGGATAAGTCAGGGCACACCTGGAGCAACCAGGGAGCCCAAGCAGAAAAGATTGGCCTTCGGGAGGGCCTACTAGCCAACGGACTAGCGACCGCGAAGGAGCCTCGAGACGATGCACGTGGAGCTGGCTCACAGGACACTCGTGGAGTGGAGGCCAGTGATCTTCGGTGCAGTTGGTGCTGGAGGCTGGGGCTACTCGGAGCCCAAAGCACGACTTCGTGGGAGACCCAGAAGAGGATGCACTTGCAAATGCGTTCGGTGTCCAGGGGTCACGGTTCCACGTTAACCACGACAGCTACGGGCCTCAGCTTTGCTGGGGACTCAGGGCAGCCTCGGGGAAGTCTGGAAATCCACCTCTGGTGATGCAAAGACTTCAGCGTCCGACGGGAGCTTCAGCGATGCAGACCAGACAATTGCTTCTTTGGTGCCTGCCAAGCAGGGGAGTCACTCCTTGACCCCAAGGGAGATTCTTCAGTCCTCTAATCTTAAAGTAGAGCGTCGAAGGTCCAGGATTCTGTGTCAGAGTTTCGTCCAGGTAAATCTAAAGTCCTAAGGACTGGGGTCCCCTACTTATACTAAGGTAGGGGTTGGACATACTCTGTGGCCCCACCTATGGGAGGGTCAGGGCAGAGGGGTGGTTACACCCCTTTCCCTTTGTCCAGTTTCGCACCAGAGCAGGGGCTGGAAGCCCCTGAGCCGGTTTGAACTGGGGTATGCACAGGGACACCAAGTGTGCCCCCAGTGCAGGATTTCAAAGCACCCGAGAGTGCTCCCGCCCAGCCCCAATACACACTATCCTGTCTGGGGAGGTGGTCACACCTCCCTGGGACAGGAAACCTATTGTCCAGGCCTCCCCTGCCGGAGTTTCGGTCAGCAGCAGGAGGCCAGACTCGTGTCTGTGGCAGCGGCATCCATTTTGTGATGCCAGGGCTCTGGAAAGTCAGTACCGGGTATACCGGTGTGTACATGTCTTTCCCTCTAGAAGGGTGGAATGCTACCCCCGCCGCCAGAACTGGCGGGGGGTAGTATTCCAAGATGTTTGACACCAAACACGACATGTTTCCGTGCAGCCATCCCAAAGTTAGCATTTAACGCGAGGTTATAATGCGCTTAAGAGTATATGGTCAGGCTGCACTACAAACAGCATCAGAGAAGGGTCTCCGAACGCTGCAGAGGGGCCCTGCTCATGCAGGGGCACCCTCTCACATAGGAACCACGCACTCTGCCTTCAGGATTGATAAGGCCTGCCATAGGAGTGACTTATAGGTTTATATGTGTGTATGTATATAGTGATATAGGTAGCCTATATCACAGTAAGGGGTGCCTGCACCACCTTACCCAGGCTGCAGTAGCAGACCTGTGGTGTCAGTTTGGATGGCCTTCCAGGGGTGGCACAATACATGCTGCAGCCCCTGGTAGGCCTCTGAGGTACCTATGCCCTGGGTACATAGTATACCATATACTAGGGACTTATAAGGGCACTCCAGATTCCAATCAGAGATGTGCCTAAGGCACATGGAAACCATTTTAAAGAGGAAGCAGCTAGGCTGGGGTTCTGATTAGCAGGGCCCCAGCCAGACTAAGGTCGAAAAACAGTGAAGCATCAGCAAAAAGTGGGGGTACCCATGTGAAGCAGATCCTACTCTCCTACACAACCCCCCCAAACGTAGGGACATTAAACTAACCTTGCCCAGTTAAGTCTTCATGTTCTAAGTGGAAGTACCTAGAGAGTCCATCTGCATTGGCATGGTTACTCCCAGGTCTATGTTCCACTGTGAAGTCCATCCCCTGTAGGGAAATGGACCACCTAAGCAGTTTGGGGTTTTCACCCTTCATTTGTTTTAGCCATAAGAGGGGCTTATGGTCTGTTTGAACAAGGAAGTGAGTACCAAACAAGTATGGCCTCAACTTCTTCAGAGCCCAGACCACAGCAAAGGCCTCCCTCTCAATGGCTGACCAACGTTTCTCTCTAGGGGTCAGCCTTCTGCTAATAAAAGCTACTGGCTGATCCTGACCTTCATCATTCAATTGTGACAGTACAGCCCCTACCCCCAATTCAGATGCATCAGTTTGAACAATGAACTTCTTGGAGTAATCAGGACTCTGTAGAATGGGAGCAGTGCACATGGCCTGCTTCAGGTCATCAAATGCCTTTTGACAGCTAACTGTCCACTGAACCTTTTGGGCATTTTCTTGGAAGTTAAGTCATTCAGGGGTGTCACTATTGATCCATACCCCTTGACAAATCTCCTATAGTACCCAGTCAGGCCTAAGAAGGCTCTCACCTGAGTCTGGGTAGTTGGAGCAGTCCAGTCCATGATGGTCTGGATCTTGCTCTGCAGTGGTTGAACCTGGCCTCCACCCACAAGGTGGCCCAGGTACACAACCTGACTCTGCCCTATCTGGCACTTGGTGGCCTTGATAGTCAGGCCTGCTTTCTGCAGGGCCTGTAAAACATTTCTGAGGTGGACCAGGTGATCCTCCCAGGTGGAGCTAAAGACAGCAATATCATCTAGATATGCTGCACTATAGGCTTCCAGACCTGTAAGGACTGTATTCACCAACCTCTGAAAAGTGGCAGGTGCATTCTTCAGACCAAAGGGCATCACCACAAATTGATAATGCCCACTAGGGGTTGAGAATGCTGTCTTTGGCTTTGCATCATCAGCTAGTCTGATCTGCCAGTAGCCAGCTGTCAGGTCAAATGTGCTTAGATACTTGGCTGAGGCCAAAGTGTCTATTAGCTCATCTGCCCTTGGTATTGGATGGGCATCAGTCCTAGTGACTGCATTGAGACCCCTGTAGTCCACACAAAACCTCATCTCTCTTTTCCCACCATTGGTGTGAGGTTTTGGCACAAGGACCACTGGACTAGCCCAAGGGCTATCTGAGGGTTCAATAACTCCCAAATCCAACATCTTCTGGACTTCTGTCCTGATACAGTCCCTGACATGGTCAGGTTGCCTATAAATCTTATTTTTAATAGGCAGACTGTCCCCAGTGTCCACTTCATGAGTGCACCAGGTAGTCTGACTGGGTGTCAGTGAGAATATGTGTCTGAACTGATTGAGCACCTGTCTGCAATCAGTCTGCTGCTGGGTAGTGAGGCTGCCTGCCAAGGCTACACCATCCACTGACCCATCACCAGGGTTCTGTGAGAGCAGGTCAGGGAGTGGGTCACTCTCTTCCTCCTGTCCCTCATCAGTAGCCATGAGCAAGCCCATGTCTGCCCTGTCCACATATGGTTTTAACCTGTTGACATGGAGAACCCTGTGGGGACTCCTGGGTGTTCCTAGGTCTACTAAGTAGGTAACCTCACCCTTCTGTTCAACAATGGTGTGGGGTCCACTCCATTTGTCTTGGAGAGCTGCTGGGGCCACTGGCTCCAACACCCACACCTTCTGTCCTGGCTGGTAAACAGTCAGTACAGCCTTTTGGTCATGCCAGGCTTTTTGAAGTTCCTGGCTAGCCTCAAGGTTTTTAGTTGCCTTTTTCATATACTCAGCCATCCGGGAGCGGAGACCAAGTACATAGTCCACTATGTCTTGCTTTGGGGGCTTGAGAGGTAACTCCCATCCTTCCTTCACCAAGCACAATGGACCCCTGACAGGGTGACCAAACAAAAGTTCAAAAGGGCTGTAGCCAACCCCTTTTGAGGCACCTCCCTGTATGCAAATAAAAGGCAGGGCAAGAGTATGTCCCATCTTCGCCTAAGCTTTTCTGGGAGCCCTTTAATCATGCCCTTCAAGGTTTTGTTGAATCTCTCAACTAAACCGTTGCATTGTGGGTGATAGGGTGTGGTGAACTTGTAAGTCACTCCACACTCCTTCCACATTGCTTTTAAGTATCCAGACATAAAGTTAGCACCCCTGTCTGATACAACCTCCTTAGGGAAGCCCACTCTTGAGAAAATTCCCAGGAGGGCCCTTGCCACCACAGGTGCTGTAGTGGTCCTAAGGGGAATAGCCTCTGGGTACCTGGTGGCATGATCCACTACCACCAGGATAAACCTGTGCCCAGATGCTGTTTGGGGATCCATGGGACCAACAATGTCAATCCCCACCCTTTCAAAGGGAACCCCCACCACAGGTAGTGGTATCAGGGGGCCTTTGTAGTGCCACCTGCCTTGCCACTGGCCTGGCAGGTTACACAGGAGCGACAAAACTCCTTGGTGTCTTCAGACATGTGGGGCCAGTGAAAGTGAGGGACAAGTCTGTCCCAAGTCTTGTTCTGGCCCAGGTGACCTGCTAAGGGAATATCATGGGCTAGGGTCAATAGGAAGCCCCTGAACTTCAAAGGTATAACCAACCTCCTGGTAGCACCAGGCTTGGGGTCTCTACACTCTGAGTACAAGAGTCCATCATCCCAATACACAGTATGGGGACCACTAGCTTTCCCAGCAGCCTCAGCAGCAGCTTGCTGTCTGAGGGGTTCAAGAGAGGGGCAGCTCTGCTGCTCCTGGCTCAGATCTGCCCTGGAAGGTCCCCCTGTCCCCAAGAACTCAACCTGGTCAGGTTCAAGCTCCTCTGGGACAGTTCCTTCCTCAGGACTGAGATCATCCCCCTCAAGGGACTGATCTTCCTTCTGAGCCAAGGGGGAAGGCACTGCCTTTACCCTACTACTCCTCTTCTTGGAGGGCACTTGGTCCATTATTCCAGAATCCAAGGCCTGTTCAGTGCTAGACATTTTGGCTTGTGACCTGGTCACAGCAAACACATCTGCAGGGATGCCCAGCATTTCTGCATGGGTCCTGAGCTCCACTTCTGCCCAAGCTGAAGTTTCTAAGTCATTGCCAAGCAAGCATTCAACGGGTAGGTCTGCACTTACCACAACCTTCTTAAGGCCAGTTACCCCTCCCCAGGAGAAGTTAACAACTGCCAGAGTATGGTCTGTTCTGACGTTGCTAGCATTGGTCACTTGGTACATTTCACCAAGTATGATCTGCCCAGGATTCACAAGGTCTTGTGTCACCATGGTGACACTTGCCCCTGTGTCCCTAAATGCCAAAGCCTCTCTTCCATTGATTAAAGGCTGTTGTCTGTACTTGCCCAGATTACTGGGACTCACAGAGGAGGTCATATCCATGCCTCCATCACAGACTAGGACAGCCTGAGTGAGTTCTCTGACTAGGTCAGAGCTCATCTCTTTACCCAGGGTCAACCCTACTAAACCCTTGGCTTGTGTAGTCCCACCACCAACTGTAACTGCACTAGGGGAGCAGGTGCCTTAGGGGCATTGGTGGGGGCTGGAGTCGAGTCTTTGGACTTGGTGCAATCACTGGTCCAGTGGGTCTTTTGCTTACAGACCTTGCACCATGGTTTCCTTTGGCCTTTCCCTTTGGTAGACTGTGAATCCCCACCTGAAGAAGATTTTTGGGGGCCTTGTGAAGACTTTTGATCTTTACCCTTCTCCCCACCCTTATCAGAGGTTTTCGAATCTTGCTTCTTAGGGTCACCACCTTGGTTCTGTACCTTCTGCTTCACCCTGGTTCTGACCCATTTGTCTGCCTTCTTTCCCAATTCTTGGGGAGAGGTCAGATCAGAGTCTACCAGGTGCTGATGCAACAGCTGATTTTGACAGTTATTAAGAATCTGCTCCCTCATTATCAGATTGTACAATCCTGTGAAGTCACATACCTTACTGCCCAATAACCAACCTTCCAGAGCCTTGGCAGAACAATCAACAAAGTCCACCCAGTCTTGAGTCTGTGCTTTTTGGGTATCCCTGAACTTTAACCTGTATTGTTCAGTGGTTAGGCCAAACCCATCAATTAGAGCACTCTTCAAGACTTTGTAATTATCAGCATCCTCCTCTCTAACAGTGAGGAGCTTGTCTCTACCTTTGTCTGCAAAGGAGAGCCACAAGATTGCTGCCCACTGCTCCTGAGGGACCCTCTGTACTTTACAGGCCCTCTCTAGAGCAGTTATCCATTTGTGGATGTCATCCCCACTCTGGTAGGGAGGGACAATCTTGCTCAGGTTTCTATGGTCATAAGACCTTTCCCTATCTTTGGGGAAACTGCTGCCACCATGGGACTCTAGTCCCAACTTTTGTCTCTCTCTATAGAGATCTAGGGACTCCCTGTCTATAGCCAATTGCTGTTTCCTGAGTTCAAGCTGAGTTTGCTCATATTGAATCAGTCTCTTTCTCCTCTCATGAGAGGATTCCCTCCTATGAGAGGAGATAGAGGTCCCTATTGAGGTGTCAGAGTGGTTAGACTCCTGAGAAGGAGACCTAGACCTTCTGGGCACACTCAGAACTCTTCCTGGGGGACAAAGGGGAGGTCAGTCTGATCCTCTCCTCCTCCTCCTCCACAGGAGGAATTGGATTTTCCAGGACAAGGTCATTTTCACCTTCCTGGCCAGTTTCAGAGGGGGACCTGGGTTTCTTCACCCCTGGCCCCTTCCTCATCTTCTGCCCCACCCTCTTTGCCTACCCCTTCAGACCCTAGGGGCCTGCTGAGATCATCAGCTAGTAACACCTCCCTGAGGTGTTGGGTGCTGGCACTTTTGCCTGCCTTCAACTTCCTAGTATTGCATAATGCTCTCAATTCCAAGAATGGGAGTTTATCATACTTGGAGGGAAGAAGCCCACTGGCTTCTGGCAAGGACTCACTGGGTCCTGGCTTTGAAGACATTACTAGTGAGGTGTGGTGTATGCACTACCTACTCTAGTGTGGCCTACTAAACTCTCTTGAGTTGTAGAAAGGGTGTGCTGTCCCTTAACACACAACTCTAAGTTCAGTAGAACTTACTGTATTACTAAGCTTGATTTATATGTACCTTAGGTACCCTTAGTGGTTTTCAGTTGATCAATTCAATTGAGATTATCTGGTAAAACAATAGCAAGCTGGAATCCCACACGCTGCACACCAATGTGAGAAGTTGGCCTGGCATATGCTGTCCACTAATTATAGTGGGCACCTTGCACCAGTCCAAACAACCCCTTATTGGAGATAGGTTAAAGACAACCTTTATTGAAAGCTATCCTAGTGGTAGCTATGGAGAGCAGCCTTCAGGCTAAGTCTTGAAGGAATGTAAAGCAGCTTGTTTTACCAGTCTATAATCTCTTGAGTGACCAAATGAAAGAGGACCACACCAGGTATATATTCAAAATATATGTATTTATTACTAAACACACCCCTCTAGTCTCTTTATGAGGCTAGAGTTCGAAGTACATAAATTATAAGTTAGTTATCTACAGTAATAGCACAAATACACGTTTGAGCCCCAGGGGCGTACCAAACCATATACCAATAAAGTGGTATAAGAACCACGACTGAGCTAGACACAAGGCCTAGAGCCTGTAGAAGTGCTTGGACCACAAGGAACCACCCAAGGCAGTGACACAGGGGACCCACGGGGGACGCGTGCAGTGTATGAACACAGCCGCGAACCACCGTTAACTTCTATGGGGAAAGTCGCGATTAGAATTTAAAAGAAAAGGGACACTTAGAGGAGGACTTGGAGCAAACCCTTTGAGAACTAGGCTGTTCTAGTGTCAATACCCACGGGAGCACCGGAGTACTCGAGTTACCTCACCCAGGGGAGCCGGGTGCATAGGTGTCTTTCGGGGTCGGGTTTCGTCGTCGCTTTCTATGGCGATCTGCTGCAAAGTGCTGCTGGCGACCAAGTCGAAAGTGTTCGGGTGGATCCAAAGGTGGATCGAAGATCTGAAGAACCTGAAAGCAGAGGGGACAGAGTCTGGGTCACTAGCCAGTGACCAGGAAGGCGATGAGCAGATGCCCACCGATGTCGAGTGCTTCAGGTAGGTTGATGGTCGTATTGACTCTTCAGCCACGAGGTCCAGGAGGCGTCGACGATAACCAGGAGCTGGATTAGAGCTGTCCCACAACGTCTGTCGATTGCAGGGGTGTCGACGACCGGATTGGGCCCAACAAGCCTTGGCAACGGCAAGTCTCGTGGAAATAGAAGAAGGACGATGTTGCAGACCAGCAAGGACTGGGGGACTCACCCAGCAAGGATAAGTCAGGGCACACCTGGAGCAACCATGGAGCCCAAGCAGAAAAAGATTAGCCTTCGGGAGGGCCTACTAGCCAACGGACTAGCGACCGCAAAGGAGCCTCGAGACGATGCACGTGGAGCTGGCTCACAGGACACTCGTGGAGTGGAGGCCAGTGATCTTCGGTGCAGTTAGTGCTGGAGGCTGGGGCTACTCGGAGCCCAAAGCACGACTTCGTGGGAGACCCAGAAAAGGATGCACTTGCAAATGCGTTCGGTGTCCAGGGGTCACGGTTCCACGTTACCCACGACAGCTACGGGCCTCAGCTTTGCTGGGGACTCAGGGCAGCCTCGGGGAAGTCTGGAAATCCACCTCTGGTGATGCAAAGACTTCGGCGTCCGACGGGAGCTTCAGCGATGCAGACCGGACAATTGCTTCTTTGGTGCCTGCCAAGCAGGGGAGTCACTCCTTGACCCCAAGGGAGATTCTTCAGTCCTCTAATCTTGAAGTAGAGCGTCGAAGGTCCAGGATTCTGTGTCAGAGTTTCGTCCAGGTAAATCTAAAGTCCTAAGGACTGGGGTCCCCTACTTATACTAAGGTAGGGGGTTGGACATACTCTGTGGCCCCACCTATGGGAGGGTCAGGGCAGAGGGGTGGTTACACCCCTTTCCCTTTGTCCAGTTTTGCGCCAGAGCAGGGGCTGGAAGCCCCTGAGCCGGTTTGAACTGGGGTATGCACAGGGACACCAAGTGTGCCCCCAGTGCAGGATTTCAAAGCACCCGAGAGTGCTCCCGCCCAGCCCCAATACACACTATCCTGTCTGGGGAGGTGGTCACACCTCCCTGGGACAGGAAACCTATTGTCCAGGCCTCCCCTGCCGGAGTTTCGGTCAGCAGCAGGAGGCCAGACTCGTGTCTGTGGCAGCGGCATCCATTTTGTGATGCCAGGGCTCTGGAAAGTCAGTACCGGGTATACCGGTGTGTACATGTCTTTCCCTCTAGAAGGGTGGAATGCTACCCCCGCCGCCAGAACTGGCGGGGGGTAGTATTCCAAGATGTTTGACACCAAACACGACATGTTTCCGTGCAGCCATCCCAAAGTTAGCATTTAACGCGAGGTTATAATGCGCTTAAGAGTATATGGTCAGGCTGCACTACAAACAGCATCAGAGAAGGGTCTCCGAACGCTGCAGAGGGGCCCTGCTCATGCAGGGGCACCCTCTCACATAGGAACCACGCACTCTGCCTTCAGGATTGATAAGGCCTGCCATAGGAGTGACTTATAGGTTTATATGTGTGTATGTATATAGTGATATAGGTAGCCTATATCACAGTAAGGGGTGCCTGCACCACCTTACCCAGGCTGCAGTAGCAGACCTGTGGTGTCAGTTTGGATGGCCTTCCAGGGGTGGCACAATACATGCTGCAGCCCCTGGTAGGCCTCTGAGGTACCTATGCCCTGGGTACATAGTATACCATATACTAGGGACTTATAAGGGCACTCCAGATTCCAATCAGAGATGTGCCTAAGGCACATGGAAACCATTTTAAAGAGGAAGCAGCTAGGCTGGGGTTCTGATTAGCAGGGCCCCAGCCAGACTAAGGTCGAAAAACAGTGAAGCATCAGCAAAAAGTGGGGGTACCCATGTGAAGCAGATCCTACTCTCCTACACACACGATGCTGCTCTTCAAAGTCAGCTATGCAGGAGTTACGGACATGATGCTGCTCTTCAAAGTTAGCTATGCTGGAGTTATGGACACAATGCTCCTCTTCAAAGTTAGCTATGCTGGAGTTACGCACACAATGCTGCTATTCAAAGTTAGCTATGATGGTGGGAGGGACACGATGCTGCTCTTCAAAGTTAGCTTTGCTGGAGTTATGGACACAATGCTGCTCTTCAAAGTTAGGTATGCTGGAGTTATAGACACATTGCTGCTCTTCAAATTTAGCTATGCAGGATTTACAAACACAATGCTGCTCTTCAAAGTTAGCTATGCCCGAGTTACGGACACAGTTGGGGACAAAATGCTGCTCTTCAAAGTTAGCTATGCTGAAGTTACGGACACAATGCCGCTCTTCAAAGTTAGCTATGAAGGAGGTAGGGACACAATGCTGCCCTTCAAAGTTAGCTATGCAGGAGTTACGGACACAATGCTGCTCTTCAAAGTTAGCTATGCTGGAGTTAAGGACATGATGCTGCTCTTCAAAGTTAGCTATGCAGGAGTTACGGACACGATGCTGGTCTTCAAAATTAGCTATGCAGGAGTTACGGACACACTGCTGCTCTTCAAAGTTAGCTATGCAGGAGTTAGGGACATGATGCTGCTCTTCAAAGTTAGCTATGCAGGAGTTACGGACACAATGCTGCTCTTCAAAGTTAGCTATGCAGGAGTTACGGACACAATGCTGCTCTTCAAAATTAGCTATGCAGGAGTTACGGACACAATGCTGCTCTTCAAAGTTAGCTATGCAGGAGTTACTGACAAAATGCTGCTCTTCAAAGTTAGCTATGCTGGAGTTACGGACAAAATGCCGCTCTTCAAAGTTAGCTATGAAGGAGGTAGGGACACAATGCTGCTCTTCAAAGTTAGCTGTGCAGGAGTTACAGACATGATACTGCTCTTCACAGTTACCTATGCAGGAGGTTGGGCACGATGCTGCTCTTCAAAGTTAGCTATGCTGGAGTTACAGACAAGAGGCTGCTCTTCAAAGTTAGCTATGCAGGAGTTACGGACACGATGCTGCTCTTCAAAGTTAGCTATACTGGAGTTATGGACACAATGCTACTCCTCAAAGTTAGCTATGCAGGAGTTATGGACACGATGTCTCTATTCAAAGTTTGCTATGATGGTGGGAGTGACACGATGCTGCTCTACAAAGTTAGCTTGCTGGAGTTATGGACACAATTCGGCTCTTCAAAGTTAGCTATGCAGCAGTTATGGACACAATGCTGCTCTTCAAAGTTAGCTATGCAGGAGTTACAGACAGGAGGCTGATCTTCAAAGTTAGCTATGCAGGAGGTACAGACACAATGCTGCTCTTCAAAGTTAGCTATGCTGCAGTTACAGACACAATGCTGCTCTTCAAAGTTAGCTATGCTGCAGTTACAGACATGATGCTGCTCTTCAAAGTCAGCTATGCAGGAGTTATAGACACGATGCTGCTCTTCAAATTTAGCTATGCAGGAGGTAGGGACACGATGTTGCTCTTCAAAGTTAGGTATGCTGGAGTTATCGACACAATGCTGCTATTCAAAGTTAGCTATGCTGGAGTTACAAAGAGGATGCTGCTCTTCAAAGTTAGCTATGCTGGTGGAAGGGACACAATGCTGCTCTTCAAAGTTAGCTATGCAGGAGTTACAGACATGATGCTGCTCCTCAAAGTTAGCTATGCTGGAGTTACGGACAGGATGCTGCTCTTCAAAATTAGCTATGCTGGAGTTACGGACACAATGCTGCCCTTCAAAGTTAGCTATGCTGGATTTATGGACAGGATGCTGCTCTTCAAAGTTAGCTATGCTGGAGTTACGGACAGGATGCTGCTCTTCAAAGTTAGCTATACAGGAGGTTGGGACACGATGTTGCTCTTCAAAGTTAGCTATGCTGGAGTTACGGACAGGATGCTGCTCTTCAAAGTTAGCTATGCAGGAGTTACGTACACGATGCTGCTCTACAAAGTTAGCTATGCTGGAGTTATGGCCACAATGCAACTCTTCAAAGTTAGCTATGCAGGAGTTATGGACACGATGCTGCTCTTCAAAGTCAGCTATGCAGGAGTTACGGACACGATGCTGCTCTTCAAAGTTAGCTATGCTGGAGTTATGGACACAATGCTCCTCTTCAAAGTTAGCTATACTGGAGTTACAGACACAATGCTGCTATTCAAAGTTAGCTATGATGGTGTGAGGGACACGATGCTACTCTTCAAAGTTAGCTATGCAGGAGTTATGGAAACGATGCTGCTCTTCAAAGTTAGCTATGCAGGTGTTACGGACACGATGCTGCTCTTCAAAGTTAGCTATGCTGGAGTTATGGACAAGATGCTACTCTTCAAAGTTAGCTATGCTGGAGTTATGGACACAATGCTACTCTTCAAAGTTAGCTATGCTGGAGTTATGGACACAATGCTCCTCTTCAAAGTTAGCTATGCTGGAGTTACGGACACGATGATGCTATTCAAAGTTAGCTATGATGGTGGGAGGGACACGATGGTACTCTTCAAAGTTAGCTATGCAGGAGTTACGGACACGATGCTGCTCTTCAAAGTTAGCTATGCTGGAGTTATGGACACGATGCTACTCTTCAAAGTTAGCTATGCAGGAGTTATGGACATGATGCTGCTCTTCAAAGTTAACTATGCTGGAGTTACGGACACGATGCTGCTCTTCAAAGTTACCTATGCAGGAGGTACGGACACGATGCTGCTCTTCAAAGTTAGCTATGCTGGAGTTATGGACACGATGCTGCTCTTCAAAGTCAGCTATGCAGGAGTTACGGACATGATGCTGCTCTTCAAAGTTAGCTATGCTGGAGTTATGGACACAATGCTCCTCTTCAAAGTTAGCTATGCTGGAGTTACGCAAACAATGCTGCTATTCAAAGTTAGCTATGATGGTGGGAGGGACACGATGCTGCTCTTCAAAGTTAGCTATGCTGGAGTTATGGACACAATGCTGCTCTTCAAAGTTAGGTATGCTGGAGTTATAGACACATTGCTGCTCTTCAAATTTAGCTATGCAGGATTTACAAACACGATGCTGCTCTTCAAAGTTAGCTATGCCCGAGTTACGGACACAGTTAGGGACAAAATACTGCTCTTCAAAGTTAGCTATGCTGAAGTTACGGACACAATGCCGCTCTTCAAAGTTAGCTATGAAGGAGGTAGGGACACAATGCTGCCCTTCAAAGTTAGCTATGCAGGAGTTACGGACACAATGCTGCTCTTCAAAGATAGCTATGCTGGAGTTAAGGACATGATGCTGCTCTTCAAAGTTAGATATGCAGGAGTCACGGACACGATGCTGGTCTTCAAAATTAGCTATGCAGGAGTTACGGACACACTGCTGCTCTTCAAAGTTAGCTATGCAGGAGTTAGGGACATGATGCTGCTCTTCAAAGTTAGCTATGCAGGAGTTACGGACACAATGCTGCTCTTCAAAATTAGCTATGCAGGAGTTACGGACACAATGCTGCTCTTCAAAGTTAGCTATGCAGGAGTTACGGACACTATGCTGCTCTTCAAAGTTAGCTATGCTGGAGTTACGGACACAATGCCGCTCTTCAAAGTTAGCTATGAAGGAGGTAGGGACACAATGCTGCTCTTCAAAGTTAGCTATGCAGGAGTTACTGACACAATGCTGCTCTTC